>JAVLUX010000010.1:18322500-18922500 GCA_032164185.1 Moxostoma hubbsi
AAGGTGGCACTTTTACAACTACCATCCTGAGGGAAGATGGGTGTGTGAGAGGGGGCAAGCTCATGCTGCGCCAGCATGTCTCCTCACGGATGACACACCGCTTCAGAGTAGCTGTCAATGTGCTTACACGCACACATACACACTCACTCACATTGTATCCTCAGATGGTCTCACCAAATGAAGGCTGACAGCGACAGAAAAGCGTTTCATGCCTCCTTTTTCACCCATTGTATGACGCCTGCAAGCGTTTGGGCCACAGAGAGTTCAATACACAGGCGCCTGGTCCCATGTCTCCGGCCCAGCCTGGCTCTTTTTGTGAGCCAGTCATTGGGGCTGAATTGAACCCAGTCGTGGGTGCCAAGGAGGATTACACCAGGAGGCTGGGGGTGAGGAGGTGGCTGGTGACAGACCAGGCGGACGACCTATGGGAAAGCCTACTGGCCTTTCTCCTGGGGGAGAGTGTGGGAAAAGTGGCTGAAAGCTGGCACACAGCTCTAAGGCCAGAGTTGATGAGAGAATGCTAGACCAATGTGGGGCATATGGTGGTTATTCAACTTCCCGGGCGCAAGGAGAGTGTTCGTGCTGTGCCTCGGCCTGCCCCAAAGTTACCCTTTCAATGCCCCTCCTCTCATTGGCACTAGCCCAGCACAGCAGATGGAAGTTTAGACTGGAAACTAGCTATAGGTGAGCATGAACAAGAATGTTAAAATTTGGACAGTTACAATGTTTATGATTGTAATGTATTTTCTATTTCACCTGGTAATGATTTCTCGATTTCAAGTTATAAAAATAATTAACACAACTTTTCAAATTATAATTTTTTTGTCATCATTTACTCACTTTCATATTGTTACAAACACCTATTATTTTTTTTCCTTCATGGAACTTCAAAGAAAATATTTGGCAGAATGTTAGCAAAAGTCACGATTCATTTTCATTGCATCTTTTTTTCCATAAATTTAAAGTGAATGCGAATGAGGCTAACATTCTGCTAAACATCTCGATTTGTGTTCCCAGGAAGAAAGTAAATGGGTTTGGGACAACATGAGGGTGAGTAATTATGATCACATTTTTGGGAGAACTATCTCTTTAACACCTTGTGTTGTGTTAGTTTGTGCAACTTTGTCATAAATTACTGGCCCACAAGATTGTTAATAATAATAATAATAATAATTAGTTACATTTATATAGCGCTTTATCAGTAACCTCAAAGCGCTTTACAAGGAAGGGGGGAATCTCCTCAACCACCACCAATGTGCAGCATCCACTTGGATGATGCGACAGCAGCCATATTGCGCCAGTACGCCCACCACACACCAGCTTACTGGTGGAGAGGAGACAGAGTGATGAAGCCAATCAGTATACAGGGATGATTAGGAGGCCATGATGGACAGAGGCCAAGGGGCAAATTTGTCCAGGACACCGGGGTTACACCCCTACTCTTTTTCGAAGGACATCCTGGGATTTTTAATGACCACAGAGAGTCAGGACCTCGGTTTAACGTCTCATCCGAAAGAAATTATTATTAATAAAAAAAATGAAATACTGATACAAGAATGTTCCCTGCAGAATTTATTTTAAAATAATAATGAATAATTATGTATTAAAGTAATAAACGCTTGCTTGATTTAAACACTGCACTTTACAATGCATATATGTAGCTGATCCTACCAATTCTTAAATAATGCTTTTTAATTTGCTGACAAATTTTCACTATTTTGCTCTCATGATTTGCACATTTGTTATCACAACAATTAAATTCAGAGTTGGTCAAAAAAATAAAAAAGAGGAGACAGCCATGTGTTGTATATCATTGAAAAGGTCTAAATTAGTAAAATGCAATGAGCACATTTTTTTTTTTTCACTCATAGGCCAAACTGCAGATTACTAGTGTATGAAATTCCCACTGACACACATACATATAATAAACCATGTCTTTTTGTCATGTTTTTACCTATTGCTTCCTGAAACATTCATATAACAATACATTGACATATTGTAACTTACAGCCGACTATCCCAATTCAAACAATAATATAATAAGAAGATCTTGAAATATTCCTCAAAGAGTGGACATGGAAAGATGATGCACAAAAGGGCGATCAACACACATTGTGTGTTTGTGTGTGTGTGTTTGTGTGTGTCCGATGACTTTGTTTGTGCAAACACACATCCACATATGTGCTCATCTAAAGGATCTTAATATTTCTGTATTTTATATTTGTATCCGTTAATTTCCAATGGCCAGTCACTTTAGACTGGGAACACCAGAGGTGTAACAAAGTAAAATGAAACCAATAACATTTTATGAAAATGATATAAAAAAAAATTGTGTTCAGATGCCCAGTGTTAACAAAGTCATGGAATTGTCATTCCAACAGGATGAAATAAACTACAATTTTCAGAAGATAAAAAAGTTAATTAGTCAGTTTTGACCAGAACACAATGTAAGGGTTAAGAAAAATCCCAACCTAAGGCCTTTTTGTTGTTTTTCTTTTTGTAATAAATGTGAATTATATTGAAAGAATCAGAAGTACAATAAAAAAATTATACGATTGTGGTCATAACTACATATACGTAAGCAAAAACAGACATTTCCAAAAATTTTACAGAATATTCAGAACATCTTGGTGCCACCCCACAAAGTCTGCCAGTTGTTTGTATAGAATAAACTTGATTTCCACACTGCACACCAGGTCTGCATTTAGTGGTCTTGCCACATGAAGGCAGGAACTATTAGGAACATTTGTATTATGTGTTCTTGAGGTAGGGACAGCTGGTTCCTGATTCCTCTGCAAATACTACTCCTTGCCCATTCAAGTGTGGTCTACTAATCTTAAACATGATTTTCTAAAGCACACTGTTATATTGGGCTCAATTTGAAGTTAAGAGCATTGGTCTACTTTCACATAATTAGATCTGGAGTTTGGGGTCACCATTAATTTGGTAAGTTCTGATTTATTATCCTCTGAACTATTCAGATTAGGACAAGCTTGTTTATCACAATCCGATCAAATAAATAAAGCACACAGATTGAATGACTAGTTTTGTTAATGCCTATTTAAGTTACTGTAGCAGGTGTTCTAGTGGCACTGGTCCATGAAATAAACAGATAGATAGTAGTCTCAGAGTTTTTTCCCACGGTAAGGAGTGGTGTTTAAGTTACCAGTGAGAACTCTGGTTCCAGTGACTGACATTAGACTGCTGTGAATGTGTTCAAACATCACACAGAGAGTGTATTCTTATTGTGCCAGTTCAGCAGCCTTTGAAATGCCACACTGCCTAACAGGAAAGTGGATGCAATCCAGAACACTTCAGAGTCACGCCTGTCCCCCCAAAATTGACAAGACTGATGCACTTCTGTTTGTTCTGAAATTAAAATTAAAGGAATAGTTCTCCCAAATGAAAATGATTTTATCTTTTACTCACCTTCTTGTTGTTCCAAACCTGTATGGTTTTCTTCCATGGGACACAAAATGAGGTGTATAGGCAGAAAGTTTTGCGTTATCAGATACCATTCATTTTTTTTGCATTTTTGAGTGAACTATCCCTTCACGCCTTTTAGATAAGATATGATATTTAGATAGATATGCATTTGTATTTGCATTTTCCCTTGGCAGGTGTACAGTTGTATTTTAAGAAGAGTTTCAGAGCTTTCTAAATGGGGAAAAAGCAAACACTCTCTCTGCTTGTTCTTTCGCTATGTTTGTCAGCATTTCTGTGGACAAGACTCACTCTCACGTGTCTGTCATATGACCAAACCTTTGTGTATTTCAAGAAGTCACAATGCTTATAACCAGTGGTGGGCCATGCATTTAAAGTGTAGGCCTTCAGTGTGATACATGCCATTAAGAAAACACAGTTTCACAATGAATAAGACACCGTATGCTTTTGGGCATCATATATTATGTTGTAGCTAAATATTAATACCAATTGACATTTTAAAAACACATCCACGCATGAAAGCAAGAACTTGAAACGACACTTAATGCTCAAGTAAGCCTAATTTGAACTGCAGCATGATTGTTTTGTGAAGTGAAATTCTCCTGAATAGATATTCAAAAATCATAATTTTTTATATGAATCTACCAAGGAGGTCTATAATACCTGGAAGAATCTATCTAATAATACTTGCTATTTAAATGTTGCTTGCATTACATTTCATTTTGTCAGGGTACACGGTTATGCTGCGTTCCATTCAAGTTGGATGAGGGATATTCCTACTTAATATCTCCGACCATAAATGCATTCCATTCCCTGACGTTCGGAAGATGACGTTGAAAGTTTATTTCCTGTATCCCTAGTCATGTGATTCCTGTTTCCCTCCATGTTCATGTGTCTTGTTTTCATTGGTTTATTGTCTTGTTACTCATTATCAGTTCTAGTTTGTCATTGTTTAAGTTTATTAGACTTGTTATCTTGTTTATATTTCTGTCTGTTCATTGGTTGCCTTGTTACCCATGTCTTTGTATTTAAACCCTCATGTTCTCCATTGACCCTTGTCAAGTTTTGGAGTCAGTTTCATGCCAAGTCTGTGCCATGTTTATGTCAAGTCATGTTTATGTCAAGTCAAGTCGTTTATGTTTTGGTTTGTACTCATGTTTGGATTACTGCACTGTAAATAAACTGCACTTGGGTTCTCTTTATATCATCGTCATCATCATTTGCCAGTGCCAGCACAATATTACAGAATACTTGACCTAATAATGATCCCAGCAGTTTGGCTTCTGCGCCTATGTCAGGGGAATCGTCCCCTGGAGGACTATGTGGAGGACTTTTGTGATCTGGCCGGTCAGGTTGACTTTAATGAGGTTGCACTCAAGGACTGTTTCCGATTTGGACTTAGTGAGCCAATCTCCATTTTGATGACAGGCTTTAAGTGTACCCTCACCCTTGCTAAATATATCGACCTCATCCTGCAGATCATTGGTTCCACGTTCACTGTGGGGGAGGCGGATTCTGAGCCAGAGTTTCACGTCATGGCCGCCAAGTCAGCGTCCTTCGTCATGGCCACCAAGCCAGCGTCCCACGTCATGGCATGCGAGCCAGTGTCCCACGTCATGGTCAACGAGCAAGCGTCCCACCCCTAAGCCTGCCATGACCAACGAGCTGGAAGCTTCGTCCATCCAAGGGCCAGCGTTGTCAATCTCGTCCGTTCCAGAGCCCGCCTCTGCTCCGCGGTCCAGGCCCACCTGTAATGTGGAAACAAACTCATTTATCGATATTACTTAATAAAGCAAATGTTTATCACTTACTTTGTATATCTCCTTTGTATATCTGATTGGATGATGAATCTGACAAACTGACTTTAGTTGCGCATTCATTTGCACTTTTGAGGGATTCTGTAGAAATTCTGAAGGCCTGACAGGGTGGAACTCAGACTCACGCTGCTTCGCACATGCGATTTGTGAAACAGTTGTCACACTTCGCTTGTAAGCATCAAGGAATAAATTCTGACTGAATAAACTTTTCCTTTTTCTCTATTTATTTGTAGATTTATTAAGAGTGGAATGCGATTAAAAATGCATTAGGCAAAAAGGTGATTGAGAATGAAAGGATGAAAAATATTTATTTATTTGGCGTGTTTGGCCAGCAGAGAAGGCTTTGTTGGCCCTGAGAATTCACCACTGCTTATAACATATAACCACAATATACACTGAGGAGGACAAGTCCCCTCCAATAATGCTCTGCAGTCTAACAACGCTCATCAATGTAATTTGAAATAGCCAATCAAATCGATGAAGGCGAGACTCAAGTTTAAGAAGCTAAATTGGAACCTCATGGATTATTTACATTCCAGCGCCATGCAATCAGCAAGCAGTTCAGGTTAAGACTGTTAGTGTCATGTAAGAAGTAAGTATCTAACTGAACATGCAATGTTTGCCTATTGTTTTATAATTGAAATGTATCGACCGACAGTCATTTTTGGAGCAAACTATATCCACCATTTGGCAAAATTTGCTGTTTTAAATTGAAAATATGTCATTACAATACGTGATTCATAGGCCATTAATAATTGAGAATGTGAAAACATTAACAGAGCCGTTTTCAGCATATCAGGCTTAAGACAAAGAGTGAATGTGTGTATATTGTAAAGAAATTGAATGAATGTGGTAATGGTAAAGAAAATTCCCATGACATTGTCTAAGATAATGATCTATAAAACACAAAGTAGAGTGTTTTCACACACGTACTAGAATGTAAGACATGTGACTTCTGGATTCCATTTACTTTTTAGGTTGTGGTAGAGACAGTGTCATATATTTTTAATGCAAATATTATTAGGTAATAATTTACAATCAATTACAATTGTCTATTTGCTAGCAATGCTGACACAGTCATGCCATTTTACAGATACATCAGTGATGAAAAGCAATTATATTCATCTTTTCTTTGAGACAGCATAAAAAGAAAAAAAAGATGACTGAAACAAGTGAATTGCTAGCCATGCAGACACAGTGTTTGTACTGTGTGAACTTTAAAAAAAACATATCTTTTAAAACCAAAAACGATAAAATGTTGGGCCTTTATTGCATTTAATTTTTTTTGTCAATTTTTTTACGACTTCAACACACGCAACCCCCCCACCCTTCAGAATGTTTTGGTCCCCCCAGTGTTCAAGACATTGTTACGGCCTTGACTATAAGTAAGCCATTTGTATGATGATTTTACCCAAAAGTGTAATACTGCAGCTCTGTGGCGCTATCAAAACATACCTCTGTTTGTTTGAGTGGTTGGTCCAGCCCAACAAATCAACATTACCTCAACCAATGGTGTGAGTTTGGGGCAGAGCTATGTGTTTGCACAACCAAAGGAAGATGGGAAGAGTTTTCTGGAATCTGTTTGATTATTTTTGCAATCCCTTTTGGTGACATTCATGGTGCAGAAATTAAATGCTTCATCTGTAGGGTCAATATGAAATTCCATTTGTACCTCATTTGACTTCTTTAATCTGGCATATTTCGTAGTGAAACAGATGGAAAAATTTAGGGTGAGACTTTATTTTGTCCATCAGGAATCAAAAGAAATCATGAAAAGGGGGTGTTACATAACAGATAGAGTAGGGTGGTTGGAGGAGTGTTGAAAGGTGGGGGTAGACATTGAAAAGTAATGAGATTTGTGACATCAGCCAAAAAGGACAGTTGTTTCATATGCAGTGATTTCATTCTGATAAAGATTTACAATGTTTTTGTTAAGGGGATAGATCACTCAAAATTTTAATTTTTCTCACCCTAATGCCATCCCAGATGGATGTGATTTTCTCTCTTCTCCTAAACACAAATATTTTTAGAAGAATATCTAAGCTCTGTAGATGGATACAATGCTAGTGAACCGTGGCCAGAACTTTGAAGGCCCAAAAAGCATATAAAGGCAGCATCAAAGTAAGCCATAAGACTCAAATGGTAAAATCCACATGGTCAGAAGTTATATGATAGGTGTGGGTGAGAAACTCATCAATATTAATGCCCTTTTTTATTATAACTTCTCCTCCAGCCCAGAAGGTGTCAAAAAGCATGAAGAATGTGAATCAGAGTTTTATACTAAAAAAAATATGTAAATATTGATCTTTTTCTCACTCAAACCTAACATAGCGCTTCTGAAGACATGGATAACGTTCACTTGCATTGTATGGACCTATAGAGCTGAATATTCTTTTTTGAAATTTGTGTTTGTGTTCAGGAGAAGAGTCTGGGATGGCATAAGGGTGAGTAAATGATGAGAAAATGTTCATTTTGGGGTGAACTATCCCTTTAAAGCAAAGCAATTTTTTTATTTGAAATAGAATGAGATTGGTCATTGTTATACTTATAAATTGGAGAGATCATAATGCTGAATATGGCAGCTGTAGGAATGTAAGAGACAATCACCTTTTCGTTTTCAGTGTAAAAGGAGTGTTTGTTTTTTTGTGTGTGATCTGAGCTAAACAAGCACAGTTAATGAAACTATTGTTGACAGATTTTATTGCTGATTTGAAATATGATTTACTCATAATTATGTCCACCTGTTTCGGAGATTTCAGACTTTCCTCATTTAAGTAGATAGGAGTTGTACTTATATCCATATGTGGCAGGAAGGGCAATACTCCTTTCGTCATTTTCCAATTCACCATTCCAGCCTATCATCTGCGCCCCTGGGCTATAAAAACGGTAATGGATTTGCTGCCTGGGATGCGTCACTTTTGTGAACTGCCGCGTCGTCAACGCGCTTGCGTCACCGCTTTCTGGGAACCGGATGCGAGCACCCGAGCTGAGACGCTGATTTGTGTTGGAGCGTGCTCCCGTCCCTCCCGCTGTACGAGTTTGTTACAATGTTGTCGCTGTTTGCATGAACTGGAGGTTGACACTGGAGACGCTGTGAGAATCCGATGCAGTAAATGCTGTTATTCTACTCTGTCCCTCGCCAGTGAAAGCTAATTTGGGTTTTCAGTTTATTGTTTTGTTTGTCAACTTTTTGTTTTCTTGGTTTGTAGTGGACTTTTCTTGACTTTTGGGATCGTTCCTAGAGATCTGATCTGGCTATTGTTTTTCTTTCATTCTAATAATTTTTCTTTGTTTTCTTTAGTTTTCTGTTAACTTGTTTTTTTCATTGCATTATTCGTTTTTTGATCTGTAATTTTGTATAAGTTGTGTTTTTTTTCATTGATTTCTTTTGGAATATAATTGTTAGTACTTTTTCGTTGCCACTTGTCTGTGCTTTAAGCGACTGGTTATTTACTTATTAGTGGCAACATTTTTTTTCCTTTTATTTGGGTTTGACTAAGTGTATTGAGTCATATACGCAACCCATAAAAAGTTATTTATTTTTTTATCTTTTTGTGTGTTGGCAGGACTTGAGCACCGGGGGCAGAGGACAGGCTTATTTAGGTGGTGGTATCTTCCTCACAGTGTGTTGTGACCACCTCACCGTGTGCTGTGATTGGTATTAACTTGTGTGTGTGTGTGTGTGTGAAGTACACACAGTGATCTTCATTTGTGGGTGGCGTGGCCTCTTGGTAGGTCTCATTCTTACATTTACATTTATGTAAATTTGGCAGACGCTTTTATCCAGGGACAATCCCCCCCGGAGCAACCTGGAGTTAAGTGCCTTGCTCAAGGGCACAATGGTGGTTGCCGTGGGGTTCAAACCAGCGACCTTCTGATTAGCAGCCCTGTGCTCTAGCCACTACGCCACCACCACCTCTCCTTGGCCCTGATGTTTCTTAACCAGTAGTGGCCTGTTGATTTATAACAAAGTGTTCCATAATAATTTTTACTATTGTTCCCTTTTACGAAATGTCAATAAACTATATTTTTGTACGATGACCAATGTCTCTGTTTGTTTCAGAAAGAGTGGTAAGGGTGCTTACACCTGAGCTAAATTATGCCTAACACTGGTTTCTGATTACAGTGAACACAGGGAGAGTGGCATAAGAGAGTGAGAGCAAGCCAGAAGGGGGCTGACTGTTGTACCGACTGCCTAAATACGTACTGACTGTGTGGCCCCGAAGCCTTAGTGTTGTGAAGCTGAATTGTGAAAAGATTAATTGTGATATTAATTTACTGTTTGGCCCTGGAGCCTGTGTTACATTTTCCTTTGTTTGAGCATCCTGCGTCACTCTATATAACTGGTCATATATAACGCCAAAATAGAGATATGAAAGAGCGATGTCCGGCCAGGGTTGTTGACCATCAAGGACGGCCCAGGCTCCGCCTCCCCTGCAAAAGCATCCAGCAATGCTTGGTGAGTACCCCCCTTGATTCTTACCGGTATCCGGTATGCTCCGGCCCGACCGGGGGCAGCCTGCGGGATATCGGAGACCTGCACCACCATCCCCAGCTCCATCAGCGGACACTGATCCCAGAAGTGGTCCGGGTCTCCGCATCTCCAACATGCTGGCCCAGGCGTTATGCCCCCACTTGTGTCGGCGGGTGCCCCCACCTGAGGGGGAGGGCAGCTGAAGGTCAGGGAAGGTGAATGTGTCGCTTCCCACGGCCGGGAAGCTGGCCTCGGGAAACCTCCTCACCTGCGTGGGGCTGGAACGGGCCCTGGAGAGAGAGTAGAGCGGGAGGGTAGAGAGGAAGGAGATGGAACAGGAGAAAACACAGGGGGAGGAGAGAGAGAGAGAGGGCTCCTCCGCCCTCGGGATCGCGGCCATATGGTCCTCCGCGAGCCGGACGGCTGCCTCCAGCGATGCCGGGTGGTGGCACTGGACCCACTCCCCCTGTTCTTCTTGGTAAGCATTGCAAGAACTGCTCCAGCACCACCTGGTCGATCAGTCCCTCGACGTCACGGTTCCCCTCTAGTAGCCATCTCCGGCAGGCATCCCGGAGCCATTGGGCAAAGGCGAACAGGCGGTCGGACTTCTCCAGCTTCATGCTCCGGAAGAGTTGTCGGTTTTCTTCTGACTCTAACCAACCCATTGTAGGATGGCTCTTTTTAGGTCAGCATAGGCCAGGAGGCTCGTTGCCGGCAGTTGTTGAGCCGCGAGCTGGGCTTCCCCGGACAATAGAGCTGCCCATTGTTGGCGCGGCCAGCCCCAAATCTCGGCGGTGCGCTCAAACTAGTCCAGGAAGGCTTCTGGATCGTCCGCCGCCCCCATCTTCTGTAACGCGGGCGGGGGCAAAGAGGAGCGGGGGTCCGGGGTCGCGGCTGTGGCTGGAGCAGCCTCCTGGCCGAGTAGACTCCGTATTGCATGCCGGTCCTCTGCTTGAGCCCACAGGATCTCGAAGAACTTACGATCTTGGTCCTGCCGGAGCTCAAGCAGGATTTGTTGGTGGACCTCCGTCAACTGGGAGGTCTCTACGGGGCGACTTCCATCACTTTGGATAGAGTTCCCAGGTTTCTGCACCAGTGTAATACTCTGCTTTCCAGCAAAGGACGGGTCAGGAGACAGTTGGAGCAGGTTCCAGGTCAGTCTTTAATTTCTCTCAAACACAGGCTCCAGGGCCACACAGTAAATTAATATCACAATTCAGCTTCACAACACTAAGGCTTCAGGGCCACACAGTCAATACGTTTTAGGCAGTCGGTACAACAGTCAGCCCCCTTCTGGCTTGCTCTCACTCTCTTATGCCGCTCTCCCCATGTTCACTGTAATCAGAAACAGGTGTTAGGCATAATTTAGCTCAGTTGTAAGCACCCTTACCTCTCTTTCTCCCTCTAGACAGGCGCTCGACCACGCCCCCGCTGCCACAGGTGACTTTAAAATATCTGTTTGTTGTCTTTGCTTCAGTCTTACTCTCACCCTTTTTCAAGAGCATGCAGTTTGTCAAATCACACACACACACACACACACACACACACCATAATTTTTTTTCTCAGGTTCCTGGTGCTAATAAGGTTATTTTTAACTTTTTTTGTAAGTAGGATACATGTACATTTCATTACATGTAACAGAAAGTGATAAAGAAACCCAGCTCTACTCCTTATTCCTAGTTCATGTCCCCACCATGAAGACTGAGTAGGATGAAGGGATAGAAGTAAAGAGGGTGGGGGGGGGGTTATTGGCGTGAAAACGTTCTTCGGAAGTCATCGTTCCAGGCGACGTGCTTTTGGCAGACCTCTCTGTTTCCTGTGTGCGGCCGACGTGGGGCAGGGCGGTCGCCAGGAGAGTGCCAGAGGAGAGAGTGAGGGAGAGAAAGAGCAAGGGAGGGAGGAGAGGGGAGAGTTCAGCAGAGAGCAGCACTTTCCCACAGTCTGGGGATTTGACACATGGCTCTCACACATTCCACTGCCTGTGGCCGGTGGGGCCCGAGCCAGTTCTGAGCGTCAGAAGCAGCCTGGTGGAGGAGAGGAGAGAGGGAGGCAAAGATATGTGTGTGTGTGTGTGTGTGTGTGTGTGTGTACTGTATATGTGTGTGTTTGGATGGGTGGTGTTCCACACTTGGCACTCACACCGGTGTGGAGATATGGAGGGAGGGGTGTGTGTGTGTGTAACCCACGTTGTTCTCTTATGCCTCTTTCGACCAGGGTTAGTGTGCAAGCGTGTGCGGGTGGTGTCTGTGCATATTTTTAGCCCGGCTGAAGTGGATAAAGCCTGTCTGGTGTGTAGGAGGGTAACCATAGCTGTCTTGTTTATTTGAGAGTAAGTGTGTTTAAACGTGGTACACAAGTTTCTAATTGATCCACCAAATGTCATGAATTTGTTGTGTAAAATCACAGCAAATCTAAGATATAGACAACGTAGTCTCATCCATCAATTGTTATAGCCGCAACTAATAAATATATATATATATATATATATATATATATATATATAGTTGTGGGTAGTGCTGGAGCCTACATAGTCTAATGACAACTCTTTTTAGATGACAAATAATAATTTGTATGAGTTGGTGAAATCTTAAGACATCATACGACTTTGCACGTACAGCTTTTATTTACATTTATTCATTTACTGGACATTTGATCCAAACTGACATACAAATGAAGACCTTTATTCCCATTTAGACAAACCAGTCAACAAACAGAACTTCAAATCGATACAAAGCAGGCATCAGATTTTAGCTTGCCTTCTATCCAACACTTAATTTAAGAAAGGAATAGTTACTGAAATATTTAGCTTATTCCATACGCAATACACATTACTTATTTATGGCAATTACCTTTAATTCTCCCTCGTTTTGTTCCAAACACTGATGTTTTCTTTCTTCTGTGGTACACTTAATTTATTTTCCTAATAAAAACATGGTTAGGGTAAGTGGTTAGACTTTCTGGTTCGAGGGCTGAACTTAGTAAAAATCGTAAGAACACTCTTTCAAAACAACAATGTTCCTCTTTCATACAGTATGTGGTTCATAACAGTGATTTTCCTATTACAATCATGGATAGGTTTAGGGTAAGAGATTAGACCTCTTGGTAAGGTAGGTTTGGGTTAGGGGTTGCACTTAAAAAAAAGAAGTCATAATATCTTTCGTTTAGGTCACTTAGTTATCTCTATTGGAGTAAAAAATTGTAATCTTAAGATTGCAGCATCTTCTACTATTATTAATGTGGCTTGTTATGGGTCTGGGTTGGATATAGACTGTAAAATATGTTTTGTCAGGTAAAAACAATCATCCTTTTAAAGGATCAGGTCATGGCAACATCTGCACATACTGTGTACTGTGTTGTATTTTCAAGGCAGTTGATTGCTTCATGAAGCTGACTGATTTTTTAAAATAAAAATAGTACTTAATTAGGAACACATGTACACCTACTTATTCATCCGATTATCTAATCATGTGGCAGCAGTGCAATTAAAAAAAATAACGCTGATATGGTTCAGGAGCTAAAGTTAATGTTCACATCAACCATCAGAATTGGGACAAAATGTGATCTCTGATTTTGACCAAGGCATGACTGTAGGTGACAGACAGGTTGGCTTGAATATTTCTGTAACTGCTGATATCCTGAGATTTGCACTTGCAACAGTCTCTAGAGTTTACTCAGAATGGTGCCAAAAACATCCATTGAGTGACAGTTCTGTGGATTGAAACACCTTGTTGATGAGAAAGATCAACGGAGAATGGCCAGAATGGTTCGAGCTGATAGAAAGGCTACAGTACAGTACAACATCTCAGAATGCACAACATGTCAAACCTTATAGTGGATGGGCTACAATAGCAAAAGACCACGTCTGGCACTTTATTAGGACCATAGTGTTTCTAATAAAGTGCCAAGTGAGCATATATACACTGGTTCACTTTAATTATTTTTTAGAATATCATATTTTGGCATCCAGATATTCAGCTATTTCACCCACTATTAACATTTAAATTCTATACAGACAAAAACATTCATACCAGACAAAAATGAGTCATGCGACGCCCACTTTTGACAATTGATCAGGGAGTAACATCCTACACCGTTTCCTCCTCCCCATCTGTTGAGCTCATCTGAGATGAGCATCAAGGAGGTCTTCTTTCCACTCTGTGACTGTAAAAGTGTATCAAACAGGAGGCTGTCTGGCACTTTCATTAAGAATACTTGCTCAGTTTTTTGTCAAGTTCAAAACATGCTTACAGTGGCATCTGTGTTAGCATCCACGAATTAGGAGAGCTGATTTTTCATGGCACTGTTGTCCTTATTTGGTCGTGGTTTCTCCCTAGCAATATTTGTACATCATCTCTATCCTCCCCTTCTCTGTGTGACCAGGCTTTGAAGTGGTGGCCAAGGCCACATGGCACTGCCTCTTCCTCTCCCCTGTGCCTCCTAAATAAACATTCTGCATGGTGTGATTTTAAAGGAACGAAGAGGTCACCCTCTTGGCAATTAGAATCTCAGCACGGAAAAAAGCAGGGCTTGGGAAATACAAACTGCCTTTGCAGATGACAGACCACCCATATGCTTTGATTTAAAACATGGGTTCAGAAACATCTTTAGAGAACATAAAGAAAAAAAGAAAAACTGGAAAGAGACACCAAAGCAGGAAGGGAGGAAAGTAGGGCGGGTCGGCAAGGGGGGTCCAGGGTGGGGCGGCTGATGAAAGGGGGACCAAATCATTTCTTACTTGAGTGCCCATCTGCAATGGGGCTCAACTGAATCACAAATTGGCAATTAAGCAAGGCTCCTGAACTCTTCTCTTCCCCCCTGCTCAGGGTCAAGATGAAAACATCTCCAGATGACTGGGCAGCCTGGCCCAGGGAGAAAAATGGAAAAGAGGGCTGGAAATCAGCTTGGTGCTAATTTTGTGTGCCCCAAAACAGCAACAAAGGCAGGAAATATAGGAAGGGTCTGCAGCTCTTTCTTACCTCTGATGCTAACATTCTGGCAGGTTGAAGACAGGAACAGATGCAGACGGAGTAGCTAAAATGTGAACCCAAGTGCAGTTTATTTACAGTGATGGTAATGGAACATGAAACCAAAACTGACTTGACTTGACTACAGATTTAAAACCAACAATACTCATCGAGGGACTATAGCAAACAAGAGGGCTTAAATACACTGAGAAGGGACACACATGACAAAGACAACCAATGAGAGGACTAAACTAATAACAAGATAACAAGACTACAAAAACATGAACCAATGAAACGACAAGACTGATAACAAGACAATAACCAATGAGAACAAGACACATGAACATGAGGGAAACAGGATATCACACGACAAGACAAGGAAAACACAGAACTTCAAACCAAGAATCTTAAATTCACCTGTAGTGGTCGATAGGGCAAATGTCCCAAGTGTAACACCAGCACAGTAACTTCTGGGATAACTAGGAGTCTCTTTTGGAGTCAGACCTACTGTCATCACAATCCTCTAGTTCTTTAGGGGATCTTCTCCTCTCCACTATGACTTTTGTATCTCCCTCCTTGACCAAAGAACCAAAGACTACACGGGAAGCATGGCTTCCCCTCAAATTTCACAAGTAATGCAGAAAGGACAATTTTTTTTATCTATTTGCATTATTTCCATTGGATCTGCATCTGATTGTCTATTGGAAATTGGGTTTTCAATCAATGTATTTTTGCTTCGCCTGGAATACCAGATTCTCTATGTGATGATTGATAAAACTCTCAAATTGGTGGGACTATGCAAAAAATGGCCAATAATAGAAATGGCAATGTATGTGATTAGTGTAATGTATCAAATGTAAAATCCTCGTAAAAGCATTGAAAAGTATGAATTTACCAAACATAACTCATCCCTGCCCAGCTAAAGCACAAGTTGGATTACACTGTGCCAGTCACAAGAAGCTCTACCTCTCCCTCTCCCTGCTTTTCTTCTCCTCCTTCTCCCAGGATGGCTATGCGATGTTGAAGTTCTTTGATCTATGGGTGAGATGTGTTGTTCAGTGAAGTGGGCGCCAGGCGGTACAACCCCCCCCCCCATCAGTTCTGTTCTCCCTGTGTGTGTGAACATGGTGGATTAGAGGCTCCTTGAGTTCTGCTAATGAAGGTTCCCGTTTGATCTGCAGGGCCCCAATTACCCACATTGGAGTAGACCTTCCACTGACCCCACGTTTCTCAAACCCAGCCTGACTGTGAAATTTTTTTAAACAAATTTTTATTGGTATTTGTTATTGGTCAAGTGTGTCATTTTTTCGATGTTCAGTACTTTTCAAATACTAAACCCAGTGGGGTGAGTTTGTATTTGAACTACACTCACTGAGCACTTTATTAGGAACACCTGTAAACCTACTTATTCATGTGATTATCTAAAAAGCCAATTGTGTGGCAGCAGTGCAATGCATAAAATAATTCAGATAAGGATCGGGAACTTCAGTTAATGTTCCGATCAACCATCACAATGGGGGAAAAATGTGATCTAAGTTATTTCAAACGTGCCATGATTATTGCTGCCAGATGGGCTGGTTTGAGTATTTCTGTAACTGCAAATCTCCTGGGATTTTCACCCATAACAATCTCTAGAGTTTTCTCAAAATGGTGCCAAAAAACAAACAAACAAACAAACAAAACATCCAGTGAGCGGCAGTTCTGCAGATGGAAACGCCTTGCTGATGAAAGAGGTCAACAGAGAATAGCCAGGCTGGTTCGAGCTGAAAGAAAGGCTATGGTAAGCAGAATTACATCTCAAAATGCATAACACATCCAACCTTAAGGTGGATGGGCAACAACATCGAAGAGTATCTGTTTTGTTGACCAATGGTAGAGAGTAATTATTTCCTCACTTCTGTTTGTTGACGCTAGTGAAGAAGACATAACTAAATCTTTAAATTACTTTTTAATACTCAACAACATAAGAAATCTCAGATATATCTATCTATCTGTCTATCTATTTATATCAGGTATTAACTTACGGATTACAAATCTGGATATGTGGGTAGCTGTCTTACAAAGAAAGAGCTGGATAAACGTGTGTGTGTGTGTGTGTGTGTGTGTGTGTGTGTGTGTGTGTGTGTGTATATATATATATATATATATATATATATATATATATATATATATATATATATAATTTAGTACATGTGCCAAACTGACCCCCATCCAAACCTATGTAAATATTTAGTTAAATGGAAGGAAAGCTATTCTAATATTGTGGCATTAACAAAGTTTTTGAATGCTCAAATTGCGCGTGTCCTGAATATGTTTTTATATTTGATAATACTTAACTCCTTGTACTGTATATGTACAGTGTATGTGTGTATGTTGGTCTTTATTTTGGCCTGTGTGTATCTTTGCAAGTAGGCGTGTGTGTGGGTGTGCAGTGTTTGCCATAAGGAGAAGATACCTGGGAGAATAGCTTCTCAAACTCCCTTTGTATGAGGGAGCTCCTTGTCTTTGTTAAAAAGGAGAAAAAGGAAAAGTGAGTAAGAGAGAGAATAGCTCTGGGATAAGAGCATCTCTCTTGACCTCTGCCTCCTAATTCTGTTTTTGGAGAAGTATTTAGACATTCACAAAGAAGGCATGAGGGAGACATTCACCAACATGCACATTTTATGGCTGCCTCTTATACAGATGGCTAAACAATGCTCAATAGCATTTATGAACTGCAAAATATGACAAATGGCTTTGCAAAATAGCAGTAACAGTGTTGCCTATGTTTTGAGGAGGATGGTAAGGCAGCGTAACACAACACATAGCTACAGAAGGCGTTTGTATGTGTGTGCGTATTTGGAGGGTGAAAATATATGAGTTGTGAGCCTGTGAGATGGAGCATGACAAGAGATGGAAGAATAGGATAGGCAGATGATTTGATTCCTCCACCTGTCAAGTTTGCCACTCATCATACTGTAACGCATCATGGTGCATTTGTGAATTAAGGAAGACATGCACACAAGACAAGAAGCTTGCTAAATAATAATAATAATGGAGCATAACAGTCTGGTTCCAAAAGTAAAAATCCCATTATTTGTTTTCCATAGGGAAACTGGTTAAGAATGACCTTTAAAAAATCGTAAGCTAATCATATCGTAAGCTCAGAGGTTTGTCTGGTGAACTTCATTACCCATGCGCCTGGGGTGAAAATCCACAAATCAGTTGCACAACAAGCCAGCAGCGACTTCCCACTTCAACACACTCTCAAGACGGAATCGTCAGGATATGTACGACTTTACTTAAGTTGGCTAATTCGTATGAAATCGTGCAACTGAACTCGCTTGAATTCCTATGACTTTAAGTTTTTCTTTAGTTTTTTATTTGACCAAGACATTCACAATGCTTTAAGGGATTGTATTTCCTTCCCTCATGAAAGTGTAGGGAGCAAAACTTAAGGGTATAAATAAAGTTCTAAGACTTTGAATGGTATTTGGGGCTAAAAGCACAAGAACAATGCCCCTCGTTCCCCTTATGTCACTCACTCGAAGTTGTGTCGATGTAGTGTCACTCTTGGGAGCCCCAAACACCTCAGATATTTGAGAAAAGGCCAATAAGAATTGGTGAGTGGAAGTTGCATGCCACTCCCCAAGACAAACTGGTATAAAAAGAGCTGGCATGCATCCACTATTCAGATTTTTTCTTCAGAGCCAAGATGTTGTGTGTCAGAAAGCTGAATTCCACTGCCGGTCCATTCACCTCTCAATGAGAAGTGTTTGCTTTTGGATATATGGCACATTCCAGTGGCTTTCTCTCCGTCTGCATGATCAGTGCAGAGTTCCCCCTAGGCGCATCGACAGCGTTAAAAGTGTATTTATTCTGAGCAAACAGTATATTTTCTTCTATTAGAGCAAAAACATTGACGTGAACGTCTTTTTAAAGATGCCCTTCCGTCTCTGTGTAGTTTCTGGGTACGGTTGTTACCGCTCCACCTCTGATGGCCACAATTGCTGACTCATCGCCGTAATCACATTGAGCATTCAGGGATGGTTCATGTTCTCATTGCAATAACATGACCATGGCAACGTTATGTTCACGGCTTTCTTTTTTCAGGGGGAAAGCCACTTCATCTGTCCCTCGCAACCTACAGGTATGTGGCCGGCCTGGTTGATGCTGGAGGCGATTTAGGGGCTCCAATCGGTTCGGTTATGCACCGCATAAACTACATGGCCAGCCGGATGTGATGAGTCTTGAGGACGGCCCAAAAGGCCCTCCTCCTCAGTCACCAACCTGCCCTATGGTGGGTATGCATAGCAATATAAGTGCTTCAAGGTATCCCTCAGTGCAGCCATCTCAGTTCGAAGCGACGGCACACAACGTGGCGTTTCCTTCTCCCCCCGCCACGAGGCCCCACCCACAGGTACGTCAGATGAGATTGTCCCTTTAGTGCCCCTCGCCCGGAGCTTGGACGCATGGCTAGCGCTTTCCAACCTGTCGTGTTGGTTGGCTAGGACCATCCAACTCGGCATTGTGATTCTGTTTGCCACTTCGCGTCGGTGAAGGGCGAGACCGCAGCCGCGCTATAGAGCCTGTCCCTCCAGCTGAGATGAAGCAAAGGTTCTACAGCCCTTACTTCATCATGCCGAAGAAAGGTGGTGGGTTGCGGCCAATCATGGACCTGCGAGTTCTGAACCGGCCTTGCACTGACTCCCGTTCAAGATGCTGACTCAGAAGCGCATTTTGTGATGCGTCCAGCATCAATATTTATTTGCAGCGGTAGACCTGAGTAGTCTTTGCTGGAGAGAGATAGAAGCATGAGAAGTACACTTTAATCCAGTGGGATAATGTATGATGTTCACATCTGATCATTAAATAAAATAACAATAAATAACAATAACAAATAAGACAAGAACTTTTTAACTGTGTCCTCCATTGAACTGTGGTGACCGACTGACACAATAAGCCAAGAACCCATGCAAAAAGCACTTGCTAAGAATCATGAAGTGTTCATTGTGATGTTATTCTCATAGCTCCTCTATAAACCAAGCATTACAAAAGACAATAAGTACACAGTCTTGTACCTTTGTCTTTTTATACGATTTTCAAATATTTTTAAAACCAACAGAGTAAGATGAAGAAGAAACCAATTCAAAAAATTTAGGGTGCGAAGAAGTTGGATGAGAGGTCCGTGAATGGCAACAAATGGAATAACACAGTTGAAAAGAGCCATTCAAAGATAAACACTGAATGAAAAATGCTTGGACTTGCTAACCAAAATGACTCACACTGAGAAGGGGGGGAAACGGAGGGAGAGTGGATGGGAAATGAGAGAAAACATATACTCGTCCCTCTTCTCAAGAGTCCATACAACAGCGCAATGTGTGTGTGTCCAGGCCCTGGGGGGGCCCTCTCTGCGTGCCAGCGGGAGCCTGTTTCCCTCTGAAAGCATGCGCGGCACTCCCTGGAGAGGCCCCGGCAGTTTGTTGTGTGATCTTATCTGGCGCGTGCCTGGGCCGCCCTTTCCCACACTCTGCACGCTGTGCTGTCAAGCAAGGGGTGGGGTGGTGGGGAGGAGGGGGGAAAAAGAGGCAAAAGGCCCCAGCTTGTCAACATTACATGGACTTGACAGCCGTGACATAACCCCCTATACCAAACCTCTTCAATCATCAATACACTTTCTTCCCAAAACAGCATCTATTTTGCAAGGCACTTCGCCACAATGTAGTGTACCCTGCTCGCCACAGGAGAACTCCCCTCCAATCAATCTGTTTGCGCTCCCCATTCACAGAAAGCAGCTTTTCACCTTCTTGTGCTTTTCAATTTAATTCCATATCTTATATGATTAGGACCCTCAATCTGTTGCTGCCATCACTGGGAGTATGGAAACATTTCTGACATATTTGAGAGATCAAAAGGTCTATCTTATGAGAGAATAGAGGGTTTATAGTATTGTGGCATAGTGACGAGCCACTGCAGGAGCTTGTGGGCAACAAGCTGATGAAACCGCTCATGGAGACTCCAAACTCCAAAATAATGTTTGGCTATGTCAAACAGTTAAAAGAATGCTATCTAAGTTGCATATGTGACAGTTTACTAGGCATTGACATTTCCTGTGCTGAGACATGCAATTCATCTAAAAGTATTTTAAACAGCATTTTGTTAATTCTTTTATAATTATTATGCATGCAGCTTTTATTGGCTTACATTTATTTGTGACACTGCAGAACCATTGAAAATGAACTAGTGAAGGCAAAATGTCCTGCATTAACAAGTATTGAGCATTAATGATCTGTGTTATTTTGCTTTGTGCTCTATATTACATTATAATGTGACGAGAAAATCAGGAGAGTGTAAGGGGGGAGGACATGTGGGAAGATGACAGGATGTCTTCTACAGAGTGCCGAGGGCTGCAATAGAGCGAAGGTGAGCATCGGGAGAGCTGAGGAAACTCAGGGTCAACATATCACTGCCCTTCAGTCTCCTCAGGGGTTACAGTTGCCTCCGCAGCTGGGGAGGATCAATAATCTCCTGCTTCTCTTAAATCCTGCTAAACTGAAAGAAAGAAAGAAAGAAAGAAAGATAGATGTCACATGTCACATCTGTATTTTATATTTGTATATTGTATTTGCCAAATTGTATTTTACATGATTTTGAATTACGAAATATATGTATATACTACATTATATTGACTATGAAATTGCCATATTTAACTTTTTTTTTTAATTTGTAATTTTTTTTTTGTGAACAAATTGCTGTATTTGCAGCATCATATGCTGTTCGAGACAAAATGGTAAATGGTCTGCATTATATAGCGCTTCTTTAACCTTAGCGGTTTTCAAAGCACTTTAAACTATGACTCATTCACCCATTCACACACACACACACACTCACAGACACACCAGCCTGCTATTGGGAGTAACTTGGGGTTCAGTGTCTTGCCTAAGGACGCTTCGTATCGTTGATGGAGACAAGCCGGTCTCCATCTCTCTGTGAAACTGAACCTACACATTCAAAAAAACATGATGTCTTATAATATTTTCTCCAAGGAACTAAAAAGATGTTTGGCCTCAGTCACCATTCACTTTCATTGTATTGCAAAAAGATGCAGTGGAAGTGAATGGTGACTGAAACTACTATTCTGTACCTTGCCTTTTCTGTAATTGATGACAGAATTAAAATGTTTGTGTGAACTACCTTTAGGATTGGAACTTTTCAACTTGGGTAAATGTTAGAAGATGCATGAGTTGTGACTAGCATTCTTACAGTTCCGTTTAAACCATATATTCTGTTTCAGTGCCTAATATAGTTACCAACCAACTGGCGTGTGTTTTTACTTGCCAAAGGAAAGGGTTTTCTCAAATACCCTTAAAGGAATTGAACACACATGAGACACACTTACAGTACATTGCTAATGCACAGATTTTTGACACACCACAGAAATTGTATATTTTGAAAGTGTGACTTGATGGAAATGACTAGGCACTTCTGATTACAATCAGTTGCAAACATGCCTCATTTATATGGATGTCAAGTTGAAATTGATTGATGCACTGAATTGCACAGACATCTCTAGATCTATGACATAAAGTTACTAAACTAGGACAGAGTTAACTAACAATTCATTAAAACTATTGAAAGTATTTAGTTTGGAAAACAAGTTGCAATCCAGAAGCATTTTCAAGAGGACACTTTTGTTCAGCTGAGACAAGCTGTGCAGCTCAGCTA
The DNA here is from genome assembly GCA_032164185.1 of Moxostoma hubbsi. Classification (NCBI taxonomy): domain Eukaryota; kingdom Metazoa; phylum Chordata; class Actinopteri; order Cypriniformes; family Catostomidae; genus Moxostoma; species Moxostoma hubbsi. Next base: position 18,344,903 of record JAVLUX010000010.1, read on the forward strand.
GTTTTATTGTTTAGAAAGCATTATTTGATTACATGTTCTTGATTGATGATTATTATAAACTACTGGAATACATAAAAACATTAAAATGAATTTGTATTTGAATACAATGGGATATAAGGTGCAGCTAGGTAAGATGTTTCACAATAGTTTAATATATATATATATCAGAATGACTATAACAGTTAAAGATCATATTGCTCAAAAGAAATAGTACAAAAATATATAAACTAAGTGGACTACAAAAAGTAGTTATAAAGGTATAACATTCTTAGTTCAATATCTAAATTTGCAAATAGGTTTAAATATTTTATTGATAGGGACAGTTGGTCATATTAAGCACATCTCTGCCCAGATGTCATCTGATTACATCTGAAGTCTTATTGATTACTTAAACATTCCTAAAATGGAGCTAGTGATTTAAACAATGACATCCGGCGATTTGGATATGCTGATGCAGATTTAAAGGGGCAGTTTACCCCCAAAATTATAATTATTTAATTTACTCATACCGTCTCAAACTCTAACAGTCTTTCTTTTATGGAACATAAAGGAAGATATTTTGAAGTATGTATGATGTGTTGTCCAAAATCAAATGTGGTCCAACATTTCTAAGCACCAAAAAGGACATAAAGGCAGCATAAAAGTAATCCATACAATTTGAGTGGTTTAATCCATGTTGTAGTGTGGAGGAGGGTGGGGCTGGGCTGGAACTATGCACACCAATCAGCCTGATGGGGGATAAAGGCGGCCGGTGATGACGGCTCGAGAGAGAGAATTACAGGCAGCTGCTCTGTGTGTATGTTTGTGTGTTCTTCATTAAACTATTATTTATATTGTAAAGCCGGCTCTCGCCTCTTCCTTTCCCTTAACCCATTTTACACATGTCTTCTGAAGACATATGATCACTTTGGGTGAGAAACAGACCAAAATTTAAGGTCTTATTCCATATACATTTTTATATCCAACCCAAATGGAACAGAGTGCAGGCTTTCTCATCCTGGTGTCATTATTCATCAATAAGACATTGCATTTTTATTTTCTAATGTTTATAATGAACATTTTAATGACAACAGGGGATTTTAAAAGTATATCAGAAATCAACCTGTGACAATTATTTTAACTAGTGGCTGCATTTTCAAAATTGCCCAACTGTGTGTGAAAACCGCAAACTGGTAATACTGTACAGTGTTCTGCGCATGTGTCAAGCACGTGGAAGTATGTGAACAAGCTCCTCTCTTAAACATGCCGAGGTCATAAAGGTTTGAAACAGATGAGGAAATGATGAGAAAAACTAAAAACATTTTGGGATTAACTATCCCTGAAATACTCATATAAATATGCAAATACTGTTTAAATGTTGGGTATAAATACATTGTGCCAAATATAAACGTGTTTGATATTTTCATATTGTTCTCTACCCTCACACAAAAATCAGAGAGGAGGATTGCGCCCTTTCTGTCACATTCCCTCACATCATGGCTGCCCATGGCTGCTCATAATCCCCTGACTGGAACATTCATTAGAAATCAGAGCTTTGTGCCCTGGGGGCCAACCATGACTTTCCCAGGACAATTAAAGTTACTTAGAAGGAGAAAAAAATGGGGTTCGCTGAAGAGTAAAATGAAGGAAGGGAAGAAAGAGAGAGCAACAGAGGGGGAGGGATGAAGAGATCCTTCAAAATCTGGCCAGAGACAGTCGGACTGCATCGGACCTGGATTACCCTGGAGTAATTGGCCAATGTGTGGGAAAAAATCAAATCCAGATGAACATTAACTTCTCTGTATAATTTATGCAAAGCTTTGGTGGTGCCCTCTTTTTGATAAGCCACTAAATACTGTCCAGTTGGCTCCTTGCTGCCTGCAAACCATGAATAAGTCTCAGGTGGCTCAACTTCAAGTGTCCCAAAATAAATAATTGAGAAATTTTAACAAAGATAGGAATCTGGCCAGTAGCAACCTGTATGGAAAGGGGTGTGTTCTGTATATGACTGGGAGGAGGGTTTGTGATGGACTTTGAGATAGGGAACACCTCCTTATCTACAGAAGGACCCAGTTTGACAGATGTTGTTATCTGGACTGATCTGTAAGAGATGTTCTTTAATCTAGTTTTAGGTCTTGCTCCAGGACATAGGATGTAGAGGTTACATCAAGCAACCCACTGATCCTTTGACCTAATGGTGACCCTACAAGTTTTAGCTGTCTGTGATTCTGTGTTATTGAGAAAAATATAATAAAATGTATAGCTAATAGCTACTCTTACTCCACTGAAAGGGTGGATCTAATTTTGTGAATCATAAATGAGGTTGTTTTGGTCAACACATGCAGATTAATTTGTTTCAAATTACCTTAAGCGCTTAGCTTAATAGCAATCACCTTACTAATGATGAAAGACAATATTATGAATAATTTATAATTTAAAGAATCACTGGCAAACACAACAGGAAAATAACAACTGGGTTCTTAAGGGCAAATCAGTTGGCTACAACAGAAAATGATGAGGCAGGGAATGTAACACATAACACCGGCAGTGTGCTTGTTTTAACGAAAGTACAAGTGACAGGTATCTAACCTCGGGGATTAAGTCCATCAGTGTCAAATAATGTAATGTAAACAACATAGTCTCATAACAACTTGTAATAATTTGTACAAGATGGCATAATTGTGAGAAACTTTAAGACTTGGTTTGCACTGAAAAGTAGAACTTGTATTCCCATAGAGACCAACCAATCAACTAACAGAATATAAATTGATACAATGAGGGCATAGATTTTTGCTAGCATCCTATCCAACACTTTATTTTAATCTCCTGATACCCGAGTGTGACTGCTGAGTGCAGTTTTCATTTCCCCTTTGATTTGTAATTAGTAGAATCTAATAAACAAGCCAAAAAAAACAACAAAACAAAACAAAAAAAAAAAAAATAAAGAAATCTAGAGCAAATATTTTCCCTAAAAATTGATGTCCACATATTTGGACAGCGGAACTAAGTTGTGAAATTTTAAATAATACCAAGCTATTGAAAGTCTGATCCAATCACTGCCAATCATGTTAACATAAAATTATACATTACAAATTCTGAATCTACTCTATGTACTGATGCCCATTGTCCAATGTCTGATAAACATGTTGAGTGGTCCAACTCAGCCTGCAGCCTGAAACTGAACTTTTGGTCGGATTTTAGGAGTGAATGCACATAGCTGCATAGGAACTCAATAGGATGCTCTCTTGCTTCCTATTTAGTGAATGACTTTAGCTCCAGTGTGCTGTCTGTCTGCATTGGTCTCAGAACAGTTCAAAATGCACCTTATTTTCATCCTAATTCCATATAAAGATCCTGAATGCAAATGTTTGTTTTTTCTCAACGTGACAACGAACAGAAAATATACAGTAGGATTTCTACTAAAACCTAGCGCTACACTATACACTTGTACACTGTGCAGTAAATTATGTTTAACAGAGTGGCGATTTATGATACATTTTAAACATTGCATATCGGATGAAACTAGAGACTAATCTTTTGACTCGGAGGTTTCAATGTAAAAGCTTAATTAGGTTTCTTGCCAGATGTATTTTTGTTGCCGTTTCTCCCAAAGAGAAACTCCACAGTGATCGGCACCATGTTGTTTTGTTACGACTCAGTACATTAAACTTTTAACCCTTTACTGACAGCCCAGAGTTTTCTGAACTAAGATCAGTTGGTTTAAATTAATTTAAATTATGTGTTGCATAGAGCAAAGCCAAAACACTATGCAGTGTTGCACAAGGTTATGAAATAAACATCTGTGAACAAATTTGGTTACACATTCCATATTTATTAATGCAATACAAATGACTGTATGTCAATAAACTGCGATATGCTTTCCTCGTCTCATTAGAAACTCATTGTTTTCTTTTGGGGTGGGCTACATATTTTCCTTTCAAAATCATATTTAGGTTTAGGGTTTGGGTAGGGTTTTTTTTTTAAAATGTAGGAAAAATCATTATAACAAGGTTTGTTGGTTTGTTTATTTTCTCTATATGTGTAAAAGTCATACTATTTTGTACAAGCCCACTCGTATGATTTAATATAATTTTGCCATCTTGTACTCTTGTCTTGTCTGGGTTAAGTGTAAACTAGTAAACTGCCAGTGATGTAGGGAAGTCTGATGCCTTGTATATTCATAAAAATTATGTTTTGGGGATTTGGGTTGCTCAGCGATTATTGACGCTGACTACCACACCCCTGGAGTCACGAGTTTGAATCCTGGGTGAGTTGTGTGACTCCAGCCAGGTCTCCTAAGCAACCAAATTGGCCCAGTTGCTAGGGAGGGTGAGTCACATGGGGTAACCTCCTTGTGGTCGCGATTAGTGATCTCACGCTCAATGTGGCTCGTGGTTGTGCATTGTGCGTGGATCGTGGAGTGTAGCATGAACCTCCACATGCAGAGTCTCCACATTGTCATGCACAATGAGCCACGTGATAAGATGCGCGGATTGACTGTCTCAGAAGCGGAGGCAACTGAGACTTGTCCTCTGCCACCCAGATTGAGGTGAGTAACTGCGCCACCACGACGACTCACTAAGTAGTGGGAATTGGGCATTCCAAATTGGGGAGAAAAGGGGATACAAATTAAAATATGTTAATTAAAAAAAATACAATTGTATTTTGGATCATTTTGCATAAAACTGCCCAGTAAGGTTCCTTGTTTTCAAACATATCGTGATAATGAATAATTTCAGCTATTACATAAATTCATTCACACATTAAAATGAGAGTTAATACAATACAGTAATTTTTTATCATCTGTAGGCTTGTAAATCAGATAAGTCTAGGACTAATCCCTCTTATGAGTGGAACTACAATTGAAACCAATTCTAAGCTTGCAGGCATCAGTCTATACTGGCAATGAGACTGTAAATTCTGAGGGTGAAAGTTGATGCTCCAACAGGGCTAAGCTAGCCACTTTTTCCAAGGGGAGACAATGGATCCTGAATAGGAGTGAGACTAAGAGGCCAGATTCAGTGTTAATACGGCCAGAGGGAAAAGGGAATGTGATTGGGAGATGCAAGGTGAAACCTGGGAAGAATGTGCCAGCGATGAGGTCATGTGTGTGTGTGAGTGCTTCTGTACAGGTCGCAATGAATAGCCTAGGCTACAATGAGCAACAGGCCAGGAACTCAAAGGCGGCATATGATGTCATGGGAACTTGTGAGTGGCTGCTGGCTAGAGACAAAAGGGTGATATTTTGAAAGACTTTGTATCCTTGCCAGTGTATAAACATGGATCAATGCTGATTCAGTTATGACTGCAGAACTTTTTTTTTAATTTTATTATTAAATGACATTTTAAAAATCTACTTTGAGAGCTAAAATAAAATGGAATGTTTGGGAAACCTTAAAAAACATAATTTTTGCAATTCCGTTTAATAATTCTAGTGGCACAAAATTATGCATGTCAGCTTTAAATTGTTGTGCACTAAGTGCGTTTAGTAAAAATATAACACCTTTTTAAAGAAAAATTAAAGAAACAGACAAATATGTAAACTTGCGGTGACAAGAATGGGGCAGAGAATTGTTGCTGTTGTGTTGGAGTCAGAGTCATTTTCAGTTTCTCAGAACTTTCAGACAGTGACACTTGACCTTCTCCAGTACTAAAGGAATATGACAGCCGAGAAGCTGGAGGAAAAAGTAGAGAGAGACAAAAGCCACACAAATTGCAGCCTAGCACCAAATAGTTAGTTTGCAATCAACGTCAGTCATCCCTCCTGAAGAGACAGTTTGATTTCTACTTTTCAAATGAGACGTTTATTTCAAGGCCTGATAATAGTGCGGCAAAATTGAAATTGGCAGCTAGACAATTTACAGATAATAGTGCACTGCACAGGAGATCATGTGAATGGTGCTTTTTTTTTTTACCCCCTTTTTTGTCCAAGACTTGATAGAGAGAGAGAGAGAAAGAAAGCGTGTGGCTGCATTTTGTGTGAGAGTGTGTGTTTGTGTGTGTATGTGCATGAAAGGGAGAAAGAGAGAGATGTTTCAGTCATGTTACAAAAGGAAACGTTTAAAAAAAAGTGGGCAAGACAAGGTAAAACTAGACAAAAAGCATATAATGTTGGAAATGGGGTAGAAGTGCACTGGGTGGGCAAGATCGGAGGGGGGGTAGAGCTCTTTAATGTTCCTGGCAGAGACCCAGCGGAGGTCTCAAGGTTATCCTGGCTTTGCAAACTCCCACGGGAAAGGTGGTGAATTGAGGGGAGGTGGCTTGGCTGAATGGAGGTGGAGGAAAGGGGGATCAAACTACAACCTTCTGCAAGAGCAAGGCTCATGAACCAGGTGTTTGCAATCTAGGGACCTGACTTTGCTTGAGGTGGAGGTGCAACTGTGGCCCTTGCAAATTTTCAACATCTGCTTCACAAATGATACATGGACAGGAGGTTTAAACACAGAGGCCAAGTAAGGCTTGAACAGGAATAACTAAATTATGCAGATTCAATCAATGCACACAATACAGTTGGCAAGAAGCATTGTTGCAATCTGATGGGTAAAAGTCAAATTGTAAATTGAGAAAGCAAAGATTATGAAAAATACTTTTACCTTATTAGAGCAATGTAGAAATTACAGAAGTCTTGACAAGCTTCTACTCCTTTTAATGACATATTGCTAGCTATAACAGAATTTTACAGAATAAGAGAAAAGATTCACTATATGTTTGAATACTGTATTATTACTATTAAAATTAATTCAGTACTACATTGAGACTTTTGGAGATGTAATATGTATGGTATACACACACACACACACACACACAGACAGACAATCTCCAGTAAGGTGATATGACATTATTCTATACAGTATATACTAATAGTTGTTTAAAAAATGTTTTACTCCACTTAAGCGTATTATTATTATTATTATTATTATATTTTTTTTACTATTCTTACTAGTTATAATTAAGCTACAATTTCTCTCTAAACCCAAAAGTTGTCATTAATAAAATAAAATAAAAAATACAAAAATGTAAGTGGTCCTAATTAAACAGTATTTGAAATGTCATATTTTTAAATCATAATTTAAATATTTACATTTTTTAACTTTGGCTTTGAGTATTACTTACTCAAAATGATCAAGTACAAAATAACATCTGTGTGGAATACCCATAAGCACTTGCACATGATTAAGTTTTGTTTGTTTGGTCAAAGCAAGAGGAACGTTTGTAGAAAATAATGACTTTTCAAAAAAGTATATAGTTTTAATTCATATGACTATTTTTGTTTTTTTGTTTTATTGTAGCTGGTTGATAGTTGTGATTTGTGTGAAGTCACCATTAGGGTTATTAGTGTTAACTCTGGTGAAATTTAAACCATTCTTCTTTACTTAATTGTAACAAAAGTACAGATTTATGTGCACTAAGATGTATTGACGAGATGTACTGATGTGCCATATGGCTAAATGAGATTCACGTCATAATTACCCTTTTACTCTTTTAGACGTGCTAACTAAATTTAAGTAATTAAAACAACAAAACAAGGTTAGTTTACTTGAGCCAAATAGGTAAGTTTACCTATTTCATTTTTATTTGCATAGCGCCTTTCAAAACACACATTGTTTCAAACCAGCTTAACAGAAAATCATGCATTAATAGAAATTGAAACTGTAATATCTATAAAGTCTTAAGAGTCATCATTGTGTAGTTTGATTAAATATGATTATGAAGTGTGTATAAAAATCAGTAATTAAATAATAATTGTATTTAGAAAAAAATTATTGTATTTTTAAAATTGTATTTAAAAAAGCACGCAAACTGATTGCCTTAAAGAATTTAAGGTCAACTAATTGATTTTACAGTGATATATGTAAATACATTTTCCAAAAACCCTCCCAGATATTAAAATTAGGCCTTGTTTCAAAATCCTTATTAAGGTTTTGAAATGTAAAATCAACCAGTCTCAGTTGAAGGTAAAGATGAGTTTTCATCAATCCTGCTGTTTATTTACACTTTTCAAATGCCTGTTAAAGATCATTATTCAAAGAATTGCTAACAACTGAAGTAGGCCCATTTCTTCAATAGTTTATCTACAGTAAACAATAGGATTTCCTGAAAAGAAAACAGGCAGGTTCCTTCACCTTTAATTCAATTGCAGCAAGATCAAGATCTTTTTCGTAAACAAAAACCAATTGCCCGGCCATTGTGTGGAGAATATTTCTTTATCTCCAGGGTTTAGTAGATACTATCACCAATGAGTGAAAGACAGCTATCAGCTTATCTTAAACATGAAAAGAATGCTTTCAAACTGTAAAAATACAAAATATGTTTGCGGTCTAACTGAGACAGTCCCAATTGAAAGACTTAATTAAATTAAACGACATATACTGAGAATTAAATGGTGCATTAATGGATAATAAAGCATTCTGAAAAGAGTATTCATGCATGTATCTGAGCTAGAAAGTTTATTGTCTCTATTGGAAGACTTGTCATTAGCAAGAGCGCCCCAGGCTTGTTAATTCACTCACCGCCCAAACCAGTTGAGCCTGGCAGCCAGATACTCAAACTCACGTATTGACCCATGACCCAGTCTCTACTACCTCCTCCACACAACACACAGCCCCTGGTACACTGCTCCATGGGAGAGCACTAGAGAGAGAACTTGGCTAAGCTTTACTAAAGATCCCCCCCCAAGGCACACGCTTCTCCCTTGCCACAAAAGCAGCAACAGCATCCAAAGCGAGCCCGGAAAGGCTTGAATCACCACTGCGCTGGGCATCAGTTTGAAAAACTCCCCAGCCCCTGCAAAATACAAAACACAGAACGCTAATGTCTGCAAGGCTGATGGTGACCCGAGTGATCCGTTTGTGTGTACGAAGGTGTGTTTTTGTCTAAGGGAATTTTCATGTAGGTGTGTGCATGTGTGTGAAGTACACTATGAATCAACGCTTTATCACGCCCCTGCCTTGGATCCCTTCAGGCCTTCCAGGCTGTGCTGTTCAGAGCTCTGCTGCTGTGTGTGAGTATGTGGTGGCAATGTTCCTCCACTCGCTCTGATGAGGGGAGGCGGGCGCTGCTACGTCTGCTCCGTGGGAAGACTGCTGGAGGGTCTCCAAAGCAACTCTTTCTCCCCTCCCTCATCTCTCCCACCTCTCGTTTCTTTATCTTTCTCCCTCTCTCTGTACTTGAACGGTCTTGGTACTGGAATAAACTTTGACACCCTCTCACATTTTTGCACATCAAGTGAACATACGAATAGACCAAAGACACTTTGGTTACCAAAGACAGAATTCAACAACTTTTTGTTAATATCTCTCAATTTATGTCCAATAATGTATTACAATAAGCCATCAAAGGTGAATGACAGCTCTTTAAGTGAGGCTGACACTCTTGACACCATAATTGCCGGCTGCCCGACCTTTTTTAAAGAGAGTCCTATAAGCCATCAACAGCAACTTGCTTTTGGCAGCTGGCATTCATCAGTGGCTTACACATGAACTTTACACTGGCTCTGTGATTGCAGCCCAGCTTGTTTGGGAGCATGCTATCTCCCACTTTCTCACGTACTTTGGTCCTGATTGCATTATTGCTGTGTGTGGACAGCCATGGTTGAGAGACCTCGATAAAGATATGATTCGGAGGAGTGGGGTGGAGTTGGGTAAGAAGGGGGTAGCAGAGGGAAGTGTGAGTGTGTGTATGTGCTTATGTGAGTAAGCAAGATAGAGAGAGATAGAGAGGCGAAGCAGTGACAAAAAGGCAAGTGATCTGAGCCAACCAAATGGTGTTATATGCAATTGAAACTAAGTAAATTAAAGTGTTGCAATAACTATAATTAGTGATAATAAAATTGCCAATAAAACTAACTAAATAAGGACTATTCACATAGTCATAATTCATTTTCGATTAAAAGTATGCTGTTTTTATTGATACAAGAATCAGTTAATTCAGTAAATCAGTGATTTTTACACACACAAACTATGAGCCTATTTCTCCCATAATAAAAGCATGTGCAGGAAAACACACAGGTGCTCAGGGGGGTAAAGGGAGGGACAAACCTGCCTGTAATTCAATGCACCCTCTAGATCCCTAATGCAACACAAGCATGAGAAAGTTAGTCATGCGGATACGAAAGGTTTCTAAATCTACCGGTCTTTGTCTGCCCGACATCAATACATTTGTTTTGCGAGCCCTTTATAAGTTTGAGAAACAGCGATGAATCATTGTCGCAGTGTAAAGACATAGGACATTGTGTCGTTTGGGCATCATTAAAGACGTAGGCTATAGCAAATACCTTGCAATGTGTTTAACACAAACATTGTATGTAAAGTGTTATCAATAATGACATTCTTATTAGAGAATCACTATTAATCTGATTAGAAAACACACACAAATGTAACCCAGACTGTTCAGCAGCCTGCCATTGTGATGTATCACGCTCGTGAACTGCAGGCGAACCCGCCGTGCTCTGTCCCTCAGACGCGCGCTAAAGCCGGCAGGAGCAGCGCCTTCCCCCGCCGCTTGCGCGCCACGTGTCGCTGGGTATGCAGCAGCTGGAGACTCTCACCCCTGTAAATGTGCACATCAGAGGTCTGGCAACCCACAGCACTTACTCCAACCAGAGTCTGAACTGTTAGTGGATTATGACAGACCGTTAACAGCCGACGATCTGTTAGTTTATTGCAGTGTTCTAAACTACATTTGCACATTCTATATTTCCGTGTTTACTTTTACCTTCTCATCACCACTCAACTAAAACTATGCGAACTGTCCAAGGATTCGGTCAAAATGTGTTTATGTATCGGACTTTTTGTTATATAAATAAAGGTAAGAAGTAGTAAAGGCAGAGGAGTAAAACAAATAGATACACTAATTAATTTTGTGTGGCGTTTGTTTACGAACTCATCTTTGCATCATAAAATCATGACCTAAATAAGAGCCGCGTCTGTCACAGACACAGTCAAGGACACTATCCGTGCCATGCGCGCTCTCAGTCTGAAATATCTTCACACTGGCTCGCATTCCGATAAGCCCGATCGAGCTCTCAGTGGGCGTGGTTTTCCCAGGCTTTTAGAACAGCAGCTGCTATTTACCTTCCCTCTAATGTAAACCACCACCGCCACCCCTAGCCCGCCAGCCAAACCTCAACCACTGCGGTAATAAAACATCCTGGCACGTGCTCCATATTCACAATAGCGCTTGCGAGCCGACAGATGTCAAAATGCCAACAGCGGCGACGCGCTTAAAGAAATACACCGCTTTTAACTTGAGAGAATAAAACAAAACATGTTGGACCTCAAGTGTAACGCACATTCATCTTCAATATGAAATGTTTATTCAATGTTCATTCAGGTTTTATAAAACGTTCACCACATTAAAAACGTTTGTTGGTTTTACTTATCATTAAACATAATGGAATTTATAGCTTGCTTTCTGTACTCCAAGCAGTTTATTTTGGTTGTAGAAAGTGACAAACTAAATTAAATTGTATTTTAGCTACCTTTGTTTTGTTTTTCTCAAATATTTTAATAATAAACAACGCTTTCTGTACACTGCATATATGCTACATTCTGTAATGAGGGAAAATTAACATATTTTTTGTTAACTTATTGGGTTTCGGTGGATCTATGTGTATTTAATAATAATTAGGCTACAACGTTTGCTGTTGCTTTCCGGAGACTGGCTCTTAAGTGTTAATATGTAAACGGATGATTGAAAGCAGTCCCGGTTGTGCCCTAAACCGGGCGTGCGCCATTGGCCACCCGCTCAAACGCTAAACAACCAATGGAGGGGCGCCGACCACGAGCCATCCTCCCCTCGGGCCGCGTGTCCCTCACGCTGATTGGTAGAAAGTTACTGTGGGAAAGAAAGTTTGGGAAGTTTCACACGAGCCGTTCGCGTGCAGTCGGAGATATAAATAAGACCAACACGACGCCGAGGCAGGCAGTTGCTAAGACCGCTGGCAAACAGTGAAACGAGAGACTGTGACATCATTGCCGCAACAGTTGAACTCGGGACACTTCGTACGGATATCCATTCATATCTGGAACTGTATCTGCGTATACTTAACAGCGTTTACTCCAGTAGAAGATACTACAGGGGAGGATTTCTTTCTTTTTTCTCAACATTTTTGAGGATAATTCCAAGTGAACATGCCTGCCGATATCATGGAAAAAAACTCATCTTCTCCGGTGGCCGCGACTCCGGCAAGCATGAATACTACACCTGATAAACCCAAAACGGCTTCAGAACACAGAAAGGTTTGTATTGACATTAAACTGTACCTGTCATAAATTCTCAATTAAGCTTACTGCAAGGCATATTTCCTTTTAAATAATTAGAGCGGAATACAAATTAACGCATGTTTCATTTGCTTTTTTAGTCTTCTAAACCCATTATGGAGAAAAGAAGAAGAGCCAGAATCAACGAAAGCTTGGGGCAGCTGAAAACGTTAATCTTGGATGCTCTCAAAAAAGATGTAAGTACTGAAAGTCCAGCAGTAGAGTCCTAACATTACATCTGGATTAAATATTGGTGCATTTCCTCACATTGCCTCCTATCTAATTCAAACACTTTTTTTCACACAGAGCTCCAGACACTCGAAACTTGAGAAGGCGGACATCCTGGAGATGACAGTGAAACATCTTCGAAACATGCAGCGTGCCCAAATGACTGGTAAATCCCCCTACTCTAATGGATAATCTCGTATGAGAACTTCCAGATGTTTGCGGGTTTCGCGGGGTTTTACATCGTGTTTCTCTGTTAAAAGACAATTTAATCATGAATAAATACATATTTCGTCAGTGCTGCATATTAACTAGTATGAATCCAATTGAAAGTAGTGCATGTTCATGCATGTTCAGGGATTCTAGAGTATCGGAACTAATGTCTTTCTTAAATTTCTCAACAGCTGCCCTTAACTCGGATCCAACCGTTCTGGGGAAATACAGAGCTGGATTCAGCGAGTGCATGAACGAGGTGACCCGGTTCCTCTCCACCTGCGAAGGGGTTAACACCGAGGTCAGGACCCGGCTGCTGGGTCACTTAGCCAGTTGCATGACACAAATCAACGCAATGAACTATCCAACACAGCACCAGATATCTGCCGGGCATCCTCATCCAACCTTTAACCAGCCAATGGTTAAGATCCCAAGCGCGGCTCAGCAAGCCAATGTGGTGCCCATAAGCGGTGTCCCCTGCAAAAGCGGGTCTTCCTCCAACCTGACTTCTGACGCAACTAAAGTATACGGAGGTTTCCAGCTTGTGCCAGCAACTGACGGACAGTTCGCCTTTTTGATCCCCAATGCTGCATTTGCTCCGAACGGCGCTGTTATTCCAGTGTACGCCAACAATTCCAGCACCCCGGTTCCAGTGGCCGTGTCTCCAGGCGCACAGTCCGTCACATCAGATTCCGTTTGGCGGCCTTGGTAGACTTTAATGGCAGAAGAGAAAAAAAAAAAAATACAAACTCTTAAAAGACTAACAACACTTGTTTTCTTTGTTCAGCGTACCCCTTTTTTTCTTCTTTTTTTCTTTTTATAAAATGTGTTTTAAGAGATGATGCACTATATTTGTATAGCTCAGAAGGGAGAGAAGTTCATATTGAAATAAGTTTTGTATTGTTGGATTCCGTTCATTGCATTTTTATATTTGCGGTATCTTTTCTAACGTTGTGATACCAAAGATATGTTGAATGCGCTTTCCAGTGTCTTCATTTTGGAAGATGAATAAATAATAATAATAAAAAAAGTGTGCTTCAGTGGTTATTCTAACATTTTTTTTTCCAAAGTTGAAAATGTAACAATAAGGGCATCCTTTCGAACCTTGAAATAAGAACTCACTCGGTCCATATTGCAAGCCAAATTATTAGTCTGGAAAAGTTTCTTTCAGATATTTTAAAGCATGAATCCAGGAAGACGAAGGGATATTGCAATAAGACTGATGTTTAATCACGCATGTTAACCCTAAAATCATAGTCACAACTTGATACAGCTTTTAGATTGACGGGGAAAGCTCCTGTCTATTTTTAAGGGTGCATTTTCGGACACTTTATAATTCAAGAGTTAAATAATATTTGTTGGCAACTAATTATTATAGGCTAAGCATATTTCCTCTGAAACATCTGATAAAGTACAATGGGTTGTATTTAAAATGAGTAAAAAGTTTTAGTAAAACGCTTGACCTTTTTCAATAAACATTTTGTTATTATTTATGACGAATTTCCCTAGTGATGCAGAATGCAAACCAGTGGAAGGTTAGAATACATGCCAATTGCGAGATGTAAACACAGCTTTTTTTCACATTGAGTTTCAAATAAATAGTAGAACACCACTATTTTATGGTGCTTTCTGTGTGAGAGAAACTGCCAGGAAGAACCTGAAGCAGAATGTAAAGCGTTGGGCTTCAGCTACAAAGGTGCAGGAGGGACGGCGACATAAGATTCAATTTCACGACCATTTAGCGCCATCTAGCAATCCAAGCATGAACTACACCTACTGAGCCACAGAGCGATGGGCTGGTCACGTTTAATGTCAATGCTTGTTTGGCAATTTCTGGCTACGTTACTTGTATTTTAATTTCATGTTAACCGTTTAACTATTTCTTTATTTTTTGTAGTGAACAAAGACGTTACAGAGTCTAAGAGTGCTTAAAGGTATAATTCTCTCAAAAATGGAAATTATTCATCATTTACTCACCCTCATGCCATTTCATATGTGTATGACTTTCTTCTGATGAACACAAACAAAGATTTCAAAAAGAATATCTCAGCTCTGTAGGTCTTCAAATGCAAGTGAATGGGAACCAACATTTTGAATCTAAAAAACAAAATCACATAAAGTCAGTTGTGGGTGAGATCAATATTTAAGTCCTTTTTACAATATAATTCCTCCCTGCACAGAAGGTGGTGATATGCAAAAAGAATGCAAATTGCAAAAAACAAAAGAAGAAGAATGTGAAAGTGGGTATTGATTGTAAAAAAGGACATAAAAATGTATCTGTTTCTCACCCACACTTACCATATCGCTTCTAAAGATAGGGATTTAACCAATGGAATTTTATGGATTACTTTTACAAACTTTTATAAATGCTTTTTGGACCTTCATCATTTTGATACCCATCCACTTGCATAGCTGTGATATTTTTCAAAATATCTCCAGTTGTGTTCAACAGAAGAAAGAAAGCCATACATAACTGGGATGGAACGAGGGTGAGTAAATGATTATTAACTATTCCTTTAAAATTATTAAATATTTAATAATGCATATCCATGTTCCTTGTATTTTTTTCCATGTTGATCTCTTTAATTATTAAGTGATGGTAGTTTATTGCATACTTATTACAGTTGTATTTATTTACACAATTCTTACATATGCATCTTTTAAAAACACTCACACACAAAAAACCTCCACAAATCACATTGTTATCAGCCAAGCTTGCTGAGAAATGACAATAAGGGATTGTTCACCCAAAAATGATAAATTTTCAGACATCATGTTTTTCCAAACCTGTATGATTTTTTTTGTTTTTTTCGTGGAACGCAAAGGGAGATTTTAGACAGAAGGTTAATCTCAGTCACCATTCACTTCCATTGTGTACAAAGACATAATTTTCATTTTTGGGTGAACCATCCTTTTAATTTTACTTATACTACAGGTCTTTTATTTTTTTGGCTCAACACATCTAGCTATCTATGACATACTGCAGAAATATTTATACACAAATCTAATGGCTTTATCACGTAATATGGTAAAACACTTGACATGATGAAACGTTTCCTTCTCGATGCACCCCTGTGTTTTCCAGGTGTGTGTTGCCTTAAGCTACTTCAGTGTGGCTATTCTTTGAAGGGGGTGTTCCAGGTGTTCGCAATTACCTGCTATGAGGCACAACGTGTGGATAAGTGCAATCATTTTGATTTTCCATCACAACTACTGAGAGTAGAGAGATTGAAACCATATGTTAGGAAAGCCTGTGAGGACAAAGTGTACAGTGACTGTGTGAAAAACACTGCTTTCCCCACCCTGACTGCAAGCACACCACCATCTCAAAATATCTACAATATTGTGGTGGTCCAAGCATTCATATCCTGTTTATTTCAAGGTCAAAGCTGGATCAAGAGGCAAGCGGGACAGCCCAGGAAACATCCAGCCACAGACGACCCCATTCTGGTTTGACGACAACGGAGTATAGGTATACACCCCTCTCCACTTCAATAAAACCCACCCCTGGAGGACAGCTTTACAAGCATCTCAGGTTACCGGCATACTGACCACTGTGCCGGGGCGCCCGTGCACATGTCACAACATGACCAGGGGTTAGCCACCATGCATGTCAATTAACTTTTCCCACACTATGTGCAAAGCCACGAGGCTTGAGAGAAGAAAGGGGGAAAAAAGGGAGAAAAATATAAAGGACTAAACGAATGCCCCCTCTCTGCTTCCTCCTTGGCTCTTAAGTGTTACCAGATGGCGTGATCTCTTTCTCTCACTCTTAATTCTCTTTCTATCTCTCTCACTCCTTCTTTCTCTCTCTTAACTTGTCATCATTACCGCCTTGTCTTTGATTGTAGCCCTGACAAGCATGGGATTTATGATTTAAGCACAGGGATTGCTGTACCAAGCTCTGGACTAACTATGCAGCCAGACCTCTTCTCACCTCCAACCCTTTCTGCCTCTCTCTCTCTCTCTCTCTCTCTCTCTCTCTCTCTCTCTCTCTCTCTCTCTCTCTCTCTCTCGCCCTCTCCTGCAGTTCCAGGGGAAAGGCTGTTTTCTGGCAGGAAATGAATAGCTCCCAGATGAGCTAAGGAACCTGAGAGGTCGTGAGAAAGAGGCGAACTCCCTTCCCACAGCCGGCGCACTGCCAGCCGCCGGGGGAATGTGGGAGAGCGTCTCTCTGACACACGCATCAACTCTCCTGCTGCTTGCCCAAACACCCCACCGCCTGCCTGCCAGCAAGTGCTGACACACAGGGCCCATCTGAAGGGGGTAGAGCAGGGATGATTGGGGCAGTATGTGGGTAGTTAGACAGCACAGACTTATATGAGGATGAGGCCAGGGGACAGGAAGAGAGATACAATAATGATAGAATGATAGATGCCATGACAAGAAGAAGCAAAACATTGAGCAAATGCTCAGTGGAGCACACACACTCACAATATACAGTTACAGAAGACAAACTATTTTTAAAATACCTGTACAAGTTTTAAGCATACCTGTCAGATGCTATTTATCAAAGGGAAGTAGGAGCTAAATAGTCTACACAGCAAAAAATAATTTTCTTACTCAATATTTTGTCTCGTTTTCCAGATAAAAATTCTAAACATTCTTAAAACAAGTGACATTTACTTTAGAAGCAAATATGCATAAAATAATAGTTCATAAACAGTTGTTTTTCTTGATTTATGAATAAAGCTCACTAGATTTCCCTGAAAACAAGACACAATATCTAATGAAATTTTGCTTGTCAAGTAAATGTATCTTGTTTTAAGGATGATTAGAATATATTGAGTAGTTTGAGAACCCAAGTAATGAAACTGTCTTATGTCTTATTCTTATTCAGTTACATGGTAAAAAAGATAAAGTTTGGAATAATGTACAGATTTTGCTGTTTCGGAAGGAAATTGGTACTTTAATTCACCAAAGTGGCATTCAACTGATCACAAAGTATAGTCAGGACATTACTGATGTAAAAAATAGCACCATCACTATTTGAAAAAAAATCATATTTATCAAATCTAGACAGGCCCGATTTCCAGCAGCCATCACTCCAAAACCTTATGCTTGAGTAATCATGCTAAATTGCTAATTTGGTCAAAAATGGCAAAAAAACAAACAGCTTTCTCTTGAAACTCCTCAGTCAATCACTGTTTTGAGGAATGTCTATACAGTGTTTGAAATTGCCAAACATGTAATATTTCATACAAGGTTTACACTACAGTCTTGAAAAACAAAGAACAACTTTCTCTAACAAGGACAGAATGAGATGTGGAAGGCCAGATGTACAACTAAACAAGATGATAAGTACATCAGAGTCTCTAGTTTGAGAAATAGATGCCTCACATGTCCTCAGCTGACAGCGTCATTTAATTCTACCCGCTCAACACCAGTTTCATGTACAATAGTAAAGAGAAGACTCAGGGGTGCAGGCCTTATGGAAAGAATTGTAAAGAAAAAGACACATTTGAAACAGAAAAACAAAAAGAAAAGGTTAGAGTGGGCAAAGAAACACATACATTGGACAACAGATAATTGGAAAAGAGTGTTATGGATCTTAACCCCATTGAGCTTTTGTGGGATCGGCTAGAATGTAAGGTGCCTGACAAGACAGCCACATCTACAGGAAGCATGTAGTATCTGGACAAACTGAATGGTAGAATGCCAAGGATCTGCAAAGCTGTCATTGCTGCACAAGGAGGATTTTTTGATGAGACCTCTTTGAAGTAGTGTAAGAAGTTCTGATTTTTTTTTTTTTTTTTTTTAAATTGTAGTAGTAATTGTTAAAGTTATTAATGTCCTGACTACATTGTGATCAGTTGAATGCCACTTAAAATTATAAGTAACAATTTCTTTCCATGATAGCAACATCTGTACATTATTTCAAACTTTTGGCTGCCAGTGTGTGTGTATATATATATATATATATACACACTGGCAGCCAAAAGTTTTAAATAATGTACAGATTTTGCTATCATGGAAAGAAATTTATATATATATACTCAAAACTGGATGTTTTTTGTTTTTGGCACCATTCTGAGTAATTCAAGAAACTGTTGTGTGTGTATCCCAAGAGATCAGCAGTTACAGAGATACTGAAACCGGCCCGTCTGGAACCAAGTATCATATCTACAATTTCTCCCATTCCGATGGTTAATGTGAACATTAACTGAAGCTCCTGAAACATATCTGAATGATTTTATGCATTGCACTGCTGCCACACGATTGGTTGATTAGATAATATTAAGTAGCTGTTCAGGTGTTCCTAATAAAATGCTAAGTAAGTGTGTGTGTGTCTATGTGTGTGTGTGTGTGTGTGTGTGTGTATATAACAAACTGCTCAACTGAATGCATGCCAAAGACATAAATGTAAACAGCAGTGCAATAAAACATTCTCACTTTGCAGCTCTTTCATACTCTTCTACACACCATTTCACTCATCTTTGCATGCTCTCATGATTTAATGTTCTTTGTAATATATATATATATATATATATATAACTGGAAAAAACATACTCAAAAGTTATTTTTAGTCATTAGGGAAGACAATGCTCTTAATATTGAAGAATTCTAACTGAATTCTAAATACATCAAGCAAATTCATAAATATCTTTTCTTAATTGCCAGTACAGATAAGCTTTGAGTAACCATTAGATTTTACTTATATTTTTTGACAAACATGTCAAAACATTCTGAAAACAAGAAAAGCAATTTTCCCCTTTCAAATAGCTACACTTGATGATGCTGCGCTGAGTTAGCGCTTTGGGAACAACTTTAGGTGAGACCAGCTGTGAATATGAGTGCAATACGTCAATGAACATTGACCGGAATTTATAGCCTCTGCCGGTGACATCTTTGGATGCACCTGTAGCAAGGCTATAAATAGATGCGTCACAGGTGCATCGTCAGATCTTTTTTCTTCAGATCACTCTGTGTGTGTGTGCGCTTCATGAGCCTGTCAGAAACTTTCTACTTTCCTCTGTTAGGAATTAGAATTGTTAAGAATTGCGCAGAAACATTTCTCTTTCTCTTTTCTTTAAAAAAAGAAGAAAAAGAATGACTGATAAACAAAGCAAGCGGTGTGTGTTCTCATGTTTACGCTTTATGGCTGAAACGGACACACACCAGATTTGTTTTGTGTGTTTGGGGGAAGAGCATGCTGCTCTTGTGTTGCGGCAGGGCGGGTGCAGGCATTGTGATCTGTTTACAGTCAAAATGCTTTGCACTCGTCTTGCTTACTTCCAAGAGCCAGCTCCCACTCTTTCATCGTGGGGCTCTCATATAGATCTGACTGAGGAGAGAGAGATGGGTCCGTCCCTATCGCTCGCTCTCTCCCAGATCAAGCTGATCCTTCTCGTAAGCCTGAAGCGCGTCTCGGCACCTCTTCGGTTTGCGAGGGGGACGCTGAACCTCTGTACATCCCACGCACAATAATAAAGCAGCTGAGGAATTACTCAAGGTGGTTACTCGGGCTGTGGCCAGACTAATAGTTAGACTGGCCATGCGAATAAGAGACCCCTCCAAACGCTCCAAACTAGAAGACAGATTTCTGTCTGGTGGCCAAAAAAACTAAATAAATAAATGAAATTTATGAACGCTATATCAGTTCCTTCTTTTCTTCTATGACCTCCATATGAGCATTCTCATTCATGGAGGAATCCTTATACTTCCCGTGTCTTTGTACCCTCAACGTTGACATATTCGACTATCGTGGGTGCTGAGGCTTGGGGGTATTCGGTGATCCCTCCGGTAGAAGAGACAATTGCGGGTTATCTCTCGCCTGGCTTGGCACCATCACTAAAGAGACCCACTCTCCCCACAAAGCTGTGCAGGACCACCTCCACACTTGTGGGGAAGGCTTATCAGGCAGCAGGTCAGGCTGGTACTGCCCTGCACATTATGGCAGTGTTACTGATGCACTAGGCTAATCTTTTGAAGGACCTGAGTGTGGGCACCACGGTCGACGAAGAGTCTTTCTCTGAGCTTTGTCGAGCCACAGATATGTCTCATTGGACAACCAAGCAGATGGCCCGTGCCATTGGCCCGTCTATGTCTGCTTTAGTCAGCACGGAGAGACACATATGGCTTAACCTATCGGGCATCAGAGACAAGGACAAAACTTTCATTCTTGATGCCCCAGTTTCGCCTTCTGGCTTATTTGGTGACACTATTAATATAGTTATCACCAGGTTCCAGGAGGCAAAGCCTTCGGGCAATTCCTTCCTCGCCACACTTAGGGGGAGGGGGCGTCGGCCACCCAGCCCCACCCCAGTCCTTCTAGACAGGAGGCTCAAAAACAAAGCGTGGCGAATCGTGCTCCCCCTCGTAAAGACTGAGGTCTGGTTCGTCGCCCTCAGAAGCCCCCAAAGCAAGACCTCATGGCTGTTATTTCTAAAAAGGAAAAAACCCTGACGGTTTTGCACCCAGCCTTGTGGGGGTAGCCCCCCTCGGGATGGGGCACATGTATCATCCACTTCGACCCTCCCGGTACCCCCACGAAACCTTTCCATTCCTGCCGCCTCTGGTGCTTCGGGAGTTAGAGGCTTCCAGCAAAATATTGGGTGTACCGCTGCTTCCTGTCTTAGTCCAGGATGTGGAACACTCGACATCCCCTCAACAGGAAGTGTCAAAATGAATACCCATCTCAAAGAACCTGGCAGTGTGGAAAATTCCTCCAGGTATTTCTATGTGGGTCCTAAGAACAGTAGAAAATGGCTACAGAATTAAATTCGCTCGCCGCCCTCCGCGTTTCAATGGCATGGTTTCCACTACCGTGAAACCGGAGCAGGCATGTCTAGGGGCCATAGAACATGTTCCCCTTCCAGAGAAAGAGTAAGGTTTTTACAGAAAATACTTCCTGGTTCCCAAGAAGGGTGGGGGGTTGTATCCGATCTTTGACCTTCAAGGATTAAATCGCTCCAAGGGCATTCAAGTTCAAGATGCTATCCGTCAAGACGGTCATGTCTCGATTCCAACATCGCGACTGGTTGGTCACGATCGATCTCATGGACGCGTACTTTCATATAGAAAGTCTGCCACAACACAGGAAGTTCCTGAGGTTCGCTTTTGGGGGCGAAGCTTTCCAATATCGGGTTCTTCCATTCGGTCTAGCCTTATCACCCCACACATTCACGGAATGCATGGATGCAGCACTGGCTTGTAAGGACTTCACAGGAGGGAGGACACGGGAACAGCGTTCAACACAAAGGTAGGCTCTTTAATTAAGGGTTGCAGACAGACAGGGGTAGTGCAAAAACGTGTAAGTGCTAAACATAAACTCTTTTAACTTATAATCTAATAACTTGGCTCAGTCTCTCTATTTCCAACACTGGACTGGCAGCTTTCTCTCTCGACTGGAGGCACTGGTGCTCTTTTATGCCGCTCTCCCCGTATTCACTGAAATTAGAGACAGGTGTTAGACATAATTTAGCTCAGGTGCAAGCGCCCTTACCGCTTTCTCCCTTCGGACACGCCCCCGCCGCCACATACCCCTACCGCCCGACTCAGGCCGGGGTGTCATCCGGCCTGCCTACCACTCCCCCCCCATTTCTGGAAAGGAAGTCGGCGACAGCCATCTGCACCCCCGGTCTGTGGACCACCTCGAACTTAAAAGGCTGGAGAGCCAGATACCAACGGGTGATCCGGGCGTTAGTATCCTTCATGCGGTGGAGCCACTGCAGCGGGGCATGATCCGAGCAGAGAGTGAAGGCCCGCCCCAGCAGGTAGTAGCGGAGCGTGAGGACCGCCCACTTGATGGCCAGACACTCCTTCTCTACAGTGCTGTACTTCGTTTCCCTTAAGGAGAGCTTTCTACTGATGTACAGCACCGTGCGCTCCTCCCCCTCCACCACCTGCGAGAGTACGGCCCCCAGCCCTCTGTCTGAAGCGTCCGTCTGTAATAGGAAAGGGAGAGAGAAGTTAGGTGAATATAAGAGCGGCCCTCCACAGAGTGAGGCTTTAACCCGTGTGAACGCCTGTTGGCACTGCTCCGACCACTGGACCGGATCTGGAGCCCCCTTTTTAGTGAGGTCAGTCAGCGGGCTGGTGACGTCCGAATAATTAGGTACAAATCTTCTGTAGTAGCCAGCCAGCCCCAGGAACTGCCTCACCCCCTTTTTGGTCTTGGGCCTAGGGCAAGTCGCAATCGCCGCGGTCTTATCAATTTGGGGACGCACCTGGCCATGACCCAAGTGGAACCCCAGATACCGCACCTCCACACGCCCAATCGCGTACTTCTTAGGGTTTGCTGTGAGCCCCGCCCGCCACAGCGACTTCAGGACCGCCCTCAGATGTTGTATATGCCGCTGCCAGTCATTACTATAGATAATAATATCATCTAAGTAGGCAGCGGCGTAAGCAGAGTGGGGCCGGAGGACACGGTTCATCAGACGCTGGAACGTGGCTGGGGCCCCGAACAAACCGAACGGAAGTGTCACGAATTGGTGTAATCCGAACGGCATAGTGAAAGCTGTTTTTTCTCGGGAGATTGGTGTCAAGGGGATCTGCCAATAACCCTTTGTAAAGTCTAGGGTCGAATAAAAATGAGCAGTACCTAACCGATCGAGCAGTTCATCAACGCAGGGCATTGGGTACGCGTCAAATTTAGACACCGCGTTGACTTTTCTGTAATCCACACAGAACCGCACCGACCCGTCACTCTTGGGAACAAGAACGACCGGGCTGGACCAGTCGCTGTGGGACTCTTCTATTACTCCCATATCAAGCATGGCATTCAATTCGTCCCGAACAATTTTCTTTTTATGCTCGGGGAGGCGATAAGGGCGACTACGAATGACCACCCCCGGCTTGGTCTCGATATGGTGCTCGATGAGGTTCGTGCGACCCGGTAGGGGAGAAAACATGTCTGCAAACTCCTTTTGCAACCTGGCAACCTCTAATCGTTGGCAAATGACCGGGGCATTGAGATCGGATTTTAAATTTACCTCCGGTCCGAGCTCCGCCCTCTCTGGAACCACCGTAGCCAATGACACAGGGACCGCCTCCCTCCATAGTTTAAGGAGGTTGAGGTGGTAAATTTGACACGGTCCCTATCGGTTCGTTTAACCTCATAATCGAGATCCCCCACTCGTCGTGTGACCTCAAAGGGTCCTTGCCACTTGGCGAGTAATTTGGAGCTCGACGTGGGGAGCAATACAAGAACTTTATCTCCCGGTGTAAACTCCCTTAGCTGTGTTCCCCTGTCATACAGTCGGCATTGACGTTCTTGGGCCCGGAGCAAATTCTCCTGTGTTAGTTTCCCCAAAGTGTGGAGTTTTGCTCTGAGGTCAAGGACGTATTGAATTTCGTTTTTGCTATTCGAAGATCCCTCCTCCCAGCTTTCTCGTATAACATCTAAGACAACGCGTGGGCGTTGCCCATACAGTAGCTCAAATGGAGAGAAGCCGGTTGAGGATTGCGGGACCTCTCGCACTGCAAACAACAGGGGATTGAGCCATCTGTCCCAGTTTTTAGCATCCTCGTGTACGAACTTATGAATCATGTTCTTGAGCGTTCTGTTAAAACGTTCCACTAGGCCATCTGTCTGCGGATGGTACACGCTAATGCGAATCGATTTAATGCCCAATAGATCGTAAAGTTCGCGAAGTGTGCGTGACATAAATGTTGTGCCTTGATCGGTGAGGATTTCCTTTGGAATCCCCACCCGGGAGATTATTTTGAAGAGCGCCCCAGCAACACTACGTGCTGAGATGTTGCTTAGAGGCACTGCTTCCGGATATCGCGTTGCGTAATCCACTAGGACTAACACAAAGCGATGTCCGCGTGCTGTCCGCTCTAATGGCCCGACGAGGTCCATTCCAATTCTTTCGAAGGGAACCTCGATTAACGGAAGAGGGTGCAATGGCGCTTTTGGGGTGGCCGGTGGGTTTACCAGCTGGCATTCACGGCACGCCGCGCACCATCTGCGGACGTCGCCGGTAATGCCCGGCCAATAAAAACGGCTATTAGGCGGAGAAGTGTTTTCCTTTCTCCTAGGTGACCCGCCATGGGATTATAATGAGCCGCCTGGAATAACATTTCGCGGCGGCTCCGTGGAATCAATAGTTGCGTAACATTTTCTTTTGTATGAGTGTCCTGCGTCACTCTGTACAAGCGCTCATTTATAATCGCAAAATAGGGGTATGCGAGAGCGATATCCGGCTGAAGACGCTGACCATCAATCGTCTTCACCTGATCGAAGGTGTGCTTAAGGGTTTCATCCCGCGACTGCTCCAAAGGGAAATCCACGTCAGGGAATTCCCTACGAAGGGGAGGGGCGGAGGACCCGCCCCTTCCCTCGTCATCCTGATTTGGAACAGTCGAGGATGGCCCCGGCTCCGCCTCCCCTGCCAAAGCATCGCACATCGCACATCTCCCTATTTTAGTGCAGGACCCATCCGTGCAAATTCCCCCTAATACATCTCTAAATACAGGCCAATCGGTTCCCAAGATTAGAGGATGGGTGAGGCGGGAACTAACCGCTGCCTCCACTCTATGTTTTCTCCCTCGGAATTTAACCAGTAGGGTCACCATCGGATAGTTGTGAACATCCCCATGCACACACCTCACCCTAACCCGCTTAGGCGTGCTCAAAGCCCCGGGTTGAACCAAGCGTTGATGGATGGTGGTCTGATTACAACCGTTATCCAGTAAAGCTTGATGTGTACCCCCCTGGATTCTTACCGGAATCCGGTACGCTCCAGCCCGATCGGGGGCAGCATGTGGGAGATCGGAGACCCGAACCACCGCCCCCCACCTTCATCAACGAACACCGATCGCAGAAGAGGCTCGGGTCCCCGAACCTCCGACAGGCTGGCCCAGGCGCTACACCCGTACCTGCTTTGGCGGATGCCCCCACCTGAGGGGGAGAGTGGTTGTAGGTTGTGGGGGAAGGAGGTGATGTGGCTGATGACTGGTTTGTTTATCCTAACCAGGCTCCTCGCCTGCGGGGGGCAGGAACGGGCCCTGGAGAGAGGACAGAGGGAGAGGGTTGGATGGGATGGGCGAGAGCAGAAGAAAACACAGGGGGAGGGGGAAGAGAGGGAGAGAGAGAGAGAGAGAGAGGGCTCATCCGCCCTTGGGATTGCCGCCATGTGGTCCTCTGCGAGCTGGACGGCCGCCTCCAGCGACACCGGGTGGTGGCACTGGGCCCACTCCGCCGTTTTCCTGGGCAAGCGTTGGACGAACTGCTCCAGCACCACCTGATCGATGAGTCCCTCGACGTCGTGGTCCCCCACTAGCAGCCACATACGGCAGGCATCACGGAGCCGCTGGGCAAAGGCGAACAGGCGGTCGGACTTCTCCAGCTTCATGTCCCGGAAGAGTTGGAGGTTTTCTTCGGGTCTCCGACCAACCCGTTGCAAGATGACTTTCATCAAATCAGCGTAGGCCAGGAGGTTTGTTGCCGGCAGTTGTTGAGCCGCAAGTTGAGCTTCCCCGGACAGAAGAGGAACAAGGCGGGCTGCCCACTGACTCTGCGGCCAGCCCCAGATTTCAGCGGTTCATTCGAACAAATCTAAGAACGCTTCAACATCGTCAGCCGCCCCCATCTTCTGTAACGTGGGCGGGGGCAGCATGGCACGCGTGTCCGGGGTCGCGGCTGTGGCGCCCTCCTGGCTGAGGAGGCTCCGGATGACCTGTCGATCCTCTGCTTGGGCCCGCACGATCTCACAGAATCGCCGATCTTGCTCCTGTCTGAGCTCAAGCAGGGACTGTTGGTGATAGACAGTTTTGATGTAGAGCAGCGAGGGACTGGAGGACTTCGGCCAGCTGGGAGGACTCTACGGGGTGACCTTTCTCCATGATTGGATGCAATTTGTTTCCCGGGTTTCGGCACCAGTGTAAGGACTTCACAGGAGGGAGGACACGGGAACAGGGTTCAACACAAAGGTAGGCTCTTTAATTAAGGGTTGCAGACAGACAGGGGTAGTGCAAAAACGTGTAAGTGCTAAACATAAACTCTTTTAACTTATAATCTAATTACTTGGCTCAGTCTCTCTATTTCCAACACTGGACTGGCAGCTCTCTCTCTCGACTGGAGGCACTGGTGCTCTTTTATGCCGCTCTCCCCGTATTCACTGAAATTAGAGACAGGTGTTAGACATAATTTAGCTCAGGTGCAAGTGCCCTTACCGCTTTCTCCCTTCGGACGGGCGCTTGACCATGCCCCCGCCGCCACATGGCTCCTTTGCGACTCCGGGGCATCCGCATTCTGAATTACATAGACAACTGGCTCATACTATCACAGTCACAAGAACTGGCATTACAGCACAGGGATATTGTCTTAGCTCATCTGGTTTCTCTGGGGTTGGGGCTCAACACCAAGAAAAGCGTCCTCTCTCCCACTCAGAAAACTACCTATCTGGGGATCATATGGGATTCGATCACAATGCGGACACAATTGTCTCCCGCTCTAATCGAGTCCATTCAGAACACCCTGAGCAAAGTCAGGCTAGGCTAAGGTTGCACTGTTCGTTAGAAACAATGACTACTAGGTCTCATGGCAAATTTGTCCTCGGTGATCCCTTTGGGCCTTTTTGCACATGAGACCATTTCATCCAAAGGCCAATCCCCAGGCTAATAAGGGTTACGCACCGCATGCTACGTACCCTTTCTATGTGGTTCAGACCCCGGTTCGGACCTCTTCGCCTCCCAACAGACAGCGCAATGTCCCCTCTACTTCTCTCTGAGTCGCCATGCCCCCCCTGGGTCTGGACGCAATGGCACATACATGGCCCATAATGCACCTGTATGCTTTCGCCCCGGTTTCTCTGCTCCCGGAAGTCTTGGCCAGAGTTCGCCAGCAAGGGTCCTGCCTCTTACTGATAGCGCCGCGCTGGCCGAACAGGGTATGTTTCTCGGAGATAATGTCTCTCCTCGACGGCTTACCTTGGGCGATTCTGGACAGGAGGGACCTTCTGTCTCAGGTGCAGGGGACAATATTTCATCCCCGGCTCGATCTGAGGAACCTTCATGTTTAGCCACAGAAGGGTACCAACTGATGGACAATGGGTTTTCACCTGAAGTTATCGAGACCATTCTAAGTGGGCTCCCTTTACCAGAAGAAGTTACACCAATAAATGGGGTGTCTTTGAAAGATGGTGCAGTACACATAATGCAGATTCAGTTAACTGCCAGATTGTTTCAGTTCTGGACTTTCTGCAGGAAAAATTGTCAACAGGCACATGCCCAGCCACTCTCAGGGTCTATGTGGCTGCCATTTCGGCTTGCCACGCCTTGATTGATGGGGTGCCGTTGGTGGGACATCCTCTACTCGCTTGCTTCATTCATGGAGCTATGCAACTGAGGCCTCCTGCTAGGACCAGGACCCCTCCATGGGACTTAGCAATAGTCCTTGAGGGTCTGGTTGAGACCCCCTTTGAACCCCTATAGAGTCAGTATCTGATAAACTTTTGACTCTCAGGATGGGTTTTCTTATGGCAATCACCTCTCTAAAAAGTATTGGGGATCTACAGGCTCTGTCTGTCTTGCCAGTCTGCTTAGATTTTGCCAAGGACCCTCACCCTGACTACCTGCCTAAGGTTCCTTTCTCGACCTTGCATCTGGTCAATCTCGAAGCCTTCTGCTCCCCGCTGTTTGCAACGCCGGAGCAGGATAGACTTCACAGACTTTGTCCAGTCTGTGCCCTTCAGACTTATGTCCACTGCACTTGACAGTGGCATAAGTCAGGGCAACTATTCGTTTGCTATGGGGGCCGCAACAGAGACTATGTCGCATTGGGTGAGGGACGCTATTGCCCTGGCCTACGAGACACGCAGTTTCATTTACATGTGGCTGTGTGAATCTATTCTCAAAATATATGTAACAAACCAGGAATAATAATAATAATAATAATAATAATAATAATAAAGATATAAATGGTAATGTTTTTCATGTTGTCTAACTACTTAGCATTGTCTAAGCAAAAGACATGATACAAGACAGTTTCATACTTGCAAGCTCAAACTGCTCGCTTGAACTGAAAACTTGCTTGCAAAGAAAAAAATTTAAATAGCAGGGCAGTAAAACATTTACACTGCATGAACTTGATTTGCAGCTCTTTCATATGCTTGTACACACTATTTCACCAATCTTTGCATGCTCTCATTAATTAATATGCTTTGTAAGTGTATCATCTTGTTCGCTTGTGTAGTTCTTCTCCTGTATATCAAATCCTATTCATTTTATAGATAATTTCCTTTGTTGATGTCTAATGTCTCTCGTGGTTTGTATTTGGGTAAATACTGACAACATATTCGTCACATTTGCTTCAATCTGAATCCATCATATACAGTGTGTAAGGTTTTCTGTCAAGGAAAGATGGATATGAATTTCAAGTGATAAAACAAATTCAGGCAGGTGTGAGGCACGTGCTTCCTCTGATAGGTCACAGTGAGGTCAGACATAGGACCATTGGGAAGCTCCTAGGATGTATGTTTACACACAGAGACACACACAAAGACATGGCCTGTTAACTGCAATTGTGTGGCCATTGTTATATTCCGACTTCAAACATTAACTTGTACAATACCATCTCAAGAAAATGTTGTAAAACCTTAGATTTTTTCAGAATGCTTTAACTTATACTTTGCAATCTTATAGAAAACACATGGTTTAGTCCCACTTTTCTGTATATCCAAAATACATTACTGACTTCAGATTAAGTGGTACATTTATTCTGAATTCTCATCTATAGTGTTGTTATTTTTCTGGACTTCGCAGTACCAGATAAAAAGGCTTCAATCATGCTAAAGGTTCGTTGAGCTTCTGAAACACAGGGATGTAAAATGGCATTATCCCACCGCCTCTCACTCACGGCCACGCAAAATGGTTTAAGCTGCAGCAATGCTTCCGTGAGCCACAAGCTAATCTCTTTTCTTGTATAAAACCAGTAGTGGGGCAACCACATTGCTGGGCAGCGCGATAGTGTACTAGTGTGACAAGCTGTTAAAGTGCCATGCATGCCACCTTTGTGTGAGAGTGTCTGTTTGTTTATTTACTTCCTTTCTTTCAGATCTACCACAGAGCTCTCATTATTGCCAACTATCACTCTGGGAAGGTGTCCTGATCTGACACCCACAGACTGCTTTTTTGCTGATGCTCTTTTGCATCAGACATAATGAGATGGTAGGG
Organism: Moxostoma hubbsi; assembly: GCA_032164185.1. Classification (NCBI taxonomy): domain Eukaryota; kingdom Metazoa; phylum Chordata; class Actinopteri; order Cypriniformes; family Catostomidae; genus Moxostoma; species Moxostoma hubbsi. Next base: position 18,374,704 of record JAVLUX010000010.1, read on the forward strand.
GCACGGATAGTGTATTTTGATGGGGGTGGGCATGCTTAGGTTGTCACATCTCTTTTAAACTAACCTTTTCTTTCTTTCTTTCTTTCTTTCTTTCTTTCTTTCTTTCTTTCTTTTAAATGACACAAGATCAGGGATTACAAAGCATAATAAAAGGAGAGTTGCTGGGCAGCCTGTGTTTGAGTAGTATTTGTTGCAAAGGTGATAGAGTTCTGTCTCAGAACCTACTAATGCCTCCTTGTGGCGTGAAAGACATACTGCCTACAGAAAACTGTGCATGGTCCTCATTAAAGGGGAAAAAACTTGACACATATCTGTTCATGCATATGTGTTTTTTTCCCACCCTTCTGGTTCATCTATTTTACAGTATATTCTTTGTGCAAAATGTAAATTCTAACTGCAGACTTCATTGAAATGTGTTCATGTGTCAGCGGTGTGAGGGTAACAGATGAAAATCCAGCTTTTTGATGGCCTCCAGATCACCTTCAGTAATAGGAACAGGTCTGAATTTAATCTGGGTAAAGGTAAACAAAATTAAAGTTATATTACTTTAATACAGATTGGAGTTTTAGTTTTAGATTAGTTCAACTTTGCTGATGTGTCCCAAAATGCCAAAAGCCATCCAACCAGGTCTCAATACAAGACAAAATAACAGTACGAGATGTTGGAATTGTAAGAAATCGTACAAGTTGGCTCATACAAAATGTAAGTTTTTTACTACCATAGAGAATTTCAGGTTATTGACCAAACTGATCTCAAAGTTAAACCGCAAACAGTAGGTTGACTTTTCTTAAGCTAAACTCAAATTGTGCTAACAGAAATTCAAAACACTGCCCCAAGTGGTCAAAGCGAAAAGTTTTGTTGGGCATATGGGCATGCACATGCATGTTCCATTTTCAAGGTGTAATGTCCACAGAGGGGAACCAAAAGCAAGTTGTGAAATTAGTTGTTTTCAGCATTACAGTATGTTATACTGTGAAGAGGAATGCATATTTATAAACTGTATCCCCCAAATTAAACCCCAAATCCAAACCTTATAGTTTAGGGTTACTTCCTGGTTTCAACCATGGAGCTATAAAAAGTTGCAGAGAGCTATCCTTAGCCTCCCCATTCATCTCAATGGCTGTGCTCAGCTAGTGTTGGGTTCCCAGGAAGCTTGTGAAATGGAGGCTGCCATCTTTGCTCATGGGTGCTTAGTTTCAGGATCGGGTGTCACGTGACTGGTCACTCGTCAATGGGAATAGATAGGAAAAAAAAATATGAATACATTTGAATTGTTCTTGGAAAACAAATATTTACTCATAAAACACAGCTTCTTTTGAATGGATGCCAATGGAGAAACTTGCTTTTGCCATCAGGTGGTGCAGTTCCAGCATCTACCAGCAGGGGCTAATAGGGACCTGCTAACCAGTCAATTCCTGACCCCCTGGTTTCAACACAGGATCTGAACCAGGGTCTCCCATGCTGCCGATGCCACAAGGGAAGGTAAACATGCATGAGCCATTGCAAAATTGTCCAGTGAGTGGACATGTGAGTCAGCATAATGTGGCCGATCATAGGGTATTTGAACCCTTGTAAACAACATGCTGACTTCCTGTGTGATCATGTTGTATTGACATATAGTTGTCATTTGATTTGCATAAATTGATATGGAATGAGTAACCAAATTTGTTCACAAATGAAGTCATTACCCTTTCTTAATTAAATTTGAGAGTTTTTACAAACAATTTAATTTTATTCATACAGATTAATTCATTTTTTATCTGAACGATCCAACATCATTAAGTTAAATTAGGATAAATCAATGTACCATAGTAGTTTTAACTTTATTAGGTTAGTCAAACTCAATTTAATTTAAATTAATTCTTCTTCTTTAGGATGCTCCCATTAGGGGTCACCACAGTGGAACATCCGTGTTCCACATATTTGACTTGGCACAGGTTTTACACCAGATAACCTTCCTGATGCAACCCCCAGTAGCTGGGGGTCTCAATTTAACTCAGTTTAATTGAATTAATTTTCTTATAATGATCCAACTTAAAAAGATTACATTAATCATTAGTATATGCCTGGTGTGCAAGTAAAACTGTTGTACTGTCAATTTGACAGTAAATGCTTATAGAGCTAAGCAGCACTCAAATCAAACATCACTTGAACATGAAAGTCCATCCTCATCCTCAACCTAAGCACAAGCACCAGTCTTCACCACATTGAAAAGCCCCAAAACTCCAGCCTAACAGAAACTCTTTTTAAATACCAATAAAAAATAACATAAAAAAATAACAAATCTACTTGTATTCTCATTTTGCTCTAAAATGCATGAGATAACACTTAATTTAAACATTTGCTAACCCCATCCAGTCCCATGCAAAGCATGCTGTTAAATGGAAATTCCCTGCCCAGTTTCATTAATGCTACAAAAAGTATGTATGTAGTCCAAATTCAAATGGATTAAGAAAATTTAAATTGTACAAATGTAATTGGATATGACGCAAAGAAATAAAGTTGTGACAAAGTGTTCTAGAATTGTGTTGCTTTAGTTCATTTTAATAAGTAAACTGAACAACCTGCAACAATCCTTTTAAGTGACAATCCTTTCTTAAAATAAAGTGTCAGATAGAAGACTAACAAAAATGTAATGCTGTTATTGAATCGATTTGAAATAATTTTTGCTTATTGTTTGGTTTCTGTGGGAATAAAAGTTGTACAATATCATACAAATTGTCATGAGACTGTTGACATCTAGACTATGTAACATATAGATTCAGAAAACTATATTACAGACTTTAGCAATAAAATGCATTTACAGTAATTACACCATAACAAACTATTTTATTTCATATATTTAGTTTATATTTAGTCACACTACATTTTCAAGGAAAAGTTCACACAAAAAATTAAAATGATGTACTATCGACTGCCATTGCATTTAAAAGATGGGCAGTGACATTCATTCAAACATCTCCTAATTCTGCACAAGTAAGAAAATAATATGCGCTTGGAACAACATGCAAATGTCAGAATTTTTATTTTTGATTCCTGGAATAGTGGATCTAGATTAAGCACTGAGTTTAATATATATTATAAAACTATAAAAAAAAATATATGTTATCAAAATGGATAAAAGGGGTCAGCATTTCCAGTTCACTTAAGCTTAGGAGGAGGAAGACTGGGTCTCCTGTTCCCATGTGCTTCAGTGCAACTTGGCTTCCATTTACCCCTGAAAGCCTGAACCCTCTACAAATGGTGTCAGAGTAATCAGCAGTGACTTGAAATATGCAGCATCATTCAAATGTGGATTCTGTGACTAATGTTTTTATAATCCTCTTTTGAGCAGTGCCCTGTCTTGAAAAGGCATCAGTTTGTATTCTTCCCCTTTAAGGACAAAATCTGCCTTTATTAGCATAATTGCGGGGGGGCTTTCTATGTATGAGGCCTAGCAGAATATTAATAATTGTCATGTTATGTTAGCCTCTCTGTGTGATTGCATGATGGACATTAAAAGTAGCGGCAATTTGGTTCAGATGGTGAGAATTACAATTGTTTCTCTATCTCTGGCATACTGATGCTTGTATTACAATAATTTCTTTGTCATGATGTGGTCATATTGATTCACTTTCTACACATTCATTTCCCCATACTCACTGGAAGGTTAAAGGGATAGTTCACCCAAAAAATTAAATTCTGTTACTCACCCTCTTATTGTTGCAAACCTGTATGACTTTCTTTCTTCTGTGGAACACAAAAAATGTAATGGTGATTAAAGCTAACATTTTGACTAACATCTCTTTTTTGTATTCCACAGTCACATGAAGTCACATGGCTTTGAACAACATAAGTGTGAGTAATTGATGACAGAATTTCATTTTTGGGTGAACTATCCTTTTTAAACAAAAGAAGTGATGCTCAACTGCACATGAAACATCTGGGTATTTTAGAGCTCTTTTGCATTGTGTTATACATTGTTAAGCAAACTCTGGGTGCAGAATTTATTTTGAAGTCTATTGGTACTTCCTCTCTTTAAAACACCTAAAAAAAAAAACACACCACATTCACGCTTCTGGCATCCCTTGTTGCTTTCTTACCTACACTGTATGAGGACTGTCTGTCTTGTGTCTTGCATATCAATGCAGCCAGCAGTAAAAATGTAGATTTGCTGTTCAATAAAGACCCTTCTTTCTTTATTTATAGACATTTAGAGGAATTTACATGCTATTAGAAGCTCCTTTCATACTACACTGTTAAAACTGAAGCCCCCTTCCATAAATGTTTCAATGCTGCAGTTCATTTTGCAGTCTCAACCAATCCCCCCAACAATCCCTGTAAATCGCAAAATTTTGTCATGGCAGCAGCAGCAAACTCCTGTAGTTCCCAGAATTTTCTTTGATAGCATGTCATGATATACGAGACAGCCAGGCAGACATATAGAAATCTAACAAGACTTTTCCCTCTCTGCTTCTCTGGTTGGATTGTGAAGAATGACGTGTAAACATGGAGAGATGATAGTAAAGCTCAACTAAACAATGGGGGAGAAACTGGAAAAAGGCTTTGGTTTCTTGGTCTGTAATAGATGTAAGGAATGTTTGAGTTCTACAATAGGATCGTACTCAGATCAGTCCTCGGTAGGAAGCTAAACAGGTGGTCACTGACAACACAGAGAGAGAGAGAGAGAGAGAGAGAGAGAGAGAGAGAGAGAGAATGTAAAATCATTCTGTGGTGTAGATTTCACTGATAGGGCCCGAGGGGTTATTTACTGCCTTGTTCCTTAGGAAGCACAAACATATTTCAATGTCCTGGGAAACAATGACACAAATTTCCCCTGGGTGGAAGACCTCATTCTGCTGGCCTTCACTTAACCGAACATAGCCGCTGATAGACAACATGATGACATCCTCTGTTACTGCCAATGAATGTCTCACAGATATCAGGCATTCGAAAGCTATCAAGAGACCTGCATTTTTAATTTATACTGAAAAAATATTAACCTAAAATATGATAGATATGGTAACCTCTAGATATGGTAACCTCTAAGTAAGGTGGTTTTATCTAGTCAAAAATATTATTTAACATCACTGAATCAACTTAAATGCATTAGATTACACCAACAAAACACTGTGTTAAGGGTTAGAACGAGTACAAATAGCCCCTTAAGGTAACAACTGCACGCTTTTACTCTGTAACCTGTAAGAACATTTTGAATGTTTATTTAATTTAATATCATTGTTAATAATGTAATAATTCAAATAATTTGTAATTAAAAAAATAGATGATGACATGCTTGCCATCCTTCTCCCTTTAAAAAAAATAAAGAAAATATTTAAACACACTGTGAAAACTGGTAACCTGCAATTGTTACCTTAAGGAGCTATTATTACCTGATCTAACACACAAAATTAGTTTTGTTGGTGTAGCCTAATGCATTCAGGTTTATTCAGTAATGCTAAATAATATCTTTACTTGAATAAAACCAGTTCATTTAATTTAGGGATGCACGGATCAGATACCTCGATCGGTATCAGCTCTGATACTGACGTTTTTAACCGGATAGGGTATCAGTCTGACGGTAAATCTGATACTGTGTGTTAGTCATGGTTTTTCCTGTCAAGCTCCAAAAATGACATAAAAGAACACTAAAATATGACCATATGACCCTTGAATTTTATTTAAAGTCTCTTGAGGACAAACAATAGCTTTTTTAAATATTTTGTTAATAATTACAAAATGTATATAGCTGGGTTTGTTTATTACATGCATCAAGAATGGTCCGGAGGAGTTTTTCACCAGATTTTTAATAAGAAACATATTAAACTACTTTGAGCTGGGCAACATACACACACTCTATTGTTTAATATGCGTGTTTATGTATTTCATGTCATGAAAATTTTAGTTCCTGTTCATGTCATGTGGTTCCCTTGTCATGTGATTTCATGTTTCCCTCCATGTTCATGTGTCTTGTTTTCATTGGTTTATTGTTTCATTAGGTTGTTATCAGTTCTGGTTTGTCATTGGTTTTAGTTTATTAGTCTTGTTATCTTGTTGATTGTTCTGTCTGTTCATTGGTTAACTTGTTATTGTTTTACCCAATGTCTGCGTATTTAAGCCCTCATGTTTGCCATTGTCTCTTGTCTAGTATTGTGAATGTAAAGTTGTTGTTTTGTTCTTGTCAAGTCAAGTCAAGTCAAGTCCATCCAAGCCAAGTCTAGTTCAAGTCAAGTTCATGTTTATGTTTAGTTCTCGTTTATTGTTAGGGTTTTTGGATTGCACGGTTTGTTTAATAATGGCTCTTACACACTACACAACTTTCAAAGATGTCGGATTGTGGTACCGTTCATATTACACAACTGTCTGTCTTGTCATTAATGCAGAGTTTACACTACATGATTTTAAGCCCGATTTTCACTCACCGACAGTTTTGTGGAGATCACCGACAAAAGTCTGAAATCGTGTGCAAATCGGAGCTCACTCCTGTGAGCAACGATCGCAATGTATGAACTATCAAAGACGCGATTTGAGAGAAGCGCCGATGCGTTGCCGATGTCAGCGAGATATCTTGGATGTTAAATATCTGGACCTGTCCGCGACTCTAAATCGCACAATGTGAAATATGTTTTGACTGAAAGCTTTGACCTACAGCAAATGAGAGAGCAAGAAACAGGGCACGGGAAGTTTAAGTGGGAGGAGTCCTAATGTCCCTGCAACAGAACATCAACTAGCATGGCTATGGTATCAAGAAAGTCTCATTGGGCCGAAGAAATGGAGGAAAAATTTAAGGAACATGATGTTTCCTGAATTGTACCACAACCGGGTGGAAAAAGAGGAATGTTTGAGAGAAATTGCCAATTCTCTTGGACAGTCAGGTAAGCAAATAGGTAGTTCAGTAGAACTACCTATTTGTAATTCAGTAGAAGCTACTTTTTCATATTGTAACCAAATAAAATAAATGATGCCTTGAGGCAATTAAAAACATACACATTAGGCTTGGGCGGTATCCAAATTTTGATACCGTCAAACCTCCTACCTATTTTACCTCGGTATACGGTATTACTGTGAATAATTAAAAATTATGACATAAGGCTCAGACAGCGTCACCAAACTGTTGGCTTGTGCCTAAACCGTTCTGAAACTGAATACCAAACACTAATACTGAAACAATAACAAAATAACATGCACAACAATATTAACAACTTTTATTAGCAACAAATAGCAGCTTATAAAAAAGTGCAAATACAACAGTCAAACAGAATTAAATTAACATAAACATCCAGAACAGTTTTCGCGCAGAGACGCGCACACAAATCAATTAAATTAAATCACACTGCCTGAACAACTTTTAATAACAAAGAGCAGCTTATAAAAAAAGTGCAAATAGACCCACAGCAGTCAACCAGAGTTGAATTAACATAAACATCCATATTATAAAAATTATTGCAAAGCAATAGGCCTAAATAAAAACTTCTTCTTTCCAATATTGTTTTTAACGAAAACCAAATAAAAATACCTGAATCAATTAAATAAATAAAAATAAACAGTACGAATAGGAACGAATGGCAAGTGGCATCAAATCTAGTCAAGATTTTTCGCTAGAAAAACCAGCATGTTTACTTTGTCCGGCTTTAACAGGGCACGTTGTGGACCGACAACTTTACCTGCGGTGCTGAAAACTCGCTCCGATGGTGTGCTTGTGGCACAGACGCACAGGTACTTTCGTGCCACTCGCGACATCTGGGGAAAACGCCCGGCAGCATTTTTCCACCAGAGAAGTGGGTCCTCGTCTCCTTGAGTAACTGGCTCCAAACAGTAGGCTGTTATTTCAGCTCCTACTCGGTCCTCTACGGTGCTGATGCCGACGGGACCTGCCATTGCATCGGCTTTTTTTTTTGCAGCATACTTCCCAGAGTCATCTTTTTTTGTGGGGGTTCGGGTTGCGCCTCTCATATGCGACCTTAGGTTCGAGGTATTTCCATCTCTCGCGGTCACCATTTTGTTGCACAATTTGCAAATTGCCTCGTCCGTATTTACCGCCTCTCCCTTCTCGTTCGGTCGAAACCCGAAATACTGCCAAACTGCAGAAGTTGTGTTCTTTTTCGAGACCAGGTCACTCGGTGCGCGACTCTCCATCTTTCCCCCTCTTCTCTTTCTCCTCCACGCTGTCACGTGATGACAACCACGCATACGGATTTTTCATTATATTTAATATTTAATCCTTGTCTCCTATATAAGTACATTGCATTTTTTTATGACGGTATGACGGTATTGAAACTGATATCGTTGCTATTTTTAGATCCCGCGGTATACCATATTACCGTATTACCGCCCAAGCCTAATACACATCATATTCTGAAATGCATAACATATGATCTTGCATTTGTTTTCGTATCTCGTATCATTTCTCGTGTGTACTCTGTTGTGAAACATAATTTGGAGTCCAGGCAGAGTTGTCGGGGATTCGTCAATAGTGAAATGTCTTGTAATGTGTTCACCCCTGTCGTGGATTTGTCGTGTAATTTGAAAATGCTATGACTTAAGTGACAAGAAAGACTGTTTTGTAATATGAATGGTTCCACGATCTGGCATCTTTGAAAGTCATGTAGTGTGTAGGAGCCATAAATCGTAGCGCTTTCAAATTACACAACTGTCCAATTTGAATAATCCATCAATGGCACAAATTGTGATATCTCTACGTAGTGTTGTATGCGCATTACCTTCTTGTCTGATGTAATCCAATCTCTGTACATCATAATTTTATAGCAGCAGTCCCAAGAAGGGTTGCCACCTGTCTGTAAAATATAGGATCGTATTTTGAGATGAAATTATGCATCCTGTATAGAATCAATAAGGGACACTAATTGTTCCGTGTTTAATCTGGTCCAATGCTGTCACTGCAAAATCGCTCAAGATCATTAACTTAACCGAGATATTTTTTTGTAAATTGTGCCTATGGTGGTCTGTCTACGGCAGCACTAAAGCTACAAATTTTGGGCTACAGATATTAGGCAGCTATATTATGAGCATATAAACATAACTATATGAATTAAGTACCTCTTAATTTGTTCCACCAAATATTTTTTGTGTGTTGTGGTCAGGGGTGGACTGGTAATCTTGCATACCGGCAATTTCACAGTGGGCCGACACACATTGGGGCCGATCAGGTGAGTACTGGCCATTGAGAGAACCGAGTGGGGGCCTTGATAAGCTAAAATGAGCTGCTGCGTTATGCCGAACTGACCACAAAATGGTGCCGCGATATGCAGAAAAGGACAGTGACCAAAGAACTTTTGGGCCAGTTGCCATGTAAAATCCCGAGCCTATTTCTGTTCTCAGTCCAGCCCTGGTTGTGATGTTTGAATGAATGCATGTTCATGTGTTTACCTACATATCAAATTGGTGTGTAATCATAGATTCACAATGATAGACTACCTTTGAATAAGATGGTAAGGTGCTTAGAGTGGATGCTTCAGGTGTGAGATAAATTGGAAGTTTTGTGAATTTGATAGTGATGGGCTGGACAGAGGGATGTGTGTGTATGGTTCTGATTAAGTAAGCCTGAAAAATCCACGTGGATCTTGAATTGGGAGAATGATCCCCTTTCATCACTTATAGCGAGCAGTTTCTCTCTCACACGGGAAGCTTTAAAAAGATTGGATGAAGGCTTAATGTCTCTTAACCCTCCCCCACAAATCTCTCCTTTCTGTACAATGAAGGCACACAAATGCACACACAGACACACGGTCAGTAGGGATGTGCCCAAATCCGAAAACCCCGAAAGGAAAAAATAATGCCTTCAAAACTATTTCAGAACAAATTCTACCGATTAATAGAAAAAGTATTAATTTGACTGATTATCCAACAATGAGCACAGTGATATAGCGATGTTTTAAATAAACATACAGTATCTAAAATGACAACATAATTGTGAATCTGTGATGCCAGTATGACTAAAGTGTAAACTTAAAAAAAAAAAAAAAAAAAAGTGCACGGTGTGTGTTCAAGTTTAAATTAAGTACCTGCATTGCAGTCTTAATTTTTTTTTGTGCAGCTCAGAAAAATAAATAAATAAGAAATTTGCTATACTGATTATCCAAAAAAGATAAAGCAATATTTTAAATAACCATATCCAGGGGCAGGTTGGACATCGGGTCACACAGCGTTTCCCTGTGGGACGCTGGGTAATTTGGGCTGGCCCGCTGCTGCACAAGTAAACAAAAATAATATGGATCTATGGGCTCCAACATGGCCGTACACACCCAGTAAGAGCGAGAATTCAATAAACTTTGTAAGGTCAAAACAATACAATGGCTTTTATTTAGAAATCATGTAATGACTTTTATTTTTAAATCATTTAAACAGTGGTGAGGTTTACACCATAACTCTTCCTTGGCTTCATTGGCTATGTCACGTTTCGAAGGCTGGTTCTAGGTAGGATGTGTCCTTCGCTGGCAGTGGTAAACAAAGCGCCCTATACTTCGAATTAGCTTAGTTTAAGTGAGATGGCCTTCATAGGACAGACGGAAACAGAAAGTATCATGTTTGCTATGATAGCACGCAACACTCTCAACCTTCACGAGTGAGAAGGGAATCTCTGAGGTAAACTTTAGGAGAGTTAGATGACGCAGAGGAAAAAAAGAAAGTTGATTTTGTCACTGTACTTTTATTTTTACTTCATAATACTTTATTTTACATTAAATATTATTATAATTTTACATAATATATATTTTACTACCATCTACGTAGGTGCTTCATCTTGAGAATTAACATTACATGCATTTGAACATCATATTTTCGGTCAAATCTGCATCATTATTTTAAAATTAATTATGTATGTTTCCGTTGAAGTAAATAATTGTGGGTTGTGAGTGCCAACGAAGGATACACCTCTTGCATCCTCCAAATTCCTGTTGAAAAAGGTAACATTTGAAGGCTGCCTCTATGTTTTTGAGGATTCATTTGTTTAAAGGATGGCAAAAAAGTGCCTGTAAAAGCACAGGGCTTTTTTTTTAATCTAGGGGAGGATTTAAAACACTGGCAATATAAAGATGCAACAAATTCTTCATTTTTCATTGGTCATATTCATTAGTTTTAATCAGTTTAGTCTGATGAAAATGACATATAATTTTAGTTAAAGACAAACAAATTGTTTCAAACTGTAACAGACCAAACTTTAATGAAATATTCAAACATTTAGGGAAAAAAATTATAAACATTATCAAACATGTTACTATACATAGTCTACTGTCCTTGTTGTAAAAAACTGAGCTCCTAAAACAATAATGAATTGACTTAAGTATTAGCTACTTTTTAGAAGTTAGCATACTGTACTCTGAATTCTTCATGATTTAGAGACTTATTATTTTCTGTGAAAGGATATTACATTGTGTGTAGCGTGTTTCTTATGAAAACAGTGAATTTACAATGCAAGTTACGCAACGCAAATTACACATATTCTGACTAACATGTCATTTAGTTCATTTGCTTCACTATGCAAATGTAAGTTGTTATATTTCATATATGTTGTGGAAATAGGCTACAATAGTGATTGAAATTCTGTACAAATAGGATGCACTTGAATGAGGTATTTACCCCATTTTGAAGCAGTTAATTTAGGGCGTACTCACACTAGGCCTGGTTGCCTTGTACCGTGCCCAAGCACGATTGTCCCCCTCCCCACTCCCCCGCTGGCCTGCACTCACATTGCACTTAACGTTCCGGGCCTGAGTATGCTTACGTCATTACGATGCAACTTTTTGTTTTGAAGAAAACAGGAGGAAAAGTGCGCTTGCACAGCACAATGGAGTTGTGACGTTATTTACTTTGGGGCCTATTTGGAGTCGTTTGGGGCAAGGTGACACACCTCACACATTCCTAATTGTCGACAGCATCGTACAACTGGAATTTATCCTTTTATGGATATGGAGCGCATTCCTATACCTTTTTTCAGCTTGTCACGTAATTGTTCAATGGTTCTTTGGTATCCCTACGAGCACGAAGATAGTCGCAAATTTGAACAAACATCTCAGAGTTCTTGTGTGTTATTGTGTGTTATATCCAATTGCTCCTATATACTTTTGTCTGCCCAAATTTCCAGTAAACACTGCACCTCTGCTGTACACCAAAGGTGATCCCTTTGCCCAGTCGCATCATTGATGTCAAGTTTTGAGTTCCATGCTTGGTCGCGGTTAGCGATCACACTAGATGCGTACCAAGCCTGAGCCAACTGAACTGTGCCCGAGCACACCTCTTCAAGTGAGCCAATGCATGGTTCAGCGAACTGGACATTGAGGGTCAAACGTGCTTGGGCACGGTACAGATTGCCTATTATATGTACATTCTTAGCCTGTGTTCAACCAGAGACTATTTAGCAGTGATGTGTCACTTCTATTAAAATTAAGGAGATAAATTGGAACGCCCAACCAAGAAGCTCTAGCACCCAGTGGTCAACAGATGTAGAAAGAAAGTCCCGCCTTACAGGTAAAAGAGCCAATCACCTTTTAGATACAGACATCACGTCAATCATCTTGAGAATGCATAAAATGTATTGATTCCAGGCAGCAAATCTCATGCAATCATAACTTTTTTTCCCTCACCGAACATTAAACCCCTCCCCCACCCGACACAAACAAGCACTCCAGTGGTCAAAAGTCAACTGACAAAGACACACAAATAGACAATATATCAGAAAATATTTAGACAAAAATAAAGAATTAATTAATAAAAATTAATTAAAAATCATTAGATCCTCTCCGCAGCCCCTCCCCGAGAGCCCTCCAAAAAGACCAGATAGCCGCCCCACTTCCTAATGTAAATATCCATGTTATTCAGCCTTCTGTACACCATCTCCTCAAACACCGCCATCCTGCCCAACTCGACGCACCACTCACGAAACGAGGGTGCACCAGACGACCTCCATCTCCTGAGGATTAACCACCTGCCAATCATCATGCCAATCAGGACCCAGCTCTCCATTTATTTATCACCCATGTGCAGGACCGCCCCATCCCCAAAAAACACAATCTGGGGCAAAAGTGTCAAGCACTTCACATACGAAGCTCTGAACCCTCAAACAAAACTCTTAGATCTTAACACATCCCCAAAACACATGGGATGTGTCCCCGTCTTCTGATTGGCATAGCCAGCAGGTGGGTGTATCTTTAAGACCAAGACCATATAATCTACAGTGGGTCCAATTGAATCGATGCAAAATCTTAAATAATGCATAAGACGCACCTTTGCATCTCTAGATGGAGACTTGACTTTTTTTTTGAATATTAGCCAACACTCCTTCCTCCAATGCCAAGTTTAAATCTTTCTCCCATACTCTATTGAGATAAGTTAAAGCTCCATTAACCAGACTATGAATAAGCAGGGAGTAATACACTGATGCCTCATGACCTTTTCCGAAAGCAGTAATCACTACTTCCAGAGAATCTGCTGCTTTAGGGGGGTGTATGCTGCTCCCAAAAATAGTAAAAAGCAGATGGCACAGTTGTAAATACCTATAGAACTGATTTCTGTGAATCCTAAAATGTTGAACCATGTTTTCAAAAGATCTGAAAAAAGTAAAGGGCCAATTTTTAGTCCCAGTCCGCCCCTGACCATATCTAAATTTATAACACAATGATGAGTCTGTATAGGTTAGAAAGTGTAAAGTTACTAAATGTCACGGTCTTGGTGAATCCGCTGGTTTTGATCTAGTTTGTGATTACATGTTGGGTTCAGGTGTTGCTGACTCATGTAATCAGTGTTGCCATGGAAGCCTTGATTGTTTCCATGGTGACGCTAATCATTCTAGCTTGTTGCGGGTGAGTGGCACCTGATCACCATTAGTTCCTTGGATATATCTACCTCACTCTGTTTTGTGTTTGTTGCTTGATTGTTTGTTTGAGTCCTGTTGCTTACCACTCTCTCCCTTTGCCCTAGTATACCCTGTTTCGTGTTCTATGTTTTGGCGACCGACCTCGATCTTATCCCAGCGAAGCTCAAGATCCCGCACCCCGTCCGCTCGTTGCCAAGTGCGTCCTCCTGCTGTGACTGCACCGGCTCCACCCTGGCGTTGAGCTCACCACTGGAAGCAGCCGCCAAGAACCCGAGGAAGGCTTCGAATCACCCCTGAGACGGTCGACCCAGGGACGAGGAGGCCCATTGTTCTGAAGCTGGTGAATAGACCACTCCATCCCCCGGTGGAGGGCCGGGAGGAGAATATTTAGTTTCATTTCATTTAATTTAGCAGCATTCTCAAGTAGCTGTGGTACCCAAAAGTAGTTTCCTCATTCTCTGTCACATATCCAGTGTGCATGGCCATCATTACGACCACTGTCCACTGTTCCATTTTGGCATGTGACACCTGGATGGATTCGACAGACTGTGGGGATGATGTACCTCCTCCCTCCTCCCCGACTGATCATCTGGTAGGTATCAGGAGTCAGATAAGTGCTTTGATGTCCATCTACACAGCATGGCCACAGGGCTCAAGCACATTCAATGTGGTGCCTCAGGCTCCGCCCTGCCACGAGGCCCCACCCGTCGGTACATCAGACGAGATTGTCCCCTTGGTCCCCCTCGCCCGGAGCTTGGACGCATGGCTTGCGCTCTCCAACCCGTTGCAATGTGTGCTTCACGAACAAGCACACACAGTCGTACTGACCTGTTTTTCAGACAGAAAGCAGCGGTTCCACTGAAACTGTTTCAGAGGCTCCTGGGGCATATGGCCAAACCGCTCGGGTTGATGCATATGAGATTGGCTCCAGACTCATTGATGCATATGAGACACTGGCTCCAGACTCAAGTCCCGGGATGGGCATGGTGCCACGGGATACATCGCGTCGCCATCACACCGGTTCGCCGCCTCTTCAGCCCTTCACATTTCTATGGGCAGGAGTTCCCCTACAGCAGGTCTCCAGGTGCATCGTGGTTACGACGGACGCCTCCAAGGCGGGCTGGGGTGCTATATGCAACCTGCACGCAGCTGCCGGCTCCTGGACTACGTTAGCACTTCAACTGCCTTGTGTAATTGGCAATACTGCTCACCCTGCTTAGGTTCCGGCCGTTGATCCAGGGCAAGCACGTGTTGGTTCAGACAGACAACACAGCAACAGTGGCATACTTCAACCGTCAAGGCAGTTTACGCTCCCGTTGTATGTCACAACTAGCCCGCCATCTCCTCCTCTGGAGTCAGCAGCACCTCAAGTCGCTTCGAGCCACTCACTTCCCAGGTGACCTGAACACTGCAGCGGATGCGCTGTCATGACAGGTTACCAGCAGGGGAGAGTGGAGACTCCACCTCCAGGTGGTCCAGCTGATTTGGAGTCGATTCGGGCAGGCACAGGTAGACCTGTTCAATTCCCCAGAATCCTCCCACTGCTCGCTTTGGTACACCCTGACCGAGGCACCCCTCGGTTTAGATGCACTGGCACACAGCTGGATCTCTGGACTACGCAAATATGCGTTTCCCCCAGTGAGCCTACTTACACAGACCCTGTGTAAGGTCAGAGTTGACGAGGAGCAGGTCATCCTAGTAAAACCCTACTGGCCCACACAGATTTGGTTCTCGGACCTCACACTGCCTCTGGAGCGTCTCTAACAGATATTTGCAGAGCAGCAGGCTGGGCAACACCCAACACCTTTGTGAGGTTCTACAATCTCCAGGTTGAGCCGGTTTTGTCCTGTGAATTGGCAGGAATGAACAGGTAAGTCTGGGACAATTGGCCAGGTGTATCGCTTGCGCATAGCACCTTTCACCTTCCCTGAGCTGAAGACGTGCGCTGTTGACTCCCAGTAGTTTTCACAAAATGCCTTCCCTGGATGACTTCCTCCTAGCCTTGTGCTGCTGGCTCAGTACATGTGCTAACTAACCCCTGTACTGGGGTAGGTGCTCCGCATGTGTCGGTTCCCCATAAGTGACCCCATGCAATGTTTATCTTCCACTAAATAGTTTCCCTGTTGGTAAACTGCGTCTTCCTTGGGCGGAGGCCCCTCTGCCCCAGTCACCATGTTTGTAGAAACTCCTCCCTGTTGGGTAGGACCTACCATGGGACTTCTCCACATGACATAATTCCGACAAGGCTCGGCAAGACCATGTGACGTATTTCCACTTAAATACCCCCCCCCCCCCCCCCCCCCCCTCTGAATGGGGTGTGGTCTCTGCAGTGTCTTCCCCTTGGGAGTGATGTAGACACTGGTGGTCCCAGTCGGTTGACAAATTTCACTCTTTTTTGGGGGGACAAAAAAAGAGGGAAAGAGGCATGACTGGGCTAGCCTTCGACTTGTCCCCGAAGTGCCATTCGATGCTCATAACAGTGTTGGGGGAGGTTACATGTTGGCCTCGTGCACTGGCTACGAGGCACACAGTAGACTGCCTGTCTTGCACTGCCAGTTCACGTAACACAGTTCAGCTAGTTGTGGCGTTTCATATAGGGACCACTAGTGTCACTACATCAACACAACGTCGAGTGAGTGACCAATAGGGAACGCCCTGGTTACTTTCATAACCTCTGTTCCCTGATGGAGAGAACGAGACATTGTGTCCCTCCTGCCACAACACTGGACTACCTGATGAAATGTCCGGGACCTTCTCTCGAATCCTCAGCACAAAACCTGAATGAGCGGTTCGCACGCCAGCTCATTTATACCCGTATGTTCGGGGGAGTGGCATGCAAATACCACTTGCCAATTCCCATTGGCCTTTTATCAAAAATCAGAGGTGTCTCTGGCTCCCAATAGTGACCCCTTGTGTCACTACATCAACACAAAGGGTTGCGAAAAGTAAACATCAGATAATTGTTTCTGCACTTGGATCTTTTGTTTCATCCTTTCTGACACTATTGTGTAAAGTTTATGAATGAAAATGTGCACAGTGTGATCTCATGTTTAAATCTAATTGCAGTCTCTGTTTATTGTGCATGTCTCAGAAATCTTAGCTTGTCAAGAGTAACATTACTTAAGATACTATTTCATACACATTTTCCCATTTTTTTAAATGCCTATTTACATTTTTAAAACCTTTCAACAAAATGTAAAAGAACATGCCTCTGTGTCTCACTCGGTCCTTAAGCAGGCGAGTAGGCAGTGTGTGAGGTGAGGGAGGGGTGAAGTGATTTCTTTCTAAAACAATGCCAACACAAGGCACCTGCAAAGAAAAAGCACGAACATCAGGGCAGCATAGATTTTGTTGGCATTATGTAAGCAATATTATGAAAATTGCAATGATTTTAATGTGCTTTCTATTTGGCCGCTTGATTTGCTAAAGAGCACATCATTAGACTAATTTCATGATCCTTCAGGGCTGCACAATTAATTAAAATAAAATTAAAATCATGATATTGTCATATGTGATTATTAAACTGCAAAAGGATGTGATTAAATTAAATTAATAGCCTACATAGTCTATGTGCCCTTCAGGGTGAACAATGTGTGATTTAATAAATAAATAATGATTAATGAAAGAAAAAATCATTTTATGATTTATACAAGGCATATTTGCTATATGGAAACAATAAATAGAGGTGCATTTAAAAATGGGTCTTTCATGTAGTTTTGAAGCACTTCTGGTTTAAACCCCACCCACATCTGGTTATATCCAAATACAGATACCAATAATGGCTTCATTGCACACCCCTAATGGTCACCCAGCATGTTCCCCTGTAACAGGTTCTTGTGTAACTTCACCTAATGGTTTCCATTTTATCATGTTCCCCGTCTGTCGCTCACTTTGACGTCGTGTTGAAGAAGCGACACTAGGGGTCTCTCTTGAGCGCCAAATATGCCTCTGATCTATGAAAAAAGGCCAATGAGAGTTGGTGAACAGTATTTGCATACCCCGCCCCCGGATACGGATATAAAGGCGAGGGAAATACGCTCGTTCATTCAGTAATTTTCTTCGGAGCCGATGGTCGTGTATGCATGACACACCAGTTTCCTGCTTCTATCCTCTGACGCTCTGCTTTGCTGTTGGATCTACGGCGCACTTTTCTCTTCTCTGCACAGCGTGCAGTTTGCCCATGGGTGCTTCGACAGTGCAGAGTTAAAAGACTTTTCCTATAAAGAGTAATTTTTCTCTGAAAGAGCAATACACAATTTCTCTGAAAGAGCAATACACAGCGGCATTGAACGTCCTTTTCAGGACGTGTCTATATAAAGATGCCATTCAACCCCTGTGTAGTTCCTGGATGAGGTAGAGTGCTCTCTGCTTCAGACGACCACAGGCACTGTCTCGTGTGTCTGGGTGGTGATCACACTGAGGCAGCGTTTGTGGATGGTTCATGCTCTCACTGCGAGAGCATGATCATGGCAACGTTGCGGTCGCCCCCCCGTGTTGCTCGTTCTTCCCACGGGATTGAGGACGATGCGGCTGGTGATGGAGGTGATTTGGGGAGGGCAGCGGTTGCAGCTCCGCCGGGTATGCCCCCTCGGTCCACCCGACATGCTCGTTGACCCCCGTCCGTGCTCCAGACAGCGGCAACTCGCCTCCGGGCCGGTTCGCCTATCCTCTGGAGCTCGAGGTGGATGAGCTCGCCACTCCATCGGAGAGCGCAGCATCTGACGCTGACGCCTCCTCTGGGCTGCCGTCAGTGTGGGGTTAGATTGGAACCCTCCATCCTCCCCACACCCGTCATGGCTGGATGACTGGTTCCTGGGGTCTGGGCGCCGCTCCTGGTCACATTTTTCCCGGAAGTGCATGACGAGCTGACGCTTTCCCTTCGTCAAAAGTCCTGCTCGTCCGCTCTCACTACCCTCGACGGCGGAACGGCCCACGGGTATACGGCGATTCCCCAGGTGGATAGGGCCGTTGCGCACCATCTATGTCCCGGTAACCCTACCAACTGGCGTGGGCACCCTATACTCCCTTCCAAGGCCTGTAGGACGACATCCTCGTTGAATACCAAAGCCTACAGCGCCGCGGGACAGGCCGCTTCCGCCTTGCACACCATGGCCATCCTGCAAGTCCACCAGGCCAAGGCGCTCAGGGATCTGCACGAGGGTAGCCCTGACCCCAATGTGCTGCAGGAACTGTGCTCAGCGACCGACCTCGCCCTCAGAGCCACGAAGGTCACTGCGCAGGCATCCAGGCAGGCGATGGCCACCTTTGTGGTCCAGGAACGTCATCTATGGCTCAACCTGTTCGAGATGCGTGAGGCCGACAAAGCTCGCTTCGAAGACTTCACCCAGCAGTTCCCTTCAGTGAAAAGCAGACGGAGGCCATCTCACATATCCTGCCACGCCGCAAACCTGCCGCCACGGCCACTGCCCCGTCTGCTCTCCGAGGGCGTCCCCCTGCGGCCAAGAAATCTGCTCCACCTCAACCCGGGCCCAGTTCTCAGCCCCAGCGTCGAGCACACCGCAGGAAGCAGATGCCCCCCGTCTCTCGGACCCCCTCGAGGACCCGTAAGGCTCCCAGGCGCTCCTGAGATGGATGACCCAGCGACAGAGATGTTAGCTCTGGAGGTGGTAAGACCGCCATGTCCCTCGGTGGAGGGCCGGAAGGAGAATCTTTTGTTTTTAAACAATTTTAATTTGCCGCCCCCCTTAGATGGGGTTGCGGTACCCACATTCTCAATAAAAGAGCTATTTCCTATGTCTCTGGGTCACCTGGCCCGCAAATGCCGTTCTCACGGCACTTTTCCTCCAGATCTCAACAGTCCCGGCTTCCTGGACATGGACCACCTGTCTCCAGCCCATGACTGTTCCCCGGCCGGCCGGTTCCGAGGAGTCTAGAGGCTGCCTACCCTAGACCTCCTCCTCAGTCACCAACCTCCCCTGCCGGGTGTGCGGAGCAAGGTAAGTGCTTTGAGTCTTTTATCAGCACCCCAGCCTCGGGTCGCCCTGTTGCCGCCCGACGCTGCCCTACCTGTTCCACCCCGCTGCGAAGCTCCACCAGGTACGTCAAAATTAATCGTCCCTTTGGTGCCCCTAGCGCAGAGGTTGGACGCATGGCTTTCACTTCCCAACCCGTCGCGCTGGCTGGCCCGGACCATTCGTCTCGGTTACGCAATTCAGTTTGCCAGGCCCCCGCTCCCCTTCATGGGTGTCCGCTTTTCCACAGTACACGGCAAACATGCCCAGTCCCTGCACACGGAAATCGCTACTCTTTTGTTCAAAGACGCTATAGAGCCTGTCCCTCCAACCGAGAAGGGTTTCTACAGCCCTTACTTCATCGTACCCAAGTAAGGCGGCGGCTTACGACCAATCTTGGACCTGCGAGTTCTCAATCAAGTGTTGCACAAACTCCCGTTCAAAATGCTCACGCAGAGACACATCTTAACCTGCGTCCGGCATCTAGATTGGTTCGCAGCGGTAGACATGAAGGACGCGTACTTCCACGTCTCCATTCTGCCTCGACACCACCCCTTCCTGCGGTTTGCATTCGATGGCCAGTCGTATCGGTACAAAGTCATCCGCTTCAGCCTGTCTCTGTCCCCTCGCGTCTTCATGAAAGTTGCAGAGGCAGCTCATCCGCATACTCAATTACCTCGACAACTGGCTCGCCACCTTCAGGCCAGGCACAACGGTCCCTTTAAAACTTTTCCAGAGGCTCCTGGGGCATATGGCATCCTCCGCGGCGGTCGCACCGCTGGGGTTGATGCATATGAGACCGCTTCAACACAGGCTTCAGACCTGAGACCCGAGACGAGCATGGCGCCACGGCACGCACTGTGTGACAATCACCCCCGCCTGCCACCAAACATTCAAACCCTGGACAGAGCTCTGTTTCTTACAGGCAGGAGTACCCTTACAGCAGTTGTCCCGATGCGTCCTGGTCACGACCGACGCCTGGCGGAGAGGCTTCACCCCCCCACTCAGTTCAGCTGATCTGGGGAAGGTTCGGCAAGGCCCAGGTAAGACCTGTTTGCCTCCCGAGAGACCTCCCACTGCCCGCTCTGGTACGCCCGCTCAGAGGCCCCCCTCAGGGCAGATGCACTTGCACACAGCTGGCCAGTGGGGCTGCGCAAGTACGCATTTCCCCCAGTGAGTCTTTTTGCACAGGTGCTGTGCAAGGTCAGGGAGAATGAGGAATAAGTCACTCTTGTGGCTCCTTACTGGCCCACCCGTGCCTGGTTCTTGGACCTTGTACTCCTTGCGACAGCCCCTCCCTGGCGAATTCCCCTGTCACGACGTCGAAGTGAGCGACAGACGGGGAATGTCTCGGTTACGTATGTAACCTCCTTTCCCTCATGGAGGGAACGAGACTTCCTGTCTTCCCGGCCACGTCGCTGAGCCGAGCCGCTGAGGTGGCCGGAACACTCCCGACTCCTCAGAAAAATCCTGAATGAACGAGCGTATTTCCCTCGCCTTTATATCTGTATCCGGGGGCGGGGTATGCAAATACTGTTCGGCAACTCTCATTGGCCTTTTTTCATAGATCAGAGGCATATTCGGTGCTCAAGAGAGACCCCTAGTGTCGCTTCTTCAAAACGACGTCTCGTTCCCTCCATCAGGGAATGGAGGTTACATACGTAACCGAGACGTTTTGTGAGGTAACCTAAAAAAGTGCTTTAATATGCTACTTAAATATTCTGTAAGCTATTTTAGCCTTTCTGGAATTTCTACAAGCTGAGCCACTGCGTTTGCCAGGCCACCCTTTCCAAAATCCTGCACTTCAAAGATACCAGATAAGCTTTATTGAGACCAAAATTTTGTAGAAACTTTTGTCAAAAACAACAGAAGCAAAATAGCACCCTCAATTGACAACTGTTTTGAGCAAAATGGCATAAAAATGGCATCAAGCCTCAATAATTTGCTGCAACTACTATACTATGAGAACATGCAAAATGATTGTTATCTCACAACACTTATTACATTCATATCTTTTAAGGAGAAGTAAAATTGGATGCATACCTTTCCATAAAAAACAGTGATATGAAGTGGTTGCATGCAGTTTCTACGTTATGGTGCAATTTGTACATGATCTTTTGTGACATAATGTGATCTAATGTGTAAAAAAAAAATATTTTGTTTGATTTAGTCATATTAAACTTTTTTTGGACTTCAATAAAACCAGTTAATTTAGATGTTACCATGCAAATCACATTTTTAAGTTACAATAAACAAGTGTACACTAAAAATATAAACCTAAAAAAATAGCTTCTTCTAAATGTATTTTTATTATAACTAAAAAATATTATTTAACATCACTGAATCAACCTGAAAACATTAGGTTAGATTCAAGTATAGAACAAGCTCCTTAAGGTAGCAATTGCAGGTAACCACTTTTAACAGTGTAGGCTGGTTATGATTTTGGAATAGAATAATCCCTTTTTGCTTTATCAGCAATATTATTTTCTAAATAATACTTGCTTGGTTTCTGGGATTTTTTTTTTCTTTTTCTATTGTCACTTTTTTTAATTCTCCAGACACATGACCATAAACGTTATCATTTGTGAGTTGTTGATAGTAGCTGTTGAAAGGATCTCAATGGATCTAAAATTCTCTCAAGACTTCTACCATAGGGACCTACACAGAAAGACAGAACCCTTATTAGGCCTTTGAGAGCACAGAGAGAATAATGCCTATTTAACCTCAACATCTAAACCTTTGCCCGCTCAGACAAGATCTGGGAGAGACAAAAGAACCATCAAATTTAGAAAGAGCTATGCATCAGGTACTAATGGAGCTTGAAGAGCAGGATAAATCCCTGTGGTGTAGAGCATCATGTTTCCCCTAGCCTCTTTTTTGAAAAACTGTTTTATCTGTCATCTACACATCCCTTTGCTTTCCTTTAGTTGAACATGGATAGAGTGACGGTAGGAAAAGACGCGTAGCACCGCTAGAGTTAGGGTTGTCAGAGGGGACCACCTGCAAGGCCCTGTTTATCCTGTGGGATTATTCAGGGTGCGGCCCAGGGTCTGGGAGTTTGTTGGTGGAGGTCCCGGGGTGGAGAGTGAGTGGCGTGGAAAGTCGAGCTGGCGTAAGGTGCCAGGAGGGTTCCGCCACATACCGCATGCTCCCCATGCTGCCCCTTCACAGTCACATTGGTTTCGTGCCGTGCAGCTGCCAACCCTTCTTTCATGGGCCGGCCGCCTGGCCTGTCTCTCTGAGGTGGGTGCTCTTTCACATTCAAAGTAGTCTCACTGAGTAACTTCACATTCCCACACAACACTCAAAGAGCCCCCACACACCTCCTCCTTCCCCACGCCAAGCTAGGCATAGCTTTCCCACCAGCAGAAGACAAGTGTGTTTACCTCATACACTAATGCAACAGAGATGGGCAAAGTCCTTCCATGTACTCTCGATCAGCAAGGGCACATTCCAAGGCTTTGTGTTCCAAGCCATTTGAGTTGAGGGCTCTCAGGTTTTTTAAACACTAGGCTCTGTAGTGACAAGTGTGGTCTCATTTGACAGGGTTTCAAGTCAGGGCTATTGAAGATGTGCGCTGTATCCTTTCTCCTAAAGGCTTGTCTTTATGGACATCTCTTTATAGAGTAATCTTTGTGTGTTCACTGTAAATATTATTTAGTTACAAATAAAAGCAACAATTAGGCTAATTTATCATTCTCTGTAAACCATAATATGTAAGCAGAACTATTCAAAAAAATTTAGGAAATCAGTTAGATCAAAATTTTCAATTAATTTACTCCCAAGTTGGAGTTTCAGATTTTAATTTTGTAATACACATGCGTGTTAATTGCTCTTAACTTGAAATATTTTGATGGCACTTTAAATTTAGCTCTTTGACTGAATTTAAAATTTCAATTTAATCTCAATTGAAAATTTTAAAGTAGAGAAAGTCTAGTTAGGATTAGCTAGTACAGTGAATGTTAGTGATGGGTCATTCATGAATGATTTGTTGATTTTGAACAAATCTTTTATATGACTAGGATGAACGAGTAGTCTCAGAAAGTGATTCCTTAATTTTATCATGGAACAAAATCCGTGTTCGTGTTTTGTTCATATGAGATGGGACAGTCACATTGACACTGTACAGTAAACATAAATTATTAGTTCACCTCCGAAGTCTTTGGGTATGTGTCTTTTGTTCATCTGCCATGTGACAATCTCATAAGTACCCCTAAGATCTGTACATTAAACAGAATTGATTAACCTCTCAAATGGTCTTCAGATCTGAGTCTTTCGCTCATTTTACAATAATTTAATTCATACACCAAACCTTCTTTTATAATATAAGTGGTTAGTTAGGTTTTATTTTTGTCCTCACAGTTACACAGAGCGTTTCTGGTCTCAAATTTTAGCATTTTTATTTCACACAATTTATAACTTTGTGAATATTAGTGCAATAATGATTATTTCCCATAACACTGAATTTGGCAATAAAGTGTTAGTTAAAGCTTTAAACTTTATCAAATCACATTCAAAAAGCAAGACGTCTTAAATGTAAGCCCTGTCCTAAACTGTTTATAATGGATTTACAACTTGTATCTTTTCTTCAAAAGATATAATAGACTACAAAATCTATTATTAAACCCCCATATTATTTACTTGACTATTTATTACATTTTTCATGATGCATTCCCTTGTGGTATGATTTATGTCCTTCATATATCCTTATTGTTAACTGTAGACAAAATCAAGCATGCCTTAAAGAATTTCCCTTTTAATTTACTGATAGTCATCTAAGACCATTTAACTTAATTTTACACTTGGCAGACAATATCTTGTAAATGCTTCCTGCATTAAATACATGAAAATAATTAATCATGACCATTCTTATGACTGCAAAATGTAACTTATTGTTACACTACATGATTTGATCATGATACAAACAACTGCAAATTAACTGTAATCTGTGAAGAGAAAAATAAATAATGAAAGACTAGTAATTGTCTCTTGTGAACTAATCATTTGTCTTCATTGTGGAACCTAGTAGCGGTCAACTGACAAATGAACGAAAGACTGGGATCCAGTGGGCCTGGGTAGCTCAGCAGGTAAAGACGCTAACTACTACCATTGGAGTTGTGAGTTTGAATCCAGCGCATGCTTAGTGACTCCAGCCAGGTCTCCTAAACAACCAAATTGGCCCGGTTGCTAGGGAGGGTAAAGTCACATAGGGTAACCTCCTCGCGGTCACTATTATGTGTGGTACTTGCTCTTGGTTGAGTGTGTGGCAAGATGTGCGTGGATGCCGCCGCGTCTGAGACCATCAATCCACGCATCTTATCACGTGGCTTGTTGAACACGTTACCACAGAGATGTAGCGCGTGTGGAGGTTTCACAATATTCTCCGTGGTAACAGAAAAGCCACGTGAGATTCGTCCTCTGCCACCTGGATTGAGGCGAGTCACAATGCCAACACGAGGACTTAGAGCACATTGGGAACTGGGCATTCCAAATTGGGGAGAAAAGGTGAGAAAAAAAAAACTCTGATTAAAAGACCCATTCGTGAGGTGAACTAATCAATTCGGTTTCCTGTTCAGATCCTATGTGTAGCCTACCTATGCGAATGTCATGTGAAAAATTAATGTAAGACTTGTGAACTAATCAGTTTTGTTTCTGTATGCGGCTGTCACATGGCAAGTGAACTAATGACTTGAATAAAGACTTGTTAATTTGCTGATCGAGATTCAAAGATCCAAGTCAGTAAAATTATCTGATATTCCCATCACTTGTGAATGTTAGCATGCTGAATGGTAACACTATGCTTTGATTAGCATTGCAATTGCTCAATGAATAAAGAAATTTAGAACATTTTTAACATGTACCTGTCCTCCAGTATAACAGAAACTCTTCTTAACACAACAAAACATTAAACACAACAAGTCTCCCCCTTTACATTAATCTTGCACAAAGACACATTATATAACACTTTATTTGAACATTTACGTTGCGTCCAAATATCCACACTTTATATAGTATGCCAACAACAGTATGCCAATGGAGTAGTCTGACCGAATCCACAATATTCATGAAGCAGAAAGCAAGAAAAATCTTAAATTAACAGCAAACTAGTGAGATAAAGGGTAAAATGTCCTTTTTTTTGGGAGGCCAAGCAGTTGCACTGTCCTTCACTGAGGTAAAGCAAGCAGAGCAAGTCATTTAATGTTAAGATTTATTATCTAATGTCGTCATTAATTGAACCCAGTCTTTACTCTGTTTTGCAAATATTTATTCTCATCATAGTAAATAATCAGCTAAAAGAACTGTATTACATAGTTAGGGGCCATTAACATCAAATATGCTTGTGTGTGCGTCTGCGCTGTTTTTAAATTGATTTTCTAAGTAAACACATAATAGACAGATGTCATTGGCTGTTGCGTTGCACTATAGAACAAAAGCCAGAGAAAATAGACGTTAAGTGTCTTTCTCAAGTATATCGCCGGCTATGTTTGATCCTACATCTGACCTGTTTACACAGATCTTTGACCTCCAAAACAGTTAAAATGTCTTTATCCTTTGACTCTTTGAAATACAGTAAGAATTTAAATAAATGCAAAATTAAACCCAATATTTCTATCTATATAATGATTATAAAACTATACTTTTTGTGCTATAAGACAACTAACCATGTCCAATAACCAAACCCAATCAAACTTTCCTTTTCCACAGACACCCAATAGTCCTTGAGATGCTGCTTTCTTGTTGGCTTTATTTGTATTTTTGATATGCTAAAAATAACTGTCACAACAATTAAGGTAATTGGTGAGAAAGCATCTACCAAGAAATTAAACTCTCTGTTGGCCAGACAGCTGCAAAAGTATTCATGATCATGGCTCATCCATTCATGTGTCTGCCCACATGTCTCACTCCAAAATTAATAGTTTGTTTTGATTAATTATCATTGGTCTTGCCATTTCATAACTTTTGATCTATGTCATATCTATCTTGACATGGAGTCAATGAATAATATATAATATGAGTCTTTTTGGGCTTTGCTTTTCATTCCAACAAACTCTCTAATTATTGACTAAACTAATAATTGTTGGCTCATTTTTTTTTTGTTGTTGATTCAGCTAATTAGGGATTAACTCCAAGAGTCTTGTCCTGGGTCTTGGCAGTGCCACCTTTTGATGGAGCAGTTCACCATGTGCTCTGTTTAACAGTCTTTTCAAACAGACCTCCATCCATTTCCCTGGGACTTTTCAAGGTGGCAGTTTTGCAGACCTCAGTATCCCTGGACTGTGATTGAGAGTCACATTTGAAAAGAAGAGCACATCTGAGCAATCCCAAATTTCTGAGGATCAAGCTGAATGTGAAATGTGGGGGTCCTTTTTGGCATTTATCATGGTTGCCTCTTTTAGAGTACTTGTCTTATGGCAGGTTTGTGAGAATTTGAGAGAGCCCACCCCTGAACAGCAGGCCGGCTCCCAGCCACTCTGACATTCTAATCATAACCTTGATGGCAGGTTTACTCTGAGGAGAACTCTGTGGGCTCCTGCCATGCCAGCTTCCTTTGTGTGACAGGAGAGATGAAAATGGGATTAAAATGGTGGATAATAGAGGGAGAAAAATCTATTTCACTCTGCAAGCCACTGAGAGCCATAGCTGCACTGGCATGCCATAGAAAGTGTGAGCGAAAAAGAGCATGATTGTAAAAGTGCTTTCAAGTGAGCCATTTAGGTCACATTTATTCATTTGTTTCTTGCTATAGGGATGACTGGAGCTAGTTCTCACACTTGTTACACCACTGAATATTTCTATGGTAGGTTTAATTTTAAAAGTACATTTCTGTATAGCCATATGGAGAAATCCATATCTTCAGAAGCGATAGGTATTGATGAGAAACAGATAAATATTGAAGTCTTTTTTTTTACTATTCATCTCCACTTTAACTTTCTTTCACATTCTGAAAGTAGAGATTTATAGTAAAGAAAATGAAGGGGGGTTTGAAATATCACTCTCCTTCTCACCCACACCTATCATATTGCTTCAGAAGACATATATTAAACCACTGGAGTCATATGGATTACTTTTATGCTGCCTTAATGTAATTTTGGAGCTTTAAAGTTCTGGCCAGGATTCAATTGCATTGAAAGGACCTAAAGAGCTAAAATATTATTCAAAAAATCTTTGTTTGTGTTCGCCAGAAGAAAGACTTACACATCTGGGATGGCATGAAAGTGAGTAAACGAGGAGAGAATTTTCATTTTTGGGTGAACAATCCCTCTAAATCTGCACCTGCATTAAACAGCCTATTATAGGCTTTTTGGCTACTATTATGAAACCCAAAACAATTCATGAAGCAGCAAAAAAATGGACTAGGTAACAAATTTTATTATTTTTTATTTATTTTTTATTATTATTAAATTGTATACATTTATGACATTTAAAACATGTCATAAATGGTTTAAATCTACCTTTGTTATATAGTTGACCCTTGCTCGAATGTATGCCAATTTTGTTTTATTGTGTTAACTTGTTTACCAAACAGGTATTACAAAAATATTATGATGCAAAAATTTTAGTTTGGATGATAAATTTCACAGAAAATAATTCTTATTTAAGAATAAGAATTTGAACTAGGTGTTTGAAACCAACATCCAAATCCACTTCTAGAGTTAACACACATTTGTGTAATAAGAGTTTTGACTCAAAAACGTATAGTATCTGAGATACCTTATAGACTGTGTTTCTACAATTCTATAGCCAGGACGGAGTGCAGAGACTTGCGAGGACCCCAATGACAAGCTTATAGTGGCATTCCAGACCATTTGACAGCTCTCACCCTCTTGAATGTTTGTTCTGGCCATGGTAATCTAATAAATGTTTAAGGCTATAATCAATTTGAAATGCTTGATGGGCATCTCCATGATGCAACTTGTAAAAAAAAAAAAAGTGTGTGAGAGAAATAGGCATACTCTTTAAAAAAGAGAGAGCCTAAGAAATATTGTCTGGCAAATAATAGCTCCTGGAGTATAAATCTTATTCATGGCACACAAAATGTTCAGTGGGCGAATGGAGAAGAGAGCAGTAGGGCTCTCATTATCTGCTTGGCTTTCTTCTGAAGAGTACTGGGATTGGCTCCCTTTGTGCGAAACAGCAGGTTGCAGAAAAGTGTCAGGTCAACTTAAGGGCCCTCATTTTCCACCCCTATCCACACATGCATTCTTAGAGAAACCAACCTGTACTTAACTGCTGTAAGAGAGCAAAATGGAGAGACCTCCATGAAAGGTCATTCGGAACTGAGCATTTTTTTTATTTGTATTTATTTACAAATTCTACATTTCAATAGTATATGATTTTTTTGCACTTATTCAGTCATTCTTATAAATTCTTGCAGATTATGTTTTTTTTCTAAGCATTCATGCACTGTTGTTTCAAAATGAATTATATAATTTAAGTCCAAATTGAAAAAAATGGAGAGTCTAGTCATGAATGACAGGCTTGATCTTGGTTGGATGTTACTGTATTGATGTAATTGGAAAAAAAACTGCATTATACTGTAGCAAACTGCTGTGTAAAGAACCCGCATATAACAGAATCACAGACGGCCTTTTTATTCAGAATATAGTTGCACACTCCTTTGATTTGCCTTGTCTCTGCTTTAGCCCTCATAGTTGTGAGGAGCATCAGCCCTGTAGGAGGCTAGCTGCTCTCTTGGAATGTAGAATGAAGCTTCCCACTTAGCACTGCAGCTAATCGAATAACAGCCCCAGCATGGTGCCCAGCTCTCCCAGCGGGATGGTGAGGGCAGCACGACTGGGGTCTACAGGTACTTTTCATCCCGCCTGGCAGGCAAGCTCCAGCGTCCTGCTGCTGGAAATTAGTTGTCTACTGGCCTTTCTTTCTACTGGTGTCAGGCGTGGGCCCCTGATGAGAGATTTGTTGATATGATAACTCGATTAGGCCTCAGGCTTGAGGACATGGTGGCAGAGAGCCAGCACCTGGAGACTCAAACTCCTCTGGAGAGTAGCATCTCCACTAATTAATAGCTGCACCCTCAATACTGGTGCAAAATGAAATGTTAGGAAAAATGTTGACATCAGTCACCTTTCAATTTCCTGTATGGAAAAAAGTTAACTAAGGCTGATATTCTGCCTAATATCTCCCTTTGTGTTCCACAGAAGAAAATCTATTCAAACATATTTCGAACAACATAAGGGTGAGTAAACAATTTGGGTGAACTATCCATGCCAAATGAATTGCTCATTTCGATGAGGATACAGAAATTACTGAAGAAGGAGCATCTTGATTCCATTGATTTTGCTCAAGTTAACATAGGGAACTGAGAGGTCATATCACATTGTGAACATCAAGTTGAAAACAATAATTATTATATTCTTGTATCCAATAAAGTTGGTCACTTTTGGCATACAAGAGTGTAGCAATAGAGTTCTAGGAATATAATTATCTTTTCTTTGCCACAGCGGTATTATTTTCCCCTGAACACTACTGAAAAATAGTGAAAAAAAAGCTTACTCAACACTCAACAGCTATTAATGTTTCTTGACCCTTAGGGAGTCTGGCTAGAATTTCTCCTATGTGAGAAGAGTGGGAACTTATTGGTACACAATACATTTTTTCCCCTGCCCTCTCAAATTATTTGTGGCATGGCGTTTAGTGGCCATTCAGTCAATTAACTTCACATCTCCGCTTTACCAAACAACAGTGTCCAGCAATATGGGCAGGCTAAAGACCAAACAGAAGCCACCCCTTCCCAGTTCAGCTATTGAAGACTTTCAGAAAAGACACCAAACAAAGGCCAGCCCCTCTCTGTCTCGATGACTCCTCTCTTTGTTGCTTTTTTGGCCTTCATAAAGGAAGAGGGATGCTCTTGTTTGCCCAGGAGGTGGTTTAATGGCCATGGGTGTAACAATGGGGCCACATTCAACCTCGCTAGAGAGATTCATTGTAAGGAGCAGCTACCAAAGAGCTAGGTCCAGGGACATTCCCCTTGGGCCCAGTGTATGGCAGCGAAGCATAAGGGGCAGGCTCAGGGGTAGAAAGGCGCCATTGAGGTGATAGGCAGGTTCCATCTGCCCCCAGTGCCTCCTCACCTACTCTTTCGAGATGCAGGGGCCTCTCCTGCCACAATGGGCAAATTTAGTGTGTCGGGGTGGCTTAAAATGCTCACTTTTGAAGGAGCCATTGAGGGAAATATCAACACTGTGGATGGGGGTATTGGTTTATTCATCCATTCTGGCCCCTTTCCATTGACCGAGTTCCTCTTCCTTTCAACCCCTTTCTCCTTTTCCCCATTCAGAGGGCTTCTCTCATCCCCAAAACTTCAGAACAAACTATTTTTCCCATACCTTGCAAAGGGGCGGATGACAAGAATTAAGTTAGTTCTGCCACGGCCCCTCGTTTTTGTGTCTTATTGGTTGTGGCAGGTAGCAGAAACAGTGATAAAATGGACCATTAATCAAAATCAAAATGAAAAGTGCACATGAGGTGTGGAGTAAAATATGGAATATCACCTTTCGTTAGAGTATGAGGGCTTATTTGAGCACTGCCATTCTAAGATACATGGTTTGAAAATTATTGCACATGTATAGCAGGTGACACTCAGTACCTGTACTGGCCTTCCAAATAGCTTAGACACTAAAGCATAAAAAACCTTATTATTGCGTTACCCTGCACACTGCCCTGCAAAGGTAAAACGAAGTAACTACACAATTTGTCAACACTGAGTTTAGAACAAAATTAGAAGCATTCACACCAAACACGTTTTTGAGTCTGTCTGTGATCTTTTATCATTGTTTTTCTAAAAATGTGTTATTTGGATATCTTTAACAGTTTTTTAGCTGCCATGTCAGGTAAAAATGAATGGCAACCTTTAAAAGCACACCTCAAGTCACCTGCATTCTGTTATATTTGTTGCGCTACATCTCATCTTTTTTAGCGCAAGAATGCATTAGGTGTGAACAGTCCCTCTTTTAATATAATTTGTCATTTGATAGACCGGTTTAGTTCAACTATACCCAGATTAATAGAAAATGGAGTGAGACTATTTTATAATTGTTACGATCCATATTGTCTTTTGTTTATGTACCTTTTAAGTTTCTGGCACCTTTTATACTCCATATCGTCTTTTGTTTATGCACTCTTATTT
This sequence comes from Moxostoma hubbsi, assembly GCA_032164185.1. Lineage (NCBI taxonomy): Eukaryota > Metazoa > Chordata > Actinopteri > Cypriniformes > Catostomidae > Moxostoma > Moxostoma hubbsi. The sequence continues at coordinate 18,406,631 of JAVLUX010000010.1, forward strand.
TGAAATCATTCTTATGTTCCTGTTTCCCAGTCTTCCCATGTCCATGTGTCTGGTTTTCATTGGTTCATTGTTTGATTGCTTTATTATCAGTTCTAGTTTTGTCATTGGTTTTAGTTAATTGCTTTATTATCTTGTTTAGAGTTCTGTTTGCCCATTGGCTTTTGTCTCCCATTTGGTTTTGTATTTAAGCCCTCATGTTTACCTTGTCCTTTGTTGGTTATTGTTTGGAGTTTGATGTTCCATGTTCATCCTGTCTTCTACCGTGTTCCTGCCCGTGCCCTCCTTGGAAGATTCCCAGTGTTTATATCTTATGTTTGTATCTTTCTTTTCCCCTCGTGGATGTTTTATTTGTTCCTGTTTTCACCATTTGCTTGACCCCTTGCACCAACTCAATAAAGCTGCACCTGGATCCTCACTCCTTGTCTGCCTCCCTTCATAACAGAATAACCAACAAACAATGGATCCAGCAGCCCTCACAGCCCTGCAGGCGAATCTCCAGCTTCTCGGAGTTTCTTCGGGGCCAATCTTAACAGTTCGCTAGAGGAGCGGTTGCCACCAGCGACCCCTTGCTGGACGCTCCTTGACTTCCTTGAAGAAACCTTGAGGATCTGTGGCTCTCCTTTCACTGTGGGTGTTGCAGAGGAGGACGCTACCTCTCCTCCCGCAGTGGTCACCTCCCAGCCTTCCATAACTTGTTCCTCCACGCCTGCCACGGCCAACGCGCCCTCAGCCTCGTCTGTCCTAGGGCCAGCGTTGACAGCCCCGTCCGCCAGGAGGAGGAGGAGAAGAGGGAAGGCTTCCGCTCTCCAGTCTCCGCCTGCCACGGCCAACGAGCCAACGCCCACGCCTGCCACGGCCAACGAGCCAACGCCCACGCCTGCCACGGCCAACGAGCCAACGCGTTGCCAGCCTCGTCTGTCCCAGAGCCAACACGTTGCCAGCCTCGTCCGTCCCAGAGCCAGCGTTGCCAGCCTCGTCCGTCCCAGTGCCAGCGTTGCCAGCCTCGTCCGCCAGGAGGAGGAGGAGAAGAGGAAAGGCTTCCGCTCTCCAGTCTCTGCCTTCCACGGCTCCGTCCTCAGAGCCAGAGCCTGTAGCTTCGACCGTCCAAGAGCCAGAGCCAGCGCCTGTAGCCTCGACCGTCCAAGAGCCAGAGCCAGCACCTGTAGCCTCGACCGTCCAAGAGCCAGAGCCAGCGCCTCTCGAGCCTCCCAGGGCCCCGCCTCTCGAGCCTCCGAGACCTCAGTCACCTGAGCCTCCGAGACCTCAGTCACCCGAGCCTTCCACGCCACAGTCACCCGAGCCTTCCACGCCACAGTCACCCGAGCCTTCCACGCCACAGTCACCCGAGCCTTCCACGCCACAGTCACCCGAGCCTTCCACGCCACAGTCACCCGAGCCTTCCACGCCTCAGTCACCTGAGCCTCCCAGGACTCCGCCTCAGAAGTCCGCCATGGCTCCGCCTTCCACGGTGCCAACCCTCGGCCCTTCCACTCCTCCGGAGCCTCCCACGCCTCCAGACCCTTCCACGGTCCTGCCTGCGCCTGCTCTGCCTCCCACGGCCCTGCCTGCGCCTGCTCCGCCTCCCATGGCCCTGCCTGCGCCTGCTCCGACTCCCACGGCCCTGCCTGCGCCTGCTCCGCTTCCCATGGCCCTGCCTGCACCTGCTCCGCCTCCCACGGCCCTGCCTGCACCTGCACCGCCTTCCTCGGCTCTGCCTGAGCCTGCCAAGCCTCCAGAGCCTGCCAAGCCTCCAGAGCCTTCCAAGCCTCCGCCTTCAGATACAACCCGGTCTCCGCCTTCCATGGCTCCGTCCCTGGAGTCCCCCTGGTCTCCGCCTTCCATGGCTCCGCCCCTAGATTCCTCCTCGGCTCCGACTACAGAGCCTTCCGCGGCTCCGCCTGCTTCCCCAGAGACTCCTCCCAGGCCTTCTGACCCTGACCCCTCCTTGTCTGCCTCCCTTCATAACAATAATAGTAAGACTATTTTTATAATAATTTATAAAACAACATTTGGAAAGAAAATCTAGGAAAAAAAGTTTTAGGCAATGATTCTCAATTCATTGTAAAAATAGTTACTGTGTTTTGTCTTTGTAGGACAGATGGAAGACCTATAAAATGCTCACATGTTAAAACTCTTCTATTGACCTTCTTTTTTAGAAAAACAGCAATTATTAATCTGGGTGCAAAGGAAGTGACAGTATTGGACAGCTCTGTTAATTTGTGCCATGCCAAAGAATTGCCATCTGTGTGGCCTTATGGTTACTGTGTCTAAAACCAAGTTCTCCCAACAGAGAGACCATAGGTAATAGACACCCAACTCAGCATCAGTCTCACCCATGTAAAATGTCATATCTATGTCCAGACCAGAGGGTAAAGGGACAGACCAGCAGATGGTCAGCTCTCAGAACCCCTTGTGGGGTGCCTCTGAGTTCCTGCTGTGCAGACAATACATAATCAATCTGTAGAAAAACCACAGATGAGGGCATTTATCATAGATGGTATAATGCAATGCTATGAATGCCAGTGCTTGTTTTTTCAGTGATAGGATCATTGGGGTTAAGTATTGTCCATCTAAAAAGATGAGTTCAAAGTTTCTATTTATTGTGAAAAATGCAATATACCTAAGCTGTATGTTTTAGTTACTTACAAGATCCATTATATTATAAGATTTATTTTTGATATTACATTATATAATAATTACATTATTATATGACATATTTTTGACAGTGAGAGCATTTCCATCCAAATTTTCACACTGATGATGATTAATAAACCTACATCAATAGTGGTCATGTAAACGCCTTAAAAAGCTTTAACGTCATAAAAAGTAAAAGCGAAAATAATTCAGCACACATAGATTTTTGCCCATTAACTTAATTGGCTCTGCATATCAACAACTTTACCACCGGTCTTACCTGCTTATCCAAGTTTTGTTCGCATGCCCGCTTACCGTTTGATATTAAAAGCAGAGAATGCTTCCCAAGGGATACCAAGGGATTATGAGACTGTAAAGTGCCAGCCGATCCACTCTTCAGAATCTTGCCAGAAATAGTAGGTCATCTGTGTATTTCTCACTTACTGTTTTAGAAATACTGAGAATTTGGACATACTACACTAGGATATTGTTTTTGGCATACTAAATAATAGGGAAGTATGGATATTTAGATGCCATGAAGGTAAAATCTCTGCCCTCTTTAAGGAGTTTAAGGAGATCACTAGAGATGATACAATCACAAATATTATTTTTAAGCTCCAAAACAGCAACACCAACTAGTAAATCAACTTAAAACCCCAGCACAGATTACTCTAGTGTTTTTTTTTTTTTTTTTTTTTTTTTTGATAGCTCCCTTCAATAAAGTGAAAAGGCGCAACATTTCAACTGCTTGTAGTCAGGAGGTATAAGATATAAAAGCTCTTGGCACTGGGAAAGCTTAAGCTGAAAGCTCTGAGCAAAAAGCTGCCTACTTTTTATTTTTCAGGCACTTTCTCAGAATGGGGTGAGTTTAGGGGTGCAGCATCTCATAGTAGTGGTTCCCAGGGGCTTGCGCAGGAAATATGCATAAGGATGAGTTTGGTTTTGATGTGGTTGAGCTGAAGCAGCTTATATATGATCCAGTAAGACTGAGGTCCCATTGGGTTCCTCTGCGTAATGTGACCCACGCTTCAGAAAGGGCCACGCGGGGGAGAAAACACTCACAAGCCATTGTTTTGATCTTTTTATATCGACATCTTGGAGCTCTGTGTTATCTCTGTTTCCTTTATCGGAGTTTGTTTGAGTTTCATGTTCCTCATGAGTAGGGCCTCATGAGTACATATACACACTGAAAAAGATCAATAGATCATGTCCTTTGCAATAACCTCGATCAAACGATTCACTACTTTTTACATACAAAATGAAATTCCATTTTCACACTTATTTGCATGTTTATGATATGATAACTCTGTTGAAAAGACCAACATGGCTGTGCAGCAGCATATATTGTCTTTTAGATACCGGTATAGCTGGTGTATTGACCAGCAAAACTTCCTTGATCAACCAGGTTCACCAGAAATGGCTCAAAGTCAATGCTGATTGACTAACATTTTTTGCTGATTAACATTATGGCTATGCTGGTAAACCAGCTACTCCAGCACCAAACCAGCATAAAGCAGCCTGGACCATAAACCAGCTGATCGTTTCATACTAATTATTGCTTGCTTATCTTTAGCAATCAATAAAAATCCCAAATTATTTAAAGCTAAATTTTAACTTAATGTTTCACAGTTATCCAATTGGCAGTAAGAGGAGGTATTAAAAAAAACAACTAAATTTCCACTGAAGCATAGAAGTCAGAGGAGAATGCTATAGAATAGCCAAACAGAATTAATACTGAACGTTTTCTTTGCAAACGTTTAAGTTGGAATCATTGTAAAATTTGTTGGAGCTCTTCAATGAATAGGATTATATGTAACGCCCTTCAACTGTCATATTCTACTATTAAGGTCATGAATGCCAAAACGGAAATATGATGCAATGCCATAGCTATCCACTTCTGTATTTGCAATATTCACTTTAGACATGAATATTTACATTGCCTCCCCTGCCGAAAAGCAGAATAGTAATGTGTTTCAGGGAGTGCCATTTTATCATGCCAATGCTATGCCGCAGCTTCTGAGTAAAGGAGCGACTTGTTCAGTGATTCACGTCTTACTCTTGATTTCATATTTCAAATCAAATCACTTTACTAAACTCAACCACATACACAAGGGCAACAGTGGGTGAAAGTCTTTGGTGCAGTTCTGAGCAACATAGCAGTTATGACAATGATGAGACATATACAAATCTACATTAAACATCAGATTTACACAACACAATTTGCAAAACTAATATACACATAATTACATAAAAAACAATATTTAAATAACAATATACAATGTACAGTATACAATACACACAATATAGAATACACAGTATACAATAAAATTCATATATATATATAAAATATACAGCAGATTGTATAGTGTTGTATTGACATCCAGGCTGTTGGCTAATAGTCAGTTGCCATTGTGTTGTTAAGAGAAAATATAATTTATGACAGTTCTGTGTGAGATTAATAAAGTGCAGTGCTGATGTATATTGATTGTGAGAGATCAAGAGTTCAAAAGTCTGATCGCTTGGGGGAAGAAGCTGTCATGAAGTCAGCTGGTGTGGGTCCTGATGCTGCGATACAACCTGCCTGATGGTAGCAATGAGAGCAGCCCATGACTCCAGTGGTTGGAGTCTCTGATGATTCTCCAAGCTCTTTTCACCTACCACCTGGTGTAGATGTCCTGGAAGGATGGAAGCTCACCTCCAAAGATGTGACTGGCTGTTCACACCACTCTTTGCAGAGCTTTGCGGTAGAGGGTGGTGCTGTTGCCGCACAAGGCAGTGATGCAGCCAGTTAGGATGCTCTCTACAATGCTGGTGTACAACTCTGAGGACCTTGAAGCTGCTGACCCTTTCCACCGGTGCTCCATTGATGGTGATGGGTCTGTGTTCTCTGTCTTTTCTCCTGAAGTCCACCACAAGATCATTGGTCTTGCTGAGATTGAGGAAGAGGTTGTGCTCCTGAAACCAGCATGTCAGATAGTGCACCTCCTCTCTAAAGACTGTTTCATCATTGTCAGTGTCTGGACCTGTGGCTTTGCCGATATTCAACTGTCGGAAGGATCGGGTTACATCCACTACATAGATGAAGAGTGAACTTACCATTGTAGCTTCGTCCACGAGAGCTCTCTCCATGAGGGTGGTGTTATCTCCCTCGAAATGACCATAAAACGTATTAAACTTATCTGGGAGAGAGGCAGCAGTGTTCACGGCAGAGTTTTTATTCCCTTTGAAGTCTGTGATGATATTAATTCCCCGCCACATGCTTCTAGAGCCGGTGGTGTCAAACTTTCCCTATACTGGTGTTTGGCAGCTCTGATAGTTTTGCATAGGGCATATGCTCCTCCTCATTCCCCGAATTAAAAGCAGAGGTCAGCGCATTAAGTGCCGCACAAATATTGCCATTAATCCATGGTTTCTGGTTAGGGTAGATCCATATTGTTTTGGTCAGCACTACATCATCTATGCACTTCCTGATGAAACATGTTACAGTATCTGTGTAGACCTCGATGTCATCATCAGAGGCTGACTGGAAACATCTCCCAGTCCACGTAGCATAGAATCTGATTGTTCCTACCAGCACTGGATCTTCTGAGGGAAGGTGATTCCTGTTTCAGTTTCTGCCTGTAATTGGGCAGAAGGAGAATGGAAGTGGGGTCTGATTTTCCAAATGGTGGGTGGGGGAGGGATTTATAGCCATGTTTTAAACCCGGACCACGCTTGTGTTGCATCTGATGTGTTGGAAGTATTTCAGTGTGATTGACTTTGTTAAAATCCTTGGTCACAATAAACATGGTCTCAGGATGCGTGGTTTCCTGCTAATACTCTGAAACATTTCCTTGAGTGCCCGGTCTGTGTCAGGTTGTGGGGGGATGTACACAGCTGTGATAACGACTGCTGTGAATTCCCTCTGTAGCAAAAATGGTTGACACAGAATCATGAGGAATTCCAGATATGAGAGCAAAAAGACTTGATAGAATGTACATTCCTCTGATCACACCAGGATTTGTTGATCATAAAACATACTTCACCTCCTCTGCTTTTACTCAAGAGGTCTTTCACTCTGTCCAATCAGTACACTGAGAACCCCACGGGTTTGATGGCTGACTCTGGATACTCAGTAGACATCCAAGTTTCTGTAAGGCAGATAATACCTCTCTCCATGGAAAGAGATCCTCGCTCTCAGCTCAAAGAGCTTGTTGTCCAAAGACTGAACATTTGCCAGTAGAATGCTGTGTTGCGGGGGTCAATTTGCGTGACCTCTTAGTCTGAAGAGAACGCCGGCTTTCCTAACCCTTTTTTGGCTACACTTACACAGCCGGGAGCCCAGACAAAGGGCTCTGCTGTCGTGTATGAAAACAGCGGGTTGGCATCGAGGTATTTATAGTCCGGTTTTTGGTGTGCGACTGGAGAACCAACGTCCAAAAGTGTTTGTCTATCGAAGACAATAAGGCAGATGACCTCCAAGATGAAAACATAAGGATTAAATACAAAAGAAACAAAAACTGCAGCAATGGGTCAGAGCTCACTGTGCAGCAGTCATACTTAGCACCATCTTGCATCTTTTTGCAAATAATACATTATTCTCACCAGTTTTGTCAGTGTGAGCAACAAGGGTGAAGAAGCATAAACCAAGATAGCCTAAACCAAACAATGAATCTAAGATTTCTTGGGAGGAAGTTAAAGGAATATTTCAACTAATATAGATAAAGTCTGTCATAACTTTCTTGCCCTTGTGTTTTTCCAATTAAGCATGTGTAACAGGTTGTAAATTCATACAAATTCATACTGCACGCTTCTCTCGCCAGTTCACTCTGTGCCTGCTGGGGAGAAGCAAGGTTTTTCCTGAGCTCTTCGTCTGAAAGTGGCTAAAGTTCATATAATTTATTAAATAAATAAAATAAATGTGTTATTGTAACGAGTATTGTGAAAGGACATACTATGCTTTAATGCCAGTTTTATGTTTGGTTGGCGTAAATATGTGAAGTTACAGTTAAAGTCAGAAGTTTATATACACTTAGGTTGAAGTCATTAAAACTCATTTTTTAACCATATAGTTTTGGTATGTTGTTTAGGGCATCTACTTTGTGCATGATGTGAGTAATTTTTTCCATCAATTGATTGCAGACAGATTGCTTCACGTTTAATTGTCTACATCACAATTCCAGTGGGTCAGAAGTTTACACACACTAAGTTAACTGTGTCTTTAAGCAGCTTCAAAAATTCTAGAAAATGATTTCAAGCCTTTAGGAAATTAGCCAATTAGATTCTGATAGGCTAATTGGCATCAATTGGAGGTGTACCTGTGGATATATTTTAAGGTATATACCTTCAAACTCTGTGCCTCTTGCTTAACATCATGGGAAAAACAAAGGAAATTAGCCAAAAGATCAGAAAAAAATTGTGGACCTCCACAAGACTGGTTCATCCTTGGGAGCAATTTCTGTGAACCTGAAAGGCTTCTCAGCAGGAAGAAGCCACTGCTCCAAAACCGCCATAAAAAAGTCAGACTTCAATTTGCAAGTGTACATGGGGACCAATATCTTAATTTTTGGAGAAATATCCTCTGGTCTGATTAATCAATTAATGAACTGTTTGGCCATAATGACCATCATTATTTTTGGAGGAAAAAGAGTGGGGCTTGCAAACTGAAGAACACCATCCCAACCGTGAACCATGAGGGTGGCAGCATCATGTTGTGGGGGCCTTGCTGCAGGAGGGACTGGTGCACTTCACAAAATAGATGGCATCATGAAGGAAAATTTTGTGGATATATTGAAGCTGCATATCAGCCAGGACGTTAAAGCACAGTCGCAAATGGGTATTACAAATGGACAATTACCCCAAGCATACCTCCAGTGTTGTGGCAAAATGGCTTAAGGACAACAAAGTCAAGGTATTGGAGTGGCCATCACAAAACCCTGACCTCAATCCTATAGAACATTTATTGGCAGAACTGAAAAAAACATGTGCGAGTAAGGAGGCCTACAAATCTGACCAGTTCTGTCTAGTGGAATGGGCAAAAATTCCAACAACTTTTTGTGAGAAGCTTGTGGAAGGCTACCCAAAACAATTTAAAGGCAATGTTACCAAATACTAACCAAGTGTATGTAAACTTATGACCCACTGGGAATATGATGAAATAAATAAAAGCTGAAATAAATAATTCTTTCTACTATTATTCTGATATATTATTCTGATCATATGGAAAAAGATGAAAGTGCCAATTGCTCTCAACCCTATGTCATGAATCATTAATCACTAAGCATTAGGACACTTATGACTGACTCATTCACCTGTGATATGATAACGAGTTTGCTCATTAAAACACAGCTGGCATTAATTAACAACATTGCTGTTTAAATGACACTCTTGTGCATTTACGTTGTAGATATTCAAACTTATTATTAAAGATAAATTACATAAATAAAAATATATATGAGTGTAATTTTAACCATCCAACAACTCAGATATTCAAAAGATTGTTGGGAATGGTTCATGTGAACTCTGGTACGGTTCTCTGCTGATATGAACACAATCATCCTAAGATGCGCCTTCTATCACTCATTCAGGACCAGGGTACTCTTAACTTCTTTTACTGCTTCTCGAAAGAGAACATAACTCAAACAAGCCAATATCTGTGAAACTACTGCAGAAAGTATAGAAGTAGAGTCCAGAACAGACTTGGGATCATGATACACATTAGAATGATGTCCAGTGTTTGGCCTTTTACTCCTGCGATGTGCAGCAACAGAGGGAGGTAACACGCTAGGAACTGCATCCATCATCTTCTCAGTTTCAGGGGCTCATGTGGGCCCTGATATGCTATTGGCATGGTCAGAATCCACCAATTCTTTACTCAGTCAAACGTCAGACTTTGAGCCAACATCTTGTGGCCGGCCAGGCAGGGGGCCTAGATCCAGAACTACATCTTCATTAGACCACTCCTCCATCAAGACTACACCCTCATCCAGATTGTCAGGCTGTGTTTCCATGGAGGGGTTGGGCTTATCTTCTGGAGACTTATGTATCTTCCTGAGTACAGGAGTAGGAGGATTTACACAAAGCTTAATGTCAACCCTGTTAACCCTCTTGGTAGGTCCTCCCTCCAAAGGCTCTACTATGTATGTGTTGTCAACAATCCCTACTACCCGATAGACCATCCACACATCCACACATCTGGATCTTGTTGCGGCCTAATGGCCTGTTTCTCAGGTACACCAGCACACCGACTTCAATTCTCAGACAATTAATTTGACCTTTTTGCAAGGAAATATGCTCAGCAGCCTTCTAATCTGAATATTCTTTCACTCTGGCGTGCGCATCAGCCAAACGTTTTTGGTGAACCGCTAACCAGTCATAATTTGTCTACAGCTTTATCTTGCCCCAGTATGGCATCCACTGGCAAGATAAAGGATCAACACCAAATAATAGATAATATTGGGAATATCCAGTGGTCGCATGAGGTGTCGCATTGTATGCATCAACCAGTTCTGGTAGAAATTCCGGCAACCAACGTTTCTTTTCAGGTGGCAGCATGCACAACAGGTAACATTGGGCATTACCAGTTGGATGGTAAGGTGTGTTGTAGCTCTTTTCACACAATAGACCTTGCAAAGTTCTGCTACAACCTCACTTTCGAAGTTACGGCCCTGATCTGAAAGCAATCACTCTGGAACACCGTACTTCATAAAACATTCCCTAAGCAGCACCATAGATGTAGTGTCTGCCTTTTGATCTCAGGTGGGGAATGCTTGAATTTTGAGTGAATTTTGTAAAAACATCGGTGAAAACGAGAACATTCTTGGAGTTGGACTCCAGGGTTTTTATTTGCCTCACTTTACAGTTGTGCAACCCATTTTGTAAAAACATCGGTGACAATGAGAACATTCTTGGAGTTGGACACAAGGGATTTTATTTGCCTCACTTTACATTTGTGCAAACCAGCCACACAAGCACTGGGTCTAGGGCTGTGCTATAGTAAATTACACTGCATATTGCCACACACGCATCATATTAGAATCATCTGAGGAAGGCTTGAGCACCCCTGCCAATGGCTGTCTAGAGAGTGAATCAGCTACAACATTTCAGTGTCCCGGCCGGTACTGGACATCAAAATCAAAGATGGACAGTTGTAAAATCCATCTTTGTTCAATCGCCTAATACCTGGCTGTTTACCAATGGCACAATTAATTATTGTCAGTAATCACAGTAAATTTGGAACCCAACAAATATCCCTGGAACCTTCCAGCAATTGCCCACTTAAGAGCAAGGAGCTCAAGCTTCATGCTGCTGTAGTTCCTATCATTCTTTTCTACATCTCTTAGTTGTCTACTAGTGAAGGCGATAACACACGTTGTGTCTCCCCGTTTCTGATAAAGAACAGCCCCTAGCCCCTGGCTGCTGGCATCTGTCGCTACAATAAAAGGTTTTGTAAAGTCTGTGAAACCTAAGAAAGGTAATTGTAATTGGTTTTGCTAGAACTCCCGGTGCTCAAACACAAATTCACTGCATCATTCAGTGGGCCTGCTACTTTGGAGAACCCCTGAATGTGTTGTCTATAGTAACCGCAAAGACCAAGGCATAATCTCAAATCCAAAGTAGATGGAACCAGCCACTGTTTTGCAGCTGATACCTATTGAGGGCCTGCATTGATACCATTCGCATATACCTGGTGTCCTAAGAACGCAACCTCTGACTAAAGAAAGCAACATTTCTCCAACTTGACTTTGAGGCCAGTCTTATGCAGCCGCTTCAATAGAGTGTCTAGCTTATCCAAGTGCTCCTGAATGCTGAGAAATACACTAAGATTTAATCTAGGCAGACTAACAATATCTGAAAGACTAGATTGTTCATTGTGACTTGCATTAAAGGTGGAGTAAGTTATTCCTGAGAAAGACTGCTCATATTCTAACTCAACAGCCAAACAAACACACCCCTCCATTCAGTGCTCCTTCAGAAGCTCTGCCCCTCAAATACATGCAATCGCAATAGTGTTGTGTGGATCGGTCCAATCCACTTTGTTTATTTTCTCCTTTACAGAGCCAGGGCTATGTACAAACACCTGATTTTACTTCCAGTGCTCACACAGAACGGACAGCTAGTGGACAGTGAAGAGATATTAGAGGAATTTGACATAAAGCATATTGGATTAAAATGACTTACTCCACCTTTAACTTTTGGAAGGTCACGGATCCATTCCAGACCATGTATTCATATAGCCCAAAGGTAATTGAAAAAGCAGTCTTGTGCCTGTCTTTGTCTTCCAAGGCCACTTGATGACAACTACTTGCTAGATCTATAGAGAAGTATCGTGCTCCCTGCAGTGGATCAAAGATTGTGTCTATATGCAGTAAGGGAAATGCATAATTTTTGGTCTCTTGATTTAGTTTCCAGTAGTCTGCCCATATCCTGGTACTGCCATCTACCATACGTAACAGCACTTTGGGTGACACATAGGCACTGTTGCTCCCTTGTATTACACTTTTTCGTAACAACTTAGAGATGTGATCCTTGACTTCGCAGTACTGCTTTGGTGGGATTCAACAGTATGCTGTGCAACAGGCTCATCATTAGTGAATTTCATGTTTGACATTATTCACATAACCAATACTTTCTTCTTCTAATGAAAATATATCAATGTACTTTGTCAATAACGACCTAAACTGGGCTTGCTCATCATCACTCCCACCCATATCAATCTTATCCAAGATAGCCTGTATACTTGTTCTACTTTACTCATCTTTTACATCTAGAGTAAATTCTGTTCTCAATTGTTCAATGTCAGCTGAGATACACTGAAATTTGACTTACCAATGCTGCACACTGTCCACACACTCTACCTTTGCAGGAAACCCAGGCGGGTCATTGGTGAATCATAATCCAATTTCCCCCTAATGTAGTATCAACTGGACAAGCTGCCTACACTGACTGATTATGTTCATGCCTACAATAGATAGCACCACTTTATCAGGGCTAGAGATGCCTTTAACTACTAGGAAGCCACAATTCGGAATCTTGATGCCCATGGCCTCAACCTCCAATTCTATGTAGCCAAGATAGTGTATGTCAAACCCGTTGGCAGCTGTGAGCTTTAATCAGCCAGTGGTGGAGAGCATATCGTCATCTTCACCATAGAGATGGTTTTGGGAAAATTGCTCAGATATCATGCTCACCAGACTACCAGTGTCCAATAGACACTGTGTGGTGACACCACAAACTGAAAGCTCAACCACATGACATGTACCAACAGCATGTTGCATCAACTAGTTATGAGATTATGGTGCACCTTTTGAGTCAGTATGTCTCCCCCGAATTGCCCAACTCTCGACAACAGGTGACTCCCATTTCCCTGAAAGTCAGAGGAGACAAGCCTGGCTGCTCTGATGTTTTTCTTCTCGGGCAATTCTTTGCCATATGTCCAGCGACTTGACACTTGAAACATATTGGTTGCCTATCCTCAGTGAACTTCGGCTGAGACTTACTGGTATTTGCCCCTGTGCTACAACTCTGTGCAGCAAGATTTTTCACTGCATGGGTTAGTTCACTCATTTCTTTGCTTTGCTCAGCTACCACTTAAGTACCTCCTCTAAGGTGACATCTTTTTGTTCCTGCACATTGAAGGCTAAGCTACTGCTACACTGTGACTTAATCATTTTTGCACTCCTCTAGGAGCCACAGTTCTGCTTCATCTCACACATCTATCGTCGTACAGCTAGGATGGTTTTCGTACATATTTACAAAGATCCCTCCTAATAGAAGCGGAATCTTGAAAAAATCACATTGGTCCTGGTCTGATTGATTCCTAGCAGGCAGCACCTGTTCATCTTCCTCTATAAAATCATCAACAGACCTGCCATCTTTCTCAAAATCACCACGATATGGTGAGATGTACCTTTTTCTCGGCACATAAATATCAGACCTGTGATTCAGTGCAGAGTTCGCTGCCATTGCTTCATCATGTTTACTTTGCAATTCCCTAATTTGTTCAGGCAAACTAATTGTGCTGTGTTCGTCAACCGAGTCTCACGTTTTGAGAACTCAAGCCCTTAAACTTCTCTTGATGAAGCTCTGAAAAGGATAAGCGATTGAAGTCCTAACAATCGGGCATAACGCTTACCGTACAGTCTCTCTTAGTCCGGTCACTGGTGAGATCTAGTCGGGTTTCTGCAATGCTCCATGACAATCCACAGCTTTCCTTGCGCAGCACCAAGAGTTCCTCTCTGATTTACAGGAACTTCAAGTAGGCTCTTCACCAATACTGTATTATTTACTGTATTTTACACTGCACACAAATAAAAAATAAGAGTTGATCCTCATAACTCACTTGGAATAAAACTCACCCACACCTGTTACCATGATTTGTGGCCTCCGGAGAAGGACACACAGGACCAACAAGTGTTAATTTGGCGTCGTTTTTATTCAATTTAACTGTTTTAGATATTGGTGCAATCAGTATTTCCCTAGGGAAAAGGTATATACATTTGAATTGGTGCAAAAATGTGATGTCTGCTGTGAGATGGTGCTTGTCAGTAACTTAGTCTTGGTAGCAACAAACCAATTTCTTGTGTGATCATGTTAGAAAATGAATGGTGACTAAGGCTAAAACTCTGCTTAACATATAATTTTGTGTAAGTCATACAGGTTTGGAACAGCAAGAGGTTGATTCAATTATGACATAATTTTCATTTTTGGGTGAACTATCTCATTAAGATAAGCAAGGGAGGGTGAAAGAGAGAAAAAAAAAGTCTGGGCTGTGCTACCTAACGATTAGAAGGAAAAAAAACAAAACACAGTGTAGTACAGCCAGCTTCAGGAGTGAATGAATCTCAGATGGTGAGATCTGTCTGAGGGCCTGGGCCCCGTCACAGGGCACAAGGAGAGGCAAGGCTGCTACTTGTAACTTCAGTCCTGTTTATGTTTCACATTCTGATGGTGGGGAGGCTTCAAATTGGAGCCATGCAGCAGGGGATTATGCCTATGAACACTGGGATGTGTGCGCTGGGAGTGGGTGACAGGAGAGGCAGGCAGACATGTGTCCGGAGGGCTGGGAAAAGTCTACCCACACACTCAGCATATCTTTATCTCTACTCTCTTTTTCACTCTCACTCTCTCTCATTTTCTTTCCTTCCTCCTATCTTCTGGCAGAGGGGCCACAACTGAAGCCCTTCATGTGTGGCTGATGTTTTCCACGAGCAAGGCAGCCAGCTTGGCTGCAGCTGTCCAAACCGGAGGGCCTTGGGAAGGGGAGGAGAGGAGTTGAGTTTGGAGGGGGAAGGTTGCGGTGCGTTTGGCAAAGGTCAGACAACCCAAGACAGCTTTAAGTGTGGGAACTGTCCGGTAAGGCATGTGCAAAATGCTTATACCATGATATTGTTTTTCTCCAAGGCTGTCTGAAGGGAGAAGCTTGGTAATATATGTAATTCTTGCTTGTTTGTATGTGTGTGAATGCAGATGTTGGGCTGCTGTTGGGAGGCAGTACAGCGCAGAGAGTTGCTGAAAAAACAGCAATGTACACACTCAAACTCAAACACAGCTGCACATTGACTCATAAGACCTGCATTTCTGAGAATGTCTACAAGATGTATCCAACATGCTTTTGTCTGTTCAGATTACAGTACACATAATGTAGAAACTACAAATCTGTACTGTAGCTTATTGATTTACATAAAAGGTGTTGCGTGGATGTCACCCATCTACAGGTATATGATGACACATTGTTCTTTGTAAAATTACAGTATATTCATTTGGAACACTTAAGGCAATAACATTTTTATGCTGTACCAAAACCATATGACTTTCTTCAGTGGAACACAAAAAGAGATGCTAGCCTCAGACACCATTTTGTTTCATTGTATGGATAAACAATTAAATACAAGTAAATGGTGATTGAGAGTAAAACACTTTTATGCTCCATTAAAAAAGGAAGTCATATGGGTTTGGAACAACATGAGGGTCAGTAAATTATGTCAAAATGTAAACTTTTTGGCGAATTATCCCTTTCATACGTACAGGCCCTGCAAAGTAGCATCACACATATGTGTTTCTGCAACAACTATTTACGTAGCCGGCTTTCGTGATGACAAAGCCTGCGCTGGTCAAGCGACTGTAATTTATATTTGCTCAAACAGTTACTCATACAGTCTTTAAACCACACATTAAGTTTAATTTATATACATACATCCAACTCGTCAAAGTATCATGATAATGTGTTTACAGCTCTTATATGCATAGTCAATACATCCAATCCAATGCTTCCATTTGTTTATATTAGTAGTGGTTGTCATTCGTCAAACAAACAGCTACTCACAGAGTCTTTTGAAGTCTTTTCACTCTTATTTTTTTTATATTTTTTTTTTACAGAAAAACAACAAAAAGTTCTCACCAGGAATAAGATTTTTGCTCAAATATCAACGGTCTTTGCTGCTCCAAACTTACTTCAAAACTTTCTTCTCTGTCTGCTCATGTGAATGTACCACATCTTAAAGTGTTTCCCCGATGTTCAAATGCTCTTTATATTGCATCGTTTATATGGAAAAATGTTTTACAACTGAATAGACTAAATATTACAATGAACAAATGGTTATAAAATGCAAAGTAATCTCTTAATCAAAATGATTTTTGATGTAACTGTATTCTGATTACCAACAATTTAAATTCTAACTGTATTTGAATACAGTTACTTATATTTTGTATTTTAAATACGTTATACCGTTACATGTATTCAGTTACTCCCCAACCCTGAGCACATTATATGCACATTTTACTAGTGCTCGTCACACACACACACACACACACACACACACACACACACACACAATGTCTGAGAAGTAAAACAGTGTATGTAGTAGGCAAACCGGACTTATATTATTTGTTCATTTGTTTTTTACAGCTATAAAAAAATAAATAAATGAAACAAATACAGTACAGCTGACATAACTAATTTGTTCACATTTACTATACTATATACAGTATACTATATATATATGTATATATATATGTATATATATATATATATATATATATATATATATATATATATATATATATATATACACACACACTATGACATATATTTTTCATGACAAGGTGTGGCTGGATTGAGATGGTGCAAAATTCGGAAATTACCCCATAAATATCTAATCACAAATAAAATCAAAGAAATTTCCTTCAAACCTATTTATAAGTACTACCCCACTAATTATTTTCTTGTAGAGAGATTTAATTGTGATGTCAATATATTCTGTACATTTTGTTGGAAACATTTTTTCATTTATTGTGGAGTTGTCCCTACTCGACTTGTTTTTGTTCTGATTTCTGCAAGATTGTTAGAGATCGTATTATTCCCAGCTTTCAACTTTGTTTTGAAAATGTTTTATTCGTTTTTTTTTTTTTAGCTATGACATATCTCTTCATTAGGAATATTATTTGATTAATGTTCTGCTTTCATTGGCAAAGTTTAGTATTCATAAATGAAGGTATGGTGGTTATAACCCATTAGTTTTAATTTCAGCAATACCTAAGAACAATTTCCAATTTGAGTAACAAGTGTCACGCCCGGCTTTGCAGGCTAGGTGTGCTCACTCCACCATTGGACAGAATGTGTTGGGCCGTTTCTCTCCTCCCAGTCTGAAGAGGGAGCTGGTGGTTTTCGGTCCATCTGACAGCAGCTGATTGGTGGGACTGTTTAAAAACCTCTCCTGCCAGTTGTCTGGGGGCTCTCTGCTCGGATCTGCTCTGCTCTGCGTGTCTCGGCATTGCTGGGGCCTCCAGGCTGGCAGCAGCAATCTTACTCCTTTTTGTTTTGTTTGCATTACACATAGTCTACATTTGACTGATTTGCACTACGCTTTGATTAGTTTCCTCTTGCTTCTCATTTACTGACTTTATACATTTCTTGATTTAAATTATGATTTCATCGTATTATTTAATGTTTAAATAAACTATTTTTGATATAAGTAACAAACGGTGTGGTCTCCCCTATGTCACTGCTACTGTGAGCCAGGTAGTCGTGACATATGGGGGCTCGTCCAGCCATTTGGGATCCCGAATTGTAAGTAGACTACTATAATTCGCAATATTGTGTACGCTTAGTTGCGTGGGTAGTGCTACGTCATTGGTTCACATTTTGTGAATGAAACGTACGGCGATCAGCTGATAGTGGTAGTCTAATCAGCTGCATGCGTTGTGTTTGTTTGTTGGGGAGTTCCGCATGGGGTGTTCAGTTAATGAATTGAATGTTAGTAAGTTGATCGCTAAAGTTAGTTCTTTGGTTATGGAGAGGGAAAAAAAAAAATTTGGGAGTATTTTTCGCAGATTAGAGCAATTTTTCCAACCATATTTAGTTTGCTGTGTTTGAGTGACGAAGTGCGTTTGTAAGCTTATTTGTGTTGCAGGATGGCATTTTACGGAGCCTGTTTTATCCCCAATTAGTGCGCTTTGGCGTTGTGGGTTTAGGTTGCTGGTCACTGAAGTCCGGACGAGGGCACCGCCGTGGAGCACCGGCTGAATTGACTTTTGTCGGGACAGTACGATTCCATCGGTATTGGTGAGTAAATGAGCCTTGTTCTTGGACTTAGTGTGAAGATAGGTCAGAATAGTAGGGGGGAAATGTTTAGGGGGAAACTCCGTAGTTGTCCTGTAATGTGAGCTGCATATCGCGCTTCGCCCGATTTAATTTGTGTGGTTGGAATTGTTATAGTAACCCGAAAGACGTTGAGGTATAGGCCTAGTTTGTTGATCTGGTTAGATGTATTGCTATGGGGTGTTTATAGACCATAGCCTGGTTTGATTGTTGATTGGTGACATGTGAATTTAGTTGTAATAATAAGTACACTTGAGGCGTTTTTGGCTGCTCCTTCAGTGGTCTTGCATGCGGCGTTGAATGTTAAACAATTGCATAGTGTGGCTAAGCACTATGAAATTGATGTAACATTGCCGAGGGTAGCTAAGAAGTATGAGCTGATTGACTTCATTCGTGCGTGTTTGATTGACAAGAATGTGTTACCTGACGAGAAATTGCCGGAGCGCTGTAGTGAGGGAGCGTCGGGTTCAGATAGTGAGCCCACTCCAAGTTTGTTTGTAGGCTCACAGCAAAAATCCAGTGTATTAACATTTGAACAGCAAGTCGAAATGTTAAAACTGCAACATGAGTTGCAAGTGAAACAAAAGATATTGGAATTGGAACAAGAATTAGCAAGGAAAAAATTAGATGACGACTTGACTCAGAGAAGGCTGGATAACGAAATGGACCGTAAAAGGTTAGAAGCTGCACAGAAAGACAAGGATCGTGAGTTGGAATGGGAAAAGTTTAAAAATTTAGAGCAGGAACGAGAGATTGAGCGTACTAGGCTGCGATTAGTAGCTGAAGGCAAACTTGGAAAATCGCAGCAGTTTGGCATGGCCGGTATGATCAAGTTCCTGCCTAAGTTTAATGAGCATGATCCAGATGTGTTTTTTTCGTTATTTGAAAATATTGCTACTGAATAAAATTGGAGTGTGATTATTTATTTTTTTGTAGTGGCTGTTGTATTGAGGGGGTGGGTAAAAGGGGATAAGAGTGGGGTTTAATCTAACATTAGTCTTTTGGGATACTTGTTAAAAAGGGTGATGGGTTTAGTTATTGGTTTTGGGTGTAGTTTGTTACTGGGTTTTTTATTTTTGTTTTTTAGTATTGATTATGGGAAATGGTGTAATGAGTAGAATGTAAAACTACAGAGTCCCATATGGGTCTCTGTTTTGTGGAGGGAGTGATATCACGCCCGGCTTTGCCGTGCTAGGTGTGCTCACTCCACCATTGGACAGAATGTGTTGGGCCGTTTCTCTCCTCCCAGTCTGAAGAGGGAGCTGGTGGTTTTCGGTCCATCTGACAGCAGCTGATTGGTGGGACTGTTTAAAAACCTCTCCTGCCAGTTGTCTGGGGGCTCTCTGCTCGGGTCTGGTCTGCTCTGCGCGTCTCGGCATTGCTGGGGCCTCCAGGCTGGCAGCAGCAATCTTACTTCTTTTTGTTTTGTTTGCATTACACAGTCTACATTTGACTGATTTGCACTACACTTTGATTAGTTTCCTCTTGCTTCTCATTTACTGACTTTATACATTTCTTGATTTAAATTATGATTTCATCGTATTATTTAATGTTTAAATAAACTATTTTTGATTTAAAGTAACAAACAGTGTGGTCTCCCCTATGTCACTGCTACTGTGAGCCAGGTAGTCGTGACACAAGAAAGCTGTAAAGTGTATTGAAATATGTAAACAATTTGATATATTTATTTATTTTCCTTTTTGTTGTTGTTTGTTTTAATATACCTCTTGGCTCTAAATGTAAAAGTTTTGTAAGCATTAATTTGAAAAAATGTCTGACGCATGTGTACATTGACGGGTCCTTAAACAAGCCCTCATAATAAATCTCAAACTGATTGACAAATTCACTTGTGAAATGGATTTCTGTGAACTGTATGCCAATGATTGATTTATGATCAATAATATGGTAGTAAACAATACATTGTATTCTAAAGCCGTTTTTTGTATCGTCTTATCAATGATTAACTCTTCTGCCAAAAGAATGTAATGCATTTTAATTATCTGAATATTTTTCATTTTTATATATATATATATATATATATATATATATATATATATATATATATATATATATATATTTAAAGATAATTATATATTGATATAAATATGTATAATTATTATATATTGAATTATTGTTATATGAGGGGCTTTCTCAGCATATATTTGTACATGCGATTAATAACGATTAATTAATCGGGACACCATGTAATTAATTCCATTACAAATTTTAATCGATTGACAGCCCTAATATTTATTTTAGTGTTTATGGACTGGCCCCTTTTACTTTAGTTGCAAGTACTTTTACTGTAACCCTTTTTTCTTTCTTTCAATAAACAAGGGACAAGTCAAAACATTGATGTGGGAATCAACATTATGCCACAAATGCTGATATTTGAGCTTTACTTGTATTGAACCGGCAAAATTCCATTAATATACATTATAGCACCATTGAATGTTGCAGATTATCAAGACAAGACAAGAAAAAGTACAACACTTTCATTTAATGAGACATTATTAAATCCATGTAATCCTTATAGTGATGGCTCAGGACTTGTTAAGCAGGTGATTTCGGTCACAAATAATTCTTTGAATGTGAATTACACAAAAACACATTCAAATTTGTTCATTTGTGACTATATCTGCACTAACAATATCAGGGAACCTCTCTCACCCTTTGTTCGAGTTATGTGCCCTACCATTAATTCAGCTGCACCCTTATTTGCTTTCCCATGCCTAAGTCAAGTCCTCCTTTGAACCAGATCTGGAGAATACAGCATATGTCCACACGTCCCACCACACAGACTCCTTTTATTTACCCAAATAGGATGTGGATGAACAGGCATTTAAATGTTTGTGAATTGTGTGTAAATATGATCTTACCATGCTCTTTTAACGACACGGCTACAGTCTTAGTGTTGCTTTGAGATTCCTTTATGTCTGCTGACATGTATTCAGTGGGAGAGCATTGAAAAGCCTCAATAAACAGTCCCCACAGGACACTATGCTCACAATAGGGCCAAATTCATTACAGTAAATAACAGTTGCTGTCATTATTGTTTTCCATAAGGCGGCTTATTTGGAGCTCTAAACTGGTAATTTTTTTAAGCCCAGCAGTGGCTCTTTTAGTCCCATTCAGGGGCAGAGAACTGAACATTGGCAGTAGAAATTTGGGGAGCTATGACTGGCGAGACAGAACGTTCAGTCCCATTAGCAGCTTTAAGAGGTATTAATCCCTAATAAATTCAAGAGGAACATGTATATGGGGAAAGCCCCTGTAAGCACCTTTGATTTACTTACTTGACATCTTTATTACTGTAATATATATATATATATATATATATATATATATACACACACACAGGTGCTGGTCATATAATTAGAATATCATCAAAAAGTTGATTTATTTCAGTAATTCCATTCAAAAAGTGAAACCTGTATAATGTATACATTCATTCCACACAGACTGATATATTTCAAGTGTTCATTCCTATTAATTTTGATGATTATAACTGACAACTAATGAAAACCCCAAAATCAGTATCTCAGAAAATTAGAATATTGTGAAAAGGTTCAATATTGAAGACACCTGGTGCCACATGCTAATCAGCTAATTAACTCAAAACACCTGCAAAAGCCTTCAAATGGTCTCTCAGTCTAGTTCTGTAGGCTACACAATCATGGGGAAGACTGCTGACTTGACAGCTGTCCAAAAGACGACCATTGACAGCTTGAACAAGGAGGGCAAGACACAAAAGGTCATTGCTAAAGAGGCTGGCTGTTCACAGAGCTCTGTGTCCAAGCACATTAATAGAGAGGCAAAGGGAAGAAAAAGATGTGGTAGAAAAAAGTGTACAAGCAATAGGGATAACCGCACCCTGGAGAGGATTGTGAAACAAAACCCATTCAAAAATGTGGGGGAGATTCACAAAGAGTGGACTGCAGCTGGAGTCAGTGCTTCAAGAACCACCACGCACAGACGTATGCAAGACATGGGTTTCAGCTGTCACATTCCTTGAGTCAAGCCACTCTTGAACAAGACACAGCGTCAGAAGCGTCTTGCCTGGGCTAAAGACAAAAAGGACTGGACTGCTGCTGAGTGGTCCAAAGTTATGCTCTGATGAAAGTAAATTTTGCATTTCCTTTGGAAATCAAGGTCCCAGAGTCTGGAGGAAGAGAGGAGAGGCACAGAATCCACATTGCTTGAAGTCCAGTGTAAAGTTTCCACAGTCAGTGATGGTTTGGGGTGCCATGTGTTGGTCCACTGTGTTTTCTGAGGTCCAAGGTCAATGCAGCCATCAACCAGGAAGATTTAGAGCACTTCATGCTTCCTGCTGCTGACCAATTTTAAGGAGATGCAGATTTCATTTTCCAACAGGACTTGGCACCTGCACACAGTGCCAAAGCTACCAGTACCTGGTTTAAGGACCATGGTATTCCTGTTCTTGATTGGCCAGCAAACTCGCCTGACCTTAACCTATAGAAAATCTATGGGGTATTGTGAAGAGGAAGATGCGATACGCCAGACCCAACAATGCAGAAGAGCTGAAGGCCACTATCAGAGCAACCTGGGCTCTCATAACACCTGAGCAGTGCCATAGAATGATCGACTCCATTCCATGCCGCATTGCTGCAGTAATTCAGGCAAAAGGAGCCCCAACTAAGTATTGAGTGCTGTACATGCTCATACTTTTCATGTTCATACTTTTCAGTTGGCCAACATTTCTAAAAATCCTTTTTTTGTATTGGTCTTAATAATATTCTAATTTTCTGAGATACTGAATTTGGGATTTTCATTAGTTGTCAGTTTTATTCATGACCATTAAATGAAATAAACATTTGAAATATATCAGTCTGTGTGTAATGAAAGAATATAATATCCAAGTTTCACTTTATATATATATATATATATATATATATATATATATATATATATATATATATATATATATATAAAAATTGAAACTTGGATATTATATTCTATATCACACATGTAGATGTCTGAATTACTGAAATGGCTGGCATTACTGGAAAATCTACTACTAGTGAGCAGCCCAGATCTTCTCAGTTTAGGGTTTTTCTCCAACAGCTCTTCAAAGCCCATCTTCGACCTTGTGTCACACAATGAACAAGCTGAGGTAATGCTCTCTAATGTATGGATTGCAGTCATCCAGGGTTGATCTGTTCCCACAGCCACTTAACACAGGGCCCTTTACTTATCCAGTGTCATCCCTCTCTAGGCTGGTGATTATATACAGAGTAACTGTATGATTTAGACCTTTAAAAAGAAAACAAAAAAAAAATATTTGTGCTAATATACTAGTGCATATTTGTGATCTCTGTAAATTAAGAGTAAATTATGACAACATTTTTATTTTAGTAAGAACAATTTCTTTAAAACATCTTTTAGCCTGTTAATTAAACTATAATAAATTACCATTGGCTGGTTCCCACATTGTAGGTGATTTTAGGTTTTACTCTCCTTGGTACATCTACTCTTACTCTCCCTGAGGATGAAGGCAAAACCTGATCAAACTCACATACTCACAGGAATTTTTCACTGAACTAGTAATATAGTGAGGCTGCGTTTCCATATCACATTCTTAACAATCTTTGTACTTACCTCTGCCAAGTAACTATGAGTTGGGCCAAAATTTGTGAGGATCTGCTGGCAAGTCAACTGGAATTGGGGGTCTTGTTAACTTGTTATATTATGGCATTGTAGACCTTGACAAAATGATCAATTAACCTTGATACTATGTTGTGACAGGGCGGAGGGCAGGTCCGGGTAGTGATTATACACACCTAACCCCTTATCAGGCTAATTAAGACTTTGAGAGGGATTACGGCCGACTGCAGACGGTGGTGCGATGAGAGAGAGAGCTCGTTTATGGTTGTGTGTGTGTTTGTGTTTTTTGTTCAGTTTTATATTAAAACTATTTTAGACTTGGCTGTTAATAACAAAAATAAGTCTTATACTGGCTATTTTAAGCCCAGACAATTTGAGTAAAATGAAGTACACTTGATATGGCAGGAATAATCTAAATCAAAAACAATAAACCATTATTTTGTATTTTTTCAATGACAATATCAAACAAATATAAATTTAGGTGTTTTTAAAACTATTTTGACCTTGCATATCCTTTACTATGTCTTCCTAGTGCTCTCCTTAGTTTCAAGGAAGGCTGCAGATTAATATTGTGCATTCTTGCACAAGGAAATCTCTTTAGATTCACTTCCAGGTCATAACAGCCATCTGCACACACTGCATGCTCTAAGGAGGGCCTCTGCCCCCTCAGGACTTTGGAACTTTTCATCATCAATTTAGCCAATTATAGCACAGAGTCTAACTTTGTGTGTAGAAGCATGAAATTCTGCTGTAGCATGTAGCAAGTAAAAAACTTTCAGTATTATTTAGTGGTGAAAAAACAATAAATAAAAAAACCTTGAGATTAACCTGACCTCTGATTCTACAATATATGTACATAATCCAATATTAGAGGACTGGGCAAAAAACGATTGGCACACAAATTTTTTTTTAGCCTCTTCCCCTATTTCACTTTGCATTTAAACTTTACCCCCATTATTACCGGCTTAAAACACATGTGCAAGTGTTGTGCTCATACCTGTTTACATTTAAACTTCGAAAGCAAAGAATAATAAGTGTCATGCAATCACAGGTTTCTTACGTTGTCTGATTTTTAAATTAGCTTGTGTTTGTTACTTGTGTGTTATTTGCACAGTGTTATGCTACGTGTTTCTGCTGTGTTCCTGCATCGCAAATCACACAATTGGCATAGTGATGTCAGCGTAAATTAAACACATGTTTTATATAGCCTACTGTAGGACATAACCATACTGTAGGACAAATTCTACAAGCTGCTATGCTTCAAACTACTTGGCATTTGCCATCGATCTTCTCGTCTATGTACTGCAGATATTTTGCTCTGTTTTTTTCTTAAAGCGATCAGCGCTCCCTCACTGCTGAGGAGATTGTTTTGCAGCTCTCATCGTTTCGCTGCTTGGTTTAATTACACTATAATGTCTTTGTTTATCTATCGTACATTGTTCGATACAATATGTTATATATAAATATATAACTTTTTTATATATATACGTATATATTACATTTTTCACTTTTCCTTTTGCTGTTTTGGAAGGAAATTGGTACTTTAATTTACCAAAGTGGCATTCAGTATAGTCAGGACATTACTGATGTAAAAAGCAATCTCATCACTATTTGATTTTTTTTTTTTTTTTTTTTTTTTTTTTTTTATAAAACCTAGACAGGCCACATTTACAGCAGCCATCACTCCAACAACACCTTATCCTTGAGTAATCATGCTAAATTGTTAATTGGTACTAGAAAAACACTTTCAGTTATATAAAACACAGTTGAAAGCTATTTGGTTCTTTAAATGAAGGTTAACATTGTCTTTGTGTTTTTGAGTTGCCACAGTATGCTTATTAGGTCAAAAATGGTAAAAAAGAAACAGCTTTCTCTAGAAACTTGTCCGTCAATCATATCATGTTTTATCATGATTTTAAAGTTATTTTGATTAGTTATGCAACCCTGAAGGATTGTGAAATTAGTCTAATGATAATAAAAAGCACATTTAAAATCATTGTGATTTACACAATATTTCTATTTGCGGATTTCTAACACATGCATAATAAATGGAGACTGCATCTGGGCCTTCTAATTTAAATTTGCATCACACCATGTGCATTTTCCATAATAAGTTTATATTTTAGTCATACTGGCTTCACAGACTTCACAGGCATTATGTTATTATTTTAGATATGTTTATTTAAAATATCACTCTATCCCTGTGCTCATTGGATAATCTCCAGTCTACCAAATATTTTTTCTATTATTCGGTAGAATTCGGTAGCATCTGGACCAATCAGACACACATTTATTCATTATTTAATGAATAAACCAATAGATGTCCCAAAACTGTAGCATGTTGGCCGAAGCCGACTCCGTTATGTCTCCACCCCCACTGATAATTGTTAAGCCTTTTGTGGCAGCGGGGTGTGGTCAAGTGCCCGTCCGGTGAGAGGGAAGCGGTAAGGCACTTACACCTGAGCCAAATTTTGTCTAACACCTGTCGGGAAGAGCACGGGGAGAGCGGATAAAACACCCACGCCACGGGCAGTGGGGGGGGGAGTGAGCAACACGTCAGTCCAGTGTTGGCGTGTTCCCTGAAGTCAGAGTACTTTGTGTTTACTGAGTTTGTGTTTACTGAGAGTTTTGTTATTTGTGAAGCTGTGAGCACTGCTGCGTGCCTTTTAAAATCCCTGCCTGAGAGGAGTAACTCGTCTTCATGTCGTCCTTATCACCCATAACTCTTTACACTTGTGCCGAAACCAGGGATCCAAGTACGCCCCATGGAGCCCTCTCAGTTGGCCGAGATCATCCAGTCCCTTGCCGGGATGCATCAGACACCAACAATCCCTGATTGAGCTGCGCCAAGCCCAGGGCCGATGGTTCATTGAAATATTGTGGGCTCAAGCAGAGGACCGGCATGCAATCCGGAGCCTCCTTGGTCAGGAGAGAGCCCCAACCCCCGACATCCGCACCCAGCTGCCCCCCCCCCCCCCCCCCCCCACTTCTGAAAATGGGGGCGGAAAATTATGCTGAAGCCTTCATCGACCTCTTTGAAAGAACGGCGGAGATCTGGGGCAGGCCGCGTGAACAATGGGCGGCCAGGCTCCTTCCATTACTGTCCGGGGAAGCCCAACTTGCTGCCCAACAGTTGCCGGCGGCTAATCTCCTGGCCTACGTGGACCTAAAGAAGGCTATCCTGCTGTGGGTCGGTCGCAGTGCGGAACAGTATTGCCAGCTATTCCGGTCTTTGAAGCTGGGGAAAAATGATGGAAATGGCTGCTGGCAGGGAACCCTGACATCGGGGGAGTGATCGTCCAGGTGGTACTGGAGCAGCTGATTCATGGACTGCCAAAGGGAACAGCAGAATGGGTCCAGAGCCACCACCCGGCATCACTGGAGGAAGCTGTCCAGCTTGCAGAGGACCATTTGGTGGTGTACCCGAGGGCGGAAGAGCCCTGTTCTCTCTTTCTCTCTCTCTCTCTCTTCCCCCTCCTCCTGTGTGTTCCCCTACTCCCCCTCACTCTGCTCTCTCTCCAGAGCCCGTTCCTGCCCCGCGGAGGCGAGGAGCTCCGTCAACGTGACCAGTTCCCTGCGCAAGGAGGTGGACGTCCCCTGCCTCTACAGCACCCCGCCACCCTCCCCCTCAGGTGGAAGTGTCCGCCGACACAGGTGCGGGTGTGGCGTCTGGGCCAGCCTGCTGAGGCTGCGGGTATCCGGGGCACTTCCGGGATCAATGCCCCTTGATGGAGCTGGGGACTGTGGTCCGGATCCCCGACACACCACAGGCTGCCCCCAACAGAGCCAGAGCATACCGGATTCCGGTAAGGGCCAAGGGGGGGTACTCACCAAGCATTGGTGGACACGGGTTGCAATCAAACCATGATCCACCAATGCTTGGTTCAACCTGAGGTGTTGGGCACAGCTAAAATGGTGAGTGTGAGATGTGTGCATGGGCATGCAGGGAACAAAGCATAGAGTGGAGGCTGCGTTTATTTCCCGCATCACCCATCCACTGATTTTGGGGACTAATTGGCCTGAATTTAGAAATGTACTGAAGGGAATGTGTGCGGAATGGGTCCTGCATAAATGCGATGAGATGTGATTTGTGCGATGTTTTGGCAGGGGAGGCGGAGCCGGGGCTGTCTTTGTCATCATGATGACATGAGGGGGGGAGAGGCTGCGGCCCCTCCCGTCCTCAGGGGATTTCTCGAAGGGGATTTCCCTCTGGAGCAGTTGCGAGACGAAACCCTTAAGCATGCCTTTGACCAAATAAGAGTGATTGATGGTCAACAACTCTGCCCGAATGTCACACTCTCATATCCCTATTTTACAATTATAAACGAGCGGTTGTACAGAGTGACGCAGGACACTCAAACAAAGGAAGATACAATCCAGCTCTTAATACCACGGAGCCTCCGGGCAATGGTTTTGCAGGTGGCTCACTACAATCCGATGGCGGGTCACCTAGGGGAAAGAAAGACACTGAACCACTTAATAGCCCATTTTTATTGACCGGGAATTGGTGGCGATGTGTGCGGTGTGCGGCTTGCCGTGAATGTCAGCTGGTAAATCCACCGGCCACCCCAAAAGCGCCATTGCGTCCCCTCCCACAGATCGAGGTCCCCTTCGAGAGAATTGGAATGGACCTCATCGGACCATTAGAGCGGACATCATTTTGTATTAGTCCTAGTGGATTATGCAACACGATGTCCGGAAGCAGTGCCTCTAAGCAACATCTCAGCACGTAGTGTTGCGCAGGCACTCTTCAAAATAATCTCCCGGGTGGGGATTCTGAATGAAATCCTTACCGACCAGGGCACAACCTTTATGTCAAGTACACTACACAAGCTTTATGAATTATTGGGCATTATATCGATTCACACCAGCGTTTACCATCCACAGACAGATGGCCTGGTGGAGCGATTGAATAAAACCCTCAAGAACATGATTCGTAAATTTGTGCACAATTATGCTAGGAATTGGGATAAATGGTTTGACCCCCTGTTATTTGCAGTACGAGAGGTCCCGCAAGACACAACTGGCTTCTCCCCATTCGATCTGCTGTATGGGCTGCGCCCACGCGGGGTGCTTGACGTCATCCTCGAAACTTGGGAAGAGGAACCTTCAAATAGCAAAAATGAAATTCAGTACGTTCTTGATTTTAGAGCAAAACTCAACACACTGGGGCAACTAACACAGGATAATTTGCTCCAGGCTCAAGAATGACCGCGCCGACTGTATGACAGGGGAGCTCAGTTAAGGTAATTTGCACCAGGAGATAAAGTGCTCGTATTACTCCCAACATCGACCTCTAAATTACTCACCAAGTGGAAAGGACCCTTTGAGGTCACACGACGAGTTGGGGAACTCGATTAGGAGGTAAAACAAACCAATAGAGGGGGCGCACATCAAATATATCACCTCAACCTCCTGAAATTGTGGAGGGAGGCAGTCCCTGTGATGTTGGCTATGGTAGTTCCGGAGAGGGTGGAGCTCGGGCCGGAGGTAAACACAAAGCCTATTCATAACACTCCTGTCACTTGTGGAGACCACCTCTCACCGTTTCAGCTTACAGGGGTTGCCAAGTTGCAACAAGAATTTGCGGACGTCTTCTCCCCTCTACCGGGTCGTATGAACCTCATCCAGCACCACATCGAGACCGAACCAGGAGTGTTGGTACGTACCCATCCCTATCGCTTGCCCGAACACCAGAAGAAAATAGTTCGGGAGGAATTAAATGCGATGCTTGATATGAGGGTAATAGAGGAATCCCACAGCGATTGGTGCAGCCCGGTTGTTTTAGTGCCTAAGAGTGATGGGTCTGTGCGGTTCTGTGTGGATTATAGGAAAGTCTACACTGTCTAAATTTGATGCGTACCCGATGCCCCGGGTTGATGAGTTGCTCGATCGGTTAGGTACTGCTCATTTTTATTCGACATTGTATTTGACAAAGGGTTATTAGCAGATCCCCTTGACACCAATTTCCCACAAAAAAACAGCCTTCTACACGCTGTTCAGATGGCACCAATTTGTGATGCTACCATTCAGCTTGTTTGGGGCCCCGGCTATGTTTCAGCGTCTCATGGACCGAATCCTCAGACCGCATACAGCTTATGCAATATATGAGGGCGGTTCTGAGATCACTGCGGTGGGCAGGACCCACAGCATACCCCAAGAAGTGCGCGATTGGGTGGGTGGAGGTACGGTATCTGGGGTTCCACTTGGGCCACAGCCAGGTGCGTCCCCAAGTTGACAAGACGTTGGAGATTGCGACCTGCCCGAGACCCAAGACCAAAAAGGGGGTAAGGCAGTTCCTGGGGCTGGCTGGATATTACAGGAGGTTTGTACCTAATTATTAGGACGTCACCAGCCTGCTGACTTATCTCACTAGAAAGGGACACTTCAGTCAGACACTTCAGACAGAGGCCTGGGGGCCATACTCTCGCAGGTGGTGGATGAGGAGGAGCACCCAGTGCTGTACATCAGCCATAAGCTCTTCTTGAGGGAGACCAAGTACAGCCCCGTGGAAAAGGAGTGTCTGGCCATCATGTGGGCGGTCCTCACTCTCCGATACTACCTGCTCGGATCACACCCTACTCAAATGGCTTCACCACATGAAGGATAATTACGCCCAGATCACCCGGTGGTATCTGGCTCTCCAGCCTTTTATGTTCAAGGAGGTCCACAGACCAGGGATGCAGATGGCTGAGGCTGACTTCCTCTCCAGAAATGGGAGTGGTAGGCAGGTCGGATGGCTCCCTGGCCTGAGTCGGGCGGTGGGGGTATGTGGCAGCGGGGGTGTGATCAAGTGCCTGTCCGGAGAGAGGCGTGTTCCCTGAAGTCAGAGAAATTTGTGTTTACTGAGTTTGTGTTTAGTGAGAGTTTTGTTATTTTGTTATTTGTGAAGCTTTGAGCACTGCAGCATTTCCATTAAAATCTCTACCTAAGAGGAGCAACTTGTCTTCATGTCCTCCTTATCATCATTGACTGAGGCAAAGGTCAAAGCTAGTGTCTTCGTTGGACCACAGATAAAGAAGATCCTGTAGTGGAATTAATTCCCCAAGAAGCTCACTAGTAAGGAGAAAGCAGCTTGGAACAGGGTTGTTGCAGTGGTTTGGGGCTGGTTGAGACTCTATATCCCTCAGAGTCTATATCATTGATCCTCATGTGCTGAGGAGCCGTGACAAGGTTGCGGCCATTTCAGCGAGTAGTTCAGTATTGTTACAGGAGGGACACAATGTCTCGTTCCCTCCATCATGGAACGGAGGTTACAAAATTAACCAGGACTTTCCCTGTCTGTCACTCAGTCAACGTTTTATCGATGTAGTGACACTATGGGTCCCTATACAAACGAACTGTGTTATGTGGACTGGCGGTGCGAGATGGGCAGACCATTGTGTGCCTCGTAGCCAACGCACCCGGCCGTCATGTAACGTCCCCCAATGCTCTTACAAGTGTTGTATGGTCCCCTGCACCTCGGGGACAAATTGACTACCCAAAATTGACTGGGGTGGCTTTCCCTCTGAGGAAAGATGCAACAGCAATGTTGCCATAATCATGTTCTCATAGAGAGAACATGAACCGTCCACGAACGTTGTCCCCACATGAGCAGCGCCCAAGCATGTGAGGCAGCGATTGTGGCTGTGTGAAGCGAAGAGGAAATGATCACAACCAGGAAATATACAAGAAAGGTATTGTGGCACGGTGGAGGGCGGGACCGGCGCGTGATTACGCACGCCCGGTCCCGTATTAGGCTAATTACGCCGTCAAGAGGGATAAAGGCCACTCGCAGACGGCGATCGAGAGAGAGAGCTCAATTACGGACGTCCATTATCTTATGTGTTTGTCTTTTGAGTTCTTCATTAAACCTTTAAGTTTATATGTTAAGCCGGTTTCTCGCCTCTTCCTTGCCCATGAATTATGATCTGTGTTACAGGTATCTTTAAAAAATACTGTCTCTGTGAGTGCCACTCTTTAAATGGGAAATATACATTTTTAGAGGAAGGACATTCTCTTTTAGGCAGCTGAAGTGCCCAAGGTCATTCACTGCACTCAACCGGTTCAAGAGGGGGAGAAGCCACTGTAATGCGGCATAAATCCAACAGCTTTTGTAGAGGTGAATAGATCGACGGAAGAATTCAGCTCGCTGAAACACAACCTCTCAGCTCCGAGATATCTGAATGAGTGGTTGCAAGCCAGCTCCTTTTTTACCTATATGTCCGGGGAAGTGGAAAGCAAATTCCACTCGCCAATTCCCATTGGCCTTTTCTCAAAGATCAGAGGTGTTTGGAGCTCCTAAGGTCAACCCCTAGTGTAAATACATTGACACAATGTCGAGTGAGTGACAGATAGGAAAACACAAATTCACCCGTTTTCTCATTGGAAATTGGAACATTTCAAATGATCACTGTCCTGGTCACAAAAGCAAAGTTTTTGGGGAATAATAGCCATTTTTTACACTTTTGAGGTATAAGCAATTAGGAAATGGAAGCTTTAGCATAAGTTCTGCCAGGAAGACTCAATTGTTACGTCACTCATTACCTTCTCATCTATCCAATCGCGTTCTAACACTTGCAGTATAAAAGATGGGTACTTACACATGTCTGAGTTCACAGATGCTGACGCTTTCGTTCATTGTCGCGTCAGCTGCCGATCAAACACGTCTAAGGACACGCAATTCGCTTGCGTTTACTGTGATTCTGACGATGATTTCGTCCCGCTGTCTCCTCCTGCTCGCCGCTGCTCACGCATCCGTGCCGTACTTCTCCATGGGCGCACTGGTCATTCAAGGCATGGTCATCGCTCTTGAGGACGCCGGCATACCGGTCAACCAAGGCCCTTCTAGAGAAATGTTCTCCTTCTGGCCCAAACACCCTGGGTAATCCGCCTGTTTCACCTGTTTCGTTTCCAAAAGCTCCAACTTCGTCAGCTCAGCTAAAACCAACTGGCAAGAAAAGATCGGCTAAATCATCTTCACCTCGTCTATCTAAAAGATCATTGCCGCCCGCTCTGTGCCATCTCCTCCGCTGTCAACTGAACCTACAGACATGAATTACCAGATTTTCTCAGCAGTTCAAAGCCTTTCTCAAACCGTTAACGGACTGGAATCTAAAATGTCGGTTTTTCAAACATTTCTTCATCAACCCTAACTTCAGCTCAGATCCGGCCTCGAACTCTTCAGCGATTCTTCAGTTTTCAACCCCCTCCTTTCGGATTAAGCAACCCTTCGAACGTGCCTTCTACATCTTCTACTCTGCCTGCTTCTCTACCAACGATCCAGACGCCATTTCAAGATGTCTTCGCTTCACCGGCTCCTTAAAATTTCAGTTTATCCACAGCAACTCCAGCTCAAGCTTCTGATAGGCGTTTTTGTTTCACCAGCTGCCGCATCAGTGTCAACACAACCAAGAGCCATCATTATCCAAGGTAAAGATATTAACTTGGCCTCATTTCTGCTTCCGTCACCTGAGGCTGGAAGGAAAATGGTCAAATGTGGTGACGTGGCAGTCCCTCTTAAAACCTCCGATCCACACCTTCAACGTAATCTCTTGTTTGGCGAATTTGTGATCGCTTTTAGTATCTACAGAGACATTTTTGTGCCAAAGTTATCCAGAGAGAAGGGAAGAGTTAGATCTCTATCTAACCATCATTGCAGTCATTAGCCAAGTCACGGAGGCACGTTGTTTCACGAATACCACTGCTCGTTCACCATTCAAAAAAAAAAAAAAAAACTTTAGCCCGTACCATTTGCAGTGCTCACAGCGTTCGCATGCCATGATCCGGCCGCTGTCCACGGTGCCGAAAACATAAAACTCTCGCCGCGTGGCATAATTTAACGCCGTCCCTATGTTTTCATTCCATGCATCTGTCTGCTCCTATTTTCCGTCTTCCCAATCTTAAATCCTCGACATACTTAAGCAGGTATTTAGCGACATCGCTGTTCCCCTCGGAAAAAAAAAAATCAATGGGCCCTTCTACTTCGCTCGTATTCCTTGGTATTTTCCTAGTCTCGGTCTAAATGCAAGCTTCTCTCCCTCACGAAAGCTTTTAAGGACTAGATCCTTCCTGGAAACTTTTCCCTCCCTCTGTATCGTTCGAATATGACGTGCTTTCGTTGCTCGGCCTCCTTAATTTTCTCCACGAGCATAATTCCTCAAGGTAGGGATTTCATTTCTCGGCCGCTAATCGGATCTGATTGATCTCTTTGAATGACTGTTATTTTAAATGTTAATGAGTTAGATTTCAGTCACTTCATGCTTTTTAAATCATGTTTCTTAATGTCTTCAAACGAGAATAGTGTGCTCTCGTGTTTACTTGTGCGGGTTCATTTAGCACTGTGAGACGAATGGATGCACCAGAGCCCTGGAACTCAATCCGCCCTGTCTGTGTTCTCGAACCTACCTGCTTGTTATTCTCGTTTTAAATATGGAGTCAATTATATATTTCTGCTTATACAGTCTTCGAGCTCGGAGTTTAATGGATTTGTGTTTTAGTAATATAAGTTCACATCTTTTATGTTTGTTTTTCGATGCCTGAAATAATGAATAAGTGCATTTCTAATTAACAACGATGCCAATGATCACTGTTTCAGTCCCCTTCTCCTGTATGCAAAAAAAAGGCTAAACTTGAATTAGACTAATGATTATTATTAGTCTCGTGCAAATGACATTTTTAAAGTGCTGCATCATTGTGCGATGCTGGAAGGAGTGGTTGTTCAAGTGGAAAAAATATACGTCTTTCCTTTTGTACATGTGCTGGAACATATTTGCTGTGTCTAAAAACCCAGATAGCATTTTTGTGGACATTATAGACGTGTTTGCACACATGATCGCACCTGAAATGCCCAATTATGCCATTTATGTGGGCAGCACACTTGTTTTTGAGGCAGCCATTTGAAACGTCCTGTTCCTCCTGTTTAGAGACTGTTGCGCAGACACCTGCAGCCCAGCACCTTGTGATCTCCACCTTGGGGTGTAATTGCAGCATTTTTGCCTTGATGGAGTGATTTAATAAGTACCGCATATCTATATTTGTACTACTTTTCCGATGCCGCCCCCTCTATTGGCTGCGGGGGGGTCTTTCAAAGGCAATGGTTCGAAGTTGTATCCTCTAGTTGTAGCCAGCGTCATCTGGGGCTCAGCGTCGGTTATCTTGCCAGACTATGATGCCTTTCGCGAGACGCTTAATCTGGCAATCTGTTGTCTTCATTTCATTATCAAAGCTGCTCTCATAGTAGGCAACTCCAATGCTATTGCCAACGCGCTCTCCCGTTTCGTTTTCAGACGGCTTTTGCCCTTCAGCCCTTACGGATCCAACTCCGTGCCCACCCCTATCAGCTACTATGTTAAATTAGTCGATTTGCTTAGCTCAGCCAGTCATTTCATGGCTAAAGGAGCAGCTCCTTTCACTTATAGAGCTTACATTTCCGCTTGGTCTTCATTCTTTACATTTTGCTTTTTCAAATTTCCGTAATTCCCATTGTTGATTACGACCGCTCGCTCCTCTCTCGTCTTCACCTCGAGAAACCTAATCTATACCTTCCTTCATCTGTACATTACTAGCAGACATTCAATTCTACGCAATTATTCCAACCCCGACTTTCCAAGTTTATTCACCGCTTCTCCTATTCGTTCATTGCTCACGCATAAGCAAATCCTCTATCATTCTCCACATAACAGCTGCCATTTACTTTGCCTAATTGCAAAGACTAATCTTCTATTCGCCAAGGTTTTTTTTTTTTTTGTGTGTGTGGCTTTGTCTTCATGTGATCTTCAACGGCTTGTTTCCACTGACTCTCCTGACACTATATTAGCCCATTTCACAGTTATATCTCTATTCCTTCATGCTCATTTCCCTTCGACTCATTCTCAGGGATAAACTGGTGACCAGTCATAGTGTGTCCCAAACTTCTCGAAAGTCGCTTGCACGAAAGCGTCAGCTCTATTATGCTTACGTTTACACAGCAGCAGAATTTTAACTGCATGATTGTATTCTTGTCGTCTTATAATGTGGTCACCTCTTACTAATTAGCTATTGGCCTTAAAGGTGTTTTTTGTCATGCTCATTATTAACCCTCATCTCTCCATGTTTAGGCTCTCCAGGATTCATGACCGGTGGGTATACTCCTCTTTGCCGTTCTTTGGGGGTAGGTCCTGTCCCGGTGGAATTTCTCTTCCACCTTCTTTGGGGGTCGGCTGCGCCCCTGCCTTCATCGCCAGGCAGGAAATGCAGAGTCCGGATCCCCGGATTGCTTACGCCAGAGAACTTTTATCTTTATATTGTTTGCCGAGCTGTAAATAAATGGTTAATTGTTCAGTATTATTCTCCCGAGTCTTTCTGGTAGAAATGGAAGCTTTAGCATAAGTTCTGCCAGGAAGACCAATTGTTACGTCACTCATTACCTTCTCATCTATCCAATCGCGTTCTAACACTTGCAGTATAAAGGATGGGTACTTACACATGTCTGAGTTCACAGATGCTGACGCTTTCGTTCTCCTCCACCCTCCCCACCACCAAGATGATCCCTTCCTTCCTACGCACCACCACCAGGATGGTCCCTTCCCATACCTCACTGGGGGTCGGCTGCGCCCCTGCCTTCATCGCCAGGCAGGAAATGCAGAGTCCGGATCCCCGGATTGCGAGCTACGGCAAAGAACTTTTATCTTTATATTGTTTGCCGAGCTGTAAATAAATGGTTAATTGTTCAGTATTATTCTCCCGAGTCTTTCTGGTAGAAATAACACTTACTACCCAGGATCAAAAATTGTGTTGTATAAGACATGAGGTGGCATGTCTGGCTGTCTGCCCACACACACACACACACATAGCTATATCTCTTTGCATGAACATGGAACTAGCCTTAAGGCTGGCTTGAGTTTCTGCATTGAGCAGTAAAGATACTGTTTCACTGCAGGTGTCTCATTTAAAGGCTGCAGCACGCACTGGGCAGCATGTCCCATAAATGATCAGGGTTACAGGTTCATTTGCCAGGAGCCCTATTTGCCTTGATGAAAAGCCCATATGTAGATTGTCTAGCCTCAGGACAAAGTGTCATTCTTTGGTTTGATTAAGACTGTGCCTAATCTGTATACATAGTCACCATATTCTCTTCTCTGCTTTGCCCTGTGACAAAAAATTAATTTGTTCACTAGAAGCTCACTAAAAGCTCAGTGGACAACTTTTTCACTCGCTATATTCTCCATTTCTCTCATTTACCACTTACAATCTTGTCTTTACACATTTCTGACATGTTTTCACATACTCAAGGTGTGGTCACGGAATTGTTAAAGGGATAATTATGCCCCACTTGCCCACATCATATCACATTGAATGAATTAAAGCTGAAGTGTGTAGTTTTTGCACCTTTAGATCCACCAAACAGAAGTGTAAAATTAAACCATGTTTTCAAACAGCTTTCCAGAAACAAGCCACGTCTCCTGTTGATTGAACCAACAGATGGTCCCGCCCCAAACTCATGCCACTGTTTGATTAAATGTTGCTATGAAGGGCTGGATGGTCTGCTTTTTTTTTTTTTTTTTTTTGCAACACTGAGACACAGTAATTAAGTTTCAGAGAAAATTAATCTACAAATGGCGTATTTATACTGTAGATGTCTCTGGATATTACCGTAAGCTGGGATAGGATAAAGTATTTTAACACTGAAAAAGTTACACACTTGTGGCACCCATGTTCTCATGAGTCACTTGCATTGTTTTCAGTGCTAAACTATGCAACTTCTCGCATAACGAGCACTGTGAATAAGCTTCTCTCATAGCCCTCATTAACAGGTGAATTATTCCTTTAAAGGTGCACTCAGTAACTTTCGTCTTTGTGTCATCTTGGACTTACACTGACACCTAGCGGCTTGGATGAAGCATAATTTAAAATCAATAGTTTTCTGTTTTAGATGCTATTGTAGAATTTAATATTCATAGTCACCCATGATTACTTTAATCAATGAGTAAAAGAGTCAAATAACAAGACTGTTACTGAGATCAAGCAAATAGTTTTGACTGGACATGTGATTCTATAATGGCAGCCCCCATGTATAGATCCTTTCCATGTAGAGTAACATAGCTTTTATAAGGTAACTATTATGACTGGAGTCTTCATTTTAACATATATAGCAAAATTATAATTCATGTCTTTAGGAGGTAAACATTTTTAATCAGAAAAAAAGAATAACTGAGTGCACCTTTAAAGTAGGGGTTTCAGTGTTTTAAACAGTAAGAACCCAACTGAAAACATTTAAAAGACACCTACCCCCAAACACACACACAATTATATTTTATTATTTAGTTATTATTATTATTATTATTATTATTATTTATTTATTTTTAATATAGTGTAGTGTAATAAATAAGACTTTAATGTTATATTATAAAAATTCATCATATTTTAGGCGTTGGAACAATTCACCAATGAAAATCAATAACCTTAAATTATCTCTGTCTCACTCATTTGGCATTACTGGTGAATGTTTAATGGTTATAAATATTTCTATTATTTAGCCAATATTTATAATAATCTCCCATCACATGAGTCAGTCTCCGTCTCTATGTGAAATTGCACTTGTCACATACACATGAAGATATGTTGACCCAATCTCCTTTTGAATTTGCAATATGGACAAGTCGTGATTTTGTTCCACATATTTAAAGATTTTCTATGTATGTGCACCACATGAGTTCTGAGAAAAGAGAAAATCTCAACATTGAACCAGCCTGACCTCATGAAAATTATTTGACTCTGGCAAAATCTTAAAATTAAATTAAATCTGCCAAATTAAATTAGGTGGTTCATTGCACGTATCACTGCTGTTTTGAGGTGAAATGTGCACAGAGGAGCGCTAAAAGCAAATTAAAAGTTCTACCATAAAAATTTGTTTTTTAAGGTTAATGGTGTTTTAAATAAACCTAAACTACTTCCCTAACCTAAACCTTTAACTGAAACCTAACCAATAGTGTCATAAAAAGCAAATGTGAGACGATATAAAAACATCATCTTTGTTTTTTTTGTTTTTTCTTATAAATAATACCAACATGCCTACCCTAAATCGTACATCTAAACCTAACCAATAGTGTCATGAAAGTAAATGTGAGGTGGACAAAACAGACATCCATACCCTAAATCCCACACCTAAACCTAACCGATGGTGTCAAAAGCAAATGTGAGATAAAAACCATAATAGCTAATGCAACCATGTCACGGCTCTTCTATGACACTTTCGACTTATGTGATGACTCACATGCTGTGCTGGTGTTGAACTCGGATCTTCCGCCTCAAGTCCAACACTCTATCAGTTGCACCACTGTGCAACTTTGTCACATTGAGTTTCTTTGAAATCATGCATTATAGTAAAAGTATGTCATACGATTGTGCAGTGGCGAATTCTTATGGCTAGCAAAGCCTTCTCTGCTGGCCTGATTTTTTTACCTTTTTTAATCGCTTTCCACTCTTAATGAATCTACAAACAAATGGAGAAAAACTAAAAGTTTATCCAGTCAGAATTTAGTCCTTGATGCTTATGTAGCAGTACTTTCTACCCCTGATGTAAGCTGCTTGTAAGAGAGGGGAGTGTATTTGAATTAGTATCGCTCCTGTTTGCCATTACAGGCCGTAGTGACGCTACACACACGTGCGTCTTTGCGTCAGCGTAATTCCGGCATGGCGTGTGAATTCCTGAGAGGTAGGATCTGCTAGCAGTGATTATATGGTGGTCCGTTTGTTTGTGTCATACAGGGTTACATGGGTTCATTTTGTTTAAAAGTGTGGACTGATGAGCTTTGCAGGATGTTTTTGGCAACAGCTGTCTCCCTAGAAATGCTTAATACACGAAGTTCCTGTGCATGTGAGTCGTTAATAACAAGTATATTGTTGTTTTGATTATAGGCTCATAACCGTTTAATCGTTAGCAGCCTAGCAAGTTAAATTTATTCCTTGTGTGTTTCACAATACCTGGTGCAGGCCAATGTACAAGGGACATTATAGTGGGTTTTGGTTCACAGCCAAACAGCCATTTGGATGGCGGTTTTGTGTCTGCTTCGCTCTATATCAATGGTGGGATATCGGACCTAATTACTATGATTTTGTTATCCTGTTTTCAGGAGCTGAGGGATACGGGACAGTACGAATTCTCTGAGGGATCAGACGGCAGATTAGTGCTATTAATTCGCCTGTTACGGCTCATGTAACGTCATATGGTGCTTGTTGGTTCTCTTTAACCGTTTCTATTCGGAGTGGTTGACACTCACAGGATCCGTTGGACTGCTGGTTTGGGCCTACGATGGGATGTCTTCACCTTTGAGTGCAAATGTGCCATAGGAAACAACTTTAATCAAACCTCAATGGGCATGTACTAGATGACAGCCACCTAGCTGTCACCAGTCAATTCTGCAGTCTTTGTGTTCTTTCTTTTTTTGGTTTTCATGTGAATTGATTTTGATTTACTTATTTTGAGTTGGTTTTGGTTTATCATACACACAATATATATATAATTGGTGATTTGATTGAGTATTTGTATGTTTTATATATTTCCTTTTTTATTGTGATTTACTTGAGCTAGTTTTTGTTTTGTAATTTGTGGGCTGTTCTCTACCTGCTTCAGTTCGTCAGCAAACCAGTTGTCATGGTTGCCGAATGTGGAACCTCGATTGGATGGACAGACTGGTTTGGTGAACCCTTTATAAGTGGTTGTGTGAGGCATGTGTTATGCCTATTAACGTGTTTTTAGAAAATCATTTGTCGAGCGTGTGTTTGTCTGTGTTTCAATGTTTTATTTTTTCCTTCAAAATTGGGGCAGCCAGTTGCAGAGGATCAGTGTCTCCTCGTGTTGTGGTGGTGGGTCTCTGACTGAATGCTGTGTTCACGTGAGGTGTGGCGTGCTGTGGTGTGGTGTGAGTGTGCACGTATGATTGCTCTGTCCATTCTGCTTGAGAGAGCCGGTCCCCAATTCTTAGGTGGTAAGGCCCATATGTGTCATTAGTGTGATTAATTTTGTCTTGATGTTTTGAGATGTTTTTATGTCTTAAAGCCTGATATTTTTATGGGATTCAAATAAAGTTTTCTATTTGTTTCACTCAACCTACTGTATGTCTGATACCTGTCTAAGCTGTAAATAAATCTGTGAGCCTTGCTCAAATATAAAGGGCGTTTCCCCGGAAAAAATGCTCCCGGGGTGGCGTAGTCGTTGACTGGGTAGCAGTCCACCTTATTTTGTGGTCTGTTTATCCATGCTAAAGTGTATGTGTGAGGGTTAGTGAGAATTTACTAGATGTTCCAGTATTTCTCCCTCCAGTTATGATTGCCAAACTTGCAA
This sequence comes from Moxostoma hubbsi, assembly GCA_032164185.1. Taxonomy (NCBI): domain Eukaryota; kingdom Metazoa; phylum Chordata; class Actinopteri; order Cypriniformes; family Catostomidae; genus Moxostoma; species Moxostoma hubbsi. The sequence goes on from JAVLUX010000010.1 coordinate 18,447,769, forward strand.
GCAAAGTGTGACAGCTGTTTCACAAATCACATGCCCAAAGTAGCATGTAAGTCTGAGCTCCACCTCGTCAGGCCCTCAACATTTCCACAGAATCCCTCAACAGTGCAAATGAATAAGCAACTAATGTCAAACTGTCAGATTCATCAGGCAATCAGATTGATTTATTTGTTCTTGGTGAGTGTGATCTTTAGAATATGTGCTGGTTGAAGCTAACTGGCCTTGAGTGACGCAATCACACTTTAAGTGATGTACGTAATTTGAAAGTGAAGATCGCAAGATCGTCATCACTGTCGCTATTGCCATTGAGAAAGAGATCCTTATGGATTTAAAAACACAAGATGTTAATATGACTGTGTGATTGCTTAATTTATTCAACAGAAAAAAAAATATTTTTGCATTGTTATAGCAACATCAGGAGTTTTCTAATTGTAAATTAGGCTGCTGGAGCATTCAGTGTCAGTTTCGAAAAGTAGTGCTGCCTTCCATTCAGCTTGGAAAGTTAGATTTTACAACTTCCTACTGGGAAAAGTGCAATGCATCTTGAAATCAGAATTACAACTTGTAGGCTCGTGCAGAAATTCTCATCCCCGAATTCGCAGAGATGCAGGGGCATGATGTCACACAATCATGTCGACACTCAGGGAGATATACAAAGTAAGTGATAAACATTCACTTTATTAAGTAATATCGATAAATGAGTTTGCTTCCACATTACATGATATTAAAGCTTATTTAACAAATGCCTGCAGATACAGGTGTATAAAACATTATAATCTCTTTTGATAATCATACACCTGAAGCACAAATGCTAGCTCTGCAGCATTGTTTATCAGTTGGCTTGCTAGGAGACATCGCTAATGAGAGTCAAACCCCTGCTAAGCTAACGGGAGAGTTGCAGTTCCGAATATCGTGGAATTGAATGCATTTATGGTCGGAGATATTAAGTAGGAATATCCCTCATCCAACTTGATTGGAACGCAGCTTAACCGTGTACCCTGACGAAACAAAATTTATTGCAAGCAATATTTAAATCGCAAATATTTGTAGATATATTTTTTTCCAGGTAATGTAGACCTCCTTGGTAGATTCATATGAAACATTATTATTTTAGGCTTGCTTGAGCATTAAGTGTTGTTTCAAGTTCTGGCTTTTGTGAATGGATATGTTTTTAAAATGTCAGTTTCTATTATTAGTTGGCTGCCACATAATGTATAATAGCCATAGCATCTTATTCATTGTGAAACTGTGTCTTCTTAATGGCATGAATCACCCTGAAGGCCTAGACTTAAAATGCACGGCCCCAGGTGGTATTGTGTGAGTAAAAGTGTGAAAAATAAGTGTTTATGAAGTATTAATCTGCCACTTTTGATTTTAATTGTAGTGAATAAAACTTGTTGTTGTTGTTTTTGTGTTTATTTTCACCAGAAAACCAGAGTGATATGTAGAACAAGGCACATAAAACTAATTTTGAAAAATGTATATGTAGTAACGTGATTCTATGAGACCAGGTTGCATTTACCAGTATTATAATGCCATAGAGCTATGGTCTATTAAGCTGGACTATGGTCTATTGAGCTATTAATTTATTTGTATCTTCACAATACATTTTATTGTGTTTAATTATCTTTTGATTTTACTTGGTGAATTTATCATCCTTCTCAGCATTTCCCCTGACATACTCTGGCACCCCCTTTGAGAGGTGTGCCCCACAGTTTGAAAACCGTGGCTTTAAGATGTTTTTAAGGATAAAAAGATAAAATCTTCTTGCTTTTATTTAGATGAAACAATCTTCATTTGTTTTGGTCAGGAAAGTGTTCATTTTAATTGTCACTACATACAGTAATTCTAATACTGTGGTCTTTAAACAAGCTTAAGTGGAAGCCATGTGGTACCATTACGCACTAGCATCTCTCCATACCCTCCACATCTGTCTTTAATTGTGTCCTGTCTGTTTCTGAACCATCACTAAAGAACTTCCAGGTTCTGTTACGAAAAAACATAATTTTCAAATGTGCTTATTTTTTACTAACCTACAGGATGCTGGAAAGCGCAGAGATGGCGTGAGCATTGATTCAGATGAGGGCCAAAGCACAACAGAAGCTTTTGGCTGGGATGATCATCGTACGCATTCATTGGTGCACTAAGACACCGGTGTGAAAACAGAACTATTTACTGAACACTGGAATCTTTTGCTAGAAAAACTGCACAACTAAAATTTAAAGAGGACATGCTGGCTAACTAGAAAATCACTCTGGTGGATACTCACTAAGATAAAGTTTTTTTTTTTTTTTTTTTTAAGGGTTGACCTGGAGCAAGCTCTATAACAGATGATAGCATGACAAAGGCGTTTCATTGATAAGATAGAGAGTGCCTGGGCGGTATGAAAATGATGGCCGCTAGCATTGACTCGCCTGAGATTTTCGGACTTTCCTATGACGAATCCCAGTAACAGAGACTCTTGGCAGACTGATGTGGGCTGCATTGCAATAGATGGGCCCTCCACTCAGGAATAAAGCCAAAAAGGCCCCTACGAAAAGCAAGATGTAATGCCAAATTTTCATGCTCATTGCAGGCTTCAGATAGCTGCAATGGCATGGATTTGTATCCCAGTTATGCTGAAAGAACTTACGAATTGGATCGAGCTTAAAAGTGAAGCAAGAAAGCCCTGGAAAATCAGTGCTCAAAGGCACATTTCAAAGCCTGTACTCCTTGGTGGCTGACAATCATATTATAGAACCAACGCCTTACAATTAACAGAGAAAAGAGATATAAAATTAAATTACAGAGGGAAAAACACATGCATTAAATGTAGAGGCATTTGAGAAAGGCTAACCTTATAATGTTCTTATTTGATATAAAGATACCACAGACTTTTCACAGTGATGTTTGAGTGGCATAACCACCATCTGCCAGTTTCCTTTTGTCGCTGCTCTTCACTGCACAGAAGGCATAAAGCATTTCAAAAGAAAATGGGTTTTCTCTTTCCTTGAAGATTTTGGATCGGATGAAAAAAGAAAAATAGACCATCAAAGAAAAAGCACCAGGCCTAATGATTCACCATATCGGCAGACTATGTGACTACAAAGCCAGAAGCCACTCAATGTATAAAAACAGGCTGTTCAGTAGCCAGCTTTCACTCTTCTAATGACATGAAAGCAATTTGTATTTGGACATACAAAGGGAAACAAACACACTTAACAATCAAATTAGTTACACTGTCTTGGCCTTTAGGTGACATGTATGTGCCTTTGCAACTTTTACCGGAAATAATTATGTTTGCCCTCTTGGATTATCTATTTTTAAGAAACGTATGCCTTAAATGCTAGAGCTGTTTAAAGGTTTTTTTTTATTTTTTATTTTACTTTTTATTATGACAACATACATGCCATTTGTGCAATTAGTATGCCAGTCAACAGGCACTCCATACATCTCTATAGGTAGATATTCAATCCTTTTGGGGGTGGATCTTGCTACTGTGTTTCTGAGGTAATTTAGTTCTTCATTTAGATGCTATAGAACCAGGGAACCTAGGTTAAGTTAATTTGTCTTTATTTCTCTTATCAATTTCACGTGGTATTTATTTATTTATTTCACCAATTGAACACTGTGCTTGCTTCTGTAGAATTTGGATTGTGTCATTAATGGCTTTACACTTGGCTTTGTATTAAAGGGAACCACAAACAATAAACTGTTTGGGGAAATTAACAAGACTACAATATTTGTTTGTTGGTTTGCCTCTGACACTTTACACATTTTCTTCTCAAACCCTAAATAGTCCACATGTTTACATTTTGTACTATCATCATGTTCTGCAATTTATGGTCAATTGCCCCTACCCAAAATTCTCTGTTCTGAACTAGATTTTAGCACTGCTGCATAGAGAAAAGGATTAGTAATTTTTTTAACCCTCTGAACAAAAATGCAATAAGAAAACACAGCCTTAAGTAACTCCTTGATGTAAAGCTATTGAAGCTCAATGAAACATTCATTATATGTGCATTACAGGCACTTCATCAGGAGTGGTTGTGACTGAAGAGGGGGTCACTATTACAGAAAGGGCCCCCCCTTGTCAGAGGAGATGTGATTCTCCACCATTAATAGTAATTCAGCAATAAGAGGCTTACAGCTCTTGTTATTTGCGTGATAGAGAAATTAACATGAAGAGCAGCACGGGGAGAGCAATACAAGAGATTATGGTTTGAGAAGGTTCCCCTCTTCTTCTCTCACCTAACCTAACATTGGCTTCAGGTCAGCCATCTCTAATTGTAGTCTTGTTTTTTTGGAGTGGACAAAGGTAAGCTGGCTCTCCCTCATGGGGATAGAGTAATGAACATTATGGCTTGGTTCACTAACATGCTAAAGGACGCCACATCAACGACCACCAAGAGGGCTTGAAGACTAATGCTTGATTGAGCAGGATTTTACAGGCATTCATGTCTGGAGAGGTCTGGAAGGCTGCCTTCTCTTATTAAGGAGAGAGCAGACTTTCCCTAGTGTTTTGCATTTTTTGTCCTACCTTGGCATCTCTGGAAACATGTCTCCAACTGAATGTGTGTCCAGTTGAATGTTCATATATTTAAAAAAGATACAATTGTCATAAGTACTGTTCACAATTTATTTATCTTCTACACTACAGGTTTATTTAAATAATTTATATAAAGTTTATTTATTAATTTTTTGCCCTTATTGTTAATAATTATTAAAGTGTGAATGGATAGTGGGCAGAAAATAACATGACAAAGATGGAAGGAAAGAGGTTCGGGAAATTAAGCAAATCAGATTCGAACTTACAGTGTCCTCATAATTAAAATGGTGCAACATGTCAGAGCAAATGTAGGAGTTTTTTTTTACTTTTGTCACTTACAGCATGTGGAGTTCTAGAAGTCTCATTAAAACATTTTTCTCGATATATATATATATATATATATATATATATATATATATATATATATATATATATATATATATATATAATATTATTATTTTTAATGTAATTATTTATTTATTTTAAATGTGCCTTCTAACAATGTCCAAATTGTGTATGTACATGCATCACAGGATATCAAATTCTGTATTGTTTTTTATATAACACTGTGGTGGAAATTAAGTTTTGGACATACAATGGCTGCAACATTTGTGTTACTAAGGCTAATTTTATAGCTAAAATATTATTTATGCTAAATACACAAAATAATTTTATATTTTCACACTTTTGAATAATTTGGCAAAATGAAAGCCTGATTTGAAATTATGCCCAATAAAAGTACTCTGCTCAAAAATTATATTTACCTTGAATTTTAATTATTTTCTTCAAACATTACTTGTCTCATATTTATCATACATGCTCGTCGCTGACACATTGTAGTTAACAAGTACACTAAAATTTGAAAATAAAATATGATTAGGGGTTAAACTGTTTGCCATGGTGAATATGATGCTACAGCTTAAGGACAGTCGTTAAAAATTAAATAAACCATTTTCACTCAATAAATATTGAAATTGTTTCAGTTTATTTCACTCTTTGTTTAGATTATTATAGTTTTAAACATGTAATAATTTTTATTTTTATTATGGATTTTAAAAGGTTAATATAGAAAGTCTTGGTCTGAGATGAGGATAAACATTAAAATCTCTTGATAAAAGGCATTTGAAAAGTATTAAAAATAAATGAAGACCAGATAAAGTTTCACATTCAGTTTTAAAATTTTTATATAGAAAATTCTGAAATCTGTTAGTTTTATTAAAATTAAACTCTTGTAACATGAAAGTTGCCAAAGTTAAAGAAACTCCCTTGCATGTTAACTTCTACACCACAGTTCTAGTGCGATATAGAAAACATCATTACATCATTATTCATGTGTGCATTTAAGACTCAATTTATTTATTTATTTATTTTTTTCTGTCTGGTAAGTTCTATTTTGATTATAATTGTTCAGTTTTCTTCACAAAATCCCTCATCTGTTGATGAGGGTTGTATACATTGTATACAAACTTGTATATTTCATAATATTTATTTCACATGTATTGAATAACATTTAAGAAAAATTAAAAAAACCAAGACTAAAACAGAGAAATAATCAATGATAGTCAACTATATCAACTATAGTGTGCATGCACATTAGGGATGTCATTAAAATACTGATACATCGATATGTAGAACTCTGATTATCAGAACATTATTTTATCAATTTATTTTTGAGGTATACATATTTTAACACCAGCTGCAATTTAAATTATAAGCCTGATTTTTTTTACATTTACATTTATGCATTTGGCCTTGTGATTTGTTTGCTTTCAATTCACTGCAAGTTGTATTCTCTTCAATGTAGTCTGAAGTACTAGATTTGAGAAACCACAAGGTGGCGACATAACATTTACTGAAACCAGTCATGGCATGAACTGATGGTTCCAAAGTTATGAAAGGTTTTTGTACTTCTACAAGAATGAACAAAGTGATGTTGATGAGTTTACAGGTTAGTGTATGAAACTGTGCAAACTGAATTATTAGAAATGGTGACGTTTATTATGCAATTTCTCTGTATGTGTAGCCTTTAAGATGTCTTTCATTTAAGCTGTCAAACTTCAAAAAGACATACATGTAACTGGAAATGCATTGTGTAGGTTCTATGAAAGATTCTTCTACACAATATATCATTCAGTATATTTATATATATTTTAACAGCCTCTGGAGACATAAAAACAACATTGATCCCAAGCCTAATGCACATGCCCTGTGTGTTAGTATGAAGCCGACTATCACAGAACATACATAAAAGTATGCTTCCCTCTAAAATGTGAGTGTACTGTATATGTCACCAGAGAAATACAAACACTATTGGTATGTTTCTCTGCACATACCTTCTCACATAATTTCATATCTTGTCAGTTTCTTTCAAGCTCAAAAAAGCTGAAATAATGATAAGCACCTGGATCTCCACAGGCCCCCTGTTAAAACCAATTGGCGGTAACTGATAAATTAGAGTGGGATAAACTGGTCATGACACTCAATGATTCCTGTCACATTGACGTCAGGAACATGAAGCGACTCTTTATGTGCAGCACGTATTGTGGCTGGAATATACTGCAATAAAGAGGCAGAGACGCATTAGAATGGAAGAGAGTGATAGAAGCAGTCACAACCTCCCTCCCAAACACCCTGTGAGAATTCACTCCTACATGTCTGGGCATGTGCTGTGGTTCTCTTCGAAGGCCACAGACAACTCATAACCATCAAGAGTGTCCTGAAAGACTTAAATTAAAGAAATTAGCCTCCTTGATAAATGTGGACATAAATCACCTCCAACCAGCCAATGAAATTTTGCCAGTCAGTGCTTTGCTTTAAAATGACAATCTGTGTTGTGTATTACAGAGGCTGCAGTAGAAAGGCTTTTGAAACCCTTATTCTGAATGCAGAAAAAACTGTATCCTTTTCTCAGTGAGGAAGCCATAGGAACAGGCTTTTTTTTTGGCCATAGAGTATATCCTTTGAGCAGAGCACAGAGGGAACCACATATGTTGACACTGTTTGTGGTTGGCTAAGATGGACTCTAAAGACCATTGTTTCCCTTGAATGTCTTTCGTTATTAAATTTTTTCACACTTTTTCTCCCTCTCTAGTTCTATGCCTTGCCTCCTCCACTCTGGGGCTTGACTCTGGCCAGCCAGACCATGCTAAAAGGCCTTTAGATGGTGACTAGAGCCCAGGGGGGTCTTTTTGCCAACCCTGGCCTGGGACAAGGGCTGTATTGAGGGGATCAGCATGCAGCCTTGACTGACTCAGTGGCCTCCGTCCGACAAGAATAATTTGAGTGCTAGGGTTAAGGGTCACTCCACTTCTGTGGTCCCCCACTGGGCTTTCACCATACCTGCCCTATCCCTTTCAATGCATCTGGTCAAGAGGACCCCAGAACAAGAGAGAAACATCATCAAGAAAAGAGGCTCTTAACACAAGTGGAATTTGTTCTGAATGGCTAATTCCATCCAATTTTCCAATTTGGCCTTTTCAACATTTCCAAAACAAAATGACTCACAAACCATTTGCATGTTTGAGGATGCTGACAATGTCAAAGATTCACGACTAAGAGCCTAAATAACAAAAGTGAATAAAACTGTATGTAATGTTGCCAAAAGTTTTTTTATTAGAAGCTTTTGCAGGCAGAAGCTTGTTAAATATGCTTGTAGCCAGAAATGCTTCAATATATGACATATTGTCATTTCTTAAAAAAATTAAATAGAGACTATTATTTCCGTTTACGATGTCTATGTCTATTCTATGGATTACTACACAAAAGACTGCTAAATTGCTATTTTTGTTGGTTAACTATTTAAATGTCTAATCAATAAAGCCCAAAACTTTGCTGGGTGCTGCTGACTGCTTGATAATCAAAATAGAAAAAGGTGTAAATAATTGAGTGCTGCACAATCATCCATAGAGACATGGGTTCTACCAGGAATTTATCGCTTTTACATAATCAATGATGAGCACATTTAGGAGGTTGGATTTTCCTTCGGAGATTAAATTTTTACTTCACTGATGGTTAGGTTTAGGATTGGAGTTTAGGATTGACTGTTTTATATAATTTATAATTAAAAACAACTCGCTTTACAACTCACTTTTGGTTCCACTCTGTGAAAATTTCACCTGGAAACTGGAGCTCATGCGTACCCATACATTCAACAACACTTCCAGCCGTAGCCACTGGGGCAGTGCTTCTAATTTCAGTAAGCACAGACCGGTTTCAGCTGGGGAACTTTCGACTTCCTGTCGCCAACTTTTAGAAACAATCCTTTCATGTACATGCTATGTGGGTAAATAACCATCAGACAGTCATTTATAATCTACTTTGACACTGCCACAATATTGTGCTCTAACAGTTTTGCATGATGTGTGAAAGGGCCTTTTGTGTGTGTATTTCACATGTATGCTGTTTCATCGTGGAACTGGATGTCTGAAGAGCATGTGAAACATCAAGGCATGCTTTAAGCCAGATATCTCCAGAACTCTCCTTCACATTATTATCTTGACATTACCTTTTAGCACCATGGAGTTCCCAACCTCATGCCCACATCTCATCATCCAGCAGAACATAAACATCTCACTGCAAGCCAAGGAATGAAGCACACAGATTAACTTGTGCTGAATAATGTCACCACACATGTGTCTAAAAGGGCTTTGCTAATGTATAAATTATGAGTACCTATTATGAAAAGTAGTCATGAAACCCACTTTACCAAGACTTTACCATTAATTTGGCTTATGGTTAACTTATGGGAGTGTTTTGCCATTTTCCAAATGACCATTTCTGTGTTGTTTATTATAAAAGATTATATGAAAACATACTATACTAAATATTACATTATGATCCCATTTTATGATTGGATCCCTGTGTTATTAAAAAAAAGACTTCAAAACAAGCCCTGTTTACCCCAGATCAGAGCCTTCTGCCTCAGTCATGGCTGTGAGTGACTGTCATTGATGATGTACTGCCGTGAAGCCTGCACCCTGACCCCACATAACAAGTACATTAACCTCTTCAGAGATGCACCACTCCAGCCCTAAAAAACTCTGACCCTAAAGACCCTCTCTCATGGCCACAGGAGGTCCCTCAGTTCACCTCAAAACTCTGCATGATCACTGCATTGTCTCCTCTAGTTCTTTGGTTTTCTTACTAAATAACGTTCCACTGGCCCTCTATGATGCTACTAACCCCATCCAGTTACAAGAGTGCTCTGTTGTGCCCAGTGTGAGTGCTCTTCTAGCAGCATGGTGAGAGCAGCTCGTCTGGGGTCTGCAGGAACTTTTTTTCATTGTGCCTGGCAGGCGAGTCCCAGCATCCTGCTGCTGGAAATTTGTAGTCGTCTGGCCTCTCTTTCTGCTGATGTCAGGCATTGGCCCCTGATGGGAGACTTGTTGATATGATAACTTGATTAGGCCTATTGCCTGGATGTAGAGAACTAGAAAGACTGTGCTCTCACTCATTAACCTCTCCTCAGGAAACTGCAATTAGGTCTGGTTGTTGGTTAATTGGCCAGTCTGTTTCAAGTGCTAAATATTTTCTTGCTTCTTGCTTGCTTCTTTTGGTCTTTGGACAACAGACATTGCATCTACATGTCTGCTTTGAAATCTGAATTCTTGCTATTAAGGGATAAATCAATTTACACTGTTAATATTGTTTTGCATATGCAATTCATGTCTTTGACATACGCAATTCATGCAAAAAATAAATAAAAAATTTGAATTTCTGTTATCTTGAAGTAAGAAATTGTAGCTCAATCAACAGCATTTGTGGAATAATGTTGATTACCACAAAAAAATTACTTTGACTCGCCCCTCTATTAAAAAAAAGAAAAAAAAGAAGAAGGCAGTTACGAAAAGGCACTTAAAATTAAAGTGAATGGGGCAATAAGCATAAAAATAAAGATTGAAAGGATTGCAAGAAGATGCAAACATTACATGTTAACATGATTTTTGTGTGATAAAATTGCTTACTAACCTTATCTGTGCAAAGTTAAATCCAATATTTCAATACTCCAAGATTAGAGGGTATTGTTGTCATGGAATAAAGTTGTAATATTGGATATAACTTTACACAGATAAGGTTAGTAAACGATTTTATCACACAAATCGTATTAGCATGTAAAATGTTAGATTGTAAGTATCTTACTGTAACAACAATTTAATCCTTTTTAAATAAAGTTCAGTTAAATGCTGTTAATTAAGCTGAACTATTATTAAACCCAGAACATTCATTTGAAATAATATTTTATGAAGAATGCTCTTTTTCATTAATTTTCATGTTTATCATTCAATGAGTATGTTGAAGATTGAAAAGATTTACTTTACTTTTTACATTTACCTAAATTAGTTATTGGAGTATATAGATATTTTCTTTTAGTTTTTGCTGTTTAAATTATCTTTTAAATCATAGTTTTCACAACATTTCTCCAGACTATTTAAAAGTCCTCGAGATATTCAGAGTGCTCCATTACTTTCCTTTAAAATGAAACCACAGAAATAATTCAATTAATCAATTTATGTTTTGCATTTGAAATGCCTCTTTGTCAAAGTGATTTGCATCATAAAACCCCCCTTTTCATTTCACCGACACTAGATAAAATATACATGCATTATATAGCCTTCACTATGGTTGCAAAATGCCACTGCACATCACCATGGTGATTCATCTAGATGGTCCCTCTGGAACAGAAACATCCCTGAATCTAAAGTCGTTCCTCTCTATCTATGATAACTCACAAGAGTGTGTACACTCTTAATTGTCAAATTGTATTTTATTACCATACCAGACAGCTGGTCACATTTCTGGACCAAGCACAAAACTTAAGCATATGTGAAAACAACTATATTAACCCTTTGATGCACAACATGGGTCTAAAAAGACCCGACTGAGTTTGCATTTTCTATATCTTTGCAAGAAATTAATTTCATCATTCAGTATTCCAGGTATTCCTCAATTAACTTGTTTTAAATCATTAAAAATCCTAATTGAAATTTTTAATTTCTTACTTTTCGAATAAAAATCGTTTTTGTATCGCAACCCTTCTAATGCGCAACATGGGTCTAAAAAGACCCGTATTCATTTCCTGTTATTTCATGCATGACTGAGTGTTTCTTTGCTGAATCTTTAAAAGATATGTTTTTTTTTCTTTCTTTTTTCTTATTCCAGGTATTCATTAAATATTTTGTTTTTGATTTCCACAAATCATTATGTTAATGTTTCCTTTCTTACTTTATAAACACACAGTTTTTTTTATTTCTACATCAATTTTACATACATGGGTCAAAAATGACCCATATAGAAACCTTTGATATTTGCACATTGTTGCAAGTAGGAACATTTACTGCAGAATACTATTCACCTGCCACACATTTCACAACTCAACACGGCTGCTTTTGTATATTTGATGCAAGTCTTATTTTATTTTAACCACAGAATTTTTTTTTATATTTTGTAAAAGATGGACATAATATTTGAATATTAGGCTATGGTTACCTTGGCCTTGTAATCCTAGAGAGAAATTACTTGTGAGAAGGAGAAACATGTCCAATACTATTAGCTATAGCTAGCTGGTGACATAGGCCTATTCTAGCTAGCTAATGTTAGCTACACTAAAAAAAAGATTGTATTTTAAAGCTTATTTACATGTAGAAGGCCTAACAGTTCATAATCCTTCATATGCTGAAATGATTCAATTTTTTAAGAGTTTAGGGTTCTTTTTTCCCGCCTTTTTGATTTTCGAACTGTAACTGTAACGCCACCTCATTACTGGAGCTCAGCAGTCATCCAATTACACAGATTGTCAAGACACCCTCAACAGGTAAATTACTTATTTCTTAATATCTTTTTAATCTTTGTAAATCTTTTTTAAACTTTTAAGTTGTTAGTGGTTTCCTGCTAGTCATTACCTTTTTTAGTTTACATTTAAGTGTGAGCAGCTCTCTTCAGTTAAGGACACTTTTCTCTACTCCACTAAGTAGGCTAACAGAGAAATATAATGTATGTCACACACACAAAAAAAAAAAACATTAAAGTCCCATGACTTTATATCCCTTTTTTATTTTAAAACATTGTAAAGGGCTCACATACTGTCCATTTATGCTAATTTTGGGCTTCAAAAGCGTAATTTCTTTTTACATACACAAATAGAAGAGACACACTGAAACTGTAAAGAAACTAATATTAATATATATCTTTGATAGATATCTAGATATCTATAGATCTAATATATATATATATATATATATATATATATATATATATATATATATATATATATATATATATATATATATATAATATATAATATATATCTGTCTGAGCGAAAATATTTTTTGTCATAAATCACAAGTTTTGGACATATAAGGTTTCTGTCCAATAATGACAATATATAATAACTATATACTTGATAAACTGTTTGATGTGCATTTGAAAATATTCTTGTGCTTTTGAATTTCTTTACACAGAGTGTGAGTATGGCTGGTCCCAGTCAATCAAGATTAACGGTTGAAATGGTTGTCGAGATGCTGCATGAAGAACAGGATGAGGAAGATGAGGCAATTCTTAGTACTGATTCAGACTCTGATATGCTGATATGCTGTGCTGATGACCTAGACTATGTGCCACAGGGTCAATCTGGAGTTGTGGGTGTAAATCCAGCTCTTGTAGATGAATAAGACTCCTTTGATGACATTGAAGACTTGTCTGATGAGTCCTCTGAAGATGAAACTCAGACCCAGTCAGATAGAATGAGTAAAAGGGGGTCTTACTGGAGCGAGCAAACCCCCAAAAGAAAAGATCAGAAATGTCATAAATTAGCCAACAATGCAGGATAAATGACCAAACACTGACATCTGGTGGCTGAAAATGAGAAGGACGTGCACTCATTATGTTATGAGTTATGAGAAGTTTACCAATTACAAAAAAACAACAACACAAAAAAAAAATCCTAGTCCCAGAAATAGATTTAATTTATTTTATATATAAAACATTGTTTATATTACTCTATACAACTACATAAGTAAGACTTTCATCCTCTGCCTCCAAAGATTTCCTTCTAATGATAATTAACCACGATCGGTGATAATTACTTAAATGAAGTGGCCAGCAGATGCCCCAACCTAAACAACAATGCCAGGAATGTATCATGACACCTTGATACCATTGGCAATAAACATTTTAATATAACCTTCCAAAGAACTGCAAATAACCAATTACATATTTATTATCATATTAATTTACAATAACTTAGGATTTTATGAAAGCACACAAATAAAACATCTTAAAGTATGTAGATAATTGTGAAATACATAATTCAGTATGGTGCTATTTAACCTTAAATACTATACAAATAAAAAAAGTTATAAATATAAAATATTATTCTGTGAAGGATTTTAGGATTACATTTTGTCAAAGGTTGTCAGTGTGTATGAAAGAGAGGCAAAACTGGACACATTAGAATACAGACAGCAGCAAGGGTGTAACTACAGGGAGGGCAGGGTGGGTAGCAGCCCTAGGGCCCGGGGTGAGAGGGGACCCGCAACAGTCAATCAAAAGGAACAATATAAATTAATGTGGACCAAATGGGTGATGGTGGATGACCCAGGCTTCCTAAAGAGTGGGCCCGACAGGTTATTTGCACTGGGGCCCATAAGATCCAAGTTAAGCCACTGGACGGCAGTGCTGGGTAAATTACTGAGAAAGTAATCTGCTACAAAGACCAATTACTAAAAAAATATTATCAGATTACATTACTTATTACTTCATGGGAAAATAAATCACATTGCTAATTATTTTACCTTTAAGTTACTTGTTTTATTTATTTATTTATTTTTTAAATCACAGAAAGGTTTTGGCTATGCGGCTCAACAAATTAAAAATAATATTCACTTTCATACATTCATCCTTTTCCAGAAAATGGACTACTTGCACTGAGTCTCATACTGTACTTCCGCTTTGCAATAATCCGACCCACTAGTTTGTGTTTACAATGAAACTCCATTTAAATTGAGTGTTCATGAGAAGATCATTTTCAGAGACAGGAGAATTATTGTGAACTTTACTGTGAATCAAATTCTGTGAAGCTCCAAAAATCACATATACAAGGAAATATAGAAGTAACCCATAAGACTCCAGTGGTTAAATCCAAATCTTCAGAATTAATATCACAGGTGTGGGTGAAAAACAGAACACTTTTTAAGTCCTTTTTTACTCTAAATACTTTCACTGGCACCTCATAACTTTCAGATGTAAAAGTGAAAGAGGATATTTAGAGAAAAAGGGACGTACATTTTTATCTGTTTCTCACCCATACTCCAACTGTAAGAAATTGGGTACTTCACATGCCACTCCCTTAACCTTGGACTTCACCTCACGAAATGACCTGCCAGTTGAACTGTGATGCACCTCATTGATCTCTGCCTTAACACTTACTTAGTTCACTAATCTTAAACCATGACCTGCACTGCACATAAACAACTAGTATTGGCATTATAGTCATGCTGGATAGCCAGAGGGGAACTAGCCCCCACATTGAGCCTGGTCTCTCCCAAGGTTATTTTTCTCCATTAACCAACAGTTTTGTGTTCCTTGCCACAGTCGCCATCAGCTTGCTCACAGCGGTACTAAATGCAATTATAATTTATTTCATTTTTATACACAATTTACAATCATATTTAATCAAACAACACAATAATCACTCTAAGACTTTATAGATATTACAGTTACATTTTTTGTTAAAGCATGATTTTCTGATAAGCTGCTTTCAAAAGATGTGTGTTTTGAAAAGTGCTATCCAAATAAAAATGACTTGACTCACACCTATCATATCGCTGATCGGATTGACTTGATTTAATCGCTTAGTGTGTGATGCCTAGTTTATATTTGTAGTCATTTACATAATCAGTAAGTGTGTGATACCTAGTAATTTTAGATTCTGTTCAGATTTGAGAAGTGGTATAGTGCAATTCAGCATAAAAGTGCTTCTATTCATCTGAGCGAATGAAGAAACTTGTCAACTGATACAATAACTACTGGTGGCCAGAAGTGCACAACACAACAAAATTATCAAAGCAAATAAAAGCGGAAAAGACAAAAATAGTAGAATAGAAGCTTTTAATTTGATCACACATTATACATACATTTTTTGCATATATACAGTGAAATTCCTTTTTTCATATATCCCAGCTAAGCTGGGGTCAGAGTGCAGGGTCAGCCATGATATGGAACAGATAGGGTCAAGGGCCTTTCTCAAGGGCCCAACAGTGGCATCTTGGCAGTGCTGGGTCTTGAACCCCCAACCATCTGGTCAGTAACCCAGAGCCTTAACCACTGAGTGACTACAAGAGTTCCCTGGTCAACTCTGGCATCACAAGAGAGTGTTGACCGGGGAACTGAGCTTTCCCCTGAGCACTTCGGCATCCGAGCGGTGGCATAAAGCCCACAGCCTGCATACAGCCCATTTTTGCAGGAGCAGGACACCTTATAAGATCTGACGCTATGCAAGTATAGCTGCAGGTACTGTGACGTATTATAGCGTCATTGCCCAGTACAGATTCGAGAAAATGTTGATGAAGGTATGTGCATTGAGTTCTGGAACTGTAGAAACCCAACCATTTATTGGTCAGATCATTCAAGGACAGCAATTTCTTTTCTGATAATTTTGTTGTATTGTATCTTATGTCCATTGTGCTGTGGCTTCTCCATTGTGATGTACTTCAGTTTCATTATATCCATTGTGGTTTCACCGTTGGGTTTTCAGATTGTATTTGCTTTGCTAATTTGGTTGTATTCCGCACCACTTTAAATAACTCGGCCTTATCTCATAAAAATTACATGACTGTTGAAACTTGAAAATTATGTCCTTCATTACAGGTTTGGCTGCAGTTTCCAAAAGAAATGTCCAGCGTGAGGGTGCCAAAAGTGAGTAAAATGGTGTCATAATCAGACATCAAGGTTTTTAAGGTGAATTTTAACGTCAAGGTTACGTATGTAACCTCCATTCCCTGATGGAGGGAACGACACGTTGTGTCGAAGAAGCGACACTAAGGGTCTCTCTTGAGTGCCGAATATGCCTCTGATCTATGAAAAAAGGCCAATGAGAAGTTGGCAGACAGTATTTGCATACCCCGCCCCGGACATACGGGTATAAAAGCGGGAAAATACGTCGAGTTCATTCAGGATTTTTCTGAGGAGCCGGAAATGGTCCGGCCACTACAGTGGATCGCTCAGCGATGTGTACGGGAGGACATGACGTCTCATTCCCTCCATCAGGGATGGAGATTACATACGTAACCTAGACGTTCCCCGTCTGTCTTCGTGTCGAAGAAGCGCTTCTAGGGGTCCACTTCAAATCACGCCATGCGCTGAGCCGTGTACGTGTACTGCTGACAGAGGAGCGGACAGGTATTTCACATGCACAAGCAACCAACTGTGTCAGACTGTGTGTACCCTTCAACAATGCCCCAAAAAAGTTGTCGGAATTCTTCTGGTTACCCTAGAGGGGAACAAGGCGACGCTTGCCAACCTGGGAACGGCCAAGCCTGGCTGGACCTCTTTTCTCTCTATGTTTCTCCGCATAGAGCAAGAACAGTCGGGGCCCTTACCCGCATCGAGGGAAGGGGGTCTTACCCAGTTTCCTATTCTTTCAGGGGGAAAAAACCCTGCAGAGGCCACACCTGCCCAAAAGGGGAGGTATAGGTGGTGAATACATCACATGGGTTTTTTAGGCAACATGTGGAACGTGGCACAGTGGTAGATCCAACCTCAAGGAGGGGGGAGTTGCTACAGCATAGTGACCGGAGGGCAGCTAAAACTGCCTAAGGGAGACGCGGGTCCACTTTGTAAGGGGACCGTACCACGGAAAATACACACAGGGGGAGTCCATGTAGGAGTCCCGATTTGTGGAGCACCTATTCCAGTACAGGGTAGATTTGAGTACCCGTAGTGGACTGGGTCGGCAAGTTCCTACGCTGAACTGCAGACCCAAAAGGGGTTAGGGAGGAATCAACCAGGGACCCGGGTGGGTGGGATCTCCTGGGAGAGAAAGCGCACAGTTTTACCTCGGACGAGGGAAAGTGTGCCAGGTGCAAGCGATTCACCAGGCCAGATCGTTAGTGTGTTACCGAGTACTACTGGCTCGGACCTGAGAAAACGTGGGACGATACTGACTCAACCCTGAGATTGTAAGATCTCGCAAAGGTATTAGGTGTTGCCCAACCTGCTGCTCAACATATATCTGCTAGGGAGGTGACTCTGGCCAGTGCCCATGAGGACGAAATACTCCTTGTTGAGTGTGGGGGGAGTGGCACGGCCTGGGTGCGATAGACCAATGAAATGGCAACCACCACCCAGTGGGAGAGCCTCTGTTTGGAGACAGCGTTCCCTTTCCGCTGTCACCCAAAGCAGACAAAGAGCTGCTCAGAGCACCTAAAGTTCTGTGTGCGGTACAAAAAGGTAAGCAAAGCATGCACCGAACACAGCAATGAAGGGGTTGGGTCTGCCTCCTCCCGGGGCAGCGCTTGCAGGTTCACTACCTGGTCTCTGCAGGGTGTGGTAACAGAGAACGCTTGCAGGTCCCCGACCCTCTTGATGGAATTGAGCGTGAATCAGCAGGGCCGTCTTTAGAGAGAGGGCCCTGAGTCCAGTTGATTCTAGTGGCTTGAAGGTGGATCTCTGGAGGCCCGCAAGGACCACTGAGAGATCCCAATCTGGAGGCGTCGGTCCAGGGATTGAATGTTTGGTGGCAGGCGGGGGTGATCGTCACACAGTGCCTGCCGCGGCACCATGCTCGTCTCGGGACTCGAATCTGAAGCCAGTGCTGAAGCGATCTCGTATGCATCAACCCCAGCGGCGCGACTGCCGCGGAGGATGCCATATGCCCCAGGAGCCTCTGGGAAAGTTGTGCCTGGCCTGAAAGCGACGAGGTACCTCAATACTGACTGCACACGCTCGTTGGTGAGACGTGCTGACATTGAGACTGAGTCTAACTCCATGCCGGAAAAAGAGATGCTCTGGACTGGGGTAAGCTTGCTCTTTTCCCAGTTGACCTGAAGTCCTAAATGTGAGCGCATAGTAGCTCTCGTGATTGGGCCAGAATGAGCCAGCTGTCGAGGTAATTGAATATGCTACTGCCGGCTTCTCGGAGCGGGACAAGGGCTGCCTCTGCGACTTTCGTGAAGACACGAGGGGACAGAGACAAGCCGAAGGAGAGGACTTTGTACTGATACGCCTGGCCGTCGAACACGAACCGTAAGAAGGGTCGGTGTCGAGGCAGAATTGAGACGTGAAAGTACGCATCCTTCAGATCTACCGCTGCGAACCAATCTAGATGCCAAACGCAGGTTAGGATGTGTTTCTGCATGAGCATTTTGAACAGGAGTTTATGCAAAGCTTGGTTGAAAACTCGCAAGTCCAAGATCGGTCGTAAGCCGCCGCCTTTCTTGGGTACGATGAAGTAAGGGCTGTAGAGACCCTTCTTCATCTCGGTTGGCGGACAGGCTCTATCGCGTCTTTGAGTAAGAGATTAGCGATTTCCTCGTGCAGGGATTTGGCATGTTCACCATGTACTGTGGAGAAGCGGACGCCCATGAAGGGGGGTGGAGGCCTGGCAAACTGAATTGCGGAACCGAGTCAGCTGGTCCGAGCAAGCCAGTGAGACGGGTTGGGAGGTGAAAGTCATGCATCCAAACTCCATGCTAGAGGCACCAAGGGGACAGTTATTTTTGAAGTACCCGGCGGGGCTTGCAGTGGGGCGGAGCAGGTAGTACGGCATCGGGAGGCGAAGATGCGTCACGAGGCTCTAGTGCTGAGAAAAGTCTCAAACCACTTACCGACTATGGAGGAGGTCCAACGTAGGCATCCTCTAGACTCAACAGAACCGGCCAGCCGGAAACAGTCATGGGGCTGAAGGCGGGAGGTCCGTGTCCAGCATGCTGGGACTGTTGAAATCTGGCGGCAGGTTGCCATGAGAGCGGCATTTGCAGTCCAGGTGACCCAGAAACAAAAGATTCACCTCCTGGCCCTCCACCGGGGGATGGAGTGGTCTTAACATCTCCGGAGCTAACGTCTTGGTCCCTGGGTCGAGCGTCCCAGGAGCGCCTGGGAGCCTTACGGATCCTCGAGGGGGTCCGTGAGATGGAGGGTGTCTGCTTCCTGCGGTGTGCTCGACATTGGAGCTGAGAGCTGGGCCTGGGTTGAGACAGAGCAGGGTGTTTCATAGCCGCAGGAGTACGCCCTCTTCGAGCAGATGGGGCATGGCCCATGGCAGTAGGTTTGCGGCATGGCAGGATGTGTAAAATGGCCTCCGTCTGCTTCACCGCTGAAGACTGCTGGGCGGGGTCGTCATCTGCGCCGCCGAATGGACGGAGCTGGGAGACGGGGGGCGTTCGAGAAGGTGAGCCTTGTCTACCTCCCACATTTTGACCAGGTTTCTGGACCACAAGTGTGGCCATCGCCCATTCGAGTGCCGGCGCTTCTGACCTTCGTGGCCTGGGGGGCGCGGTTGGTCATTGATCGCAGTTCCTGCAGCACATCAAGAACAGGACTACCCAAGTGCAAGTTTTGAAGTGCCTTGGCCTGGTTGGTTGCAGGAAGGGTCATGGCGTGCAGGGCGGAAGCGGTCTGGGACTGCTCCACTGTCGAGGGTAGTGAGAGCGGAGGAGCGAGGAAGCCGCAGCTTACTTAACTCATCATGCACGTCTGGGAAGAAAGGAACCGGGGGGGGGGGGGGGGGGGCTGTTAGCGGCACACATGCCCACAGGACCAATCAAGTAGCCGAGAGGTGGGGGCAGGGTTTACTGGTCCAGCCTCGCGCTCGTGGTAGCCCGGGAAAGCATAGCGGACCTCTGTGCGTCAGGCTCAGACTGGGCGAGCAGACCCGAAGGTGGCGGCCCAGGCGAGTCATCGGCATCAGACGCCGCTGTAACGCTCTCCGATGCAGCGATGATGTCATCTAATTCCGGGAGCTCAAGGGACCGGTCAGCCGGCCGTGAAGCGGGCCGCACTCATCCCGAGCTCGGGTTTTGAAACAAGCAAGTGTGCCGGGGAGGCGGGTGGTTCGAGGGGGTTTACCCAGCGAAACGCAACCCGTCATTTTCCCCAAATCGCCTTCAATGTCCGTGGCACCTGCCCCAATCCCGTAGGAAGGAGGCAAGGTGCGGAGGGTGGCTGAAGTGGCTTTCTCTCATGACAAAAGAAAGCCGCGACCGCAATGCTGGAACGCCCCTGTTCTCGCACTGAGAACATGAACCATTGGAGAGAAATCACTCATACCGAGCTCAGACAGAAACAAGCAAGCGTGCCGGGGAGGCTGGTGGTTCGAGGGGGTTTACCCGGTGAAACGGAACCCGTCATTATCCCCTAATCGCCTTCAGCGCCCGCAGCGCATGCCCCAATCCCGTAGGAAGGAGGCAAGGCGCGGGGGGCAGCTGAAGTGGCTTTCTCTCATGACAAAAGAAAGCCGCGACCGCAATGTT
Organism: Moxostoma hubbsi; assembly: GCA_032164185.1. Classification (NCBI taxonomy): domain Eukaryota; kingdom Metazoa; phylum Chordata; class Actinopteri; order Cypriniformes; family Catostomidae; genus Moxostoma; species Moxostoma hubbsi. Next base: position 18,468,757 of record JAVLUX010000010.1, read on the forward strand.
GCCATGGCTATGTTCTCGCTCTGAGAACATGAACCATTTATAAAACGCTGCCTGCATGTGATCACAGCCCAGGTACACGAGGCAGCTTTTATGACCGTGAGAGGTGAGGAGAAATCACCGCATCCAGAAATTACATAGGGGCGGAATGGCATCTTTATAAAGACGCGTCCTGAAAAGGACATTCTTCGCCGCTGTGTATTGCTCTTTTAAAATAAATATCACTCTTTTAATATGCTCTTGCACTGTCGAAGCGCCCAGGAGCAAATTGCACTGCTGTGCAAGGAAGGAGAAAGCCGCTATAGTGCGCCATAGATCCAACAGCAGAGAGAGTCAGAGGAACAGGAATGGGTGTGTGACCCGCAGTTCTCTGCAGTACAACCATCAGCTCCAAAGAAAATTTCTGAATGAACTCGACGCATTTCCTGCTTTTATACCTGTATGTCCGGGGTGGGGTATGCAAATACTGTCTGCCAACTTCTCATTGGCCTTTTTTCATAGATCAGGCATATTCGGCGCTCAAGAGAGACCCCTAGTGTCGCTTCTTTGACACAACGTCGAAGTATCTCCCTAACCTCAACTTTAACCTAAACCTAACAAATAATGTTCTAAATTCAAATGAGAGATGAACAAAACCGACATCCTTATACTTTACCAATACCTAAAACTAAAATGCGACTTGAAAAGCACAATTCATGAAGCAACCACGTCATTTTGTGATGCATCTATGACACTTTTGGCTTATTTGTCAGCTTGTGAGCTTGGATGGTCTTGAACCTTGTCCAAAGTCTACAATCTATCAGGTGAGCTACCGTGGAAGCTAATCAAATTGGAATATGTGAGTAAATGTTGGTGGGTCTGTAATACAAGCATTGAAATATATTGATTTTCACATGATGCGTTAGAGTAAAAGTGTTTCATTGTCATAACATATTAGTGTGTTAGTAATATTGTGAAAAATAAATATTTATTAAAGCCATAGTCAGCCTTTGTAGTCAAGATTTCTATAAAAGGAATAAAACAGACAGTTTTTGTTGCTCCTTTAATGTTATTTTCACCAGGAAACTGCAGTGAAACGTGCAACGTGGCACGTAAAAGTCAGTTTGCAAAAATGTAGTTGTAACATCCACTATATGAGACTAGTTTGCAATTACTTACTACATCTTAGAGTTTAATGGCATTTTGGTGTGAATGCTAGCAAAATGGACAAAAGGCAGAAAGCCAGTGCATTTATGAATTACAGATGTGGTACATTAACTAGGCGATCTAACAATTTACAGCAGTTTACCAGGTTTCATGTGTGAAAATGGCTATTGTCTATATTTCCTCCTTGTTCATTGTTGCACTCAAGTCATACACTCAGTACCACATGATTCATGCTTAAAATTACTTGTTAATGACTCTTTTGCTGTCATAGAAATGCAAACAGACATAGTGCATATGAACATAATTCATTTTAAATGTATTCTATATAAATAATATTATTTTAGAAATATGTTTAGCCCAAAAAATGTGCTTGAAAGTAATTAACTTAATTGAAAGTCAGTAACTCTAAACTGATTAAACACATTTTAAAACTTTTGACTAAAAAGTCATTTGTTTAAAGTAATCAGATTCCAGCACTGCTAGACAGCCACTATAATAGTGCCATCATAACACAGTGTAACTTTATTTGATGCTTATACAAGCAGTAAGGTGCACACTTGAGAACAGTCTTAAAAAATGAACTTCTGTGCTGTAGAGACTTGAACTTAGCAAAAAAAAAAAGTGTCAAGTCACTCCACTGGAAAAAAAAAAAGTAAAAGAAGAAAAAAAAAAAGTTAAGAGTCTTCAACTTCATTGATGGATTCAGCTGATCAGACAGAGTTCGGAAACTCGTTCACTGTTCTAAGGAACAGTAGCCCTTGGACGAAGATCAAAGGCATTATAAGTGGGCCCTCTTAGTTTGGTTAGAAACAAGTTATGTTGAAGCATTCTGGATATTGTGACTTAATCCTGCTTGCTGGAAGGCCAGTTGATAAAGCATTGTTGTAGTTGAGTCTAGAAGAGACAAATATACAGTCATGTGGAAACACTGGCAGGGGATGAACCTTTGACTAGATTCATGCCCTGCCCTGTTGTTAATCTTTTATGTTTTCCCATACAACAAAATGTACAGTTTTTAAAAAAAGATCTCACAGAGCTACAGTCTCTGTTTCATCAACTGGTCTCAGTACAATTGACTTAATATAGGAGAAATGGGTCAGGTTGACCTGGTTGTACAGTATCTCCCTTTGCTGGAGAGAACAATATAGTGAATATGTGCATTTGGCAAGCACCATAGTACAGCAGATTTCCACCACTAGCATTGCAGTGTAATATATCATCAGTGCCTTGCATGATGACAACCTTTGGGTGGGAGCAGCCCTTGAGGAGCCAGTGCCCGTGAAACTACTTTGTGTGGTGGGAAAATGTGTCGTTCTCCTTGTGGTGGGGATGGGAATGGTGGTGGGGATTAATAACATTGTAGTTGCTGAAGTCAAGACAATTGTTGTTTGTTTGGTGGGTGTTGATGTGGTGGGAATTAAAGTAGTCGGAAGAGGAATGGTAGTTAATTTTAATGTGGTTGTTGAGGTGGTGGGAAGGACTGATGTAGTTGTCAGATGTGCAGTTGTTAATTGAAATGTGGTTGTGGAAGTAGTGGTGGGGAAGGGTGTAGTCATCAGTGGCACAGTTGTTAATTTTAATGTGGTTGTGGATGTGGTGGTGGGGACTGATGTAGTTGTCAGATCTTGAGTTGTAGCAGTGGTGGGAGGCAGTGGGGTTTTGGTTAGTTGCAAAGTTGTGAGTTCTGTGGTTGTCTGTGGTGGTGTTGTAGTAAGTGGAACTGTTGTCATTATTGGAGTTGTTAGGGTTATTGTTGTAATAATTGTAGTTGGAGCAGGTGTAATTGTTGACTGTAATGCAGTAGTGATGGCAGGGGCCAGCATTTTGGTGTGCAGTGTAGTCATTGGAGTGGTGCTTGTATGGGTCGTAGTTGGTAAAGTTGTGGGGCATACAAGTTGTTGCTCTGTCAAGGAGGAGATGGGGTGATTTAGCAGAGCTTTGGGTGATTCACAAACTTCATCAGGCTTTGACTTAATCTTTTCCTCATTGTTCTTCATCCATTCCAAAAATGGCAACAGGTTACAGTCACAGTGCCATGGGTTATTGTGCAGGTACAATTTGCTGAGTTTTGGAAGAGAGTCAAAAACATCTCCAGGAAGCCTTCTCAGTCTATTATTTGCCAGTTTGAGTGTTGAAAGAGACTGAAGTTTTTCAAAGTCCTCTGATTTGAGTGATTCTATCATGTTATTCTGAAGATTAAGTTCAGTCAGTTTCTCAGGACCTACAAAAAAGTCTCCAGATAAAGTTGAAAATTGGTTTGAGGAGAGGTCTAATTTCTTGAGCTTCTTGAGAGGGCTGAAAACTCCAGTTGGTAAGTATGTAAGTTTATTGTGGCTCAGGCTCAATTCAGTAATTTTCAGCATTTCTCCAAAAAGGATGGTGGGAAGACTGGTGAGTTGATTATTGTGTAGAGTTAGAGTCTTTAATGCAGAAAAGCCAACAAACAGATCTTGGGGTAGTTCCATTAAAAGATTATTATCCAAATACAGTTTTGATAATTTTGTTTTGTGTGGAAACAAATTTGGTTGTATAGTTGAGATTTTGTTGCCTTGAACATTAATTTCTGTCAGATCAGGAAGATTATCAAAAATCCCATCTGGTAAAACATTCAGCTGGTTTTCATACAGCCTGAAAAAACGCAGTTTCTTGAGTTTTGCAAAAAGAGATGTCGATACAGAACTAAATCTGTTTTTTGCTAGATGAAGAGACAACAGATTCTCTAAATTATCAAATGTTCCCTCCTCAATGGAGCTTATCTCATTTGTATGTAGACTCAGTTCTTCAAGCTTTTTTAAATCATCAAATAATCCATTTTCAAGGCTCTGGAGTTTGTTACTTTTTAAAACAAGATGTTTAAGGTTGATGAGATCCTTAAAAACACCTACAGGTAATGCTGTCACTTGGGTGCCAGATATCTCAATGGTTGAGATATTGGGTAAACCCTCAAAGGCTCCGACCTCCACAGACTGCGTTGAAGTTCCGATAAATTCGATTATTGTTAATTGAGGGTTTTTAGCGAAAGCTCCTTTGGTTATGACAGGGATCTGGCTGTTCACGAAGTATATTTCATTGGCTCCTTCTTTCAGTTTTTCAGGAACTGCTGTCATGGTGTTGTCATAGACATCTTTATTTTTACAGTCATCACCTGGTTTACAGATACCTTGAGTGCCACTCAAGTGCAAGTTCACAAGAATGCAAATTAATGCAAGTGCACTTTTTGAATGCATGTACCTATAGAAGAAGAAAACATACAATTTTATTTTATTTTTTAGGTCACTGAAAATATAATGCATATTATATACAGTGCTATAGTCATATATGTCAAATGTGTTGGCTTTTTCATTTTCAATGAACGTGCTACAACCTTGCGCAACTTCTCATCCAATTTCCATGCCAGCACAAAGCTCAAGTGTGTGTGGGTGGGAGTGTATGCACTATTGTGGGTGTTTAGGCGCACAAACTGAGGGTGTATTGTATGTAAATGATGTGACGCGAAGAGCAATTTGCTTTTTTAGTGAGAAATATGTCATTGCACAAGACATTTCAATACCACCTCTTAACTCTTAACCACATTCAGTTCCTGCATTTGCTGTTTGGAGATTTCACAGCAGGTGATAATGTTTTTGTGTCCTTGACAATCACTGTTGAAGCCATTTGTTGAAACAAAAAAATTATGAGATTTGTGTCACATTTTATAAAAGTCATGGTTATTTGTATTTTTTTCAGTTTTTATTATTATTTTTATTTCTATGTTTAAGACATTGCAAAAGGGGCCGATGGAAGTAGGAGAGTAAAATGTTTGGATTCGGTATGAATTTTTTTATCACTTCGTTATTATGATTATACTTTTGTTTTGTTTGAAGTGCAATTTGAATGTACAAATATTTTTCTGCAGTGCCTGCCTATACAATCACTGTTAATACTAGCCATTATTTCTGTATCAGTAGACGAAAATGATTAATAATAGTTTCTCTATAATTTAACTGAGACTACATCCATATCCTGAGCCACATTTTTTCACACAAAGGAATGTGTCCCATTTAACAATGATGCACAAACTAATGTAGATAAATATTTTTATTCTTCCAATTCATTGCATACAGTCTATTTACACAACCAACTTATTATGAATGTACTGTCTTTTTTTATATTGCTGGTGATTGATAGGGATTGGAAAGGAGAAGAACCTCCATTGACCCGAATAGCACCTTGCATGCTCGATATCGCCACACCCACTTGTGACTAGAATTAGCACATGCTTGCATGAATATACCAACACTTCATGGCCATGCCCATTGACTTTGTGCTTATGAGTTAATACATTGTGCTGTGCTTAGCACTTGCATGCTTAAAATATGGCCCTTTATGTTTATGTACAGGATATGTATCTGATTTACTTAATAGAATGTCTATTTTCCAACTAAAATGTGACACTAATCGCTTTTATTTTCCAGTTTCTGATTGCTTTCCAAGCTACTAAGTTGAAGAGATATGATTTGGGCAAATCTGTGCTAGACCATTTCACATACCATACCATTGCTTGAGCAAAACTCACAAAAAAATAATACAAGAAAAAAAGAAATAATAAAAAGGAATATTGTTTATTTCAGTTTGATTATCTCTCATCTCAATTTTTCTAAATGTAAGTTTCATCTAAAGTTATTCCACTGTTACTAATTACCTGCATTCTTTCAAGTCCCATTATTGAGAAATCGTATTTACTGTCCCAGTGGAAAACTCAGAATTCTAGATGATATTCGAGCATGTTGTGGCGTTGAAATGGGGGTGCTGACATGAAAAATTATGGAAAGCAACGATTTGTTAATGTGAGAGCAGGACACAAGTTCAAGTTATTTCAATTTCAATGCTTTACTTCAATAATATAATTATGTATATATAACAGACCATATAGTCAAATGACCCTTCAAAATGACCCTTCGTAGTTTATTTATTGCAAATTAATTAATAATTTGCAAGATATTGTGCATTAATAAACCATATGCTGTAGGTTGTTTAAAAGTCAGGTGTATTCACGTATGCTTTTTCACTGAAACTAAAAAAAAGAGCTTTTGCTGTCGTTCTTTATGTATTTTTTTTTAGTTTGGCATCTTCCATATTTTATTTTCGACTTGAAGGCGTGAGATGCCGTATTAACAAATGCCCAACTCGAAAATAGGAGCTTTCCAGGAACATTTGATTGCAGTATCTGTCCTGAGTGCAGTTAGCTAACCATGCTGAGATTTCCAAGTAGGGGACGGATGTTATCGTAAAGTACTGAACCATGTTCAACAGTAAATGTTACTGGAATTGTTATTCACTGTGTTCAAAACCGTTCAGCTAGACGATTGTAAAACGTTTAAAGTTATTGACCTCTTTATCTCCATAACCCAGGGTTTACAAATGTGTAGTGTGAAACCTCTAAACCTGAGTACCCAGGATTATTTACTAACTCTTAATTACTAAGTCTGAGAATGACCCAGATAAAAATTTCAAATGTGAAAATATCTATAGTCACCGTTTGTAGGTAAAACATTATGACTACGGATACATCGTAAGATGAAGCCATTTTAGACGTATTTAAATACTATATAATGTAGTGAAATATTGTTCCCTTTCTGTCACTCACTCGAAGTTGTGTCGATGGTAGTGACACAAGGGGGCTTCTGTCGAGAGCCTTGGATACCTCGGAATATGAAAAAGGCCAATGCCAAAGTGGCAAACAGAATTTGCATGTCCCGTCCCCAGACATACAGGTATAAAAGGAGGGGATCTTGCATCTGTTCAGTCAGATTTTTTCATCGGAGCCAAGCGGTTGTGTGATCAGCGAGCTGAGACACTCACTACTGTTCCACTCACCTCTAAGAGCATTGCTGTTGGATCCTACGGTGCATTACCAGCGGCTTTCTCCCTTCTCTGCACTCCAGTGCAGTCCATGCCCCTGGATGCTTTGACAGTGTTTCCTAAAAGAGTATATTTCCTCTAAAAGAGTATACACATTGGTGTCCCTGGATGCGGTAGATATCTCTCCGCTTCCGACTGTCATATATGCTGCCTCACGTATATGGCGAGAGCATTGGGCTGGACCGGAACTTCCTGCCCCCCCCACCTCAGCACTCATGGTTAGACGATTGGGTCCTCGGGTCAGGGCATCACTCACAGACACGCCTCCCCCTTGGTTACTTTCTTCCCGGAAGTGCATGAAGAGCTGACAAAGTATTAGAGGGCACCATTTACTGCCCGAAACCGACCTCCTCGCTCGTCCGCTCTCACTATGCTCGACATCGGGGCGGTCCACGGGTACATGGAGGTCCCCCGGCGTTATCGCCCAGTACTCCCCTCTGAGGCCTGTAGGGCGACGCCGTCCCTGGCGTCCAAAGCCTACAGTGCCACCGGATGGGCTGCTTACACTCTGCATGCCAAGGCCCTCCTGCAAACCCACCAGGCCAAGGCACTCAAAGAGTTGCACTTGGGTAGTCCTGATCCTGATGTGCTGCAGGAACTGCGCTCAGCAACTGACCTCACCCTCCGGGCCACAAAGGTTGCAGCGCGGGCACCCGGACAGGCGATGGCCACCCTCATGGTCCAGGAATGACTATCTGTGGCTGGACCTGATCGAGATGTGGGATTCTGACAAAGCTTGTTTACTCAATGCCCCCGTCTCCCAGCTCAGCCTATTCGGTGACGGCGCTGAGGACTTTACCCAACACCTTTCATTGAAAATCATCGAAAGCTCAGGCAGCTCTGCCCCAACTCGGGCCCAGCTCTCGGCCCCAGTTTAGAGCTCCCTGCAGGAAGCCATCGCACCGTCTCACAAACCTCTTTGTGGACACAAAAGGCTCCCAGGTGTTCCTCTCCCAGCGAGATGGTCTCTATGGAGTTATATGTCATTCTCACAGCGCCCCGGCATCAAACTCTTACAGTCAAAGTGTCACTATGGACGTAGACCTTTCTGACGAGTACAGAGGATGTCTCACTAGGATATCCTCCTCAGTCACTAACCCGCCCCCTGCCAGGTACGCGGAGCAAGGTAAGTGCTTTGAGTCTTTTCTAAACACACATTCCTCAGGATGCAACTTTGCCTCCTGACGCAACACTACCTGTTCCCCACCGCTGCGAAGCCCCACCAGGTACGGGGGCGGGACATGCAAATTCTGTTCGCCAATTTGGCGTTGGCCTTTTTCATATTCAGAGGTATCTGAGGCTCTCGAAAGAAGCCCCCTTGTGTCACTACAGTCAACACAACGTCTTGTTCCCTTCATCAGGGAATGGGGTTAACACTAGTAATCTAGACGTTTATTTTATTTTGAAAGAAAATTCTGGATTACACCATGAACCAATAAACCTGCAATAAAATCTATAACAAGCAATTTGCCCATATATGTACCCATAGCCTAAAATCATATCCAATGATATATGATGTCCTCATGAATGAATAATATTAAGAGACAAAACAATACAAAAAGCAGAATAATAAAAAATTAAATAAACAAATTACAGTAACTTTTACTGACACAAGTCACAACATTTCTGTAAAAATTTGAATTTTGGATAAATAATGGATAAAAATAAAATAAATATATAAAACTTTACACAGAACTCAATTTATTAATTTTGTTTATACATAATTGTTTCCTCGCCTTCACAATGGCATTAACCAAATATCTTGCCCTGTTCTTGATGTGCATGTGTTGTATCAGATAGAAAACAAAACTCTTACCTGCTCATCTCTGCTTTAGCTGAACTACCAATGCAGTTTGCTACTTTATACACAGTTTACTGCTCTTATCTGCATATAACTTTGCCTAAGCATCACAGTATGTGCGTAAAGCAGCAGTAAGGGTGTGGATAGTTTGTTTGCTGTTTTTGAAGAGATAAGCAATTTGTGGCACAAGCAAGGCTTTGACATAAGCTTAAATTTTGGCTTTAGGCAGAAATTATTTGTTTTGTAGCTTTTGGTCTTAAATATTTATAATTTGGTTGAATTGAGAATTATTTTCCAAAAATTACCAATTCCAATGAAGCATATACAATGAGTTTAACAATGAAAAATGAGGATAATACTCTTTTGCTGGTTAAAAGCACATAACATTTGCTTAGAATATAGTGTACATATATGTATATAATGAAGCAATTTTTGTCTCTTCTCTTCTCTTCTCTTCTCTTCTCTTCTCTTCTCTTCTCTTCTCTTCTCTTCTCTTCTCTTTAAGAGTTAGAGTCTTTAATGCAGAAAAGCCAACAAACAGATCTATCTTATCCAAATACAGTTTTGATAATTTTGTTTTGTGTGGAAACAAATTTGGTTGTATAGTTGAGATTTTGTTGCCTTGAACATTAATTTCTGTCAGATCAGGAAGATTATCAAAAATCCCATCTGGTAAAACATTCAGCTGGTTTTCATACAGCCTCAAAAAACACAGTTTCTTGAGTTTTGCAAAAAAGAGACATTGATACAGAACTAAATCTGTTTTTTGCTAGATGAAGAGACAACAGATTCTCTAAATTATCAAATGTTCCCTCCTCAATGGAGCTTATCTCATTTGTATGTAGACTCAGTTCTTGAAGCTTTTTTAAATCATCAAATAATCCATTTTCAAGGCTCTGGAGTTTTTTACTTTTTAAAACAAGTTGTTTAAGGTTGATGAGATCCTTAAAAACACCTACAGGTAATGCTGTCACTTGGGTGTCAGCTATCTCAATGGTTGAGATATTAGGTAAACCCTCAAAGGCTCCAACCTCCACAAACTCTATTGAAGTTCCAATAAATTCGATTTTTGTTACTTGACGGTTTTTAGCAAAAGCTCCTTTGGTTATGACAGGGATCTGGCTGTTCACAAAGTACATTTCATTGGCTCCTTCTTTCAGTTTTTCAGGAACTACTGTCATGGTGTTGAAATACTGTAGATCTTTATATTTACAGTCATCACCTGGTTTACAGATACCTTGAGTGCCACTCAAGTGCAAGTTCACAAGAATGCAAATTAATGCAAGTGCACTTTTTGAATGCATGTACCTATAGAAGAAGAAAACATACAATTATATTTTATTTTTTAGGTCACTGAAAATATGATGCATATTATAAACAGTGCTATAGTCATACACTCACCTAAAGGATTATTAGGAACACCATACTAATACTGTGTTTGACCCCCTTTCGCCTTCAGAACTGCCTTAATTCTACGTGGCATTGATTCAACAAGGTGCTGAAAGCATTCTTTAGAAATGTTGGCCCATATTGATAGGATAGCATCTTGCAGTTGATGGAGATTTGTGGGATGCACATCCAGGGCACGAAGCTCCCGTTCCACCACATCCCAAAGATGCTCTATTGGGTTGAGATCTGGTGACTGTGGGGGCCATTTTAGTACAGTGAACTCATTGTCATGTTCAAGAAACCAATTTGAAATGATTCGAGCTTTGTGACATGGTGCATTATCCTGCTGGAAGTAGCCATCAGATGATGGGTACATGGTGGCCATAAAGGGATGGACATGGTCAGAAACAATGCTCAGGTAGGCCGTGGCATTTAAACGATGCCCAATTGGCACTAAGGGGCCTAAAGTGTGCAAAGAAAACATCCCCCACACCATTACACCACCACCACCAGCCTGCACAGTGGTAACAAGGCATGATGGAGCCATGTTCTCATTCTGTTTACACCAAATTCTGACTCTACCATCTGAATGTCTCAACAGAAATCGAGACTCATCAGACCAGGCAACATTTTTCCAGTCTTCAACTGTCCAATTTTGGTGAGCTCTTGCAAATTGTAGCCTCTTTTTCCTATTTGTAGTGGAGATGAGTGGTACCCGGTGGGGTCTTCTGCTGTTGTAGCCCATCTGCCTCAAGGTTGTGCGTGTTGTGGCTTCACAAATGCTTTGCTGCATACCTCGGTTGTAACGAGTGGTTATTTCAGTCAAAGTTGCTCTTCTATCAGCTTGAATCAGTCGGCCCATTCTCCTCTGACCTCTAGCATCAACAAGGCATTTTCGCCCACAGGACTGCCGCATACTGGATGTTTTTCCCTTTTCACACCATTCTTTGTAAACCCTAGAAATAGTTGTGCGTGAAAATCCCAGTAACTGAGCAGATTGTGAAATACTCAGACCGGCCCGTCTGGCACCAACAACCATGCCACGCTCAAAATTGCTTAAATCAACTTTCTTTCCCATTCTGACATTCAGTTTGGAGTTCAGGAGATTGTCTTGACCAGGACCACACCCCTAAATGCATTGAAGCAACTGCCATGTGATTGGTTGATTAGATAATTGCATTAATGAGAAATTGAACAGGTGTTCCTAATAATCCTTTAGGTGAGTGTATATGTCAAATGTGTTGGCTTTTTCATTTTCAATTATTAATTTGTTGATTATTCTGTCTACTGACATTTTGGGCTCTATTTTCGTGAGTATACAAAGCGCAGTGCAACGTGCTACAACCTTGCGCAACTTCTCATCCAATTTCCATGCCAGCACAAAGCTCGAGTGTGCGTGGGTGGGAGTGTATGCACTATTGTGGGTGTAGGCGCACAAACTGAGGGTGTAATGTATGTAAATAAATAAATAAAAGTGAAGAGCAATTTGCTTTTTTAGTGAGAAATATGTCATTGCACTAAGACATTTCAATATCACCTCTTAACTCAGCGCAAAGACCACATTCAGTTCCTGCATTTGCTGTTTGGAGATTTCACAGCAGGTGATAATGTTTTTGTGTCCTTGACAATCACTGTTGAAGCCATTTGTTGAAACAAAAAAATTATGAGATTTGTGTTACATTTTATAGAAGTCATGGTTATTTTTTTATTTATTTATTTTTTTTCAGTTTTTATTATTATTTTTATTTCTCTGTTTAAGACATTGCAAAAGGGGCCGATGGAATTAGGAGAGTAAAATGTTTGGATTCGGTATGATTTTTTTGACCACTTCGTTATTATGATTATACTTTTGTTTCGTTTGAAGTGTAATTTGAATTTAGACATATTTTTCTGAAGTGCCTGCCTATACAATCACTGTCAATACTAGCCATTATTTGTGTATCAGTAGACGAAAATTATTAATAATAGTTTCTCTATAATTTAACTGAGCCTACATCAATATCCTGAACCACATTTTTCACACAAAGGAATGTGTCCCATTTAACAGTTATGCACAAAATAATGTAGATAAATATTTTTATTCTTCCAATTCATTGCATACAGTCTATTTACACAACCAACTTATTATGAATGTACTACTAATAAAAAGGAATATTGTTTATTTCAGTTTGATAATCTCTCATCTCAATTTTTCTAAATGTAAGTTTCATCTAAAGTTATTCCACTGTTACTAATTACCTGTATTCTTTCAAGTCCCATTATTGAGAAATCGTATTTACTGTCCCAGTCGAAAACAGAATTCTAGATGATATCCGAGCATGTTGTGGCGTTGAAATGGGGGTGTTGACATGAAAAATGATGGAAAGCAATGATTTGTTAATGTGAGAGCAGGACACGAGTTCAAGTTATTTCAATTTCAGTGCTTTATTCAATAATATAATTATTTATATATGACAGACCTTATAGTCAGCTAATGTAAAACAAATGACCCTTCGTAGTTTCTTTATTGCAAATTAATTAATAATTTGCTAGATATTGTGCATTAATAAACCATATGCTGTAGGTTGTTTAAAAGTCAGGTGTACTCAGTCGCCTGGCTCCACGAATGAAACGGGTGAGTAGAGGATGTCTCCCCAAAGGCACCCCGTCCATCAGGGCGTGGCAAGCCGAAATGGCGGCCTCATAAACCCTGAGAGTGGCGGGGCATATGCCTGCTGACAATTTTTCCTGCAGAAAATCCAGAACTGAAGCAATCTGGCAGTTAACTGCATCTGCGTTATGTGTACTGCACCATTTTTCAAAGACACTCCATTTATTGGCGTAGATCCTTCTGGTAGAGGGAGCCCTAGCACTTAAAATGGTCTCGATAACCTCAGGTGAAATCCCTGTGTCCCTCAGTTGGTACCCTTCAGGGGCCAAACAAGAACGTTCCACAGCTCGGGCCGGGGATGAAATATTGTCCCCTGTGCCTGAGACAGAAGGTCCCTCCTATTCGGAATCACCCAAGGCGAGCCGTCGAGGAGAGACATTATCTCCGAGAACCATACCCTGTTCGGCCAATGTGGCACTATCAGTAAGCGGCAAGACCCTTGCTGTCGAACTCTGGCTAAGATACCTGGGAGCAGATAAACCAGGGGGAAATACATACAGGCACATTCTGAGCCATGAATGCGCCATCGCGTCCAGACCCTGGGGGGGGGTGGGGGGGTAACTGCTGTCTGCTCCCCCGTCGGTAACTGCTGTCTGGACAGTAAATCTGCTCCCACATTCAGGCATCCAGGGATATACACTGCCCTGAGTGACAGGAATTTGCCCTGGGCCCAAAGGAGAATACGACGTGCCAGAAAATTCAGCTGGCGTGAACGTAGACCTCCTTGATGATTTATGTAGGAGACTGCTGTTGTGTTGTCCACCCGCACTAGGACATGGCAGCCTCTCAGATGCTGTAGGAAGTATTTCAGGGCCAGAAATACCACCATCAACTCAAGGCAGTTGATGTGCCAACCGAGCTGATGACCCTCCCAATCCCCTTGGGCAGGACGACCACTTAAGACTGCTCACCAGCCCCTCAGGGAGGCGTCTGTCGTAAGCAGTCTGCGATGACAAGACACACCTAGAGTGGGACCCAAGGTAAGAAACCGGGGTCTGAACCACATAGAAAGGGAATGAAGCCCGCAGCACGTAACCCTTATTTGCCTTAGGGGACTGGCCCTTGGATGAAATCCCCTGGCTTTTAGCCACAGCTGAAACGGTCTCATAGGCAGAAGGCCCAAAGGGATCACCATGGATGCAGATGCCATGAGACCTAGAATTCGTTGATACTGACGAACAGTGCAACCTTGACCTAGCCTGACTTCGCTCAGGGTGTTCTGAATGGAAAAGATCTGAGCAGGAAACAATTGTGCCCGCATCGTGATCGAATTCCATATAACTCCCAGATAGGTTATTTCCTGGGTAGGAGAGAGAATGCTCTTTTTGACGTTGAGTCTCAGACCAAGAGAAACCAGATGAGCTAAGACGATATCCCTGTGTTGATCTGCCAGTTCTTGAGACTGTGCCAGTATCAGCCAGTCGTCTATGTAATTTAGAATGCGGATGCCCTGGAGTCGCAAAGGAGCCAGTGCTGCATTTGTGCATTTCGTGAATGTGTGGGGTGATAGGGCTAGGCTGAATGGAAGAATGGACCCGATACTGGAATGCTTCGCCCCTGAAAGCGAACCTCAGGAACTTCCTGTGCTGTGGCATAATTTCTAATTGAAAATATGTGTCCATAAGCTCGATCGTGACCAGCCAATCGTAACGTTGGACAGGCTACCGTCTTGACAGCATCTTGAACTTGAACACCCTGACTGAGCGGTTCAAGCCTCGAAGATCTAAGATCGGACGCAACCCCCCCACCCTTCTTGGGGACCAGGAAGTATTTGGTGGCGTAGTGGCTAGAGCACAGGGCTGCTAATCAGAAGGTCGCTGGTTCAAATCCTACAGCCACCACCATTGTGTCCTTGAGCAAGGCACTTAACTCCAGGTTGCTCCGGGGGGGATTGTCCCTGTCATAAGGGCTCTGCCAAATGCATAAATGTAAATGTAAATGGCCCCTTTGACCATGAGATTTTGCAGTTCTTTCCACAGTAGACATGCCTGCTCCGGTTTCACGGAAGTGGAGACCACGGCGTTGAAACACAGAGGACGGCGAGAGAATTTAATTCTGTATCCTCTTTCTACTGTTCTTAGGACCCACATAGAAATACCGGGCAGAAGTTTCCACGCTGCCAAGTTTTCTGAAATTGGTACTAATTTCGACACTTCCTGTTGAGGGGATGTCGGGTGATCCACGTCCTGGAATAAGGCAGGAAGCAGCGGTACACCCAACATTTTGTTGGAAGCCTCTGCCTCCCGAAACACCAGAGGCTGTGGGAAAGTAGAGGATTTGTGGGGGTACCGGGAGGGGCGAAGTGGATGGTACATGCGCCCCGTCCCGAGGGGAGCTACCCCCACAGGGCTGGGCGCAAGACCGTCAGGGTTTTTGTCTTTTTGAGATAACTGCCCTGAGGTCTTGCTTTGGAGGCTGTCGAGGGCGACAAGCCTGTCCCCAGTCATCACGTGGGGGAGCACGACTCACATGCTCTGTTTCTGAGCCTCCCTTCTAGCAGGACCAGGGCGGGACTGGGTGGTCGACGGCACGGCCCCTTGAGTGCGGCGCGGAAAGAATTTCCAAAATGCTTCCTCTTGGCTTTTCGCCTCTCGGAACCTGGAGATAACCGTATTCATGGCATCTCCGAACAGTCCAGAAGGCGAAACCGGGGCATCAAGGATAAAAGCTTTATCTTTGTCCTTGATGCCGATAGGTTGAGACCGGCCAATTGCACGGGCTGTCTGTTTGGTCACGCGGAGAGATAGCTCAACGAAGCTCAGAAAACGCTTCCTCGTCAAGCGTGGTACCTGCACTCAGGTCCTTAAGCAGATCAGCCTGTTATGCCTGTAACACTGCCATGGTGTGCAGAGCAGCACCAGCCTGACCTGCTGCTTGATACACCTTCCCCACTAGCATAGAGGTGGTCCTGCACGGCTTCGTGGGGAGTGAGGGTCTTTTCAGCGATGATGCAGAGCCCGGTGAGAGATAACCCGCAAGTGTCTCCTCAACCGGCGGCATCATAGAACACCCCCATGTCTCAGCACCCACGATAGTCAAATATATCGACGTCGAGGGCACGTGGACACGGGAAGTATAAGGTTTCCTCCATGAATGAGAAAGCTCGTCATGGAGGTCATCAAAGAAGGGAAGGGACTGATGAGGCGTTCCCTTCCCCCGGCCACCAGACAGAAATCTATCCTCCAATTTGGAGTGTTTGGGGGTCTCTTGTTGGCGTGGCCAGTCTATCTGAAGCCTGGCCACAGCACGAGTAACCACGTCGATTAATTCCTCTGCTGATTTATTATCAAACCCGGAATGCTCGGGGGTGGATAACTCGAAATCTGCAGAACCAAGAGATTCAAGGTCCCCCTCATGAACCGAAGAGGCACCGGAGCACGCTTCAAGATCACGGGAAGGACCAGCAGGGTCTGGGAAGAGAGCGAGCGAAAAGGGACAAACCTGTCTCTCGCTCCTCAGCCAGATCCATGCGAGAGCCCCACGAGTGAAGTGTGGGCACTGACTCCCGAAAGTAAGCGAGGCGAGCGCGAAGCATTTTGCCCGAAAGCAGATCGCAATGCTCGCACCCGCCCCGCACCGATGCGAGAGCATCATGCTCTTCCCAAAGACAAACAAAAAAAAACTTTCATCCATCGTTTGCCTTCATTTTCAGTCATTTTATTTTATTTTTTTAGTGGAAAGAGAAAGTAGAAAAGGTTCACTGCGCACTGCCTAACAGATTCTAACTCCTAACAGAGGAAAGAAAGTTTGACAGGCTCATGATAGCACACAATACACAATGGCTCTGAAGACAAAAGATCTGATGATGCTCCGGTGACGCATCTATTTATAGCCACTGCGCCAGGTGCGTCCAATGATTACACCGGCAGAGGCTATAAATTCCAGTCAATGTTCATTGACATGTTGCACACATATTCACAGCTGGTCACAACTAAGACGTTTTCCCAAAGCGCTTTTCAGCGCAGCATAATAGTGAAGCTTTTTGTAAAGGGAACAGTACAAAAAGCAAAATAATATAAAATAAAATAAAAAAATGACTGTAACTTTTGCTGTCACAAGTCACAACATTTCTGTAAAATTAGAATTTTGGATAAATAATGGATTAAAATAAAATAAATATAAGAAACTACTCAGAACTCAATTTATTAATTTTGTTTATACATAATTGTTTCCTCTCCTTCACAATGCCATTAACCAAATATCTTGTCCTGTTCTTGATGTGCATGTGTTGTATCAGATAGAAAACCAAACTCTTACCTGCTCATCTCTGCTTTAGCTGAACTACCAATGCGGTTTGCTACTTTGTACGCAGTTTACTGCTCTTATCTTCATATAACTTTGCCTAAGCATCACAGTATGTGCGTAAAGCAGCAGTAAGGGTGTGGATCGTTTGTTTGCTGTTTTTGAAGAGATAAGCAATTTGTGGCAACAAACAAGGCTTTGACATAAGAAAGAAAGGAACAAAATATATTGCTTAAGTTTTGGCTTTAGGCAGAAATTATTTGTTTTGTAGCTTTTGGTCTTAAATATTTATAATTTGGTTGAATTGAAAATTATTTTCCAAAAATTACCAATTCCAATGAAGCATATACAATGAGTTTAACGATGAAAAATGAGGATAATACTCCTTTGCTGGTTAAAAGCACATAACATTTGCTTAGAATATAGTGTACTTATGTGTATAAAATGAAGCAATTTTTATCTCTTCTCTTCTCTTCTCTTCTCTTCTCTTCTCTTCTCTATCAAGGTCTGTATTTAGTCAAAATACAATGGTTTGACCTCTACTGAAATAGTCTTGCTCTGGTTAAACATTAAAAAAGTATTTTTAAGCTGTACGGTTGAATGGTTTATGTGCAAAAAATACAGGCAACTTTAGAAGTGTTTTATCCACCACTAGCCAGAATTGGCATTCATTTTTCATATTTGTAATATCACATGACCACAAACTGTCAGCCTCATGCCAACAAAACTTTTATTTTGAGGAAAGTTAATGCCATCATTTTCAGCATTTCTCCAAAAGACAATGAAGGGAGGACTGGTGAATTGAGTGTTTTGCATAGTTAGAGGATTTTTAAAAAAAAAATATATATTTTTTTTTTTATTTGCTAACAAGTATCGGTCAATACTGAAGCCACTTTCTTAAAACTTTTCATACAGTCAGCATTACCAACATGCAGCTTGGCCAGACAGTTAATATCACCTCCAAAACTCACTCAATCCAACAAAACATTTCATACATCTCTCAAAATAAGCTTGTTCGGCCATAACACTTGCATCAGTTCACACTCAGAAAGCATACATTGTCACTCAGAACTCGCTGACCTTAAAAAAACACTAACAACAGGGAGCATTGCATAAATTAAAAACTTCTATCTTTGAAGTTTTAATTATTTCTTTACATAAATCAGTATTTCATTATAGAATATCAATTTATTCACTGACACCTTTTCACTGAATTGACTGTACTAAAGTACAGTCAGGTCCATAAATATTGGGACATCAACACAATTCTAATCTTTTTGGCTCTATACACCACCACAATGGAGTTGAAATGAAACGAACAAGATGTGCTTTAACTGCAGTTCCCCTTCTGTCACTCTCTCGACGTAGTGTCGAAGGAAGTGACACAAGGGGTCTTCTCGGACGCCGAATCGTACCTCTGAACCGGAGAAAAGGCCAATGTCAAATTGGCAGACAGAAATTGCATGCCCCGCCCCGGACATACGGGTATAAAGGGAAGCGGGGCAGCGAATGCCAGTCAGAATTTTTCTTCGGAGCCGAATGGTTGTACCGCAAGCAGCTGAAACACACTCCTGTTTCACTCACCTCTACCAGCGAGAAGTATTGCTGTTGGATCCGCACGGCGCATTTCCAGCTGGCGTCTCTCTCTCTGCACGCTGTGCAGTTCACGCAAACTTTCTGTTTGAAAGAGTGTTCTCCTCCTAAAAGAGTATATTTTCTCTAAAAGAGTTTGAGTTCCCACTCATAAAAGAGCAATACACAGCAGGCGTTGAACGTCCTTTTCAGGACGCGTCTTTTTAAAGATGTCTTTCCGCCTCTGTGTAGTTCCTGGATGCGGTTGATATCTCTCCACTTCTGACGGTCATGAAAGCAGCCTTGTGTGCCTGGGCTGCGATCACACACAGGCAGCGTTTTATGAATGGTTCATGTTCTCGGGGAGAGAACATAACCACGGCAACATTGCGATCGCGCGTTGTCATGAGAGAAAGCCACTTCTGCCGCCCCCCGCGTTGTTCCTTTTTCCCTCGGGATTGAGGTCGACCCGGCAGGCGATGAAGGCGATTTGGGGATGACCACGGGCTTGGTTTCGCCGGGTAAATCCCCACGAACCACCCGCCCCCCGGCACTCTTGTTTGCGTCCGTCCGAGCTCGGGAAGCGTGCGGCTCGCTTCCCGGCCAGCCGGCATTTTCCCTTGAGCCCCCGGAAGTGGATGACGGCATCGCCGCTGCATCGGCGAGCGTCACAGTGGCGTCTGATGCTGATGACTCGCCTGGGCTGCCACCTTCGGGTCTGCTCGTCCAGTCTGAGGCTGATTCGCAGATGTCCGCTATGCTTTCCCGGGCTGCTGCGAGCACGAGGCTGGATTGGAAATCTCCGCCCCCCCTCTCGGCTACTCGATCGGTTCCTCGGGTCATGGCGCTGCTTATAGCCACACCCCCCCTTGGTTCCGTCGTTCCCGGAAGTGCATGACGAGCCAACGTGGTCGGAACCGACCTCCGCTTGTCCGCTCTCACTACCCTGGATGGCGGAACACCGCCACCTGACAGGACTATCCGGTACTCCTCTCCAGAGCCATAGAATCAAAAGTCTACAGCACCACTGGACAGGCCGCCTCCGCACTGCATGCCATGGCTCTCCTGCAATTTACTAAGCCAAGGCACTCAAGATCTGCACCTGGGTAGTTCCAACCCCGATGTGCTGCAGGAACTGTGCTCTGCTCCAACCTCGCTCTCAGAGCTACGAAGGTCACGGCGCAGGCACTCGGGTGGACGATGGCCACACTCATGGTCCAGGAGCACCACCTCTGGCTGAAAAAATCACGATTTCTCAACGCATCGGGCTCCCAGCTCGGCCCTTCGGCGACACCATCGACAACTTTGCCCAACAGTTCTCGGTGGTGAGGAAGCAGAGGGGGGCAGTTTCTCACATCATGCCGGGACTGTTGAGATCTGGAAGCAGAGTGCCGTGAGAACGGCATTTGCGGGCCAGGTGACCCAGAGACAAAAGGAAATAGCTCTCTTACTGAGAATATGAGAGTGTGAAAACTAATTCAACAAAAAAAATTTCCTCCCGGCCCTCCACCGGGGACGGAGCGGTCTTACCATCTCCGGAGCTAACTTCTTGGTCCCTGGGTCGAGCGTCTACAGAGTGCCTGGGAGCCTTCCAGGTCCTCAAGGGGGTCCGTGAGACGGGGGCGTATGCCGCCTGCGAGGTGCTCGACGCTGTGGCTGAGAGCTGGGCCTGGGTTGCGGAGCTACCTGTTGTTGCTTTCTGGTCGCAGGGGGGACGCCCTAGGCGAGCAGGTGGGGCGCGGGCGCGCTGACTGGGTGGAGTCGCGGCATGATGTGAGAAACTGCCCCAGTCCACCTGCCTCCAGTTCCCACAACTGTACCCGGGCCGGCCGGTTCCGACGAGTCTAGAGGACGCCTACCCTCCTGCTCAGTCGCTAACCTGCCCTCTGCCGGGTGTGCGGAGCAAGGTAAGTGCTTGAGTCTTTTCTCAGCACCAGAGCCTCGGGACGCGTCATCACCTCCTGATGGTGCTTTACCTGCTCCGCCACGCCGCTCCGCCCCGCCCGGTACGTCAAACGTGATCGTCCCCTTAGTCCCCCTCACATGGAGCTTGGAAGGTTATCGCTTCCCAACCCATCGCGCTGGTTGGCCAGGATCATCCGACTTGGCTCCACGATGCAGTTCGCCCGGCTCCCGCCTCGTTTCAGCGGTATTTTCTCCACTCTAGGGAAATCTCCGTCCCCCCCTCTCAGCTACTCGATCGGTTCCTTGGGTCATGGTGCTGCTTATAGCCACGCCCCCCCTTGGTTCCGTCGTTCCCGGAAGTGCATGACAAGCCAACACGGTCGGAAGCCAACGCCCTCCGCTTGTCCGCTCTCACTACCCTGGATGGCGGAACACCGCCACCTGGCGGGACAATCCGGTACTCCTCTCCTGAGTCGTAGAATGACGTCATCACTGACCTCAAAAGTCTACAGCACCACTGGACAGGCCGCCTCCACTCTGCATGCCATGGCTCTCCTGCAATTTACTAAGCCAAGTCACTCAAGATCTGCACCTGGGTAGTTCCAACCCCTACGTGCTGCAGGAACTGCGCTATGCTCCAACCTCGCTCTCAGAGGTACGAAGGTCACGGCGCAGGCACTCGGGTGGACGATGGCCACACTCGTTGTCCAGGAGCGCCACCTCTGGCTGAACACGGTCGAGATGCATGGCATTGACAAATCACAATTTCTCAACGCCCCTGCCTCACAGCTCGGCCCTTCGGCGACACCATCGACAACTTTGCCCAGCAGTTCTCGGTGGTGAGGAAGCAGAGGGGGGCAGTTTCTCACATCATGCCGCGACGCCACCCAGTCAGCGCGCCCGCACCCCGCCTGCTCGCCGAGGTTGTCCCCCCTGCGACCAGAAAGCAACAACAGGTAGCTCCACAACCCGGGCCCAGCTCTCAGCCCCAGCGTCGAGCACCTCGCAGGTCTCACGGACCCCCTCGAGGACCCGGAAGGCTTCCAGGTGCTCTGTAGATGCTCGACCCAGGGACCAAGACGTTAGCTCCGGAGATGGTAAGACCGCTCCGTCCCCGGTGGAGGGCCGGGAGGAGAATTTTTTTTGTTGAATTAGTTTTCACACTCTCATATTCTCAGTAACAGAGCTATTTCCTTTTGTCTCTGGGTCACCTGGCCCGCAAATGCCGTTCTGACGGCACTCTGCTGCCAGATCTCAACAGTCCCGGCATCCTGGACGCGGACCACCTGCCTCCAGTCCCCACGACTGTTCCCCGGCCGGCCGGTTCCGACGAGTCTAGAGGACACCTACCCTGGACCTCCTCCTGCTCAGTCGCTAACCCACCCCCTGCCGGGTGTGCAGCGTAAGATAAGTGCTTGAGTCTTTTCTCAGCACCAGAGCCTCGGGACGCATCATCGCCTCCCGATGGCGCTTTACCTGCTCTGCCCTGCCGCGATGCCCCGCCCGGTACGTCAAACGTGATCGTCCCCTTAGTCCCTCTCGCACGGAGCTTGGACGCGTGGTTATCACTTCCCAACCCGTCGCGCTGGTTGGCCAGAACCATCTGACTCGGCTCTGCGATTCAGTTCGCCCGGCTCCCACCTCGTTTTCGCTCCACTCTAGGGTAGTATTCGTGGTATTCGCTCCACTCTAGGGTGCGGGCAACAAGCTGGTGCCTTACGAGCAGAGATTTTTACACTGCTCCTCAAGGATGCGATAGAGCCCGTCCCTCCAGCCGAGATGAAGAAGGGTCTCTACAGCCCTTACTTCATCGTACCCAGAAAAAGTGGCGGGTTGTGACCAATCTTGGACTTGCGAGTTCTCAACCGGGCTTTGCACAGACTCCCATTCAAAATGCTCACGCAGAAGCAGATTCTCACCTGCGTTCGGGAGCTAGATTTGTTCGCGGTGGTAGACCTGAAGGACGCGTACTTCCACGTCTCCATTTTGATGCAACACCGACCCTTCTTACGGTTCACATTTGACGGCCAGGCGTATCAGTACAAAGTCCTCCCCTTCGGCCTGTCCCCTCCTCTTGCCCCCCTAAGGGAAGCGGGCATCCGCATACTCAATTATCTCGACGACTGGCTTATCCAAAATAGCTCACTCTCAATAATTGCTATGCGCTCACAGGGACCAGGTGCTCCAGCACCTCAGCCGTTCAGGGCTTCAGGTCAACTGGGAAAAGAGCAGGCTCGCCCCGGTTCAGAGCATCTCTTTTCTCGGTATGGAGTTAGACTCGGTCTCAATGACAGCGCGTCTCACCAACGAGCGCTCTCCGTTAGTACTCAGCTGCCTCGCTTTCTTCAAGCCCGGCACAGCGGTCCCTTTAAAACAATTCCAGTGGCTCCTGGGGCATATGGCATCCTCAGCCGCGGTCGCGCCACTTGGGTTGATGCATATGAGACCGCTACAGCACTGGCTACAGACCCGAGTCCCGAGATGGGCATGGCGCCATGGAACGCATCGTGTGACAATCACCCCCACCTGCCATCAAACTTTCAGCCCATGGACAGACCTCTGCTTCCTACGGTCTGGAGTTCCCTTGCAGCAGGTGTCCAGATGCGTCGTGGTCACCACAGACACCTCTCGATTGGGTTGGGGCGCCACGTGCAACGGGCGTGCTGCCGCTGGCACCTGGAAAGGCCCCCGGCAGCGTTGGCACATCAATTGCCTAGAGTTGATGGCCGTTATCCTTGCCCTATGGAGGTTTTTTCCACTAATCCGAGGCAAGCACGTTCTGATCCGTTCAGACAGCACCGCGACGGTAGCGTACATAAATCGCCAAGGCGGCGTACGCTCTCGTCATATGCCTCAACTCGCCCGCCATCTCCTCCTCTGAAGTCAGCCGCGACTCAGGTCGCTGCTAGCCACTCACATCCCTGGAGAACGCAGCATGACAGAGGACGCTTGTCGCGGCAGGCTTCGCTCAGCGGAGAGTGGAGGCTCCACCCCCAGGTGGTCCAGCTCATTTGGGACCGATTCGGCAAGGCACAGGTAGATCTCTTTGCCTCCCAAGACAATTCCCATTGCCCACTCTGTTATTCCCTGACATATGCTCCCCTCGGGACAGACGCGCTGGCACACAGCTGGCCCCAGGGACTGCACAAGTACGCATTTCCCCCAGTGAGCCTTCTTGCATCGGTGCTGTGCAAGATCAGGGAGGACGAGGAACAGGTTACCGTGGTGGCCCCTTACTGGCCCACCCGCACCTGGTTTTCGGAACCCATGCTCCTCGTGACAGCCCCTCCCTGGAAAATCCCCCTGAGAAAGGACCTTCTTTCTCAGGGACGGGGCACCCTCTGGCACCCGTGCCCAGACCTCTGGAACCTCCACGTCTGGCCCCTGGAAGATCTAGCTCATCTACCACTTGCTGTCGTAGATACGATCAATCAAGCCAGAATTCCCTCAACCAGGCAGCTTTACGCCTTAAAATGCCATTTGTTCGCGAATTGGTGTTCTTCCCGGTCTGAAGACCCACAGAGATGCGCAGTTCGGTCAGTGCTTCTATTCCTGCAGGAGATGCTGGAAGCGAGGCTGTCCCCCTCCACCTTGAAGGTGTATGTGGCTGCTATCGCTGCCCACCATGACGCAGTAGATGGCAAGTCCCTTGGTAAGCATGACTTTATTATCAGGTTCCTGAAAGGTGCCCGGAGACTACATCCTCCCGGCCTAATCTGTTTCCCTCTTGGGATCTCTCAGTGGTCCTCTCGGGCCTTCAGAGACCCCCATTTGAGCCGCTTGATTCAGTCGAGCTCAAGGCCCTCTCCTTGAAGACGGCCCTCCTGATCGCTTTAGCCTCAATCAAGAGGGTAGGAGACCTGCAAGCATTCTCTGTCAGCGACTCTTGCCTGGAGTTCGGTCCGGCATGTTCTCACGTTATCCTGAGACCCCGACCGGGCTATGCGCCCAAGGTTCCCACGACCCCTTTCAGGGACCAGGTCGTGAACCTGCAAGCACTGCCCCGGAGGAGGCAGACCCAGCCCTTTCATTGCTGTGTCCGGTGCATGCTTTGCGTACCTATGTGGACCGCACGCAGAGCTTTAGATGCTCTGAGCAGCGCTTTGTCTGCTTTGGCGGACGGCAGAAAGGGAACGCCGTCTCCAAACAGAGGCTAGCCCACTGGGTTGTTAACGCTACTCTCTAGCCTATCGCACCCAGGGCATGCCCGCACCTCTGCAGGTCCGAGCACACTCCACAAGAAGTGTGGCATCCTCGTGGGCACTAAGCCACGGCACCTTCCTAGCAGACATCTGTAGAGCAGCGGGCTGGGCAACACCCAATACCTTCACCAGGTTTTACAATCTGAGGGTTGAGTCGGTCTCGTCCCGTGTTCTGTCAGGTCCGAGCCAGTAGAACTCGGTAACACGGCACAACCGACCGGGTGTTTCGCTTGTGTCTGCGCCCTTCACCAATGTGATCCAGTGCGCCTTCTGTCCCAGGTCAGCCACTGAGCGTTGCTGCCTGGATGCCTTTTCCTCCCTAACCTTCTGACCCGCGAGTTCAGCAGAGCAACTTGGCTCTGTACTGGGGTCGGGCTCCACGGGCATAGTTCCCCTTCGTTAGGCTAACTCCCCGTGATGTATTTTCCGCGATACGGTACCCCTTTCGGCGGACCCGCGTTTCCCTCTGGCAGCTCGCTGCCTCGGCCCCATGTCTGTAGAGTTCCCCCCTTATCAGGCTGGACCTACCACCATGCCGTATCCCACGTCCGGCTTCACAACCCTCGTTGTGTATTTGCCATACATTTCCTCCCCCTGGACTGGGTAGGGTATGGCCTCTGCAAGGTCTTCCCCTCCTGAAAGG
The DNA here is from genome assembly GCA_032164185.1 of Moxostoma hubbsi. Taxonomy (NCBI): domain Eukaryota; kingdom Metazoa; phylum Chordata; class Actinopteri; order Cypriniformes; family Catostomidae; genus Moxostoma; species Moxostoma hubbsi. The sequence goes on from JAVLUX010000010.1 coordinate 18,494,205, forward strand.
ATAGGAAATCTGCGGGCTGGACGCTACTTCGCCTCTGGCCCCACCTAGGCGCCTGGCACGCGGCGCCGACTAGTTTGAAGACGCCTCCTTAGGCCTCTTCCTCAGTCATTAAGTCAACTCCTGCCGGGTGCAGGGAGCAGCCCGCTGTGCCAAGCGCAGCCTCTTCTGCTCCCCTTGGGGAATGACCGTCTTCCCCGACATAAGTTGGGCCCCAGCCGCTTTACATCCTATGTGAGAGACATAGTGAGAGAGAAGACCGCGGCTGCTGGGCTTGCTCCCATGCTAGCACGTAATACCTCTTTCTCCCCCAGGGGTGCGAGAAACTACGAGGTTGGTATGCTAAAACTTTGAGGGGGCATTGGGGAGGGTGACGCGCATTCGGTTCAGGTGCCTCTAAACACGCAATAGCCTGTTTTGCCCCTGCTCTGACAGTCATGTCACACGGTCAGAGCTTGGCATGTTTATATGGACCCCTTGTGTCACTTCCTTCGACACTACGTCCCTCCTGCCACGGCACTAGACCTAGCACTGTAAATGGCCGTGCTTCATCCTTTCGGCTCCTCAGTGCAAAATCCTGACTGGCATTCGCTGCAACCGCTTCCCTTTATACTCGTATGTCAGGGGCGGGGCATGGAAATTCTGTCTGCCAACTTGACATTGGCCTTTTCTCAGGTTCAGAGGTACGATTCGGCGTCCGAGAAGACCCCTTGTGTCACTTCCTTTGACACTACATCTCGTTCCCTCCCTCGGGGAATGGAGGTTACAACAATAACCGAGATGACTTTCAGCTTTAATTTGAGGGTATTTACGTCCAAATCAGGTGAACGGTGTAGGAATTACAACAGTTTGTATATGTGCCTCTCACTTTTTAAGGGACCAAAAGTAATGGGACAATTGGCTGCTCAGCTGTTCCATGGCCAGGTGTGTGTTATTCCCTCAATATCCCATTTACAAGGAGCAGAGAAAAGGTCCAGAGTTCATTTCAAGTGTGCTATTTGCATTTGGAATCTGTTGCTGTCAACTCTCAATATGAGATCCAAAGAGCTGTCACTATCAGTGAAATAAGCCATAATTAGGCTGAAAAATAACAAACCCATCAGAGAGATAGCAAAAACATTAGGTGTGGCCAAATCAACTGTTTGGAACATTCTTAAAAAGAAAGAACGCAATGGTGAGCTCAGCAACATGAAAAGACCACGGAAAACAACTGTGGTGGATGACCGAATAATACTTTCCCTGGTGAAGAAAACACCCTTCACAACAGTTGGCCAGATCAAGAACACTCTCCAGGAGGTAGATGTATGTGTGTCAAAGTCAACAATCAAGAGAAGACTTCACCAGAGTGAATACAGAGGGTTCACCACAAGATGTAAACCATTGGTGAGCCTCAAAAACAGGAAGGCCAGATTAGAGTTTGCCAAACAACATCTAAAAAAGCCTTCACAGTTCTGGAACAACATCCTATGGACAGATGAGACAAAGATCAACTTGTACCAGAGTGATGGGAAGAGTATGGAGAAGGAAAGGAACTGCTCATGATCCAAAGCATACCACCTCATCAGTGAAGCATGGTTGTGGTAGTGTCATGGCGTGGGCATGTATGGCTGCCAATGGAACTGGTTCTCTTGTATTTATTGATGATGTGACTGCTGACAAAAGCAGCAGGATGAATTCTGAAGTGTTTCGGGCAATATTATCTGCTCATTTTCAGCCAAATGTTTCAGAACTCATTGGTCGGCGCTTCACAGTGCAGATTTTTCACATAGTCAAGTCAAGTCAAGTGGTTTTTTATTGTCGTTTCAACCATATACAGTTAGTACAGTACACAGTGAAACGAGACAACATTCCTCCAGGACCATGGTGCTACATAAAACAACATAGGACATACACAGAACCACATGAGACTACACAGACTAAATAAAATACCTATATAAAATACCTATATAAAGTGCATGTGCAAAAACGTGTGCAAAAGTACAGGACAGTACAATAAATTTCTAACAATGAACAGGACAATAGGCACAGTGATAGACAGTGCAGCGCCAACCAGTACACAGTAGTGCAAAAAGATGACAGTTACTAAATGCCAAATGTAAACATAACATACTATGATATAGTGTTCTATGCACATAGCAGTTATTGAGGTAGCAGACAGTTATAAATTGGCAGTTATTAAAGTGCAACTCAGGACACGTTTGTGTGTGTGTGTGTCAAACCAGTCTCTGAGTATTGAGGAGTCTGATGGCTTGGGGGAAGAAGCTGTTACACAGTCTTGTCGTGAGGGCCCAAATGCTTCGGTACCTCTTGCCAGGTGTGCGGGGTCCTCCACAATGCTGGTTGCTTTGCGGATACAGTGTTTTATGTAAATGTCTTTGATGGAAGGAAGAGAGACCCCAATGATCTTCTCAGCTGTTCTCACTATCCTCTGCAGAGCTTTGCGGTCCGAACCGGTGCAAGTCCCAAACGAGGCAGTGATGCAGCTGCTCAGGATGCTCTCAATAGTCCCTCTATAGAACGTTGTGAGGTTGGGGGGGTGGGAGATGTGCTTTCCTCAGCCTTCGAAGAAAGTAGAGACGCTGCTGGGCTTTCTTGTTAATAGAGCTGGCATTGAGGGACCAGGTGAGGTTCTCCGCCAGGTGAACACCAAGGAATTTGGTGCTCTTGACGATCTCCACAGAGGAGCCATTGATGTTCAGCGGAGAGTGGTCAGTCTGTGCTCTCCTAAAGTCAACAACCATCTCTTTTGTTTTGTCCACATTCAGGGACAGGTTGTTGGCTCTACACCAGTCCGTTAGCTGCTGCACCTCCTCTCTGTATGCTGACTCGTCATTCTTGCTGATGAGACCCACCATGGTTGTGTCATCGGCAAACTTGATGATGTGAATCGAGCTGTGCATTGCTGCACAGTCGTGAGTCAGCAGAGTGAACAGCAGTGGACTGAGCACACAGCCCTGGGGGGCCCCAGTGCTCAGTGTGGTGGTGGTGGAGATGCTGTTCCCGATCCGGACTGACTGTGGTCTCCCATTCAGGAAGTCCAGGATCCAGTTGCAGAGGGAGGTGTCCAGGCCCAGCAGGTTCAGCTTTCCAATCAGGTGCTGAGGAATTATTGTGTTGAATGCTGAGCTGAAGTCTATGAACAGCATTCGAACATATGAGTCCTTTTTGTCTAGTTGTGTGAGGGCCAGATGGAGGGTTGTGGCGATGGCGTCGTCCGTTGAACGGTTTGGATGATGCGCAAACTGCAGTGGGTCCAGTGAGGGGGGCAGCTGGGTCTTAATGTGCTTCATGACGAGCCTCTCGAAGCACTTCATGATGATTGGTGTGAGTGGAATGGGACGGTAGTCATTGAGGCAGGACACTGAAGACTTCTTTGGCATGGGAATGATGGTGGTGGCCTTGAAGCACGTTGGAACGACGGCGCTGCTCAGAGAGATGTTGAAGATGTCGGTAAGAACATCTGTCAGCTGGTCTGCACATCCTCTGAGCACTCTGCAAGGAATGTTGTCTGGTCCAGCGGCCTTCCGTGGGTTGACTCTATGTAGAGTTTTCCTCACATCCGCCGTGGTGAGACAGAGCACCTGGTCGTTGGGAGGAGGGGTGGTCTTCCCCTCCACCACATCGTTCTGCACTTCAAACCGAGCGTAGAAGTCATTCAGCGCATCTGGAAGGGAGGCATCTTTGTCACGGGCAACTGATGTCGTCCTGTAGTTGGTGATGGCCTGGATGCCCTGCCACATGCGCCGCGTGTCACCGCTGTCCTGGAAGTGACTGTGGATTCTCTGGGCATGTGCTCGCTTTGCCTCTCTGATGGCCCGGGACAGTTTGGCCCTAGCTGTTCTTAGGGCTGCCTTATCGCCTGCTCTGAAGGCGGAGTCTCGGGTCTTCAGCATCATGCGCGCCTCCACAGTCATTCACGGCTTCTGGTTGGAGCGTGTTATGATGGTCTTGGAGAAAGTGACATCATCAATGCACTTGCTGATGTAGCTGGTCACTGATGCTGTGTATTCCTCCAAGTTGGTAGAGTCGCCATATGTTGCAGCCTAACCAATTCTAACTCTTAAAAGAGGGAAGAGAGTTTGACAGGCTTGTGTAAAGCACACACACACAGAGTGATCTGAAGACAAAAGGAGCAGGAGAATAAGGTAAGGCCGTTTACAGTGGTAGGTCTAGTGTCGTGGCAGAAGGGACACAATATCTCGTTCCCTCCCTCAGGGAACAAAAGTTCCCCTTCTCTCACTCACTTGGCGTTGTGTCAAATGAAGTGACACAAGGGGTCCTATTCAAAAACGCCATGCACTAGACCGTGTTGTGTGAACTGCTGAGACAGGTGCAATCAGACTGGTGCGTGCTTGAAGCAACTGCATCGGCTGCACGTAACCCTCCCCAACGCCCCCAGAAAAAGATGTCATATATAGACCTTAGGTTCACAGCACCCCTGAGGGGGGAACAGGCTCTATATAACTAACATGGGAGCAAGCCCAGCAGCCACTGCCTTTTCTCTCTCTATGTCTCTCGCATAGAGTGTGAGGTGGCTGAGGCTATCTTAATGCTATGGAATGTGTCAGGGAAGGCGGTCTTTCGCGATCCTATTCTTTCAGGGGTAAAGACCCTGTGGAGGCCACATCCTGTCCAGACTAGGGGGAGGTGCCATGTGGCAAATACATCACGTTGGATGTGAAGCCGCATGTGGGAGCGGCGTGGTGGTAGGTCCTGCCTGATGAGGGAGGAGCTCTACAAGCGACCGGGTGCAGTGGGACTGCCCAAGGGAGATGCTGGTCTGCCGGCAGGGTGAACGTACCATGGAAAATACATCACAGGAGTTGCCTGTAGAGGAAGCCTGTGGATCCCTACCCCAGTACAGAGCATCTGTGGCTTGTATTGGGTCTCGTCGCAAATTGCTCCGCTGAATTTGCAGGACAGAAGGCTAGGGAGGAAGTCAACAACATCAACAACATGTGTAGTCTAATCACTAATTGTAAAGTACTGTGAGGGTTCAAATCCTCCCTCTCTCTTGCATTTGGCCACAAGTTCTCATCAACAGTACATCTGATGTCTTCTCTGGCAAAGCATCTTGGAAAGTACCTTCTGGAATGTCTAATCCAACCCTGGCAGTCTTCAGGAGCAATGTCTCCACACCCTGCATTCATTGCCTCCAGTAAAGTCATCTGGTCATGTAGATGACTCTATGGGGTTTAAGAAAGACGAGTATGGAGGCAGGAATAATACTGACATCCTGGGATGTGCAGCAAACCACTCTGTGACTGCAGCAGAGTGGTGGAATGCCACATTATCCCACACAACAATGAAGGATTTTGATGCCCCTTCCCTTCTCTCCTCTGCTGGCAAGTCAATTATGCATGTTATTCAGAAAATAATTAAGCCTCTCTGTATTGTAGGGGCCAATGAGTGGTTTGTGTAACAGCAAAACATCATTGGACAGTGCTGCACACCTCGTGACGTTAGCTCCTCTCTGGCCTGGGACATCCAAGGTTGATCTCTGCCAATCACATTTCTTCCCCTACAGCGTGTTTTTGCCAGGTTGAATCCAGCTTCATCCACAAAGATAAAAGTATCTGAAATTTGGCTGGCTTCCATCTCCATTACCCTCTAAATTACAGACAGTTTTACAGTAATTTACATTATGCATAACTGTGTATGTACCCTGTTTGGTTACTGAACAGACATCTTACCAGGACATACTGATTTCTTTTACACGTTCACTGTTTCTCTCAGGTATAGTGTACAATTACTTCATCCTTATTTTATATTTCTCTAGGACTCTGGCAATTGTCATTGTGCTGACCACATTTCCAAAAGTGAAATTGTCTGTCAGCACTCTGTCCTGAATTTCCCGCAGTTTTATTGCATTGTTGGCAATTACTATGTCAACAATGGCAATTACCTGCACATCTGAAAAGATTCTGCCTCGCCCTCCTCTCGGATGCAAATTTGGGTCCTAAAACACAATAATTACTGTATTATAATAGGTTTCAAAATGTCATTACATGTAAAAATGTAGACATAGTGTATTGTACTGTAATATATAGTTCAGTTATCATCAAAGAGTGCTCATGTCACCTGTTGTTTTGCTGGAAGATTCGTACTATTGATGCAACTGTTGAACGGTGCAGACCACTGTTCGAATTACAGGGTGGGCTCTCCCATTTGAATGCATTGTGAGATTTCATGTCATTCACCATGCAGGCTTTCCTGTCCGAAACACATTATGAGCTCTCCCATTCGACTGCAGTGGTGGTGCAGTAATCTTAAGAGCCTTTAGCATTTCTCATTAAAAAAAAGAGTATATTTCTCCAAAAGAGTGGCACAAAAGGTGAAGCGTCTTTTTCAAGATGTCTTTCCGTTTGTGTGTATTTCCTGGTTGCGGTTGTTGTTTCTCCCCATCTGATATGATATGGGGACATCAGTGGGAGCCTCTCACTCCCTGTCTCGCTCGTATGGTTCAACCGAGTGCATGAGCGGGATTGCTGGTTCACTTCACGGCGGATGCCTGATGCCTGATGACGATGTAATCTTGATCGCGGCATTAGAGAGCGGGTTCGTCATGTCTGACGCTGAGGACACAACTGGACTCCCACCATTGGGTGCGGTGGCTCAGTCGCAAGCTGACAGCCATGCTTGCCTGGGCAGCCACAAGTGTCGGGATGGAGTGGAATCCTCCCTCCGAACCCTTGCGGCTCGATGATTGGTTCCTGGGGCTAGAACACCGCTCATGGCCATGCTCTGCACACGTTCCTTTCTTCCCGGAGGTACATGAGGACCTCACATGCTCGTGGCAGGCACTTTTTACTGCCCGCACGCGAGCCATGAGCTCCTCCGCTCTCACTACCCTCGACGGCGGGGTGGCAAGGTACTACGCGGTGATTCCCCAGGTGGACCAAGCAGTCACGGTGCACTTATGCCCGCAAAATGCCTCCACCTGGCGAAACCGCCCAAGGCTCCCGTCCAGGGCCTTTAGGCTGATGGCTAAAGACTACAGCGCCGCTGGGCACGCCATCTCCGTCTTGCATGCCATGAAACTCCTACAGGTGCACCAAGCCAAGGCACTTAGAGAGAACCAGGTTGGGCTGTTTGGCGATACCGTTGGAGACTTCGCCCGGCAGTTCTCAACTGTGAGGAAGCAGACGGAGGCTATACACCACATCCTGCCCAGGCGGACTCACAGACCCCACACTGCAGATGCCAGCACCAACACCAGCCCTGCCACTGCCCACCCCTCAGGGCCGGCCCATACGCAGAGCTACTCGCAGGATGGCGACGCCCCCCACCTCATGGCCAGCTGCCAAGAACCCCAAGTAGGCTTTGAAGCGCCCCCTGAGATGGGCAGCTCCGGGACTCAGGAAACTGCACTACGGGAGCTGGTAAGCAGACCACTGCCTCCCCCCCGCTGTAGGTGCAGGTGTAGAATCCTTATTTTCCTTTGAATTTATTTCGCCGCATGCCCAACGGGCTGCGGTACCCACATTTTCAAAGAAAGAGCAGTTTCCTCAGCCCCCGGGCTCTAATTCCGGCCTCTTTCCAACCGCCGGCCACCATTTCTCTTTGGCAGGTACAGCGCCCTGGAACCGGTCCTACCGCTTCCACGTCATACCGCTTCTACGTGTGGCACAATCCCGCCCCCGCAGGCCATGAGGACGAAACTCTTTTTACGAGGCGGCGTATATCAACCGCCAAGGTGGTCTGTGCTCTCGCTGCATGTCACATCTCACCCACCGTCTCCTCCTTTGGAGTCAAGTCTCAAGTCACTGCAAGCCACTCACATCCCAGGCTACCTCAACAACACAATGGACACGCTGTTGTGACAGGTTACATCCAGGGGTGAGTGGAGGCTCCACCCCCAGGTGGTTCAGCTGATCTGGAGTCGATTCGGCCAAGCGCAGGAAGACCTTTTCGCTTCCCCGGAATCCTCCCATTGCCCACTATGCTACTCTCTAACCGAGGCCCCCCCATCCTTGCACACAGTCTGTGCAAGGATGGATTTGCCATTCAAGAAGATTCTTCCCTCGCTGTCTTGCGAGAGAGGACATAGCCTGTGATGTGGGCGAATTGCTATGGCCAGATTCAGCTAGGCGAAGAGATTATACTTAGGCTTTTTTGTCTCCACAAATATTTTTTCTGTGTTTACTGTATGTACTATATTTTATTTAGAATATGTTCTTTTCTGATTTTCAGTGCAAAATGTAACCTTTGGAAATGCATGGATGTATTGACTGATTTTACAATGTGGAGATAAATAAATATTCTCATCTTCTGCATTTGGCCACAAGTTCTCATAAACATCACATCTTTTCTCTGGCGATGCATCTTGTAAAGTATGTTTTGGAATGCGTAATCCAACCCTGGCAGCCTTCAGGAGAAGTGTCTCCACACCCTGCATTTATGGAATCCAGTAAGGACATCTGGTCATATGAATGGTGGTCATAATTGTGGCCCTTATCACACATGGTTTTCCTCTCCTTTGTCCTCCATGCATTCTCCCTCTCCCTGCCACTCTTCTTTCCCCACTAAACAGTCTTCCTTGATCTATGTTTCCAAACTAAATCATTCCAAAGATGTCCTCTTTTGTCTGTTTGGTAATGAGACTAAAAACAGGACATTTGAGTAGACTTTCATCTTAAATTGCAATCAGTTTTTGGAATGATTAAATATTCTGCTAAGATTATATTTAGAGAGAGAGTTGAAGACAGATATATTAGCCCCCCCTATGAAATTTCAATTATTTTTCAAATATTTTCCAAGTGATGTTTAACAGAGCGAGGGGGATTTTAACACATTATTTCTTATTATATTTTTCCTCTGGAGAAAGCCTTATTTATTGCAATTTGCCTGGAATAAAATTATTATTTAAAAAAAAAAAAGAAAAAAAAAAACTGCTAAAGTCAATATTAAGAAATATTAATAATATATGACTTACCTAATTAACCTAACTTGCCTAATTAACCTATTTAATCCCCCAAGCCTTTAAGTTGCACTTCAAATTGAGGATTAGTATCTTGCAAAACAACTAGTGAAGTAATATAAAACTGTCATCATAGCAAAGACAAAATAAATTTGTTTAGACTTGAGAAAAAGAATTGTTAATGTTCACAAAGCAGAGGGCTAATAATTTTGACCTGTAGATTTTTTTTTTATTCTTGGTTATAATTTTTTTTTCTATTTGTATTATGAACACTCTAAGTTGCCTAAATAAACTATTATGTTTAGAAATGCTATGTTGAATTATTTATTTATTTATTTTTTTTTTTTTGCTCAATTAAACTGCACTTGGGAATTATCTGAAAAATAACTGAATATTTCAAAGGGGCTAATCATTTTGTCTTCAACAGTATATATTTCTATCTGGTGACTGCAGAAATGTATGACAATTGCAATCTTTGTGTTTTGATTGAGTTTTTAACAGTTGTGGAAACCGTGTGTTAGCATTTGTAAACATGTGCTGTACACAAGCCTAGCTTTGCAGGTGGTGGATTATGAATAAGAGATTATGGATTTTGGAGTATGTGGTCATGTATTTTTGTGTGAATGCAATGAAAAATTATTCACAGTTTGTTCCACATACACTTCTGTTCCCTATCAAAAAGCTACACTTTGATGCTGCACTGATTTAGCGCTTTGGGAACAACTTTAGGTGTGACCAGCTGTGAATATGTGTGCAACACGCCAATGAAATTGACTAGAATTTATAGCCTCTGCTGGTGACATCATTTGATGCACCTGTAGCAGGGCTATAAATAGATGCGTCACAGGTGCATCGTAAGGTCTTTTGTCTTCAGACCACTCTATGTATGTTATGCCTCTCAAGCTGTCAGAACATTCTTTCCTCTGTTAGGAGTTAGAATTTGTTAGTCAGTGCGAAGAAAACCTTTTCTCCTTTCCAAGAATGAGTGTGAAGCAAAGCAAGCAGTGTGTGTTCCCATGTTTACGCTCTATGGCTGAAACGGACACACACCAGTTTTGTTTTGTGTGTTTGGGGGAAGAGCATGCTGCTCTTGCGTTGGGGCGGGGCGGGTGTGAGCATTGCGATCTGTTTACAGTCAAAATGCTTTGCAATCCTATCGCTTACTTCCAAGAGCCAGCACCCACTTTTTCATCGTGGGGCTCTCGCATGGATCTGGCTGAGGAGCGAGATACGGGTCCGTCCCTATCGCTCACTCTCTTCACAGATCCAGCTAGTCCTTCCCATGATCCTGAAGCAGGCTTTGGCGCCTCTTCAGTTCACGAGGTGGACGCCGAACCTCTGAACATTCCACGCACAATAATAAAGTGGCTGAGGAATTACTCGAGGTGGTTACTCGGGCTTTGGCTAGACTACAGTTAGACTGGCCACGCAAACAAGAGACCCCCAAATGCAATGCAAAAAAAAAAAAAAAAAGGGAGCGCTATATCAGTCCCTTCCTTTTTTCAATGACCTCCATAATGAGCATTCTCGTTCATAGAGGAATCCTTATACTTCCTGTGTCTTCGTGCCCTCGACGTTGACGTATTTGACTATCGTGGCTTGTGGGTATTCAGTAATGCAGCCGGTAGAAAAGGCACTTGCGTGTTATCTCTCGCCTGGCTCGTCATCATCGCTAAAGAGGCCCGCTCTCCCCACAAGGCCGTGCAGGACCACCTCCACGCTTGTGGGGAAGACTTATCAGGCAGCAGGTCAGGCTGGTGCTGCCCTGCACACTATGGTAGTGTTACAGGCGTACTAGGCTTATCTGTTAAAGGACCTGAGTGCGGGCACCATGGTCGACGAAGAGGCTTTCTCTAAGCTTCGTCGAGCCACAGATCTGTCTCTCCTCACAAACAAGCAGACGGCTCGCACCATTGTCTATGTCTGCTTTGGTCAGCATGGAGAGACACTTATGTCTCATCCTGTCGGGCATCAGAGACAAGAAAGATTTCCTTCTTGAAGCCCCAGTTTTGCTTTCTGGCTTATTTGGTGATGCTATGAACATAGTTATAACCAGGTTCCAGGAGGCAAAGAGTCACGAGGAAGCCTTCGGGCAATTCCTTCCTCGCCGCACTCAGGGGGGGAGGGCCCGTTGGCCACCCAGCCCTGCCCCGGTCCTTCTAGAAGGGAGGCTAAAAAAAAAAGCGTGGCGAGTAGTGCTCCCCATCATAGAGACTGGGTGTCGGCTCGTCGCCCTCAGCAGCCCCCAAAGCAAGACCTCAGGGCAGTCCTTTCTAAGAAGATAAAACCCTGACGGTCTTGCGCCCAGCCTTGTGGGGGTAGCCCCCCTAGGGATGGGGCGCATGAATCATTCATTGTACCCTCCCGATAACCCCACAAAACCTCTCCCTTCCCACCATCTCTGGTGTTTCAGGAGTTAGTGGTTTCCAGCGAAATGTTGTGTGCTTCACCATATAAACATAGACATGCACTAAAAGTTCACCAAATCAAGTCACATCAAATGTTTTCCGAAGTCTAAGTGGGTGTTTGACTAATTGAAGGAACCTGTTCCCACATAGCTTCTCTTAGTTTAAATCTCTTAAACTCTCATCATCCACACTATTAATTTGCTGGCAGACTGTGGCTATCCGCTTTCTTACAGCAATTGTGAAGCTGCATTCATGAGGCAACATCAGTATGGAGCGCCACCTTGAACTCACTATGCACCTTACATAGGCTAGAAAATACTTGATTTATTTCACAAGTCCCATCGGGGCTTGTTTTGCTAAGAGCTCCTATCTCCATCATTTCATCACTGACAGGAAAGTGCTGGAGATTGTTGGAGATTGTTTTCTTTAATGAGACAACAACCTTCGCAGCTCTATCATAGGAGAGAGCATAACGGTCAACTTTATCATGTTAAGACAGTTCCACCCATAGAGCACAACAGTCTAGTTCCGGATGTAAAAAACCCATCTTTTATCCCATAGATGAATTGATTTTCAACGATAATTTAAAAATCTTTAAAGGCAGACCTACAAGGTTGTTCATCGATTGTATATGCTTCCATTGAAGCCATACCTCTGGGTTTTTCAACTTAATTGTTTAAAAATTGTGTTTAACAGTGGAATTCATGGTAAACAATTACATTACTCATGGTACAGCAGAGAAATGTCCACCAAACAGAGAATCATAGCCAGTGAAACCTGCAAAGACGTGCCTCGAAGCTACCTCGTGCTCCCATGACATACTGTGAATGACGTAATTGAGATGGTCTTAAACTACTTATATATTTATAAACATTGGAATATTTTGCAGTAAAATGTATATATTATTTTTATACTTATAATCAACAACCTAAAATCAATAGCTGTATATAGTGCCATCACTTGTTTATTCAATGACACATTCACAATGCTTTATGGGATTGTAGTTTGTGCCCTCATTAAAGATGATAAGTATGCAGCCTTGTAATTTTGTATTTATGTCTGATTTTCAAAAATTTGCTTCAAAACAAAGTGTGTGATGTTGTGACTCTCCTCGGAGTGGGTTGGTTTGGTTCATGACTTACATCTTGTTTTATGAAGGATTTTATAAAAACTCTATGGAAGAAATAATGGGATAATATTTCCGGAACCTAGATGGCTGAAAAAGTGGGCGGTCACTGTTGTGCTCTATAGAATGTTAATGGGACCGCCACGTATGCTGAGCTTGCAGGCAATTCTTGGTAGAAGAGCTCTGGTGCTGTGGCAAGTGTTTCAGTGTAATTACTCTATTACATTTTTTTTATTATAGTTCCCTAGAAGTTGTTTTTCTTGGAAATATTTTTAAGAATTTAATAAATTGTTTGTGGAAAATGTTTTCTCATAATATCATGTTTTATCCCTAACATTTAAAAGACTGTAATAAAAAAAAGAATGTCACACACATCTACAGTACAAGATTTGAAGTAGATCAAGGAAAGTGTAAACATAAAAATACTCTGTGGTTTACAGTAACCAAGGTCATGTTAGCCTTCATAACTCTATCCAACATGCATACCTAATTCTGACATCTGGATGATTCATGGTTTATTTCAAACCTTGCTTTCACTGTTGTTTATAAAAAAAAGATGCGAGCATCGTTGTGGGTAAACGTATTTAATGAAGAAATGCAGATAAGTTGTAAACAGTGAATCAAAAGTGAAGGGAAAAAAAAAACCAGTAAATTTATTTGAAATCTGAGAGGATTCATAAGGATATGCTCATCAAATCACATTTCATCAGCAGTGAATTTTATTATTTTAATGTTAATAAACAATTTTAAAATACAGTTTAAATGTTTCTTTTTTTTTCTTGCTTTATAGATCAAGAAAGCTGTAAAGGAATTTCATAAAACTGTTAAAGCTTAAGTGTGTAATTTCTGCACCACTAGCTTTACCAAAAGAATTGCAAAAATAAACATTGTTTTCAAACAACTTTCAACAGTTGATTTAACGTTGCTCTGTATGGCTGGCCAGGATGCAGAAGCACATGGAGTCATATTCTTATAGTGCCACAAAGCTACAGTGTTTACACACTTTTTGGGGAAATCAACATATACACATAGTTTACTTACAGTTGTCTCTGCACATTAAACATGGATAGGAGAAAGTATTTTAACAACAACATTACACACTTCACCTTTAATAACAGAAAATATCAATAAAAACATTCAACATTTTTTTGGTTTTGTTTACTTTGCCCACTGATAGAAAAACTGCTTCTGCCAATAATCCACAGAGATACTGTCAAAAATTTATTTTGAACACAATAACTACAGCCTAACAGTGACAATTCAACCTTAAATGTAATCATTCTTTACAGAATTGTTTAAACTATGCTAGATAACTGAGTTTGTCTTTCTTTGACGACCCAGGTTTTGACTGCCCCGCTTGTTCCTCCGCCATAAAACACAGGCAATGAGACTGACAATGACAGCAGTGCAGACAATGGCTACAATGATAATAAGTTTGTCTTTGGAAACACTCTGACCCTCAGTCTCACCTCCACTTGTATACCTAATCTCTTCTGGTAGTGTTGTGGTGTATGGTAATGGAGCAGGGGTTGTCCTTTTGGCTGTGGGAGAGTGAAGTAAATGTCTTTCATCTGTAGGTTTACTTTCAACTTGTGTACTGTCTGATGAAATATCAAAAGCTGTCACAGTTGGTGGTTGGGTGACAATGATGTCACCCTCTTTCAGCTCTCTTATGTTTCTTCCAAGTAGGTGTTGAGGACTATCACACATAACTGAAGTGAGGTTATTCACTTTCTCTGGATACTGTTTTAGCCAATCCCGAAAAGGTATTATGTCATGATTGCACCTCCAGGGATTTTGTAATATATTAATGTTATCAACCATCAACAAAGAGTTTAAAAATTCTTTTGGCAAGTTTGGTAGCAAATTGTTTTGAAGCTCCAGGTTATGTAAATGGAATACGCCATCCAATAGTTTTATGGGAATGTACTCTATTTGATTGTGCTTCAAGGATATTTTCTTTAACTCGGAAAGGCCTTTAAAAATCCCCCCCTCAATACTGGTTAAACGATTAGTGTGTAGTGAGACCTCCACTAACTGCATCAAACCATTGAAAGCACCAGGATTTATGTGCTGAATCTGGTTCCTACTAAGCACCAAAAGGCGAACCTCAGTTAAGTTGCTAAACACATTCTCCTCAAGGTGGGTTAACATGTTGTCATATAGCCAGAGCTGTTGGATGGGCATTGGACCAAAAGTCCCAGGCAACAAACTCCTGAGTTGGTTCTCAAAAAGGGTGAGTTGAGTAAGGCTGGGAAGATTCATAAATATTGCATTGGAAAGCACTGATAACCTATTGTTGGAGAGGAAGAGTTTATTCAACTTCTGCAGCTCTGAGAAAATATTGGCTGGTAGCTGTGTGATTTTGTTGTCCCGGAGGTGCAGTAACTCAAGGTTCACCAGGTCATCAAAGATGCCTGCTGGTATCTCCTGTAGATCATTTTGCTGCAGGAGCAGGGTTTTGAGCTTACCGAGTCCTTCAAAAGTCCTGCCATTAAGCTTTCTGATTAAGTTTCTCTGCAACATGAGCTCTTGCAGCTGTTCTAAACCCTGAAAAGTATCTTCTGGCAGAAAAATTAGATTGTTATTGCTAAGGTCTAAAATTTTCAAAGCTCTGAGAGGCTTGAGAAGAGATGGTGGGAGAACATCTAGTTTGCTGTTACTTAGCTGTAGAGTAGTCAAGTTATTCAGATTCTGAAATAGATCTTCTGGTAGAGATGTTAGCTCTGTCCCATTGAAACGTAAGATAACAAGTTTCTGTGTCTGGTCAAAAGTATGAGGTTGCACCACAGCAATTTTTGAATCCCTTGCTACAAACACAGTGAGTGTCTCTGCAAAGGTCTTAAAATCATCTGCTTTTAATAAGGGTATGCTGGTGTTGGACAATTGGATGTAAATGGTGGTTTGGGGGATGGAAACTGGGAATTCTTTTATTATAAAGCCTTCGCAAAAGATCTTGCCCTCCTCACACTGGCAGTGATCTGGACAAGAAAAAACAAGAGCATTCATGGCACAGGTACCAAGAATTATGTACCACACCAGGTCCATTGACTCCTACAAAGAAAGCAGAAATTACATTTACATCATATATCTGAAATGTAAAGGTTGGAGACACACTATACAGAAATAAGAGGTGTAAAATACTTATTTTTATAGAAACCTCAAAGCCACACTCAAAGCTAAATGTAGACACAAAACCTCTTTGGAAACCTTCCTGTTGTGACACAAATTCCTCCACCTATATGACACAAGCATTAAAATATATTCTGGGCAGTGGTTTGATCACATCCACACCAATTAGAAATGCAGGCTTTTCTACACTTAAATTAATTGTCGTTTTCACGTTAAGCTCAATTGACAGCATTTGCGGCATAATGTTGATTACCACAAAAATAATCATCCCTCTTTTTCTTAAAACAAAGAAGCAAAAATGTAGGTTATAGTGAGGCACTTTCCATGGAAGTGAAAGGGGCCATTTTTTGGAGGGTTTAAAGACAGATATGTCTTTAAAAATAAAAGCACTTACATAAGTCCTTCTGTTAAAACTTGTAGGACAACTTGCAGAAGGACAACATGTGTTGACTGAACTTTTGAGCTAAATGTATATGCCAAATATATGCCCTGATCTGTCCGACTGGACATAATACAAACTAAATATTTTGCTGTATTGCATAGGATTGCTGTTAACACATGAGGAAACCATCTGTTGTGCATACTGTTACATAAACAGGAAATGCATCTGATCAATATCATTTGTTCTCATTTGTGGCATTTCCATGTTTTCAATATCTGTTTAAAAACTGTTTTAGGAACAGAAATTATAATTAAATAATGCTCTTTTTTTCCATTTCTCTACTTGCTTTACCTTCTCCTAGTTTGTTTAAACACACATTTAATGGAAACAGCAATATTGAAAAGCACAGGAGAGTTGTTTAATTACTTTCTTTGTTCCAGTAAAACCTAACCACAGACTGCAAGAGCTTGAACATTCAACTATTGTAATCTTTCAAACATTCCAAACCTTCATTTATTGCTGTGAGTTCCCCCCCCCCCCCTCTCTCTCTCTCTCTCTCTCTCCCTCTTTCTCCCTCTCTCTCATTTTTTTTACTGAATAAAACTGATTTAAAAGAGCAGGCATTCAACAGTTTGTTTCTGTTTCGAAAGTTATGTTAGAAGTGGTGAAATATGTAGTAAATATATAGCGTCCAATGATTTTTTAAAACTAATACATTCTTAATTAACATCAGAATTCTTCAATAATAATCAACAATATTTTATGCACTGTGACATCATTAACTCAAAATTGTAGTCAAACTTAAAAGCCACCAAACAGCCAGAGCAAACAAAAATACCACGAATGAATATGTATCTTACCCTTGAATTCAAAATAATACTTCTTAGAGATGTCAGACCTTTGCACTCCTATGCACACTTTTCTTCATCAGATTCCTTTCTACCTCCTTTCTGATATCTTCTTTACCATCAACCGTTGACTGCAGTGGTCTGTCAGTGCAGCACATAAGCTCTTTTGTACTTAACCACATTATTTAAAAATGAGTCTGTTGAGAACATGTTGGTTTGGAGCCCCACCCTTGTGCTGCTATTTAAAGGGGAAGAAAGTTTGTGGGTATATCAGTGAGGAAACAGGGAGGGTGTATTGATATAAATGTATGACTTGGCTAGAGACACCGTTTTATTAGACTATATTAAGCTTTAATTTTGGAGTCAGGATACTATATAAAGTGTGTCTTTCAAAAGGCACAAACTATGAGCATGGGACTCCATGTACTGTAGTGTACTGAGATAATTATTTCCATCACCAAATTGCTTACATCTGGATACAAAAAAAGTAACTGCACTATTACACTAAAGGCTTGTGGATTTAAAAATATATATTTACCTGTTCATGATGCAGCATAAAATAAGTTATTCAAATGCTCTACATTGAAAGCTATTTACTCTCCCTTTTAAAAGACTAACACAACTGTTAGTTAAATCTGGTCCTCTAATCTGATTGGAAAAGTGATGTTACGAGAGTGCTGATATTCAGAATAAACTGTACTGGGATGCGTCACTTTTCATAACCCTCCACAAGGATAGAGAAACCCCGCTCTGTGTTCACTTTTGAAACAGGACGGATAAATTCTCTGAATTAAAAACAATCCATTAAATTAAATTAAAACATAAATAATAAAAATTACAAAAATAATAATACCAAAAAACTACTACAGAACACAAAAATGTTTTTATTTTCTCTGCAATTCCATAAACTTGACAGAGGTTTTTCTGAGACTTGATGCTTTTTCATCTGATATTTGATACCTGACTCTGATGGCTGAGGATGTAGTTTGTTTATCAAGTCTTATCTCCCTCAAACTCATCTCTCCTCTCTGATTTCCTGTCCCTGCTTTGTCCAAAAATGTTTCTGATGTCCAGCTACAGGAGCTAATAATGTTTGAGTCAAAATAAGATCATCTGTATTATTTAGATACTTACTTTAGTTTCATCATGTTTTCATAGGCAACCTCAATTCTGACTTACGTTCCGACACCTGGGTAGGGTTGCACCAGCTGTAAATAAGTTCTCGCGTAAGTTAGGACATAAAGTTCACACTAATAGTTACTAGTCAATTTGTAACTAAGTCAGTGCCTAACTTGGTTGCACCACCAGTTCTTAAGGCAGGACTTATCTAGTAAGTCGTAAACTCTCTGTAAAGTAATGTGTAGTCGCATAATATGGTGTTTACCTACATTGATCAAAAGAACAGCCTTCAAATTTGTACACAGAAGTGTTAAAAAGCTGTGAATTTCAGTTTTATTATCCTACTGTTGATGTTCAAACCCTGTCTGCTCATGTAACTGTCAGCTGTAATAAATTATATCCCCATTAAAATACGATATGTAATAAAAGTAGATTTAATAAATAGTATATTTGCCCTGTGTAAATAACAATATATAGGAACTGTATCTAAAATAAATAAGGGGTGATATATACTGTAAATGCTAATACAACAGGCTGGAAAAATAGAAATGATTGGGTGGGTTACTGTGTTGCATTTAGATAGATCCATTAAATTTTTCTGGGACTATCAATCTGAACGAATGCACTGACAAATAAAGTAAAATTGTTAAAACTCAAACTTGAGATTTTACTGGAGCACAGCAGATTTATACTGGGGCACGTGCCGCAGTAAAAGGGGTCTAGTGACACCCCTGAATGAATCAATCTTGGATATGAAATCAATAATTTAATTCACTAGTGCTAGTTTAGGACACTACATAAACAGTTAGCAGTAACAATTACTGTGTCTG
This sequence comes from Moxostoma hubbsi, assembly GCA_032164185.1. Lineage (NCBI taxonomy): Eukaryota > Metazoa > Chordata > Actinopteri > Cypriniformes > Catostomidae > Moxostoma > Moxostoma hubbsi. Next base: position 18,512,967 of record JAVLUX010000010.1, read on the forward strand.
AAATCGCCCACACGTTCATCATTCACTATTTCCTATATAGTGAATGGCTGTGAGTGCACTATATTTCAGCAGTGAGTGAATGAAATGAGTGAGCGATTTCAGACGCTGACATATATTCCACTCGGGAGCTGTTGCAGACATTTTGTCATGAACATTTCACCTGTGTGGCTTCATGAATTTTATAATCTCTATAAACTTTATATAGTTTATATCTATATTAAGGCTGTCAATTGATTAACATTTTTAATCAAATTAATTACATGATGTCCCGATTAATTAATCATGATTAATCGCATTTAATCGCATATACAAATATTTGCTGAGAAAGCCCCTCATATAAAAATAATTCAATATATAATGATGAAATAATTATGGTCTAGGTTACGTATGTCGAAGACGTTGTGCCGAAGAAGCGACACTAAGGGTCTCTCTTGAGTGCTGAATATGCCTCTGATCTATGAAAAAAGGCCAATGAGAAGTTGGCAGACAGTATTTGCATACCCCACCCCCGGACATACGGGTACAAAGGCGGGGAAATACGTCTGTTTCATTCAGGAAATGGTCCAGCCACAACAGTGGCTCGGCACAGCGACGTGGCCGGGAGGGAACGTCGGTTACATACGTAACTTAGATGTTCCCCATCTGTCGCTCATTTCGAAGTTGTGTCGAAGAAGCAACACTAGGAGTCCAATTTAAATCACGCCATGTGCTGAGCCATGTACGTGTACTGCTGACACAGGTGCGGGCAGGTATTTTACATGCAAAGGCAACCAGCTGTATCAGACTGCACGTACCCTTCCCCAATGCCCCCAAAAAAGTAGGCAGAATCCTTCTGGTTACCCTAGACAGGGAAACAATGCGACGCTTGCCAACCTGGGAACGGGCCAAGCCTGGCTGGGCCTCTTTTCTCTCTATGTTTCTCCGCATAAAGCAAGAACGTCCGGGGCCCTTACACGCATCGAGGGAAGGGGGTCTTACCCGGTTTCCTCTTCTTTCAGGGGGAAAAGACCCTGCGGAGGCAACACCTGCCCAAAAGGGGGAAGTAAAGGTGGTAAATACATCACATGAGTTTTTAGGCGGCATGTGGAACGTGGCGCAGTGGTAGATCCAGCCTCAAGGTGGGGGGAGTTGCTACAACACAGCGACCGGAGGGCAGCTGGAACTGCCCGAGGGAGATGCGGGTCCACTTCGTAAGGGGACCGTACCTCAGATGATACACACAGGGGGAGTCCACGTAGGAGTCCTGACCTGTGGAACACCTATTCCAGTACAGGGTAGATTAAGTACCCACAGTGGATTGGGTCGGCGAGTTCCTCCGCTGAACTGCGGACCCACAGGGCTAGTGAGGAACTATCCAGGGATCCGAATAAGTGGTATCTCCTGGGAGAGAAAGCCCACAGTTTTACCTCGGCCAAGGGAAAGGGCACTAGGCACAAGCGGTCCACCCGGTCAATCCGCCAGCGTGTTACCGAGTTCTACCGGCTCGGACCTGAGAAAACATGGGACGAAACTGATTCTACCCTGAGATTGTAAGATCTTGCTAGGGTGTTAGTTGTTGCCCAACCCGCTGCTCTGTATATGTCTGCCAGGGTGATGCCTCTGGCCAGTGCCTGTGAGGACGCAACACTCCTTGTCGAGTGTGCTCGGACTCGTAAGGGGAGGGGCACGGCCTGGGTGTGATAAGCCAATGTGCTGGTGTCAAATACCCAGTGGGAAGGCCTCTGTTTGGAGACAGCGTTCCCTTTCCGCTGTTCACCAAGGCAGACAAAGAGCTGCTCAGAACATCTAGAGCTCTGCATGCAGTACAAGTAGGTACGCAAAGCACGTACCGGACACAGCAACGAAAGCTTTTCTTGCAGGTTCACTACCTGGTCTCTAAAGGGTATAGTAGGAAACTTGGGCACGTAGGCCAGTCGTGGTCTTAGGATCACATATGTGTCTGCCGGACCGAACTCCAGACAAGTGTTGCTAACAGAGAACGCTTGCAGGTCCCCGACCCTCTTTATGGAGGTGAGCGCGATCAGCAGGGCCGTCTTTAAAGAGAGGGCCCTGAGTCCAACTGATTCTAGCGGCACGAATGGGGGTCTCTGGAGGCCCGCGAGGACATCTGAGAGATTCCAGTAGGGGAACAGGCTTGGCCGGGATGGGCGACCTCCGGGCGCCTCTTAGGAAACTGATGATTAAGTCGTGCTTACCCAAAGACTTGCCGTCTACTGTGTCGTGGTGGGCCGCGATAGCGGCGACATACACCTTCAGGGTGGAAGGGGACAGCCTCCCCTCCAGCCTCTCCTGCGGAAATAAGAGCACTGACCTAACAACGCACCTCTGTGGGTCTTCAGCCCGGGAAGAACACCAATTTGCAAACATGCGCCACTTCAAGGCGTAAGGTTGCCTGGTAGAAGGGGCTCTGAATTGGTTGATCATGGCTACAATGGCAGGTGGTAGACCAGCTAGATCTTCCGCGTCTTGTCCAGGGGCCAGATGTGGAGGTTAAAAAGGTCTGGGTGCGGATGCCAGAGCGTGCCCCATCCCTGAGAAAAAGGTCTTTCCTCAGGAGAATTCGCCAGGGAGGGGCTGTAGCGAGGGGTACAAGGTCTGAGAACCAGGCCCGGGTGGGCCAATAGGGAGCCACTAGGGTGACTTGTTCCTCGTCCTCCCTGACCTGGCACAGCACCTGCGCAAGAAGGCTCACTGGGGGAATGCGTACTTGTGCAGCCCTGCAGGCCGGCTGTGTGCCAGTGCATCTGCCCCGAGGGGAGCCTCTGTTCGGCATTCCAGAGCGGGCAGTGGGAGGTCTCTCGGGAGGCAAACAGGTCTACCTGGGCCTTGCTGAACCGTTCCCAAATCAGCTGGATCGACAGGGGGGTTTTAAAGGGACCGCCGTGCCCGGTCTGAAGATGGGGAGGCAGTTTAGCACTGACTGTGCACACTCATTGATGAGGCGTGCTGATATTGAGAATGAGTCTGACTCCATGCCAAGAAGAGTGATGCTCTGAACCGAGGCAAGCTAGCTTTTTTCTCGGTAGACCTGAAGCCCTAAACGGCTGAGATGCCTGAGCGCCTAGTCTCTGTGAGCACACAGTAACTCTCGGGAGTGGGCCAGGATGGGCCAGTCATCGAGGTAATTGAGTATTCGAATGCCGGCTTCTTGGAGGGCAGCAAGGGCAGCCTCTGCAACTTTCGTGAAGCCGCGAGGGGACTGAGACGTGCCGAAGGGGGGGACTTTGTACTGATAAGCCTGGCCGTCGTACACGAGCCATAGGAAGGGTCGGTGTCGAGGTAGAATTAAGACGTGAAGGTACGCGTCCTTCAGTTCTGCCGCTGTGGACCATTCTAGATGCTGGACGCAAGTTAAGATATGTTTTGCCTGAGTATTCTGAACAGGCGTTTGAACAGAGCCCGGTTGAGAACTCGCAAGTCCAAGATCAGTCGTAAGCTGCCGCCTTTCTTGGGTACAATGAAGTAAGGGCTGTAGAGACCCTTCTTCATTTCGGTTGGAGGGACAGGCTCTATCGCATCTTTGTTTAGAAAAAGAGTAGTGATTTCCACGTGCAGGGATTTGGCATGCTTGCCATGTACTGCGGTAAAGTGGACACCCGCGAAGGGTGCTCTGAGATGCTGGAGGGCCGGGAGGAGAATCTTTTGTTGAATTTATTTAGTTTTCCACCACCCCCAATAAGTGCTTCATTTCCGAGGGGGCATACCCGGCGGAGATGCACAAGCTGCCATCCCCAGATCACCTCCATTTCCAGCCGCATTGTCCTCAATCCCGTAGGAAGAAGGAGCTATGCGGGGGGCGGCGGGAGTGGCGAGCTTTCTATTGAAAGCGAGCTGCGACTGCAACGTTGCCATGGTCATGCTCTCTCAGTGAGAACATGAACCATCCACAAATGCTGCCTCGGTATGGGTTCTAGTCCAGCTCCATGCTCACAGAGGCCCGGGCAAGCGTATCGGTCATCTAGCCGTCAGCCTCGAACTGGGCAGCCCAGCTGAGTCCTCCACGTCAGATGATGTGTGCTCTCCAATGCAGCGGCAATGTCATCATCCTGCTCCATGTCACCAACGGAGATATCAGACTGGCCATGAGGTGTGCTGGTCTCACGTTGAGCATACAGAAGCAATCGTGCGTGCTGGGGTGCGGGTGGTTCGTGGGGATTTACCCGGCAAAACCGCGCCCACTGAACCCCCCAAATCGCCTCCATCGCCAGCCAGGTCATCCTCAATCCCGTTGGAAGGAGCAGCGCAGGAGGCGGCTGCTGTGGTGTTTCCCTTGAGAAAGGAAAGCTGTGACCACAACGATGCCATGGTAAAGTTCTCGCAATGAGTATAAGAGATATCCACAAACGCTGCCTCGGTGTGATTACGGCCCAGACACACAAGGCAGCGCCTATGACCATCAGAATCGGAGAGATATCTGCCACGTTCAGGAACAACGCAAAGATGCGTCTTTAAAAAGACATTTGACTCAATGCGTTAAATGTTTTAGTTCAGAAAATAAACTCTTTTAGAGGAGTTGTTGCTCTTTTGAGAAGTTGTTGAACCTGCACTGGCGTGCAGAGGAGGGAGAAATCCACTGGCAATGTGCCGTAGATCCAACAGCAAAGCTCTCTTTAGAGGTGAATGGAATAATGTTGAGATCTTCAGCTCGCTGAACACACAACCGCTTGGCTCCGAAGATAGAATCTGACTGAACAGATGCACGATCCCCACCTTTTATACCCCTATGTCCGGGGGGCGGGACATGCAAGTTCCGTTTGCCAATTTGGCATTTTAACTCAGCAAAAACGAAACGTCCCTTTTTTAGGACACTGTATTTTAAAGATAATTTTGTAAAAATACAATTAGCTTTTTAGATCTTTATTGTAAAGGGTTTATACAATATTTTCCATGCTTGATCAAGGAACCATAAACAATTAATGAACATGCACCTGTGGAACAGCCATTAAGACACTAACAGCTTACAGATGGTAGGCAATTAAGGTCACAGTTATAAAAACATAGGACACTAAAGAGACCTTTTTACTGACTCTGAAAAACACCAAAAGAAAGATGCCCAGGGTCCCTGCTCATCTGCGTGAATGTGCATTAGGCATGCTGCCTGGAGGCATGAGGAATGCAGATGTGGCCAAATTGAAATGTACGTACTATGAGACGCCTAAGACAGTGCTACAGAGAGATAGGAAGGCCAGCTGATCATCCTCGCAGGGGCAGACCACGTGTAACAACACTTGCACAGGATCGGTACATCCGAATTTCACACCTGCGGGACAGGTACAGGATGGCAACAACAACTGCCTGAGTTACACCAGTAATGTACATTCCCTCCATCAGTGCTCAGACTGTCCGCAATAGGCTGAGAGAGGCTGGACTGAGGAATTGTAGGCCTGTAAGGTAGGTCCTTTCCAGATATCAATGGCAACAACGTCACCTATGGGCACAAAACCACCTTCACTGGAACAGACAGGACTGGCAAAAAGCACTCTTCACTGATGAGTCATGGTGTGATGCTCGGAATGAGCGTTACACCGAGGCCTGTACTCTGGAGCAGGATCGATTTGGAGGTGGTGAGTCTATCATAGTCTGTGGCGGTGTGTCACAGCATCATCAGACTGAGCTTGCTGTCATTGCAGGCAATCTCAATGCTGTGCATTGCAGGGAAGACATTCTCCTCCCTCATGCGTTAGCCTTCCTGCAGGTTCATCCTGACATGACCCTCCCGCATAACAATGCCACCAACCCTTCTGCTTGTTCTATGCATGAATTCCTGCTAGACAAGAATGTCAGTGTTCTGCCATGGCCAGCAAAGAGCCCGGATCTCAATCCCATTGAGCACATCTGGGTCCTGTTGGATCGGAGGGTGAGGGCTAGAGCCATTCCACCCAGAAATGTGTGGGAACTTGCAAGTTTCTTGGAGGAAGAGTGGGGAAACATCTCACAGCAAGAACTGGCAAATCTGGTGCAGTGGATGAGGAGGGTGGGTGGCTTCCTTAGCTCCTAAAAATTATTTAGAAGATAATAATATATCTTGCAGAGATACATGACATTTTCATATAAAAAGGCTCTGACAGCATAAAGTAATTCAGTATGGTTTTCAAGGAATAGCTCATCCAAAAATTACAATTTATTCTTCATTTAATCACCCTTACATGTTCTCAAACTTGTATGACTTTCTTCCACAGAGCACAAATAAAATATTTTAGAGATATTATCTGTTTATCTCAATACAATGCAAGGCATAAAGGCGGCAAAAAGGTTATGTGTAATAGTAATAGCTTTTTGATTAGAACAGAAAAAGAAAAAAAAATTTTTTTTTACTCCTTTTTCACAATCAATTTTGACATAAGCAGTCTCCTTGCCCTAGATCTCATGCTCAGGTCTCCAAGATTTCAAGTTTGATTACACTTCCTGGCACCATCTAGCATTCTGGCATGCATTAAGCACTATGAAGTGTAACTGAGCTTGGCCGGGAGGACACAACGTCTCGTTCCCTCTATCAGGGAACAGAGGTTACAGCAGTAACCTAGATGTTCCCCGTCTGTCGCTCACTTCGACGTTGTGTCAACGAAGCGACACTAGGGGTCCAATTTGAATCCCGCCATGCTCTGAACTGTGTACGCTGCCGACACAGGTGTGGTCAGGTAGTTTGCGTGCCAAAACGACAGACTGTGCCAGACTGCACATACCCTTCCCCAACGCAAATTGTCAAAACCTTCTGGTTCCTTACACCCTGATATGGGGGGAACAAGGCGACATGCCAAGCATGGGAGCCAGCCACGCTGGGTCCATCTTAACGATATCACACGCATCGGGGAAGGCATTCTTTCCAAGTTCCTATTCTTTCAGGGGGGAAAGACCCTGCAGAGACCACATCTGCCCAGACTGGGGGAAGTAAAGAGTAGTGAAATACATCACATGGGCTTTTAGGTCACATGTGGAGAATGGCGCGGTGGTAGATGCTACCTCATTGGGAAGGAGGAGTTGCTACAAACACAGCGACCGGGGATCATTGAGGACTGCCCAAGGGAGACACGGGTCTGCTCACAAGGGGACTGTACCAGGACTGTGCAGATAATACACACAGGGGGGTAAGTCCACATGGGGGCCTGACCTGTGGAGCACCTATTCCAGTATTGGGTAAATTGGGTTGATCTGCGAATTCCTCCACTGAATTCGCGGACCAGAGGGCTAGGGGGGAGTCATCCAGGGTGCCTAGTTAGTGGGATCTCCTGGGATAAGAGAACACGGTATTGCTTCAGCAGAGGGAAAGGGTGCTAGGTGCAAGCGGCACACCCAGTCAGTTGTTACCGCGTTTTCTGAGTTCTACCAGCTCAGACCTGAGAAAACACGGGATGAAACCGACTCAACTCTGAGATTGTAAAATCTCGTAAAGGTATTGAGTGTTGCCCAACCAGCTGCTCTGCATATGTCTGCTAGGGAGTTGCCTTTGGCCAGCACCAATTCGCGAACAAGCGCCACTCCAGGGCATAAAGTTGCCTAGTATAGGGAGCTCTGACTTGGTTGATCGTGGCTACGACAGCAGGTGGTAGGCCAGCTAGATCTTCCGCATCCCGTCCAGGGCCAGAAGTGGAGGTTCCAGAGGTCTGGGGCGCGGATGCCAGAGAGTGCCCTGTCCCTGAGAAAGAAGGTCCTTCCTCTGGGGAATTCGCAAAGGAGGGGCTGTCGCAAGGAGCACGAGATCCGAGAACCAAGTCCGAGAGGGCCAATAAGGGGCCACCAGAGTGACTTGTTCCTCGTCCTCCCTTACCTTGCATAGCACCTGTGCCAGAAGGCTCACTGGGGAAATGCGTACTTGCGCACTCCGAACTAGCGGGATAAACCTACGCAGGGCAGCCAAGTACAAGAAGTACAGCCAACAACTCTAGGCAATTTATGTGCCAGCGCAGTGGAGGCCCTTTCCAATGGCCCGCGGCTGCATGCCCATTGCGCACGGCATGCCAACCCTGTTTGGAAGCATCTGTGGTGATCAGGATGTGTCGGGATACCTGCTGCAAAGGGACTCCTGCTCGTAAAAAACAGACGTCTGTCCAGGGTTTGAAAGTTTGGCAGCAGGTGGGGGTGATAAACACACATTGCGTGCCGCGGCGACAAGCTTGTCACAGGACTCATATTCACCAACCCCAGCAGCATGACTGCCACGGAGGATGCCATATGCCCTAGGAGCTTTTGTAAATGTTTTAGGGGGACCAACGTGCCTGGCCTGAATGAGGTGAGGCATTTCAGCACCGACTGTGCACGCTCGTTGGTGAGGCGTGCTGACATTGAGACCAAGTCTAACTCATGCCAAGAAAAGAGATGCTCTGAACCGGGGTGAGCTTGCTCTTTTCCCAGTCGACCTGAAGCCCTAAACGGCTGAGGTGCCTGAGCACCTGGTCTCTGTGGACACACAGTAACTCTAGAGAGTGGGCCAGGATGAGCCAGACATCGAGGTAGTTGAGTATGCAAAAGCATGCTTCCCGAAGAGTAGCAAGGGCTGCCTCTGCGACCTCACTTGCATTATCGTAAAGACGCAAGGGGACAGGGACATACCGAAGGGGAGGACTTTGTACTAATATGCCTGGCCGTCGAACACGAACCGTAGAAAGGGTCGATGTCGAGGCAAGATTGAGACGTGGAAGTATGCGTCCTTCGGGTCTACCACTGCGAACCAATCTAGATGTCGGATGCAAGTTAGGATGTGTCTTTGCATGAGCATTTTGAACGGGAGTTTGTGCAAGGCCCGGTTGAAAACTCGCAAGCCCAAGATTGGTCGTAAGCCGCCGCCTTTTTTGGGTATGATGAAGTAAGGGCTGTAGAAACCCTTCTTCATCTTGGCTGGAGTAAGAGAGTCGTGATTTCCACACGCAGGGATTTGGCATCTTTGCCGTGCACTGCAGTAAAGCGGACGCCCCTGAAGGGGGGAGGAGGCCTGGCAAACTTAAGTGCATAACCGAGTCAGATGGCCCTGGCCAGCCAGCATGACGGATTGGGAAGTAAAAGCCACGCGTCCAAACTCCGTGCTAGGGACACTAAGGGGACGATTATATTTGACGTACCCGGTGGGGCAGAGCAGCGGGGCAGAGCAGGTAATACGCCATCGGGAGGCAAAAGCACATCCCGAGGCTCTGGTGCTAAGAGAAGACTCGAAGCACTTACCTTGCTCCGCACACCCGGCAGGGGGCGGGTTAAGTGACTAAGGAGGAGGTCCCATGGAGGCATCCTCTAGACTAGTCAGAACTGGCCAGCCAGGGGACAACAGTCGTGGAGCTGGAGGCGAAGGGTCTGCGTCCAATGTGCCGGGACTGTTGAGGTGTGGCACCAGCGTGCCTTGAGAACGGCATTTGCGGGCCAGGTGACCCAGAGATAGAGGAAATTGCTCTTTTACTGAGAATGTGGGTACTGCAACCTGAAGGGGGTGTGGCAAAATAAATAAACTTAACTGAAGATTCTCCTCCCGGCCCTCCACCGGGGGATGGAGTGGTCTGCTTACAAGCTCCGGAGCAAACGTCTCAGTCTCTGGGTCATCCGTCTCAGGAACGCTTGGGAGCCTTCTGGGTCTTAGAGGGGGTTCGTGAGACGGGGCCCGTGCGCTTCCTGCGGGGTGCTCGACGCTGGGGCTGAGAGCTGGGCCCAAGCTAAGGCGGAGCTGCTTGTTTCTTGGAAGCTGCAGGATGACGCTGGAAGTGCGATAGGGCATGATGTGAGAGATGGCCTTCTTCTGCTTCTTCACCGCTGATAACTGCTGGGCGAAGTCCTCGACGGTGTCACCGAAAAGGCCGAACTGGGAGACAGGCGCGTTGAGAAAGCGTGCTTTGTCCACTTCGCGCATCTCAGCAAGGTCCAGCCACTTTTTTTTTTTGCATTGTGGGTAAGAATAAGTGAACAAATGTACGGAATGAGTACATTTCACTATTCAGTGGATAGGGGGTGGTTTCAGAAACCAGTTTATGGCTGATTTTGCTAATTACCTGGTGACTAAAAAGGACTATAGTTTGCCTTGTTTTGAGTTGTTGTTGCAAGTAAATTTAATGGGTTTCAAATATCAGTTTAAACTTACAACAATTATGTTAGCTAGCTAGTTATAAATTTATAGAAACAACAGATTTGCATTTATTAAGTTAGAGATAGCTCAGCTAGTTTTGGAAGCTAGCAACCAAACTCAATTCACAAGCATTTTATGCCGTAAAACATGTTGAGAATGTTCATGAACAGTATGTTGAAGATACTTAAAACTTGAAAGATACTTGAAAGAATAATTTCTCTACATGTTTACCTTTCCCAGTACTTGCTGCAGTGTAGGAATAGTGGGTTAAACAAGGGAAGTTTGTATAGTGCATTGTGATGCACACTTCTTGCACTCAACAGGCTTTCAAGAAAGAAAAAAAGCAATATGATTAATGGGGGGCCTGTGCCCCAGTAGAGCTTTATGTCTAGCAAGGCCCCTTACATATATATATATATATATATATATATATATATATATATATATATATATATAGTTGGGAGGGTTACTTTTGAAATATATTCCACTAAAGATTACAGAATACATGCTGTAATACATGAGTCTAAATCGATTTGCAATTGAATTACCCAAAGTATTTAACTAATACACCAGCACTTTGAGCAAAAATCTTGGAGATGTACTTGCGCGGTGTTCTTTGTGTTGCTTGGTTCTTTGGCTCTTTGTCGAAAGTTAATTCCGTAGATCTTTTGGACCTCTGTTAGATCACTGATTGTTGTTGTCTCGATGGATGATGAGGTGGGCTTTGAAGCAAGGAAGAATTGCGACTCTCGTTGGGTGTGTGAACCGTAGAGCAGAGAGTGACAGGCTTCCTTGGGACTTTGTCCCGAGTTTTCCTTCAAATAGATGGTTCCAAATAGAGAGGGATCAAGGGAAGAGAGAATTATTTTCCTTGGGTAGTAAAGTTTTTAAATGAAATTGGCCACACCCCAATGGTGTCCTGAGCCTATCAGAAGTGACTTTCCTGAGTCACATAATCAACTGGTCTGTCCATTTCCCAAAGTTGATTTATGATCCTTTGTGGAGGATTCTTACAAACTCCTGCTCAAAAATAGTGCATGTTTAATCATGAACTTTTCTATCTTGACAAAATTACAAAAGACATGACATTCGTTGTCATCAACATTCTCTACATAAACAAGCATGCATTTACATACTAAATATGTAAGAATACATTATTTCATGAATATTATACATGTAAGTAACAAAACATTATTGTTTACAAAAATTATTCACAAATATTGATATATAAGAATTCAATTTTATTCTTGTGTACAGTATAGATATGTTTCTAGCGCAATATCACTTTTACAATAATAGTGTAGTACTGAATATGAGCACATATGTGATCAATTAATGCTGATTACACTGTTTATAAATTAAATGTGCAAACAGGCATAATATCCATTATATGTTACTTCGTATTGCATATAACAGAGCGTGCATCTCCTAGCCACCGAACTCACTGTGTAAGAAATTGCTGCTTTTAAATCATACACTGTCAATCAAGTCCATCACCTTTCAAGTCCTACCCCTTTGATATCTCAACCAATCATCATATATAGAATCCTGACTTCCTGACACGACACAAATACATTGATTGAAAGTCTAATGTCCAGTGAAGTGCTCATGAAGCTCCCATTGACTCCCAGAGAAGCACGAAGTCCGGGCAGACTCAAAATGAAATGTTTAGAGCCTATCGTCCAATAAACATCCATTTTTACTTCACTGAACTTATATAATGTATTTTCCAAATACTCCTATTGAAGCATGGCATACATATTGGTGCTGTCTTCTATGGACATATTCATGCGTACAAAAAGATTTCGGTAGTTGAACGAACAGCACAATGTTGATGTAATATTTTACTCTTCTATTCGCTAAAATATTGAAATACACAAAAAGTTATATGTTATTTATAAGAATTATTTGTACATACATTAAACTTGTCATTGCGCAGTTCTTATGAGAGTTTATGGGAAGCCATGCTTCCTGTGTAATCACCACCGCTGTAGTCAATATTCTTTGGCTTTTATACCTCTGAGCCTGAAGCCTCAGGTCAAAGTTATGTCTTCCTTCATTAACCATCTTGAATTGCTGTAAAATATCTAAGGCATAAAGATAATGACATAGGTATGGCTCATTACTGCTTTTCAGTAAGAGCTCATAACCAGATTGAGTTAATGCACCATTAACACTATGCCCTTTAATATGAAAATACATGAGGTCAGAGAACAGATGTAATTAGTTACATAACTTGAAAAAACTTGGTTTAATTATTTGCTGTACTATGATGAACTGATCAGTTTCTAGACATTGTCAATGTTTTTTTTTTCTCGACCTGTCACACAACCAGTTAATGCTTTCCTGACACTAGTGTCAGTGCAAACAATGGGTAAATTAAAAGAGATGTAATCAAAAGTGATGACAAAGATGTAGAGCATTGTCATGATGATTTAAAAATGTTCCTCTTTTTCTCTTCATTTATGGGGCCCACCCAAGCTTATTTCCTTTCATTTCGCAAGTCCTGGTAATTTTTCTGCAGTTATTTTCCCAACATCTCTGGTTACAAAATAGGGCTGGATGATATGGCTTAAAAATTATATCTTTGTATTTTTCAGCTTATTGACACTGTACAGTATATATCTTGATAATTATATATCTGTGTGGCGTGGGGACATGGTTGTGTGTCGGACTGCGGGAGAGAGAGAGAGCGGTAAGGCTTGTCACCCGGTTTATAATCAACCCTAACACCTGTGTCTTGTTATAGTGATGCAGAGAGAGACATAAAAGGAACGCCAAGAGTCCAGAGAGGGAGAGAGAATCCAGAAGGCAGACATTGCAAACGCCAATGTGATTTATTGCTTGTGTGTCTCAGTGTGGAGAGAATTAAAAAACTGACCACAAACCAACTTCGCTGTCTGCTGACTCCTCCGTTGCCAAACCAAAGAGCCTTTACAATCTTTTATGAAATTATTATTATTTTATCAGAGGAACCATAATTGGCATTGAATAAAAATATATTTAAAACATTATAAATACATGTTCCCCCCAAGTTTTTCACTAAAATAATACAAGGTAGAATTAGATTTAATAATTTTTATTGATGTGCACATATATTTTACAAACAATAATACATCGTAGCTTAATAAAAACATTATTTACCTTCATCATATATTTTTACTAAAACATTTGTTTTGTGAATGAACAAGGTGTGCAAAAACTACTCAAAAACCCAATTAAATATTTAATACCAAATTATTACTGTGGGACCGAGTAAAGTTTATTATTATAATGTAATACTGCATTATCATTATTACCTTGAAATACTTTGATTTTCTTAGTATATAAAAGAAATATATTTTTTTTTCATATTTAATTTACTTCACCTTCATATGGAGCTTTTATTTTGGCTCTGAAAATGCAGTGTAGTTTGCAATGTTATGCATCTGGTGAATTGCTGTCATATCCTACTTTTTTTGGTATACTGTGCCACCTTTGTAGATTTGTATAATAACTTAGTGGATACTAATATTTGGAATCACATGAATGCTTGAACCTGCGGTACTTCTTCCATCGCATTGCACGTGAACTGCTCTAAAATCACTAAAGCACACACCCATGATCACCACACGTCCACAAAAATAGCACCTGATTATTCTGAAGTGCACACATACCAGTTTAGCTGTCTTTAATCGCAGCCTTCTGCAGTTTAATAATCACATATCACCATATCACCATTTTTATGTTATTTGAATTAATTGTGTAGCCCTGAAGGATTGTGAAAGTAGTCTACTGATATGCTCTTTATGAAACTTAATTGCCAAATATAAAGCACATTAAAATTATTGCAATATTCACAATATTGTTTTATATAGTTTATTTTTGACACAGTATATTGCCCAGCCCTGTTACAAAATACAAGAAAAAATTAATCACTGTCTGTATATGTTATTTCCCATATTTTGTGCTGACTGTTCTATTTAAAACTTGGAAAACAATGAGTAGGCTAACTTATTTACAGTACATGTACATCAGAAGTTGTCACCCCTTTAAATCTTGCTTATGTTACGAACATCAGTGAGAACGCTCCCATCACCGTTCACCGATCTATCTCACCTGAATTCTGACCCGCACCAATTACCCAACAGCTGCTGCTCATCATCTTCCCTCTATTAAAGCCTTGCTTTCCCGTGCCCTCACTGCGAAGTCTTGTTTGCCACGGCTGCATTTCTGAGCGATTTCTTACCTGTTTCTCTGATTCCTTCGAAGCCAACCTCGCCTGAATTTGACCATTCTTCTGTCTGCTGCCTGCCCCGACCAAACGCCTGATCGACCTTGAACCTCAGCCGCCTGTCTTGATTATAACGCCTGCCCGACCACGATTCCCTGGAACAAATCCAGCCCAGAAGCCTCTTCAACAGACGAACACTGTTACCAGCTAAGTCGCTGACTCTCTCTCTCTCTCTGATAAGCTTACATTCAATAAAAGCCGCATATGGATCCTAATCAGTCTGAGCCTTCATTACAGAAGACTTCGCCACTCACCGATCCAGCGGCAGCCTCTCGAATGACCGAGGAACTCTCCGCGCAGGCGAATCTACTGGCCACACACCAGCATCAGCTTGGCCGTCTCACCGCTTTAATGGAAGAGCTTATGAGGACCGTTCAAGAGCTGCGTCAGCCCGCACCACAGCTCGCGCCCTCAACCAGCCAAGCCATCGCCGCCCCGCCCATTCTCGGCGCAGCCGCCGCCGCCCCTCGTTTAGCGCTGCCAGAGAAATACGATGGCGATCCTACCCAGTGCCAGGGGTTTGTTATGCAATGTTCAATCTTCCTGTCCCAGCAAACAATCCTTTACCCCACTGATGACAGTAAGATTCACTTTGTCTGCTCCTTACTCACCGGGAGGGCGTGCGAGTGGGCCACTGCTATCTGGACCAATCAGGGCCTAACCCAGATCCCTTTCGACGCCTTCCTGCGTGCCTTCCAGGAGGTTTTCGACCACCCCGAGGGCGGTAGAAGCGCTGGAGAACAACTAGCGGCACTCCGCCAAGGGAACCGCACAGCAGCGGACTACGCTTTGACCTTCCGCACCCTGGCCGCTCAAACCGACTGGGTAGAGAGCACACTCAAGCTTTTCTTCCGTAAGGGGCTGAGGGAGGAGCTACAATCAGAATTAGCCTGCCGCGATGAAGGCGCGTCCCTCAACCAGTTCATTACCCTGGCCATCCGCATTGATAATCTCCTCCGTGCCAGACGACCGGCCCGTTGGTCCAGCCCCTCCCTTCCAGCACCACCACCCAGTGAAACCTGTGAACCCATGCAGATGGGCCGGGCACACTTGACCCAAGAGGAGTGCCAGCGCCGCCTCTCTAACCACCTCTGCCTCTACTGTGGTCAGGCGGACCACCTTCGAGCTAACTGTCCCGTTCGCCCAGCCCAGTCACGACAGCAAGGGGTGAGTCTGTTAATCTCATCTACATCATCCACTAAGCTCCTTGAAGTGCCTGCTAGGCTCACACACCAAATCCACAGCGTTGACACACGAGCGCTGCTGGATTCGGGAGCCGCAGGGAACTTCATTGATGAAGTTTTTGCTCAACAACATTCAATCCCCTTGTCACTCTGTGATCCACCCCTAACAGTGGCCGCACTAGATGGACGTCCGCTGGGCACCGGCCGAGTCCACCACACCACCAGTGAGATCACCCTGCAGGTAGGGGCGCTGCACACAGAGCGCACCCGATTCTACGTCATTCGCTCCCCTAACAACCCGCTCATCCTCGGCCTTCCCTGGTTACGCACCCACAACCCACAAATTTCCTGGCGGGACGATGAAATCACACATTGGAGTCCAAGCTGCTCTTCCCGATGCTTGGGCTTGAAAGATCCGACCACCCTAGTAACCACAAGCGTCCAGGAGGGGGCTGACAACCACAGTGGAATCCCATCCGAATACTCCGACCTCCTGGAAGCGTTCAGCAAATCCAAGGCACAACGGCTGCCTCCTCACCGCCCTAACGACTGTGCCATTGAACTTTTGCCCGGCGCCACACCTCCCAAGGGCAGGATTTTTCCCCTATCCCAGCCCGAATCGGACGCCATGGAATGCTACATAAGGGAAGAACTAGCCAAGGGTTTCATCCGCCCGTCCACATCACCAGCCTCCTCTGGCTTCTTCTTCGTGGGCAAGAAGGACGGCTCCCTGCGCCCTTGTATCGACTATCGCGGCTTAAACGAAGTGACGGTCAAGTACCGATACCCTCTTCCTCTCGTCCCCTCATCACTAGAACAACTAAGAACTGCCAAATTTATACCAAGCTCGACCTGCGTAATGCATATAACTTAATCCGTATCCGGGAGGGGGACGAGTGGAAGACAGCGTTTTCTACCACCTGTGGCCACTACGAATACTGCGTCATGCCCTTCGGCCTGTCCAACAGCCCCTCTGTCTTCCAGTCCTTCATCAATGACCTCTTCAGGGACATGCTCAACCGGTGCCTCATCATCTATATTGATGACATCCTCATTTACTCCAACACTCGGGAGGAGCATGTCACCCACGTTCGGGAGGTCCTGAAACGACTCATCAAGCACCAATTGTACGCCAAGGCAGAGAAGTGCGAGTTCCATCTGACATCCGTCTCCTTCCTCGGTTACGTCATCAGCCCAGATGGGGTCGCGATGGACGAGGGTAAGGTGCGCGCCGTCCTGGACTGGCCACAACCCAACACGGTCAAGGAACTACAGCGCTTCCTGGGATTTGCCAACTTCTACCGGAGGTTCATCCGGAACTACAGCTCGGTCGCCGCCCCCCTCACTGCCTTGGTCAAAACCACCCAACCCAGACTTCGCTGGTCCTCCGACGTGCTCCTGGCGTTCGACCACCTGAAGAAATGTTTCACTTCGGCCCCTATCCTTCATCATCCAGACCCCAGCATCCCTTTTGTGGTTGAAGTTGATGCTTCCAATACCGGCATCGGTGCCGTACTCTCCCAGCGTCAGGGAAATCCCCCCCAAATTATTCCCATGCGCATTCTATTCGCGGAAACTCACCCCAGCAGAATGCAACTACGACGTGGGCAACCGCGAACTTCTGGCCATGAAGGCGGCCTTCGAAGAGTGGAGACATTGGCTGGAGGGAGCAAGACACCCGTTTCTAGTCCTCACTGACCACCGAAACCTGGAATACCTCCGTTCGGCCAAAAGACTCAATCCCCGACAAGCTAGGTGGGCTCTGTTCTTCACCCGCTTTTATTTCACCATCACTTACCGGCCCGGGTCGAAGAACATCAAGGCAGACTCCCTCTCCCGGCAACACGACCCGACACCTCAGAGCTCAGCCCCCGAGCCCATCATTTCACCCACACTCCTCCTCGCTCCCGTCCAATGGGACATTATGTCCGAAATCACTCAGGCCCACTCTACAAATCCGCCTCCACTCAACTGTCCGTCAAACCGGACATTCGTTCCCCCGGCCCTTCGGGAGCGAGTACTGCACTGGGTCCACTGCTCGACCAGTTCCGGCCATCCGGGCATCACCTCTACGGTTTGGCTTTTAAGGAACCGCTTCTGGTGGGAAACACTTCGAGGTGATTCCACTTCGCGGTCACTTTCATTCGCAACTGCAGAATTTGCAACATGGCCAAAACCCCTCGACAGGCACCAACAGGTCTCCTCCTCCCACTGCCCATACCTCAACGGCCCTGGTCCCACATAGCAATCGACTTCTTGACCGACCTTCCAGTCTCCCAGGGGAACACCACCATCCTCACCGTCGTAGACCGGTTTTCTAAGGGATGCCGCCTGATCCCTCTACCCAAGCTCCCGACCGCCCTTGAGACCGCTGAACTCCTCTTCCAGTACGTCTTCCGCTTCTACGGTCTCCCCGAGGATATAGTCTCAGACCGGGGACCACAGTTCACCTCCAGGCTCTGGGCAGCCTTCTTCCGCCAACTTAATATCAACATCAGTCTCACTTCAGGATACCATCTCAATCAAATGGACAGTCAGAACGCCTAAACCAGGAAATTATCAAATTCCTACGCACTTACTGTCACGAGAATCAGACTGACTGGAGTCGCTACCTCCCCTGGGCTGAATATGCCCAAAACTCCATTCTCGAACCCTCCACTAACCTCACCCCTTTCCAGTGCATTTTAGGCTACCAACCTCCTCTGTTCCCCTGGTCAGGCGAACCCTCGGAAGTACCTGCGGTCGACAGCTGGCTGCAACGCAGCGAGGCCGTGTGGAATAGGACCCACGTACATCTCCAACGAGCCACTAGACGAACAACGGAGCAAGCGGATCGCCATCGTCGTCCCAGCCCCCACTACACTCCCGGGCAGTGGGTATGGCTCTCGACACGGGACCTCCGCCTCCGCCTGCCCTGCAAGAAACTCTGCCCCAGGTACGTGGGACCCTTCAAAATTACAAAACAGATAAATCCTGTATCCTTTCGTCTTCAACTACCCTCTCACTACCGTATCTCTCCTACCTTTCATGTATCCCTTCTGCGACCGGCCGGCGCCCCATGGTCCGAAGAAGACGCGAACTCCTTCCCCCCACCCATGCTCATTGACGGTGAAGAGGCATTCTCGGTACGGTGCCTGCTGGATTCCAGGCGAATACGGGGCCGCTTGCAGTACCTGGTCGATTGGGAAGGTTACGGTCCGGAGGAAAGATCCTGGGTCGAAGTCGACGACATCCTCGACCCCAACTTAATCACAGAGTTCCACCAGGCCAATCCGGACCGACCAGCTCCACGACCTCGAGGTAGACCCCGTCGCCGACAGCATCCTCGCTTCAGGAGCCGCTCGCAGGAGGGGGGCTCTGTTACGAACATCAGTGAGAACGCTCCCATCACCGTTCACCGATCTATCTCACCTGAATTCTGACCCGCACCAATTACCCAACAGCTGCTGCTCATCATCTTCCCTCTATTAAAGCCTTGCTTTCCCGTGCCCTCACTGCGAAGTCTTGTTTGCCACGGCTGCATTTCTGAGCGATTGCAGCGTGTGATGACATCACAGCAGATGTCTGCAGAGGCTGGATAAGACACTCTAAAAGATTCTTTCCACACTGCATCGCAAGAGAAGATATTTGTTGTGATGAGGATGAGAATTTGTAGCCCAACAGACAGATACGTCAGGAGGTGTAGGAAGGGAGCACTGTAATTCCTACAGCACTTGTACAGTTTTCCCTAAGGAGATTGTCCTATATTCACATTTCTACTTTTGTTTTTTTTTCTTTGTGCTATGCAGATTTGTCTTTTGCTTTCTGTATCGCAATGACATGGTCTGTCAACAAATTACAGTACAAACAGTAAAACCGTAAATGTGAATCTTGTCCAGTCTCTTGCAATCAAACTCCCACATACACTAAGGTGTAACCTACAATTTACAATACAGTTTTTCTTAGTCGCTTTGGTACATTTCTCCAAACTCAGGTAACTGCTCTCAAAACATTTAACACAGTGATCTGTACACTTTGTAATTGTCCTAAACAGATAGTAAATTATCCTTAATTTCATACAATTTACAAATCAAAAGCATAATTTTCTCAAAACACTGCGCACAAAATGTTATCACAGCAGTTCATACAGCCAACCAAATCTTTAATATATCAGGAAAAACATTTGCAGCTTTTTCATTGGTCTTCACAAAGATCACAAGCATTTTTGTACCATTTTCAAAACACAACAAACAAAACTCTGTGAATTGTAAAATAGTCAGTTGCACACCTTATGTCCTCAATTAACCCCAAATTGATATCTGATGAGTTAGTAATCCACTCAACACAGAAAAAGCCAATTTCCTAATTGTTCACACAGCTGTCTTAATTACAACAACTACAAAAGGGGAAGAGAAAAACAACAAAGAAGACGAATGAGGAGAAAAGACAATTAAAAAGAAGAAGAATGAGCAGTGGAAAAGGAAGAGGTGTAAGAGTGAGAGGTGGTGGACAGGGTAGAGGGAGAAGAAGAGACTGAGAAAGAGCAAGAAGAGCTGAAGATGTAGGAGAAAGAGAAAGAAGAGCTGATGATGTAGGAGAAAGAGCAAGAAGAGCTGAAGATGTAGGAGAAAAAGAAAGAAGAGCTGATGATGTAGGAGAAAGAGCAAGAAGAGCTGATGATGTAGGAAAAAGATAAAGAAGAGCTGGTGATGTAGGAGAAAGAGCAAGAAGACCTGAAGATGTAGGAGAAAAAGAAGAGCTGATGATGTAGGAGAAAGAGAAAGAAGAGCTGATGATGTAGGAGAAAGAGCAAGAAGAGCTGATGATGTAGTAGAAAGAGCAAGAAGACCTGAAGATGTAGGAGAAAAAGAAGAGCTGATGATGTAGGAGAAAGAGAAAGAAGAGCTGATGATGTAGGAGAAAGAGCAAGAAGAGCTGATGATGTAGTAGAAAGAGCAAGAAGAGCTGATGATGTAGGAGAAAGAGAAAGAAGAGCTGGTGATGTAGGAGAAAGAGCAAGAAGAGCTGAAGATGTAGGAGAAAGAGAAAGAAGAGCTGATGATGTAGGAGAAAGAGAAAGAAGAGCTGATGATGTAGGAGAAAGAGAAAGAAGAGCTGGGGATGTAGGAGAAAGAGAAAGAAGAGCTGGGGATGTAGGAAGAGAAGATAGAGGAGTAGAGGGAGAAGAGATGGATAGATTGGAGGGCAATGGTATAGTGGAAAGAGAAAGAGTAGAAAATATAAGAGATGGACAGAGAGGAAGAGGAGGGCAAGGTGTAAGAGGAGGGAGGAGAGGTAGAAAGATAGGGTACACACGTGTTTCAAATGAAATCAGAGCCACACTTATTGACCATGTCATAAATCACAGTCTCTCACTGAGAGAAGCTGGGCAGAGAGTTCAGCCTAATATAAACAGATCCACAGTGGCTTCAATTATCCGCACATTTCAGAGGGAAAACCGGTAAGTAACTATATCATTCTACAATGAGAGTCCATGTAGTCTTGTTTGACATGGGTCTAGATTTCTACAGTAAATGTTCCTGCTTGTCCAAACATTTTTCAGAACTGAAGTTAGAGAACATTCAGGTGGACGAAGAAGACTTCTTTCAATTGAACAAGAGCATGCCATTGTTGACATGGTGGTCCAGAACAACACCCTCCGCCTCAAAGAAATTCAGCAAAGAATAACACAGGACAATGAACTGTTCCACAGTATCCACCAATGCAGTCTCTCCACAATTGATTGTGTTCTAAGGAGAAATGCAATCCGAATGAAGCAAGTATACAAAGTGCCCTTTGAGAGGAACTCTGTTAGAGTGAAGGAGTTACGATTCCAGTTTGTTCAAGTATGTGCAACCCAATTACTGCACTTTTACTGTCAACACAAATATATATTTTTCCTAAATTTTAAGTATGTGTCCATAAACTATTCCATGCTACTGTAAGTGAAAAGATTTAGGAATATCTATGTATACTGCTGCTTCAAAGTGTGAACTCAAACTTCAGCAACAGTTTCACAGTAGTATTGACTGCAATCAATGACATTACTGTAAAACACTAACTTACTGTATTGTACCTTGTGTCCTTTTTTCTCTAGAGAATCTTGGAGTTGGATAGCAGTGCAACTCATTATGAGTACCTGTATATTGATGAAGCAGGCTTCAATCTTCACAAAAAAAGGAGAAGAGGGAGAAATCGTGCTATAGTCAATGTCCCTGGACAACGAGGAGGCAACATCACTCTCTGTGCCACAATTTCTACAACTGGTGTTGTGGCACACAATGCTGTCTTGGGACCATACAACACAGCAAGGCTCCTACATTTTTTAAACCTCCTCAATGAAATCCTCTTTCCGCAGGGTGATCAGGAGCAAATGGTAAGGAATTTTGTAGTTGTTTGGGACAATGTCCAATTCCACCATTCAGCACTAGTGCGAGAGTGGTTTGAGAATCACCCACATTTCAGGATGGTGTTCCTTCCACGATATTCTCCTTTCCTGAACCCAATAGAGGAATTTTTCTCCTTTTGGAGATGGAAAGTACATGATCGCAACCCTTACAACCAAGTAAGTCTTCTTCAAGTGATGGAAGAGGCCTGTGGAGATATTAGGGCACAAGCATGTCAAGGATGGATACAGCATTCAAGGCGTTTTTTTCCCACGATGCATGACTCGTGAAAATATTTGCTGTGATGTTGATGAAATTCTCTGGCCAGATGTAATTGAGAGACATGATCAATAAATTAATTGATTCAATGAATGCAGGTTTTTTTTATATTTTTTTTTACCTATGTACTTATTTGCATAATCTTTTTTTTTTTTTTTTTTTTTTTGTGGGGTGACAACTCATTGTTATACACCTGAACTTGGAACTTAATTAAAAACATGTATTTTCTTTTATTTATTTGTGTATCTTCAGCTGAATTTGTTATCAAATCAACAGAGAACACACTTTTAGTTTTGATGTTAATATTGAATTTTAATAAATGCATTACTAGAATAAAATGCTGTGTTTCATTGTGCAGTGAATGCTTACAGTTTTTCTCAGTCGCTTTGGTGCGTTTTTCACATCATCCCTAACATGTGCAAAATAATAAGTGCATTTCTCAGAACAATTTGTACAAACTGCAACATACAATAGATAAGTTTCTAAAGCTAGTTAGTCACTAAAAATCCTTAGTACATCTCTCAAAAGTAAATATTCATGCCAATGATCATGTCAGTGTCATCAGAATGATAAGTAATTAAGTCATTGATCACGAACAAGGTGGTCAAAATGTTTAAGCTTGTTGTCAATATAACTGTGTACTGTGACAGTATTACCTAATGTAAACTTTTGGATGACAGTTACTGTATTGAAAATGCACAAGCCTGCACTTCTATGGCATATATCAATTTCAACAGTACTATTTACATATTTCTGTATGTGGGTTATTGATTGAAAGAGACTGGACAGGATTTTGTTTTCCACAGCTTTTACTAGTGCTACATTATGAAAGAAAAAAAAAAACAAAATAAATTTACAGTAAGAAAAAGAAAAGCAGCACAAAGGAAAAAAAAAACTAAATTAGAATGAAACACAGGAAACACCCCTAAGGCGCAACTTTGCCCGCTGCACTGTTCTAGTGCTGTCTTTACACATCCAGGCGTTCCTGTCTGTCGGCCCACATATTCTCATCCACATCACACCGGATATTTTCCCTTGCAATGCAACGTGGAAAGAATCTTTTGGAATGCCTTATCCATCCTCTGCAGGCGTCTACTGTGATGTCCTCACATGCTGCATCCATTGCAGCCAGCAGGGTCATCTGTGTGTGTGGCTGACGATCGTACACCTTCCACCTCCATGCTGAAAAGAACTCCTCAATTGGGTTAAGGAATGGTGAATAAGGTGGGAGGAATTCTATGAGCATCCTCGGGTGGGTCACAAACCATTGCCTTATGTTTGATCGATGGAAACTCACATTATCACAAATGACCACATACTTTGGCAAATCCTCTCTAAACAGACCCCTCTCATTATCAGGGATGAGAGACCTGTATAGAGTCTCTAAAAAGTTGAGTAGATGCTGGGTGTTGTATGGCCCTATAAGGGGGATATGGGTTAGGACACCATGCTCCGAAATAGCAGCACACATGGTGATATTTCCTCCCCGTTGGCCTGGCAAATCCACAGTAGCTCTGTGACCGATGATATTCCGACCCCGCCTTCTGCATTTGGTCAGGTTGAAGCCAGCCTCATCCACGTATACAAAGTTGTGAGAGGGTTCACTTGATTCCAACTCCATTACACACTATCCCAGAACACACAGTTGAATTTGTTTTGGTGAGGAAGAGTGACATAAAATGTACATATATTGCATGTTCCTTCCAAAACAATGGAAATGTTTGCAGTTTATACTTACTGTACTATGTATCACTATGAAATGTTGCTGTAAAGTAGTTACATAGATATATGTTTTACCTGTACATACTGGTACCGTAGCTCCTTAACTCTGTCCTCATTCCTTTGGAATGGTACACGGTACAGCTGTTTCATACTCATCTGGTTTCTATGCAGCACCCTGACGATGGTTGAGATGCTAACCGTATATATGTTTTCAAAGACATCGTTGTCTTCTATAATGGTCCTTTGTATTTCCCTGAGTCTCATGGCATTGTTTGCTCGGAACATGGTGCAAATAGCCTTCTCCTGTCGAGGTGTGAAAAGGCGTCCTCTGCCACCGGTTTGAGGTAATCTTGCAGTCCTATGTGGGGAAAAATGCAATGATGCATCGCACACTTTCACATAGACAAAAACTATGCGAACACACATTTTACTGTAAAACATACAGGTGGGTGCATTTACAGTAAGGTGCAGTATGTATCTGTATAGAGTATATTTCTGTATGCTGTGAAATACAAGTGGACTACTGTAATATGAAGCATTGTAGGAAGTATACAGTATACTTCTTATATACAGTAACAGTGCACTGTACATTGGTGGAAATACCTGTTCTCTCTTCGAAATGTTTGAACTATTGAGGACACGGTTGATCTCCCAATATTCGGCTGCACCCTTCGACCCGCCTCAGCCATTGAAAGGCCATGATTGACAACATGGTCTACAATAGTGGCCCTTATGTCATCAGATATGCGCCTATGTCCTCTTCTGCCTCTTCCTCTGTTGTGCCTTCCACCACGCATTCTTGCTCCTCTTCTTCCTCCTCTTGGCTGTTGAACCTGTTTGTTTCCTGGTCCATCTATTATTGGAAAATTGCAACTCTGTGTTGTGGTCTGTCTATATATGCTTGCCAATTGATTGTTCATGAGATGCACCTTTGAGCAATTTAGACAACTGGTTTACTCTATTGTTGGTTGAACTAACACTTTACATTCCTTCATGAGTGAGAGTCAATTTCACCTGCACGATTCAGCAGTTCACATTTTTGTACAAAAAGTCTAATAGAAATGTGTAAAACTATGCTTGACAGTTTATGACAAATAGTTCAACAATTTTGCATGTAATGGCTTATGCAAGGAACTAATGCCTAGATGTTTTGAGGGGTAAGACTATTCAACAGAGAACCATCTACTATATTTTGATCAACATGACATGAGCAATTGAAAATGTGGAAAAAAGCTGACACTTGTACATTATCAATTGCAATAAGTACAAAAGCAATTGCAATTTGTTCAAAGGAATAAGAAATTGCTTTCATGATGTGCACAAGTGACTAGATGATTTGGAATTTGTACAAGTAGTATCAAGAATAGCACTTTTGATCTAAGAAATGCACCAAAGCGACTGAGAAAAACTGTAACTGTTTCGCCAACATAAGAGTGTGTTTAGTTTGCTATGTTAATTGTTTTGAGAGCAGTTACCTGAGTTTGGAGAAATGTACCAAAGCGACTAAGAAAAACTGTAATTGTCATCAAAACTTTAGCCATAGTTTACATCAGAACATCCCTCCAGAGTACACTGTTATATTGACAACATGACTAAGCAATTTGACTGTCTTATCCGTGCACAATGACACAAGGACTTTCTGATGGCACTGACATGTTCATTGACACAGATATTTACTTTTGAGAGATGAACTAAGGATTTTGAGCAAGAGACTGGATTTTGCAGGTATTCCATGGTGTTTTGCTATTTGTACAAATTGTTTTGAGAAATGCACATACTGTTTTGAAAATGTCGAGGATGATTCGAAAAATGTACCAAAGCAACTGAGAAAAACTGTAATACTTGTTGGAAACAGGGTTTCCCAAAGTCAGAATAAAATTGTTTGAGTAGTTCAACTTCAAATGCTATGCATTGTTTACTCTGCCTGTAAAACTATATTTCAACAACAGTTAGTTCCAGTCTTCTACTTAAACTTACTTAACTTAAATGGGTTTCTGTAGCTCAACTGGTAGATCATGGAGATAGCAATGTGCACACTGAATGCACTGTAAAATGCTTTAGATGAAAGCATAGGTCAAATGCATAAATGTAATTGTAATCTGATTGGACAAGTTGTATTCTGAGAGTGCTGATACCAGTGGTGGTGACCTGATTGTCACCACTTAACACATAACTTACAGTTTTTCTCAATTGCTTTGGCACATTTTTCGAAACAGTCTTAACATTCTCTAAACTGTGAGTGCAAATGTCACAACTGTTTGCAGGAACTTCAAAACTTTATAGCATGTCTGCAAAATGTAGTTACTCACCCAAAACATTTAATTCATGCTTCAAAACCTAGTTATTGTGTCAATAATTTGGCCAAGGCCACCAAAATCTAAAGTATTTTTGTCATTGTGTGAGCCACACTGGTCAAAATGTTTAGTTGTTTTTTCACCACAACAGTCAACCATGAAAATTAAGGGTTTACTGTAAACAAATCTCATATTTGTTGAGAAAAGTCAATAGTATGTAGGAAAAAAAAAAGTCTATGAACATTTGTATTTTTACAGTGTTTATTTTTGTACTTCATGTGATACACAATACAAGTGTATTTACTGTACATGTAAAGTAACTGACAAGAGTAACAAGATTTCACTTTACATTTCATATTTGTGTATTACCACAAATACACAAACAACAAATAACACTCATGGGAAAAAAAAAAAAAAAAAATTATTCTTGGTGGACATCTTGTCGCTCACGTTGGTCAGGCCAAAGATTTTCATCAACATCACATCTGATGTTTTCCATTGCCACACACCGTGAAAAAAATCTCCTTGAATGCCGCACCCATCCCCTGCAATGGTCAGCTGTGATGTCCTCACATGCAGCATTCATGGCATCCAACAAAGAAATCTGATTTTGTGGTCTATGATCATACACTTTCCACCTCCATGCTGAAAAAAACTCTTCTATTGGATTTAGGAATGGAGAGTATGGTGGAAGGAATTCCACTGTTATCCTTTCATGTGCAGCAAACCAGTCCCTAACACTGTTGGTTCGGTGGAAGCTGACATTATCCCAGACAACAACATAATTAGGCAAATGTGGTCTAACTAAATCTCTTTCTTGTTCTGGAATCAGGTCTCTGTAAAGTGCATTTAGGAAGGCCAGGAGAAGTTGGGTATTATAGGGCCCAATGTGTGGAATATGTGTGCTCACACCGTTCTCTGAAATGGCAGCACACATTGTAATATTGGCCCCACGTTGGCCTGGTGTGTCAATTGTGGCTCGGTGTCCAATGAGATTGCGACCACGTCTCTGGCCTTTGGACAGATTAAACCCAGCCTCGTCCACAAAAACAAGAATGTGGGTCGTTTCATGATTCTCTATGAAGAAACACAGAAAAAAATGTAACAGTAAATGTTTTTTCTTATGGGTTTCTGAAACTTACAGTAAAGTAATACAGGCATCTTAGAAAAACAGGAAAACTCACTAAGTGCACACCAATGGTTTACCTGGACATACTGGTACCGCAACGCCTTGACTCTTTCACTGTTCCTCTCAAATGGCACCTTATAGAGCTGTTTCATAGTCATCTGATGTCTTTTTAAAACTCTGTCTATGGTGGAAATGCTGACAGAATTTATATTTGCAAAGACATTATTGTCATTTATGATTGCACTTTGGATCTCTCTTAGCCTGATGGAATTGTTGGCTATGACCATGTTGCAAATTTCTTGTTCTTGCAGTTGGTTAAATACTGCTGCTCTGCCACCAGCGCGAGGTTGTCGTGCAGTTCTATAGAATAAACAAATAGACTTGCATTTACCTTTACAATATTGTTGTTTATACTGTAAAAATACTTTACATACTGTAAAACAAAACAAAAAAACATATTTACCTGTTTTCCCTACGAAAGGTTTGCACAATTGATGACACTGTGGACCTGTTTACATTAGGCTGTACTCTTCGACCAGCCTCTTCCATTGTTAAACCATGATTTATGACATGATCCACAAGTGTGGCTCTGATTTCATCAGAGACTCTGACTCTTCTATTTCCACCTCTTCCTCGATTATTTCTTCCTCTACCACCACCACGTATTCTTACACGCCTTCCAATTGCTCTTCCATGAGCATGTTGCTGCAGTTCAGGGTTGTGAATGTCCTCCATTCTCAAAAACTTCTACAGCAGTGATTGTGCTGTGGGCAATCTATATATATATAGACATATATATATATATATATATATATATATATATATATATATATATATATATATATATACTCCCAAAGTTGATTGGTTACAGTAAATGGTTAAATGGTTGATTCATATTAGAGGTAATTTGCAATTAGATTGCGAATGCAATTAGAGGTCATGTGCCAATTTAGCAAACATTACAAACAATGTCAATGTCAGATATATTTTAGAATATACATTCATGTATACTAATTATGATAATTGAATAGATCGTTTTGAATGTGATGGCTTACATAATAAAAAATGTCTGAGAAGTTCTGAAGTGTTTGACAGTGTAAGTGAGAATCGAGTCATCAGTTTTGATCAACAAGCCATATGCAATTATTTGTTGTCCAAACTGCAGACAGTTGTATGTGCTCTTTGCACACATGTGCCAAAGCATTTGCAATTTGCTCAAATCAATAAGAAATTCCAATCTGATGTGAAAAAGAAGCGAATTGTTCAGAGATCTGAACTTAATGTTTTGGGAAATAAAAAAAAAATTTGAGAACTGAGCCAAAGCAATTGAGAAAAACTGTAACACATTTTGTTCCCCCCTTATATATTTCCCCTCAATCCATTCTTTCATAATGCTTGCTGTGTACATTCTGTGTATTGATTTTTTTTAAATTTAAGATTCATTTAAATAGTGTCTCCTCGAAGACTTTCCATAGTAACAATACCAAAGTGTTGTAGGAACTGAACTAGCAATTAAATGGTGACAAGGCTGGAAAGTTAGTTACTGTTATAAGGAGAACATTGCTTGAAATCCAGAGGCAGATAATGTGGACGAAATGAAGCTTTTTGCCAACAGGAAAGAGGAATTGAACCAGTGCCTTTGTCAAATGAAGATTGAAGAACTTGACCTTAAATCCAGACTGTAAGCACCATTAAACAGGAACTAGAATGTATGACACAAGGCATTTAGTTTGAAGTAAAAAGCATTTTATTTATGAGTAAATAATAAAGCCTATTTACTTACATGCATCAACTACCACAAATCGTTTTGTGAAGCAAGCAGTAAAGCATAGTACTAGCCAAATGTGCTCTTCTCGTCTAATTACATGTGATAAAATATAATGTTTAATTTTAAGGATTGCATTTCCTGCATTCTACTATGAAAATATTGCTGCTGGAAGTTATGTTAGTACAATTATAGTACGGTATTTCTATGTCTGTTATTTGGCAAGAGAAGAAACATGGTAGAGGTTGACTAAGCCATTTGTTTTTTTATTCGGTGACCATGATTAGATGCACATGGATATTCTGATTAATAATAATGTATGCATCATGTTAATGTGAGTGTAGAACCCCAGTGTCAGTTTATAGAAATCAGAATAAAACCGCTGTGCCAACATTAATATAAATCGATATAAACACAGTATTCCAAATATCCACTTTGACAGAAAGTTCATTTAAATCTGTGCATGTTCAAACTAAAGTAATTATGAGAGTACTACATGACATGACCATTATAAAGTAAAGTTATACCACATTTCTGGAGTGAGGAGAATATTATTTTTGCCATCATAAAAATAAACGTAAAAGCACTGTCAAAATGGCAAAAGTTTGTGTCTTCATCATTTTTTGAAGAGAATAGTTGAAAAAGAATGTGAATGTCTTGTGCCACATCCACACTAATACTTTTCAATTGACAATGCATTGATTTAGCTATGTTTACACCTCTCATCCACACCAGAACAGTGTTTTCTTCCAGCAAAAACTTAAGAGACTTTCGAAAACGCTTTTAGTATTGCATACTTTGGAAAACTATGAGTTTAGGAAATGGAGTTTGCAATCAAAATATTAGTGTGGACGTGGCCTTAGTTTATTCTGACTGTGTTGTGCCCATTACTATTTGAACAGGAATATTCCAACATTTTTTCTTTCTTTTTTCTTTTTTATATAGTCTTCACCAGAACATTACATGCAAGTTAATGTTCACATCGACCATCAGAATGTGGAAAAAAAATTATTTCAGTGATTTGGACTATGACATGATTTTTTCCGTGCCAGACTGACTGGTTTGAGTATTTCTGTAACTGCTGATCTCCTGTGATTTTCAGTCTCTAGAATTTATTAAGGATGGTGAAGAAAAAACAAAAAACAAAAACAAAACATCCAGTGTGCAGAAGTTCTACAGACAGAAATGCCATGTTGAAGAGAGAGGTCAACTGAAAATGGCCAGACTAGTTTGAGCTGACAGAAAGGGTAAGGTAACTCAGATAACCACTCTGTACAATTGTAGGGAGCAGAATAGCATCTCAAAATGCAGAACATGTCGAACCTGCAGAAGACCATGTCAGGTTCTACTTCTGTCAGGAAGTGACAAGGGCTACCTCAAGGTTTGACGTGTTGTGCATTCAGATATGCTATTCTTCTCACTACAATTGTACAGAGTAGTTACCATATCCTTTCTGTCACCTCGAACCATTCTACATTTACTGTTGACCTCTCTCAACAACAAGGCATTTCTGTCCACAGAACTGCAGCTCACTGGACATTTTTTTTTGTTTTTGGCACCATTCTAAGTAAACTATAGAGATCAGTAGTTACATACAGTATATACTCATACTAGACCATCTGGCACCAAAAATCATGTCATGTCACAGTGTTCCCCTTCTGTCAAGGCCGACTCGGCTGTCGATGGAGGCGATTTGGAGATTTCCTCGGGCGCGATTTCAGCAGGTAAATCCCTGCGGACCACCCGCCCCCCCTGCATGCTCGTTTGCTTCCATCCGGACTTGATGTGAGACCAGCTCACTCCACGGCCAGTTCGATGTCTCCTTCAGACCCCCCCGAGCTGGATGAGAATATCGCCTCTACATCGGAGAGCATCGCGGCATCTGACGCTGAGGACATGACTGGGCTGCCACCTTCGGTTCTGCTCGGCCACTCTGAGACCGACGTGCAGATGTTCGGTATGCTTTCCTGGGCCGCCGAGAGCGTTGAGCTAGACACATCAGGAGGGATCGCCCAGTACTCCCTGGCGTCCAAAGCCTACAGCTCCACCGGACGCTTATGCTCTGCATGCCACGGCCCTCCTGGAAACCCACCAGGCCAAGGCACTTAAAGAACTGCACTTGGGTAGTCCTGATCCTGATGTGCTACAGGAACTGCGCTCAGCTACCGGCCACGCCCTCCGGGCCACGAAGGTCACAGTGTGGGCACTTGGACAGGCGATGGCCACCCTTATAGTCCAGGAACGTCATCTATGGCTGAACTTGGTCAAGATGTGTGAAACTGACAAAGCCTATTTTCTCAACACCCCCATCTCCCAGCTTGGTCTATTTGGCGACACTGTTGAAGACTTTTCCCAACAGTTTTCATCGGTGAAAAAGCAGGCCATCCAACACATCTTACCTCGGCACCGGACTACACCCAGCTGAGCTCTGTCTGCTCGCCGAGGGCATCCCCCTGCGGCAGCAAGTAACCAGCAGGTATCTCAGCCTCAACCAGGGCCAAGCTCTCAGCTCCAGCATAGAGCTACATGCAGGAAGTGGACACCACGTCTCATGAACCTCCCGGAAGGCTCCCAAGCATTCCCGAGACGGACCACCCAGATGTGGACGAGACGTTTGCGCATGAGCTGGTAGCCATATCACTCCTTCCCCCAGTGGAGGGCTGGGAGGAAAATCCTTGGTTTCCTTATTTTCATTTCCCACACCCCCTTCGGGCTGCGGTACCCACTTTTCAATAAAAATGCGATTTCCTCATCCCCTGGGTCACCTAGCCGGTGCCCACAAAACGCCGTTCTCACAGCCCCCCGACATCAAACCCTTACATGCAAAGTGGCACTCTGGACATAGAAACTTAACCTCAGCATCCATGTCTGTACAATGTTCACAACTCCGGCCAGCTAGTTCATGAGTCTAGTGGACGCCTCACTAGGCCCACCCTACCGGGTACGCGGAGCGAGATAAGTGCTTTGAGTTTTTTTCTGAGCACACATGCCTCAGGATGCAACTTTGCCTTCCGACGCAACACTACCTGCTCCCCGCCGCTGCGAAGCCCCACCGGGTATGTCAAAAACGATCGTGCCCCTCGCGCAGAGCTTTGACGCATGGCTTACGCTTTCCAACCCGTCGCGCTGGCTGGCTAGGTCCATCCGGCTCGGCTATGTGATTCAGTTCTCCAGGCATCCGCCCCGTTTCAGCGGCATCCACCCCACTTAAGTGCACGTTGAAAAAGCCAGCACCTTTTGCGCAGAATTCGCTACCCTTTTGCAAAAAGTTGCGATAGAGCCTGTCCCTCAAGCAGAGATGAAGAATGGTTTCTACAGCCCTTACTTTATCGTACCCAAAAAAGGAGGTGGGTTGAGATGTGAGTGCGTTCTCGTCATATGTCACAACTTGCCCGCCATCTCCTCCTCTGGAGTCAGCACCGACTAAGGTCACTGCACAGCACTCATATCCCGGGAGGCCTCAACACGACAGCGGATGCACTCTCGCGATATGCTCTGCTCAACGGAGAGTGGAGGCTCCACCCCCAGATGGTTCAGCTGATTTGGGACCGTTATGGCAAAGCACAGGTAGACCTGTTCGCTTCCCAAGAGAACTTCCATTGCCTAGTCTGGTAAAGGTCGGAGGCAAGTCCCTTGTGACAGATGTGTTGGCACACAGCTGGCCCTGGGGGCTGTGCAAGTATGCATTTCCCCTAGTGAGCCTACTTGCACATGTGCTGTGCAAGGTCAGGGAGGACGAGGAACAAGTCACTCTATTGGCCCCCTACTGGCTCACTCGGACTTGGTTCTCGGACCTCATGCTACTCACAACGGAACCTCCCTGGCAAACTCCCCTGAGAGAATACCTTCTTTATCAGGGACAGGGCACTCTCTGGAATCCACGCCCAGACCTCTGGAATCTCCACGCGTAGCCCTGGATGGGATGTGGGAGATCTAAGCAGTCTACCATCAGCTGTCGTAGACATGATCAACCAAGCCAGAGCTCCCTCTACCTGGCAGATTTATGCTCTAAAGTGCTGTCTGCTCACAAAGTGGTGTTCTTCCCGATCTGAAGACCCGCAAAGGTGCGCAGTCGGGTCAGTGCTCTCACTCCTACAGGGAAAGCTGGAGGGGCAGTTGTCCCCCTCCACCTTAAAAGTATATGTATCCGCTATAGCGGCCCACCATGATGCGGTGGACGGTAAGTCCCTAGGGAACCACGACCTGATTATAACGTTTCTAAGAGGAGGTTCCCATGCTTGTCATGTCGCTTGTTCCCACCCATCAAGGGAAAATCCTTGGTTGGATGCTGGGAACCTGTTAAAAACAATATGATGTCTTAGTGGGGTGCTGGGGAAGGTTACGTGCAGTCTGATTCACATGCTCATTGGCACGCTACAGCTTGCTACACCAGCATCAGCAGATCACGTAACATGGTTCAGTGTAGATCAATACAATCGACACAAAGTCAAGTGATTGACAGAAGGGGAATGTCTAGGTTACTAGTGTAATCCCCGTTCTCTGATGAAGGGAACGAGACGTTGTGTCCCCCTTGCCACAACACTGTAACAAGCCGCTGTAATGGCCGAACCTTATTCTCGGATCTTCAGTGCAGAAACTGAATGAACAGATGCACGATCCCCGTCTTTTATACCCGTATGGACATGCAAATTCTGTTCGCCAATTTGGCATTGACCTTTTTCATATTCAGAGGTATCCAAGGCTCCCGAAAGTAGCCCCTTGTGTCACTACAATGGACACAACGTCTTGTTGAGGCAGTTAGGTGAATGTTTTGGACAGAGTATATAGACAAGCATTGAGATATTCAAATATAGCTTTTCAAAATGTCACTGTGGGATTCATTGTCTCACACAATAAATGAACAGATGAATAAGTATTTTGACAGTCTTAGGGGCCATTCACACAAGAAAGCAAGATGCAGTGCAGCAGCATGAAAATGGAATACAGGGACAGGAGTCTCGTGTTTCAAAACATTTTTGTACCATTATTAACTGTTGGCTTGATGTGCATGTTTACAGTGCAAAGAAATACAAGCACACATCCTGTGTGAATGGCTGTTTATTGCATCTGTTTAATTTCAGTTTGTTGCTGAATCAACACAGTGTTTTTATACAGATAATGGATACAATTTGTTTTCACTGGACTGAGAATCTCTATATAAATAATGAGTTAGAGTCCAATCTGCTGTATGAGGTATGTTCTCATAGCCACAGCTGAGGCCACAAACCATTTTTGGTGTGCAATCTTATCCTATTAGGTCACTTAGAGGAATGTTCTGTATGGACCTACAGACCTGTGGAGAGAAAAAAAAAACAACAACTTACCCATTCCCACTATATATATATATATATATATATATATATATATATATATATATATTTGTTTACAATCTAGATCAGAGCACATGTGACCTACTCGTTCTTCTACATTTATGTTTTAGTAATTCTATTAGATTTTAAAATTTGTACATGTATCTATTATCATCACAAACTGACCCTTATTTTTTTCCCAACAGTGCAACCGCTTTATGTCAGCATAATCTGTTCTCCTTGAATTCTCTGTATCTGTGCAGAGCAACACAGATTAGTCAAACATGGAGTAATAATAGCAAAAAAATCTTACAGTAACCATTTGACGGAGTAGACTGGGGAATAAAAGTTGTGTTTCACAGAGGGAATAAACAATCAGGACACAATTAGGGAATAATACAGAAAATATGAGTATTTAAATTTGTCTTGCTGTTTAGTCTGTACATATTTCTTACTGTAATCTAAACTTTTATGGAAACGCTAATGCATTATCATCTTTTATTATGTTCAGTGAGGAATGCACATATTACTGTTTTAGAGAAATGTATTCACACCCCAATAAAGGTGCAGCTGAAATCCCACTGAATCCCCCATTGAATATAAAAATACATAAATGTATAATATTTTTTCTTTCAATTTTCTACTTTCCTGTGTATATTACCATTTTAAATGTGGTTTTAGTACTTTTCTCTCCATCTCTAGCAACTTAATCACATGGGAACAGATGGGTTGAATTGTGTACCCACCTGCATTTTGTCAAGAACATAAGCACTACATACGCTTAACATTATCAACAGTATGCAAGACCATCTCAGAATTAAACTCCCAGATGCTATTTGTTTTATTCTACTTTTTCTGCATGCACACTAAAGCAGTCTATTTAATGTACGCCAGATTAGAATGACAGGATATAAATGCAGTAGTGCAAGTTTGTGCCATATCTGGTTAGTTATGCAGTAGTAAATTGTAAAATTCTCATTACAGCTGCCCATATGTTTGTGTTCATTAAAAACAGCATTTGTAATGCTTCAAATAAATGATAGAACATAAAACCTCTCCCAACCAGGCCCAGAAGTGTCAGAACAACTTCAAACGTTAAGAACACTAAGCATAATGCCTTGAAAATAGTAGCGCAATTCTGGTGACTTTGGAAGCAACGTTTTTACATTTCTTGTGAATATTGTGAGGTATAATTGTAACTATGGGCTACAAAGCAATTCAAAAAGACATATTTACATGAAACAGCACTAGTTACATTTTCTGGTAACACTTTATAAGGTTTCATTTGATAAGACTAGTTAACAACTTTAGTTAACATGAACTAACAATGAACAATACTTTTACATAATTTATTAATCCATGTGAATGTTAATTTTAAAGTATACTGATATTTTTTGTTAATCAAAAGTTGTATTTGTTAACATTAGTTAGTGCACTATGAAATAAAATGAGCTAACAATGAACAATTGTATTTTCTTTTAAACTAAAGTGAACTTTTCTTTTCTTGTGCTCTATTCTTTGTGCTGAGTCTTTTTTATCTGTTAGTTTTTTAATACTCATTTTGGTTAGAAAATATCTTATCTTAAGCCATTCAAAACCTGTGGAACTTAGTAAAGATCTTCTTCATTGGCAAACAATCGGATGCACTTACAGGTTTTGTCTTATAAATGTAAATATCCAACATAGTCTCACAGAATGAACATTTCTATAACTAAAGTTTTGCAAACTGAGTTTTACGTGACGCTTTCTATGTTTTGCTGCAGTTTGATGGTGAATTTAACACTAGAGGCGCTACAACAACTGTGTGTTTTATTCACTTTAAAAAAAATCATAACTTGATTATGACTTTATAATGTCTGACTGACAGGACCGACAAGACAGAACCAACAAGACAGGAATCAAGACGAACTGTCACTTGACAGCAAACACGAGGAGATTAAAATAGGGAGATAACTCAACAGGTTAACAAGACAGGGCAGGTGAGACTAATAAATTAATAATGGGCAAACAAGGAAGCAGGGTATGACGTGAGACAGAGAGACATGCAGTGATACAGAAACAAAACAAATCCACGTGCTCTCACAAGACAACAAAATACCCGAATGGCATGAGCGCACATCACCAAAACAATAAGAAAATATATAGAATAAGAGAATGTGTAGCAATGCCAAACCAAGTGACACAATGCATTCTCACACTAAACGAAACCTGAGTGTACATCGCGAGGAAAACGCCACACGATGCACACAGCAGGTGACAAAAACAAGACAGGACACCTGTGTGAGAGTTTGTCCTCACTGAAACCCTAAATCTCAGACCGAAGCGACCGAACCTCAGCAGAATGTGAAGACAGCTCACGACCCGGGCGTGCAGCACAACGAGCACCCGTGTTCACGAGATACAGAAATAAACTACTGACATAAGCACGATGCACCCACATCAGTAACAGACAGACATGGAGCATGTGTCCAGATCCCGACACAAACCAAATCCGAACCAGACAGGAAGTCAGGACCCAGACACCATACTCCAGACATGAAGCAAGACAGACCGATGAGTGCACGGCAGGGAATGCAACCCTCCTGGTGTCCCAAAACGAGAACATCAAACAATACACAAGACTGACAAAACAAGCACTAACATAAAGCACAACAGAAAGGGAGGGAAGGGAGGGAAACCAGGAAGAGAACTTAAGGAAATGGGTGGGTTCGGTGGTCTGGGAAGACGCCTGAGGGTGGAGGCAGGATCTGGTGGCCTGGGAGGGGGCCTCAGGGTGGAGGCAGCTTCTGGCATCCTGGGAGTAGGCTTCAGGCCAAAGGCAGAGTCTGGCAACCTGGGAGGAGGCCTCGGGGCAAAGAAAGGGACTGGCGGCCTGGGAGGAAGCCTCAGGGCAGAGACAGAGTCTGGCGGCCTTGGAGGAGGCCTCAGGGCAGAGGTGGCAGAGTAATGTGCAGCGACCGCTGGACATGGTTCAGGAGGGATCAGCTTAGGGGGCAGGAGCAGTGGAAGGCTTGAGCACTGCACACGGCAGGGGAATTTTCTCCATGGCCATGAGAACTGGCAGAGACTGGGGAATGGCCTCCGTGGCCGTGAACACCGGCAGAGAATGGGGAGCTGCCTCTGTAGCCTGGAGCACTGACAGTGACTGGGGAACAACCCTTATGGCTGGGAGCACTGGTAGCAACTGGGGAATGGCCTCCATGTCTGGAAGTTCTTGCTGTGACTGGGGTTCATGAACCCTCCTTCTCCTCTTCTGGGTGGCCGGGAGCACTGCTGTGGAGCGGCCTTCATGACCGAGGATGATGGCACTGGAATGGCGGAGGCTTCAGGCACTGGTTCTGGGAGCGGTTGAGGCTTCCGACCCTAGCTCTGGGAAGGAAAAAAGCTTCAGGCGCTAGCTCTGGGACAGACAAGGCTTCAGGCTCTGGTTCTGGAATGGACAAGGCTTCTGGAACTGGCTCGTTGACCATGGCTGGTGTGGGCGCTAGCTCATTGATCGTGGCAGGCATGGGATCTGACTTGTTGATCGTGACATGTGTGGGAGCTGGAATGGGTGCTGGCTGCAGCAGGGAAACGGTCTGCATGGCCATGGGCACTGGCAGCATCAGAGAAATTGCCTCCGTGGCCGTGGGCCCTGGCAGCTGCAGGGGAATGGCCTCTGTGGCCGTGGACACTGGCAGTGGCAGAGAAATGGCCTCTGTGTCCGTGGATACTGGTAGCGGCAGGGCAATGGGCTCTGTGGCCGTGGGCTCTGGCAGCAGCAGGGTAAATGCCTCCGTGGTCACATGAGGATTAGGTGCCCTTCTCCTCCTCCTCTTCTTCCAGGCAGTGAGGAGCAATGCAGTGGGTGTTCAGACCCACCAAAAAGAGATCAATTAGGCAGGTCTGAACAGACAAAAGGACAAAGATAAAACTTTGAGGGCATACCCCCCACATGGACTTGCCCTCTGCCATATCCCATGCAGTCTCCATACACACACTGCGTGCTGGCGGGCAGGAGCACAAGTTTGAAAAGAAAAAAAATTCTGCTGGGTCCATTCAGGGGCCAGTTTGTTCTGTCACAAAATGCAGATGCAGGACCAATCACAGATTTCAAAATCAGGGAATTATTAAATACAACAAAAGGAGCAAAAACAATATAGGTCCATATAGGTCCAGTTTTTGCTGATGCTTTTCTACAGTACATTGAAAATAACAATTAAAAAAGAATGATTCATTTATGAATCAGGCATTACCAGTTTTAATTGGGAAATGTAAGCGTAAGCGATAGTTCTTGTGCAGGACTCATGGTAGCAATTATATCATTCATTCATTCAGTTTGGCATCTCATTCTATTATGATCAAACCTATGTCTCATAAGGCCCACTGCTGAATTCCTATGCTGGAATGATGTGCGGCTTTCACCCAAACAAATGTTGGACCACTTTAACCCCACTGAGATGATTATGAGAGAGAGCTAAGCAAAACGAAAACGATTGTGGGGTAGTTTTAAAATGACCCAGTGGGATGTGTTGCCAGGGGAACAAGCTGCCTTAAGTTACACTGAGTAAGATAAGGGGAGGCAACATCAGGGCAAGGCAAAGTCCTTGGCCTCCGTTGATGTTTGACCGTTTGTGTTGAGGTGGCCAGTTGAATTCTAATTGTGGAGGAAAATGCAAAATGAATAAACAACTAATTAAACAATGCATTTTTATTTTTGTGTTTCTTTAGCCTCAGCTTGCATAAGCACAAATCATTCACTCATCCTCATGTTGTTCTTCACTTGAACACAAAAACAGATGTTAGGGCAGAATTTTTGCCTCCGGCACCATTCACTTTCATTGGATTCCCCCCCATAAAATGGAAGTGAATGGTGACTGAGGTGTCTGCTTTATATCAGAATGTTTTTCATCAAAAATCAGAATGTGTTCCATGGGAGAAAGAAAGTAATACTGGTTTGGAACAACATAAGGGTGAGTAAATGATGACAGAATTTTAATTTTACATTTGCATTTAGTAATTTAGCAGACACTTTTATCCAGAGCAATTTACAAATGAAGAACATAGCAAGTAATTGTCATAGAAAGTTCAACAACATCTACGGTGTTGTACTGCCAAGCTCTCAATGTAGCTGGAGTAGTATAGGTGCTAATGCAGAAGAAAGAGACATAGAAGTATTTTTATTTATTTGTTTATTTTCTACAGTATGTGCAGGTTAAATCCAATAGTAAGTGAAATTATTATGGATTGGTTAAGTGCTCGTTGAACAGATGTGTTTTCAGCTGGTTCTCTAATGTTGAGATGGTATCAGCAGATTGTGTGAAGGTTGGAAGCTCATTCCACCACAGTTGAACAGAGAAAGTGAACGCTTATGAAATAGACTTTGAGATTTTTGTGATGGGACCACCAGGCGCCGCTCCATCATAGACCGCAGAGAGAGCGAGTTGCAGCATTTTAGAGTGAACTATCCCTTTAACCTGTCTCAAAGAAAGTACATTTCTTTATTTTATTCATTAATGGTTCAGTAATTTTTTCCTAATTAAAAAGTTGAACTCCTAAAGACATGATTTGTCATTTTGCAATATAAGTAGGAAATCATGAGCACTTACACTATAATGAAGTATACAGTCATTGAAGTAACCTTATAAAAGCCATTTTACTCTACATAGAGTGGGTTCGCACATGGGGGCTGCCATGTTAGAATCACATGACGAGCCAAATACTTCTTGCTTAATCTCAGTAACTGTCCTGTTATTTAACAGTTTCACTCATTGACTGACCGTGAATACTACATTTCTTCATAGCATCTGAAACCGAAAACTATTGATATTGACATCCAAGCCACTAGGTTTCAGTGTCCAAGATGACACAAGATGACACAAAGACAAAAGTTAATTAATGCACCATTAATGTCATATGTTTCTTAAAAGGAACACTTAAAGGTAACGATTTGTGTTGTATAGGTACTCTCAAATCAGTTTTCAGTTTACTTGCATCTCTCCTTTTTTATTTCTTATTAGAAGTGATAGGAAGCATTCCAATCCAGTATTATTGAAAATGCTGTCGTAGGCCTTTTTGTGCCCAGCTGTTTCCAGAATATGTAGCCTAGTTATAGATCCATGCAGGTGTTTAATTTTTCACTGCTCTTTTGGGAGAACAAACAAACACAGACGTGTGTGCTCCCACATTACTCATGCCAATTGCTTTACATAAAACAATGTGGGGAAACTGACAGTAATCGTCAAAAGACTACATATGTGCCTTGATGACCCAGCTTTTCTTTCCCCATTTTTTACAGTTGTATGCCACATATAGGTGCAATCTACTCAGCTTAAGTCTTAAAGCAGCATTTTCTCTCTACTAAGTCATGCATTTCCATGATTTCTTGCACTAGAATATAAGAACTAAAGGCCAAAGTCTGCCAAGACCATTTCCATAAACGTAATTACTGAGAGGGAGTGCGGAGGGCAAACCTTTGCCCTTTAACCACGTTCTTCAACCAGAACCACACACACAGAGAACGAGAGAGAGA
Source organism: Moxostoma hubbsi (assembly GCA_032164185.1). NCBI lineage: Eukaryota > Metazoa > Chordata > Actinopteri > Cypriniformes > Catostomidae > Moxostoma > Moxostoma hubbsi. The sequence goes on from JAVLUX010000010.1 coordinate 18,553,837, forward strand.
GAGAAAGAGAGAGAGAGAGAGAGAGAAAGAGAATTAGAGAACACTGCTCCTGAAATGAAAATTACACTGCTTAAATAATCCCTTCATCTGTGGACTTCATCAGGTTCCTGCCATATAAATGGTTAATGGCTATCATGGAATTTCTCTGCACATTTGGAATTAAGAGGGAAAAAAATATCTGAACATTTTCCTGTTGAGGAAATCAATGAACACCCACCCAGTTGGACTAATCATACAAGGTATTGGGTGACTGACACAACCAAAGTAGATAACAATATTAGACTTACAATATTAAACACTTTTTAATCTGTTTAATCTTATTCTACACTATTTACGTATTAAAATGAATCCCTTATTGGGGTCATGAATTGGAAAATCTATTTAACCATGATATCTTCACTTATAAGAGTTCACAGAACTATAAAAACATACTGTAAATTTCAGAACCGAAAACATCTTCGTTAGTTCTCAAAAAAAAAAAAAAAGGCTTTATTGAAATGAAGGTGCCAAAATGACTTGTTCTCTACTTCCTAGCGGACGTCTCGCTCACAGGCACTTGGGAGCATTCCGGGTCCTCATGCCGGCCCATGTGACGGGGGCGTCAGCTTCCTGTGGGGGGCTCTGCGCTGGGGCCGAGAACTGGGCTCGGGTTGAGGGGAGCTTTCTGGGATTTCGCCGCCGCTGGGGATGCCCTCGGCGAGCAGATGGGGTGTGGGATCTTGAGCCGCACCGGGGTAAGATGTGCTGGATGGCCTCCATCTGCTTCTTTACTGTGAGATAACGACCACATCCAGGAATCACACAAAGATGGAAAGGCATCTTTATTAAGATTTTCTCAAAGAATGGGAGGGGCTCTCAAGAGCGACCCCTAGTGTCAATACATCGACACAACGTCAAGTGAGTGACAGAAGGGGAACCTGTGGTATAAACATACATTAGGCATGGAGAAATGTATGTAATTGGATCAGAACTGTTTATAGCACAGTGTCTATAGTATTAAAATACATCATTGTTTGACCATCTCAGTTGAAATTCAGGCAGGAGAGCAATGAGATGTTTATTTCAAGTACACTGATTAAAACTTGAACGTAAATTAATTCCATATCCTATTAGAGTTTATGAATCTTCTGCATAACCCTCAAATCAGAGACATCTGATTTGCATCACCCCATTTTAATTTCAGAGGAAGAAACTGATTATAACAACATGAATAAAAAGGGAAACTTTCATCCAATACTTGCCAAATAGGGAACATTTGAACTCACATGTCATGAATAATTAATTAATACACATATTCACACTTATTTTTATCAATAACATAAAATGCCCTTATTCCTGATTTATGTCAGTATGTAGAAAAATAGACTATCATAGTGATACTAAAAGGAGGGATTATGACATTTTGCTACAGTCTGCCATGTGTGTACTGTATATAGGTTTGGGGAGTAATGAAATACATATAACGGGATAACGTATTTAAAATACAAAATATAAGAGTCACATTTTGACTGTGAGACCAGGTTGAGAGAGGATCGTTCTCTGTAATTCCATATGGCCACCAGGAGATGGCACCAAGTATACGACACAGAGTCAATGATGGCTCAAATGACATAGAATGGAACTGAAGGAGATCTCGTTACTCATGCCTGCATGCTTTCTAATTTGTAATCAGTTATGTACAATTATTATGTTGTATTTGTTTTGAAAGGCTTTTGGACACTTGGAGACATTTTTGCAGACTAGGATACATTATATTTGTAGTACTATAACTTTTGATTGCTTTGTCATAACAATACAATATTGTAATCAGTTACAGTTGACATAATTAGGAACAAAACAAAAGTTTTTTTTTTTTTTTTTGGAAATACCAATTATTTTTTTTTTAAATTTACACCCTGGTCTATAAAATGTCATCAGAAAAAAGAAGGAAAAAAAGTAAAAATTTTGGCTCGCTTTTTTTTTTTTTCCAACAGTTATTAAGGCAGAGAGCCTCAAATCATAATACATATCATTAAAATATATTAAAAATAAAATAATATCAAACACAATAGACAATCTTTTTTTTACTCATATTTATTTTTGTAGAGTTATAAGGCTTTAATTTTTTGCATGCTACTGAGTTGCATGAAAGTCACCCTTTTTATGCATGTTGTTGTAACCACAAAACATCTATTTATAATGCATTTGTAAATGGATTAATAGTCATTAATAAACCCCATTATCACAAGGGAACATTAATGTCAAAATTAATTTCCAAAATGTATGTCTCTTTATATGTCTTGAAACTCTGGAAACCCAGAGCTCATCAAAATACTGAGCATGTAAAACACAAGAGTACTTCACCACCCTGTTTGATATTCTCTGAAGGCGACACCCACAAGTCCCCACACACAAGACTGCACAAAAATATTTGCAGGTTTAACAGCAGGTGATGCATTTATTTATATATTTATAAATTTTTTTTTAACAATGCTTGGAAGGTGTGCAGCTTTGGGGGAATGTTCCGTCCTCTTCATAATAAACCTTTAAGGTATCGATCACAAGCCTCAGGACTGGGAGACACCATTGTTTCTGTCAAAAGAGGGCGGTCTAGAAGTGGGCCATTGGAAGGAATGATGACAGGAGGAAGGCCTGCAAAAAAATAAAAAATAAAAAATGAAACAGGTGTTGTAAAAGACCAATGCATCTGGGATTTGGGAAACAAACAGCTCACCTGGGGATTGGATATCTGGAAAAAAACAAAAAACAAAAAAAAACTCAGACTTCAACATTCCCCAGCATTATTCTGTGGGAGCCCACCTTTTGGGCCTCTTAGATAGTTAAAGTATTTCTGCTATTCTTTAATAATGTGCTAATGTACTTTTGCACCATTTCGAAGGGGCTCAGCTTACACCAGGGGTCTAAATTTTCCAATTTAAAATAAAACCCCCCTCCAATCTAATTTAATTACTCTTTTGCCAAATACCCATCAACAAATATATAAAACCTTTGATATTCAATGTGATATAAATGTACAGATCCAGTGACAAAAAAAAAAAAAAAAAAAAAAAAACATAAAAAATTGTCACATCTTCTGCTGTTTCTTCTTCCTTCCGGCTCACACGTTCCTCATCCCCTGAATACTGATCCCTCTTTGGACTACAACCCCCATCATGCATTGCCTCCCGCCATTTTCCCTCACACCTGTTCTATGTTTGCTTGTTATCTGTGTATTTAAGCCCTGAGGTTCTTCCATTCAGGGCGAAGTATTGCTAGTACACTCTCTGTCTGCAATTCCAAGTGGTCTTTCCTGTTTGCCTGTTTAGATATTTGACCTTAGCCTGTTCTTAGTGGATTTAGCCTCAGTGTTACCCCTTTTGGATTTGTCTGCTTTTCTACTCAGCTTTCTATATTTTGTGACCCTTGCCTGTTTGACCATTCTATTAAAACTGCACATGGATCCTACTTCAGCCTCTCCATCTGCTTTGTTACAAAAATAAATAAATAAATAAATACATAAATAAAATAAAAAGAAAAAAAATAGATAAATGAACCTTACAACTTTTATGGTATTTAGGTAAAATTTCAAAATTAAGCAGAGCATAGCTATTCAATAAATGTGCCAAACTTGAGATTTAGTCCTATCTATGGACAAGAAGAAATGTTATATTTGCATGGTAGAATTCATTTTAACCATTATGATTTAAATGTGGAGCACCACTATGGCTTATGTTAGACATTTCTTTCAAAAACACATTCAATGCCCAGTTTCAATTATTAAATTTCTAGTTAGTAAGTGATGGGAAACAAACTTGTGATGTTTTTGTTACAAGGATAACCTGTGTGTGTAACAAGCAGATAACAGATGGCAGCCACAGTGCTTAAACATTGTGTCAGATGTTTACAGGCTTGATTGAAGTAGTTTTGATGTTATGTATGGATGCCAGTAATTGACTCATGGACAAGAAAAAGAAAATATCCCTTAGGCCTCAAAATAGCTCATGAAATAAGTAGAGAACTGCATCAAATGTTTATTGAACTGGTTGATGATAAGACCACAAGTCATACATAAAATGTCCAATAATGACTTCATTTGGATGTGATTACTAATGAATGCAGGTTTTATATTAGCAGAAACACATCTATTATTTGTATTCCATGTCTATTTGGCTGGGAAAATAAACAACCTTGGACATAAATGGTCACATGTAAATCTTTGTTTGAGGACATCTTTAATAGGCATTTTAGTAAATGAGAATGTCCAGGGAAACAGGGCTGACACTCTAGGTAAACATTATATATACTTCTACATATTTGCATTGACAATTGGGGCTCCCTAAAGTAATTGAGTTAGGTTTTTCCATGGGCAATCCTGATTTGAATAACCAATACCAAACTAGCTGCATACTGAATGGGTAATGCTTCATGCTCATTTGTAAGAAAAACACAAAGTCATTTTTTTTCTTTTATCTTTAGGGAATGTGGAAGAGAGTTGAATGAGTGTGTTGAATAGAATGATTATTTTCTTAATTACCTTTGTGTTATGACAGGAGCTGGATTGGGAGCTCCATATCTAAATCATCTCATTTACATCCGCCTCTTCACTTATTAACATACAAAAAAAAAATTCTGGTTTCGATGAGAAAGTTTGAATTCCTCCCTCGCCACAGTGTAATCATCAACTGATTGACCTGACAGGCGGGAATCCCCTGAGATTTTGCCAGAACAAAGGCAGGAAACTGGTTTAGTTTAACAAAAAAAGAAAAAAAGAAAAACAGTATAATTTTGGTTTAGTTGTATGATAGTTTTACACATCCATTGTGCTAATGCCTTGCAAATAGACTTTTTATTTTAATGTATATACTGTATTATTATAATTGTTATTTTTTTCAACATGGAATTTATGTTTTTTTATTCTTATTCCTTTGTTGGTTGATTTTTTTTTTTTTTAAATCAACCTACAAATGGCTTATTTATTGTTGTCTCTGCATTTTAATCTGGGACAGGAGAAAGTATAGAAAAAAAAATGACACACTTCACCTTTAAGAGGTAAAGCATGCCTGTTGTATGTGTGTGCTGAAGCCTCACCACAGTGTGGAGCTCTCTCTCTATCTTGCTGATTGTTCTCATTGGCCAGTAAGTAGTGGAATGAGGCTCAGATGGATGTTCCTCATTTAAAAACACAGCTGGGTTGCACTCATCTTCTGGACCACTTCTCTGAGACAAGAATCATTCACTCAATGTTACTGAAAGACCTCTAAAACATTACAACGCTAACCTCTAAATGCAGGTGCAAGGGATTTTGTCTTTACCAGCATGGGAATCAAAAGGTTGAACTAACTCCTTTTGTATGTTCAGGGCATTTCAACCTGAAATAAATTATTACAACCATGCTTTTTTTGGCTCTTGGATTTTCAAGCACATTTGCATGTTTTGGTGACACTGTTAAAACTGTGGTGTCTAACAGATACAACATTGTACACAAAGCCTGCAGACTTCAGGATATTCTTCTTTACCATCTACAGAGGCTTTTGTTCATGAATTCCCTTTTGCTCTAAACAGGTACAAAACCAGGCACCACAGTCAAGTCTCATGACTGACATGTACAGTACATTTCTATGTGGTGATGTGGGCGTGACCGAGCGACATCTGTGGAGAGCAAGGCTGGGAGAGGAAGAGCGGTAAGGACTGACACCTGTGGGAAATCACCTCTAACAGCTGGTTTGTGTTGCAGTGGGAGCTGGAGGAGGTTGAAAGGGCAGTGCAGAGAGAGAGAGAGAGAGAAAGATGCACAAAGCTGTGATCGTGTGTGTACATTTGTCTTGCTGAAAATCATTAATTTATGTGTGCCACCAAAAGTGTGAGAATAAAGCCTTATGTCGGATTGTTTTACCGGATCCCACTTCCTCCTTCCCGGAGAGAACTAGAGACTTGTCACAGGGGTGCCGAAACCTGGGATTAGGAGGAAGAAAACACAGAAGATTTCAAGACCTTGCCAACATCCAACAAGCACAACATCAGTCTCGGCAGGTACTACGGAGCTTGGTACACCAGGAGGGGTCTTCAGCCACGAACCCGGACCCACCTATGGCCATGCCGCATGTCACGCTTTCCAAGATGGGAACTCAAAATGACACAGAGTCTTTCGTTGAGCTCTTCGAGAGGATGGCTGACGCATGAAAGTGGCAGAGGTCCCAGTGGGCAGCCTGCCTACTGCTGCTGTTGTCCAGGGAAGCTGGGTGGGTATGAGCGTGAAGTCTACGCCAGTCTGCTGGAGCTGTGGTGACCCTGGGCACTTCCAGCACTGTGATGGAGATGGAGATACTGGTCCGGATCCCCGACGTGCCACAGGCCACCCCCGATTGATCAGGAGCATACCAGATACCTGTGAGTATTAACGGGGGTACATACCAAGCCTTGGTGGATTCAGGTTGTAATCAAACCTTCATTCATCTAAGTTTAGTTCAATCCGAGTCTTTGGATACAAACTGGCAGGTGAAGGTAAAGTGTGTGTGTATGGGGATATACAAAATTACCCTTTAGTGACGGTCAATATTAAATTTTGGGGACAAAAGCATGGATGGGTCCTGTGACAAAATGTATCCTCACTGATCAAGGCACTATGTTTTTGTTTTGTACACTATGCAAAATGTATAAATTATTGGGGCTTATATAAATTCGGGCCAGCATTTACCATTCCCAAAGGGATGGCTTGGTCTAACGATTTAATCAAACCCTAAAGAATATTCATAATTGAAGACATGAAGACTAGAAATTGGGACAAGTGGCCCAAGCCCCTATTATTTGTAGTTCGAAAGGTCCCACAAGCTTCCACATGGTTTTCAACATTTGCAGTAGAATTATTGTACTGGTGTTGACCGTACGGCATGCTCAACATCCTACGGGAAAATTGCATTGCTTGTTTTGCCTTGTATTGCTCCCCACATCGAGTTCTAATTACTTGCCAAGTGGTAAGGACCCCTTGAGGTCACTTCCACGAGATGTGGAAATCAATCATGATGTGAAACTAAGGGATAGAAGTGGAGCACGTAAGATTTACCACCTCAAGCTCATATAATCGTGGAGGCAGTCCCTGTGACATTAGCGATGGTGGTTCCGGAGATGGAGGAGCTTGGATCCGAGGTGAAATTAAAAGTCACAGATCGAGTCACCCGAAGTCACATAAAGTCTGTAAATTCTGTTAACTGCTATACAAAGCTTTGAATAGTCTAGCTCCACTGACATGCTATATTCTGTCACGTTTATTGTGATCACAAAATCCTGGCTTGTTAATATTTCCTAGAATATCAAAATCCACAAAAGGATGTAGATCCATTTCCTATTTGGCTTCTAAAGTATGGAATAGTCTCCCTAGCACTGTTCGGGATGCAGACTCACTGGTGAAGGCTGCACTTTGCGGTGGGCCATTATTGCACACTCCTGACTTCACTCTTCCCTTTATCTTGCAGACGGACACATCGGACAAGGGGGTGGGAGCGGTACTAAACCAGATGGTGGAGGGGAGGAGTACCCATGTGCTATACATTAGTCATAAGCTCTCACTGAGGGAGACTAAGCTACTATCTGGTGGGGCATGCTTTCACCCCCTGTTCAGACCATGTCCCACTCCAGTGGCTCTATCGCATGAAGAATACAAATGCGTGGATCATCCATTGGTATCTAGCTCTCCAGCATTCTAAATTCGAGGTGGTCCACAGGCTGGGGACACAGATGGCTGTTGCAGATTTCATCTCCAGAAAAGGGCTGGGGTGTTGTTATATTACAGGCTGGATAGCACCCCGGCCTGAATCGGGCAATGGGGATATGTGGTGATCTGTGAAGAGCCAGACCGGTAAAGGAAGAGTGATAAGGATTGTGTGCACCTGTGGGAAATCACCTCTTACAGCAGTTTTGTTTTGCAGTGTGAGCTGGAGGGAGTTAAAAGTACAGTCCAGAGAGAGAGAGAGAGAGAGAGAGAGACGCAAAAAGTCCTGCTGAAAAGCATTCATTTAAGTGTGTCACCGGAAAGTGTGTGAATAAAGACTTAAGTTAGATTGTTTAACCGGCTCCCGCTTCCTCCTTCCCAAAGAGAACTAGAGACTTGTCACAGTCTACATTAGAACAAAGGAGGAATATCCCTAAATAACTTAGGACAACAATTATCAGCAGCTATTCATCTGGTAGTGTATTATCTTCTCTGGTGTAAAACTGGGATCAAATTACAGCAATGTATTTGCATTATCACATGGTTCTCAGAAAGGAACAGCAAAAAAAATCTTTAAATAATCATTACTCTCTAGCAAGATCCTTTGAAGTTCATCAACAGAGTAGTTGTTCACCAGCTAACTAACTGTGCATTGTTATTCCCTTTGTACTCTAGGGCAGTGCTGTACAAATATTGAAACTTTTATTTCTGCAAAAGATTTCATAGATACTGTGTGTTGTTCAATGCAGTGTTTTTTACTCTACCTTTCCTCTAATTTGCTCCACGTATCCGCAACTTAAGTCTACATGATTATTAGTAATGATTAATAAATTGTTTTCAATGTAATGATTCAAATTATGTAAATTATTTATATGAATCACTTGGTGATGAGAACAAACGTAGCACTATTTTATTCATTTCAAGATCTCTAGTGTCTTATGAACTCTTTACCATCTCTGTATATTCTGTTCAGTTTTCTTTTCATAGCTTTCTCATGTTTTTTTTTTTTTGTTGGTTTTTTTTTGGGGTTTTTTTTCCCTCAAACTTGTTCAGTAATCTTGTTTAAATGTAATTGTTCTTGGGGTTTCAGTTTTGCTAGAACTTTGGTTCATTACAGTACTTAAAAATAAGAGTCCCACTTCAACTTTGGTAATAAATCTTGCTCCACATTCACTCTCGTTGCTGTTAAATTTGGTAAATGTCTTAGTTATATTAATTTGTAGGAAGGTCTTATGCGTTTACCAAGCTATTGCTCTCCCAAATGCATTTATGTGAAATGTTTGTGCATTCTAGACTGTCTGTAAATCTGCCTAATGAACATCGGTAACACTTTAAATTAACATGCCCTTTGTAAAATGTATATAAAGGGATTCATTAATGATTTATAACTCATCTACAAATGCATTATAAATACTTTACGTGCAGTTATAACCACATTAATAAAAAGTGCAACTTTAATGCAATACCTGCCAAATTGTGAGAATTTTTTTCTCACATTTTTTAAATGCTTAATAAAGGTACTTTTTCATTCTTATTTGAATCCAAGTAGACAAGTATAGAGATTAAAAGGTGTTGTGTCTATATTAATTATTGTAATGTCTATGGCTATGACACTTTCCTGGTAATATTAATTTTGGAAGAATGGTGCTACTAAAAGAATGGTGCTACACCGAGAGGTGTCTTACACAGTCCTCTGCAGGTCTTCATGCTCTCACACAGCATTATTTGACAATTCTAATTTCATTATTTTTGATAAAAATATTGTTCAAGAATATTACATTTTATTGGCTGTTTATAAACTAACTTTAATCATACATTATAAAGCTTTAAGATTAATTTTCAACCTTGTAACCTCAGACAGGGCACTTTAATGCAAAATGGACACCTATGTTGCTTATTCATGAGTTAACCATAAATGAGTTATTACCAACACTATTAACCAATGAATATGTACCTTATATATTAATAAGCTACCAACATTAGTAAGCTGAAAGTGTACCTTTTTTTTTTGCAACTGTTTTAATGTATTAATGGGTTACAAACATTAGTAAATGAAAATGTGTAGTTTAATATAATGTGAAAACCTGTGAACCATTTATTAATTTGTTACAAAAGTTTATAAATGAAAATTTGTAGTTTAATGTAAAGTGCACAAAGTAACCTTTATTAAGTAAGTTTCCAACTCACGCGCTTCATTTATTTATGAGAGACTTTTAATGCTTCAAGATTACATAATTTATCAGACATATTATCCCATTCATAAATGAACATACAACACATAATATAGTCATAAATTACGTAGGCCTATATATGCTAAGGCTTTATTATTACATTAGCCTAGCCTATATGTACTATACATAGTAGACTATCATATAAACTATCAAATACATTTTGGGACGCATACAGAGTAATTAAATATATATACATCCCATGTTGTTTGCATTAATTACCAGCACTCCTCCAAATGAATGAGATGTTGCCCTTTCTATACTGTAGCATTAGCAGTGCTCTTTCAGTACAGCAGCTACAGCAGTACACACCTCATTGTATTTTCAGTCTCTTACATAATCTGAGCACTTCCATATTAAAATAAACAGTGCAAAGTATTATATTTAATCTTTTAATTTTTTTTGTTTGATTCTCTGTATAGCTCCAAAGTCCTGAGTTTCTAATACCTGTTTCCTGCCTCCAAACCAAGCTTTGAAGTTACATGACCCTCAATTGACCAATCAAGTTTCCCATAAAATACATTTGTGTCCTACCAGCAGTTTTGTGCCCTTCAAGTGGAATTTCAAGTTCCAAGAACATGAATCACACTGAAAGTCAGATGTTCAAGTAGGAAACCCAGAATTCTAGATGATACCTGAGTTGCAGAGATGGGAGGAGTCCTGCATTTTCAACATGGCGAAGGAGAGTTCAGTTTCTGTTTTGAATGACAAGTTTTGTAATTTTTTTCTAAATACAGCTACTTGTTATGCTTGCCATTTGGGTCATATTCATTTATGTATATCAGCAACCATTCTATGCATGTTGTGCATTTTTACACTGTGAAAATAGATTGTATTTGACCAAAATTCCATTATTGTCAGCAAGCTAACTGAGTGATATATATTATGGTGTCAAAATAAAAGTTCCTCAAGAAATATGAATGAATGAACCTGGTATCGTCCATGTTTCCTGTTCTTTCCGACAACAAAGCATGCGTACACCATGTACTCATAATTACCAATTCAGAAGTGGGAAGTAGGACAATTCTGATAGCACATGAAGGCAGCATTTGATTTAAAGGATTTAAACGTATAAAATAAGTGTTTTTACTACTTTTATAAAAAATTATCTTATTATATTGATATGATTTCAAAAATGGATTATTTTTATTTTGTTTAAATTGCATGTGATTGATTAGACCTCCTTTTTATTTTCCAAGCAGTGATTGGCTGGGAGGTGAGACACATATTTAACCGCAAGATCAGAGCAAAAGGCTAGTTTTCAAATGTAGTCCAAAATATATTAATAATTTTAAAAAAAAGCTAGTTTATGCTCATTTGATTTTTTATGTTAATACATATAATGAGCATGTGCTAATTTCCTGGTAGTTTAAAAGTGCAGATTTCTAAATATTTAAGACTAATAGTTAATTTATTTGCTTTACATAAAGTTCACTTTGAGTTAATTACCATCCACCAGGCTTCATTAAAAACTTTCACTCTCTCGCGTAAACTTGCACCTCAATAAATTGTTTCGGAATATCTCTCTCTCTCTCTCTCTCTCTCTCTCTCTGTATATATATATATATATATATATATATATATATATTTTTTATTTTATTTTTTTCCTCTAAGTACACATGTACACCTACATATTCATGCAATTATCCAATCAGCCAATCGTGTGGCAACAGTGCCATGTATAAAATCATGAAGATATGGGTCAGGACCTTCACTGTAAGACACCACTCAGTGTAGCACCATTCTTTTTTCATAAACATTGCCAGGAAAGTGTCATAGTGTTACAGTCATAGACATTACAATAATGAATATAGAAACAACACCTTATAATCTCTATACTAGTCTATTTTTGTTGGATCATACATAAAATATGTGTGTGTGTGTGTGTGTGTGTGTGTGTGTGTGTGTGTGTGTGTGTGTGTGTGTGTGTGTGTTGTTATGTTTTAGTTCAACATTTTATGATGAACATTCCATTCCCGATGAACAAGAGGCTTGTCTGCCACAGCATGATTTTACAATTTGCACATCTTGTGGGCCTGGGTAGCTTAGCGAGTATTGACGCTGACTACCACCCCTGGAGTAACGAGTTCAAATCCAGGGTGTGCTGAGTAACTCAGGTCTCCTAAGCAACCAAATTGGCCCGGTTGCTAGGGAGGGTAGAGTTACATTGGGTAACCTTGTAGTTGCAATTAGTGGTTCTCGCCATCAATGGAGCACATGGTAAGTTGTGTGTGGATCGCGGAAAGTAGTATGAGTCTCCATATGCGGAGTCTCCATGGTGTCATGCACAACAAGCCACATGACAATATGTGTGGATTGACTGTCTAAGAAGCTAAGGCAACTGAGACTTGTCCTTCGCCAACCGGATTGAGGTAACCACGCCACCATGAGAACTTACTAAGTAATGGGATTTGGGCATTCCAAATTGGGTTCAAAATTAGAAAAAAAATTAGCAAATCTGTTATTAGGGCCCGAGGACTGAAAGTACGAAACCCTATTGTTCTTCTAAGGATTCTTATTATTATTAAGCTTCTTTTCAAGGTTTTCATTACTTTTGGGGTACATAAAATGCGTGAAAACTCTGCGTTTGCACACGCATCTGAGTCACTGGCCATTAGGGCGTGGCAGAGTTACAGGAGGGGAGGGTGCAGAAGGGGCTCTTCTGCGCCACCTAGAACATAGGCATGTTCGGGGAGGCTATCTACTACATCCCTTTTGAGGTACAGTCACCAAATTTTGAACACATATTGATCTCATCAAGCCGGACAACTTTCGTGCTGACAGTCATAGACTCTCATGCCAAAAAGGAAGTTGGGAATTTGGATTGTTTGAAAAAGGCATGCTGAGGAATTTTAAATACTCCTCCCTGGGATTTAATGCTACAGGTACCAAATGTGGGCGACATCATGCATTACATTGACGATGCTAAATTGCGAAGGGAGTTTTGATATATCGAACGGTGTTGCTATGGCGAAGCGACAAATTAACATAAAAAAATGGAAAAGTCTCATATCTTCTTATTAATTAAAACATATTAATCACGTGAAAAACATCAAAATTAAGACAAATATTTGTCCTTTGCGGGCTGATCACTTTGATGTGACTAATGTGGGTCACGGTCGTAGTGCCACCAACTGGCGGAAGGAAGTGTGTCTCTTTTAACAGACGTTGAAAAATCCCTATGATGTTCGCCTGAATTGCTTAAAAAAATACAGATTATTGTCAAGGCATTGCACATTTTAAATTCTGAAGGTTTTCTTGATATCTTAAATACTGTTGGCATGGCACTGCATTAAATGTCATGATTCCTTTTTGTGCATATTCACATTTTTCGAGGTATTTAGCATACTTGAATTAAAAGTTTAATGTTAATAAACATATTTATTACATTTTATATAAATAAAATATAGTGAAAATATCAACTGAAATTATTGAAAAATACAAGTCTAAGTCCATGTATAATCCACTGTGTATTAATACTCTGTGGAAATTACAAGAAATGTCCAACAGAGGGCATCCATGATTTTGATTTCCAACAGTTGTTCACAGCTAGGTTTGAAGTCCAGAATGGGTGGGGACTGAGTTCATGAGTTGGTTGAAGTCTTTTGCAATCAAATCCTATAAATAAAAATGCAAACAATGTGTCCCCACTCAATATATAAATCAACTGAGGTGCAGATGCAATCTGTTAATTAAAACTTATAGTTGTATATGGACAGATTAGAACATTTAACCTTTTCCATCCGGAGCATTCAAATTTGGGAATAATTATTCCCATGTTTCCTGTCTCAGTGTCATCGCCATCCAATCACCAATTTTATTTCTGAAATCTGCCAGATACTCATGACAATATAAACTAAAGGCACATATGATTGGTAGAAAGAAATGCAACCGGACGGAGAATCTCATATGCGAGTGCACATCTCCTTTCCTCCTTGTCTGCCTGTCAGACATCAATTTGCGTCACACACACTCACACACGTACGCAGCGGAGAAAATGTCAGAGAAAAGCGAGGCAAGGGGGTCTGACATAAGTGAGTGTGTATGTGAATTAAAGAAGTGTTTCTCAACTAGTCTATTCAGACTGCGTCGTGGACAGCAGGGAAAGAACAATGCCATGGTTCTCCCATTGAAGATATTTTGGCAGTGATAGACTATTTAGGACTGCCGAGGCAGATTTAATGATAATCTCGCAAACAGCTAAAGCAGACTTGTACAATTTACACCTGAGGGCTGGATCAGGGCCTCCATATGGTTAAATGTGGCCTGCGGCTCATTTATCGTTAAAAGCGTGTTTTTTTTTCATTGGATATTTCAGTTAACTTGCATTGGGACGTCGTCTCCACAAGCATTTACCATGCTCATGGTAGCCAGATAAGAGACGCAACACCCCCAGTTTAAGATTTATACTTGCGCAAATTGGAAATATTCCGCTTAATGATATACTTATTTTGTGCAATCTGGCAACCATGCTCGCGAATCCGCTTTTTCTGTCTCTCGCTTTCCCCTTTGAACAAATGTAGCGATCTGTAGTGCAATATTCTGCTCAAGGAAAAGTGTTATACAGCTACGCTGTGTCAATTCTTGAGGCTGCTTGTGATGTTTGGTGCTACTAATTTTGTAGGTAAACCTTCTCAGTGATTAAATTAAATATAAAAGTAGATCTCAGCATCATTGACGCATGGAGGGGTAATCATAAAACTGTTATATTTTGACAAAATGTTATAGTTTAATATATATATAATAATTTAAAGGTAGAATCGATTAGACCTCATTTTATATCAACAATGGCAGTTGTAGTTAACGTTTCCAGATGTGTTTCAGCTAGTATTTATTTTTCATAAATACATTAATGTATTTTTATTATTACTATTAGATACCTATATAAAATACCTATATAATACCTATATAAAGTGCATGTGCAAAAACGTGTCCAAAAGTACGGGACAGTACAATAAATTTCTAACAGTGAACATTACAATAGGCACAGTGATAGACAGTGCAGCGCCGACCAGTATACAGTAGTGCAAAAAGATGACAGTTACTAACAATGCCAAATGTAAACATAACATACTATGATATTGTGTTCTATGCACATAGCAGTTATTGAGGTAGTAGACAGTTATAAAGTGACAGTTATTAAAGTGCAACTCAGGACACATGTGTGTATGTGTCAAACCAGTCTCTGAGTATTGCGGCGTCCGATGGCTTGGGGGAAGAAGCTGTTACACAGTCTGGTCGTGAGGGCCCAAATGCTTCGGTACCTCTTGTCAGACGGCAGGATGGTAAAGAGTTTATGTGAGGGGTGTGTGGGGTCCTCCACAATGCTGGTTGCTTTGCGGATACAGTGTTTTATGTAAATGTCTTTGATGGAGGGAAGAGAGACTCTGATGATCTTCTCAGCTGTTCTCACTATCCTCTGCAGGGCTTTGTGGTCCGAAACGGGGCAAGTCCCAAACCAGGCAGTGATGCAGCTGTTCAGGATGCTCTCAATAGTCCCTCTATAGAACGTAGTGAGGATGGGGGGTGGGAGATGTGCTTTCCTCAGCCTTCGAAGAAAGTAGAGACGCTGCTGGGCTTTCTTGGTGATAGGGCTGGTGTTGAGGGACCAGGTGAGGTTCTCCGCCAGGTGAACACCAAGGAATTTGGTGCTCTTGACGTTCTCCAGAGGAGCCATCGATGTTCAGGGGAGTGTTTACCTTGTGCTCTCCTAAAGTCAACAACCATCTCTTTTGTTTTGTCAACATTCAGGGACAGGTTGTTGGCTCTACACCAGTCCGTTAGCCGCTGCACCTCCTCTCTGTATGCTGACTCGTTGTTCTTGCTGATGAGACCCACCACGGTTGTGTCATCGGTGAACTTGATGATGTGATTCGAGCTGTGCAGACCTGCACTTTTTACCCCCAGTCATGTTCAAGAAGGAGTGGACTCTGGATTTCCTTCCTCCTTAGCCCTGTGGCAGGTGAGGTTATGGAGAAAATCACTACTGGCCCAGTACGTGTGCTAAATAGGCCCTATACCATGGTAGATGCTCCACATGTGCTGGTTGACCATAGGTGACCTTGTGTGATGTATCTTCTGCAAAATGGTTTCTCCTTTGGTAAACCACGTCTTCCTTGGGCAGAGGTCCCACTGCCCCTTTTCACCATGATTGTAGAACTCCTCCCCCCTCGTGTAGGACCTACCATGGGACTTCTCCACAAGAGATGCTTCCATGTGATGTATTTCCACTCAAATGTCACTACATTGACACAATATAGAGTGAGAGACAGAATGGGAACGTCTCGGTCACTGTCATAACCTCCGTTCCCTGATGGAGGGAGTGAGACATTGTGTCCCTCCTGCCACAACACTGAACTACCTGCTGAAATGGCCGGGACCTTGTCTCAGCTGCTCAGCACAAAACCTGAATGAGTGATTGCAAGCCAGCTCCTTTTTTACCCGTATGTCCAGGGGAGTGGCATGTAAATTCCACTCGCCAATTCCCATTGGCCTTTTCTCAAAGATCAGAGGTGTTTGGGGCTCCCAAGGGCGACCCCTAGTGTCACTACATTGACACAACGTCTCATTCCCTCCATCAGGGAACGGAGGTTATGACAGTAAAAGAGAGACTTTCTAAAAATATTTAGGTAAATATGGCTTTTTTTTATTTCTGTATGGTTGCATATAAATTATATTTATAATTTGATAAATCAAACACAATTCTTCCTTCTGTTCGTTTAGTGAAAAAAAAAAACAACAACTTTGGAACACATGCATTTATTATCTTTATCTAGATTTTTAATTCCTGAAATATTTTGAATGTACTTGGCTACAATGTCTGTTAGAAATTACATTAAAATTATGATATAAAATCACTTGTACAGTATGTATTCCCCAGTTGTATGTTCAAAGGGTGCCCCTGACTGGATGGTTGTTTGGGTCCTCGGAAATCATAACCCTGCCCCTGAGCATAGCAGATCCAGTCTGCCAAGACCAATGTCATATCACTGTGTTTCTTAGTTAACAATAACATTGTAAATCTTTCCAAAAGTTGACATGGCTGAGCATAATTTAACAAACTGCCACTAACACAAATTTTGTTACAGTAGATCCAAGTAAATTGCCCATGCATTTACTGAATAATCATTTTTAAACCATAATAAACATTGTGTGACCCCTATGATCTTCTCAGCTCTCCTCACTATCCTCTGAAATATCTAAACCAAACAGTAATACAGCTGCTCAGGATGCTCTCGATTGTCCCTCTGTTGAATGTGGTGAGGATGTGGATGGGAGATGAGCTTTTCTCAGCCTTCACAGAAAGTAGAGATGCTGCTAGGATTTCTTGGTTATGGAGCTTGTGTTGAGGGACCAGGTGAGGTTCTCCGCCAGGAGAACCAAGGAATGGTGCGCTTGATGATCTCCACAGAGGAGCTGTCGATGTTCAATGGAGAGTGGTCTCTCCATGCTCTCCTAAAGTCTACAACCATTTCTTTTGTTTTGTCCATGTTTAGAGACAGGTTGTTTGCTATGCACCAGTGCGTTAGCCGCTGCACCTCATCTCTGTATGTTGACTCATTGTTCTTATCTGATGAGACCGACCATGGTTGTGTCATCCGCGAACTTGATGACATGATTTGAGCTGTGCATTTGCACAGTCGTGAGTCAGCAAATTGAACAGCAGTGGACTGTGCACACAACCCTGGGCGGCCCCAGTGCTCAATGTGGTGGTGGTGGAGATGTTGCTCCAAATCAGAACAGACTGAGGCCTCCCAATCAGGAAGTCCAAGATCCAGTTGCAGAGGTGTTCAGGCCCAGCAGTTTCAGCTTTCCAATCAGATGCTGAGGAATGATTGTGTTGAATGCTGAACTGAAATCTATGAACAGCATTCAAACATGTTTCCTTTTTGTCCAAGTGGGCGAGGGCCAGATGGTGGGTTGTGGCAATGGCATCATCTGTTGATCGGTTGGGAAAATATGCGAACTGCAGGTGGTCCAGTGAGGGGGCAGCTAGGTCTTGATGTGCCTCATGATGAGCCTCAAAGCACTTCATGATGATGCGTTTGTGTGCAACTGGATAGTAGTCATTGAGGCAGGACACTGAAGACTTCTTCGGCATGGGGATGATGGTGGTGGCCTTGAAGCATGTCGGAACACGGCATTGCTCGGGGAGATGTTGAAGATGTCAGTAAGAACATCTGCCAGCTGGTCTGCACATCCTCTGAGCATACTGCCATGAATGTTGTCTGGTCCAGCAGCCTTCCATGGGTTGACTCTGCATAGAGTTTTCTTCACATCAGCTGTGGTAAGACATAGAACCTGGTCATTGGGAGGAGGGGTGGTCTTTGCTGCCACATTATTCTGCACCTCAAACCAAGTGTAGAAGTCATTCAGCACATCTGAACAGGAAGCATCACTGTCACAGGCAGGTGATGTTGTCCTGTAATTGGTGATGGCCTGGATGCCCTGACACATGCGCCGAGTGTCGCAGCTGTCCTGGAAGTGGCTGTGGATTCTCTGGGTCTGTGCACGCTTTGCCTCTCTGATGGCCTGGGACAGTTTGGCCCTCGCTGTTCTTAGGGCCACCTTGTCACCGGCTTCAAAGGGAGAGTCTCGGGTCCTCAGCAGTGCGTGCACCTCTGCAGTCATCCATGGCTTCTGGTTAGAGCATGAGGTGATAGTCTTGGAGAGAGTGATGTCATCGATGAATTTGCTGATGTAGCTGGTCACTGATGCTGTGTATTCTTCCAAGTATTCTTCCAAGCCCGTCTAGCTGAATGGCAGCATCCAGAACTCTATCACTGAGTCACGTCTCTGTATTAAACAAAGACGCAGCAGTCTCTAAACTCACACCATATAGTCTGTTGGAGTCGGATACAGTCCAATTTATTGTCCAGGGAGCAGACATTTCAGAGCAGGATAGAGGGGAGAGCCGGCTGGCTAGGGTTTGTTTTTAGCCTAGCATGGACCCCCGCCCTCTTTCCACGGTTCCGCCTCCTCGCACACCTCTTATGACTTCCCCTACCCCGGCCACTGGCATTATGCGACGCAGAGAACTGCAGGCATGGTCACCGCAGCAAGCCAAATCACATAGCTTCTCCAGAAGATCATCATGCAGCTTGGTTGTTGCATGATTCTTATATTTTAGCAGTCTTTGGCAATGGTACAAATGAACACCGGTTGCTCTGATGTTCATGTGCCAAAAAACAAAATAGCACCACTTTGGATCCGGAGTGGCCGCTGTGTGCTACTGCCACTTCGGCAGTGTGTTTGTGAGAGTGACACTGAGCACTGTCTCTACATCTTTATTGGTCATTGTTCCTGGAAGAGCCACTATTGGTGAACTTCATGTCATCATGCACTCTTCTGTAATTTTTACGGTGATTAACAATAATTTTAACAAAGTAAAAACTGAATTTTTTGTTTCAGAAGTGTACGATATTATGTGCAGAAGAGCGAACAATTGCTGCAATATGACTTGAATCTAAAAAACCCATCCTTTTAATCCTGGAATTCCTCAATGATGATCTTTATTGGTCATTGCCTGACCCTGCCATCAAGACCATCTCTGCAAAGAGACCCTAAGGGCAGAGCCTACGGGCAATAAAATACAGAGCCACGCTCAACACACTCCCTGGAGACCCCAGAGAAGGTTTAAAATACACTCTGTTTTTGTCCTTCGATATAAACCAATGTGCTACACTTAAACTAAACTCATCATATCACGAGACATTGTGATCACTATTCTGCAAACTGCAGCTAAAAAGGAATCCATGAACATTTCACACAAAGTACCAGTACTTGTGATTTAACCCTCTAAAATGTACAGAATGCATTTGGAACCAAAATATACACAATATCTAGCCTAGCTAGATAATTCTGAAAATGACTTTGACCTGTGATCACTTTTATAACTGATAAATCGATGATTATAATCTTTAATCATGTGTTACTGTTAGGTCACTGGAGAGACCGTGTACATATCTGGACTTCCTGTTCCTGTTGTCGACGGCACACTGCATGAGTGTTTGTAGCCTGGTGGCCTGCTTATCATTGCTTATTCTTATTCTCATACATTTGTCAAATTATCCTTTGTCATTTTACCGTGTGTTTTGTGTTTTTCCGTTTTTCTACTGTTTCATCAGTTTGTATTTTATCTGTTGATGCTGGCTCCTAGCTCGAGTCGGTGTTTGTAGCCTGCTAGCTCTTTTAGGATCACTTATCTATCTGTTTTCAGCTTTTAATCCTTAACATCTGCCATTTTTCAGCATGCATCGGGTTTCCCCCTACAGTATTCTCTTATCGCGTTTCAACTGCATGCATTTTCCATGTGCATCCACTTTCTATTTTATTGTGATTAAACTGTGTGCATTTTACAGCGCACACATGTTTTTCTCCTCTGTGTTACACAGATTATTGCATTGATTTCAAAAGCATCGCTTAACAAGAACAGCCATAACAACAAACAATTGCGTGAGGGATTCACATCGATCTCAATCCCTCAACGCTCAGGAACAACAACAACAACAGTCAGTTGCGGTAAGTCATGGCATCTGCTCATGTTATTTATTCCTGCATTGCATGTCACATGTTTACAATAGCTTTTCTGTCAGCTGTGAGGGATTCACATGTGATAAATGTAAGGAATTAGTCAGGCTGACAGAGAAGGTTAATCCGAATGCTAGTGGAGGTCAGTGAGAAAGAGAAGCCGATAGATACTGTTTCGGATGCGGGCACGGCAGCATACTCGCTCAGCAAAACGACACCACTCTCCCGTTCCTGTTAGGGTTTCCAATCGATTCTCTAAATTCTCTAAAAAAATTATGTCAGTAATTGTATGTCAGAACTAAACAAAAAATTTAAGTTAAACATCATAGAGAGGTAGGGCTATTAAACATTAGATCTCTTTCTACCAAAGCACTAATTTTAAATTAAATTACTACAGATCACAGTTTAGATGCACTCTGTTTGATTGAAACCTGGCTTAAACCGGATGAATATATTAGTTTGAATGAATCTACTCCCCAGGTTATTGTTATAAACATGAGCCTCATCTGAAGGGTAGAGGAGGGGGTGTAGCTACAATTTAAAGTGACGTTTTTGGTGTTACTCAGAGGACAGGATATAAATATAAGTCTTTTGAACTAATAATGTGACACCATCAGATACAAAAAAAAATCTGTCGTCTTATACTTTTGCTACAGTATATAGATCAACCGATTTAACCTATTCTGATTTCCTTGGTGAATTAGCACATTTATTATCAGATCTTGTAGTTGCTGTAGAAAGAGCTTTAATTGTGTTAGATGTTTAATTAGCATTTATCAATATTCTCAACTCGCTTGGTGTCAGACAAAATGTATTAGGATCAACTCATTGCCATAATAATACACAAGATTTAATTCTGTCATATGGATTTGATGTTGATACTATAGAAATTCTGTCACATAGCGATGATAACTCAGATCATTACTTCGTCTCTTGTATGCCGCGATCAGCTAATGTTACACGATCTACACCATGCTATCGCTCAGGTAGAACTATTCTTTCAACCACTAAAGACAGCTTCACTAATAATTTTCCATATCTATCTCATACACTCAGTAAACTCCAAAGCCTAGAAAAACTTAATGAAATAACAGAAAATATAAATACTGTCATCTCTAGCACTCTTAATAGTGTTGCCCCCCTTAGATTAAAAAAAGCCCTGCACCATGGTACAATGATCACACTCATGCTCTCAAGAGCACAGCTCGGAAAATGGAGCGCAAGTGGAAGAATACCAAATTAGAGTTATTTCACGGTGCATGGAAAGATAATGTCTGTAGCTACAGACAGGGACTAAAAGCTGCCAGGTTAGCATATTTTAGCAAACTCATTGAAAATAACCACAACAATTCTAGGTGTTTTTCAGTACTGTGGCTAAATTGGTTAGGAATAAATCCTCAACATGACCAGATATTCCGTCGCAGCACAAGAGTAATGACTTTATGAATTTCTATACTGATAAAATTTAAATAATCAGAAATAAAATTTGAATTATGCAATCATTTGTCACAGTACCTCAGAAAACAGTGTCTCATAATTTTCCTCACGTGCAACTTCATTCCTTCACTGTAATAGGTCATAAAGAGCTAACAAAACTTCTAGTGCTTTTAGTCTGTAAAAGACTGTAAAAGTCTGTAGACAATGCCTTAAGAAACATTTATCCTTCTTTGAGTCTAAATCAATTTGCAGTTAGATTACCCAAAGTATTTAACCAATACACCAGTACTTTTGAGCAAAATTCTGGAGATGTCATTGCATTTCCTTGCATTGCGTTTCCTTGCTATGGCTTGATTCTTTGGCTCTTTGTAGAAAGTTTGTTCCTTCGATGTCTTGACCTCTGTTAGATCGGGATATCTGTTGTGTCTATGGATGATGAGGTGGTCTTTGAAAGAGGCCTTCCATAAGAAGGACATGCAACTCCCATTGGGTGTGTGTGAACCGTACAGCAGAGAGTGAGGTGCTTCCTCAGAACTTCGGGTTCTGAATTTACTTGGACTCTACATGGTACGTAGATGAACTGGAAGAAGCAGGAGAGCAGAAGAACGAGAGAGAATAGGAGACCGAGAGTCATTCTTCAAGAATTCTTCCTTGGTAGGAAACAATTGAGCTGAAATTGGCTACACCCCAAAGGTGTCCTGAGCCAATCAGAAGTGGCTTTTCAGAGTAACATGGACAACTGGTCTGTCCATTTCACAGTTGATTTACAATCCTTTGTGTGTAGGATTCTTTCAAACTTCCTGCTCCTAATAGTGCATGTTTAATCATGAACTTTTATATCTTGGATACAACTGAATATATCAAAAATGAATTAACATATACATTCCTGAAATGCAAACATAATTTAAACAATAATAAACATGAGGTGTTTTATCCTGAATAGTTGCCATTCTTAGTAAAAATTACATGAATAACACAAGATTAACCCTCTGGGGTCTGAGGTGTTTTTGGGGCCCTTGAGATGTTTTGCCCTGACATTTGTGCTTATTTCAGCAACTTACAACATACCATTGGCCAACATGTAATTTTGCTGTATTCAGCACAAACTCTGCTACAATAATATGCAAGCAAAATAGATGTACATGTTTGCATTTTATAGAAAAAAATATTATGCGTGGTTAGTAAGTTTGGGAAAAAAAATTGTCACTGCAATAAGGCCATATAACACATACTGAACAGTTGTCCACAAGACTTTTGAGTTACCATTCTTGTAGGCTAGAATTTTTACTACAAAATGATGTGAAAATCATTCTGACCACTCTTTCACAAACAACAATATAACAATTTAAATTTTGTAAGTCAGTTTTTGTGTCAGCACTGCTGTATGCATGGGAGTGTCGATGGCCATGAATATCAATGAGATTCACACCAGGGGAGACTAAAGACACTCCCCCAAAGGCTAATGCCCCATCAAG
Organism: Moxostoma hubbsi; assembly: GCA_032164185.1. Lineage (NCBI taxonomy): Eukaryota > Metazoa > Chordata > Actinopteri > Cypriniformes > Catostomidae > Moxostoma > Moxostoma hubbsi. The sequence goes on from JAVLUX010000010.1 coordinate 18,577,191, forward strand.
GTGCTGTGAGGCAGCCTGAACTGAGAATGACATGAGATGCAAAGGTTTTGTTTTTCAATCTGTTTTATTGTAATTCCTCTTTGTGAAGGAACTAAATGTTGTGCCTCACAAGACCACAATGCTACATATACAAGTCAACTGACTTATACTTTACAAAAATACTTTGCATAAAACTTAAGACATATACTTGAATTTACACAAGAAACAACATGTGGTGGTAAAGAAGCCTGTGTACATATGGAGAGACGAGATTTCCATTACACGAGAGTAGATGTTGCCGCCAGTAGTCCCTGATGGAGCTGACCTTCCCCATGGCCATGTAAAACAGCAGCCCAATGTAGTGGTACATCTCACGGATGCTGACATCTGTCCATTTATATTTGCAGCCCTTTGCAGTTGCCTTGGCAGCCTGAGCATTGGTGTTGTGGCACAGAGTCGACACAACGCTTTCTGAAAAAAATTGTTTGAATAGACTCATGGGCGAATGCGAGTCTACAGAGCTCAGTTGTGGTCCAGCTTCCCGTGCGGGCAGGAATCGCAGTGTCTGTGGAACCATGTCAACATCAGTCTCTGTTTTCCATGACAGAGTGGACTGCCTGTTGCTTGCCTGCTTGTTTGCCTTGGCTCTCTTCGGACAGGTGCTTGGACATGTTCATTGTCACATCTGTTAAAAACAAAACAAAACAAAAATGTGAGCATGCTGATAACACAATCAAAGAAACTGTATCATTATCAATCACTAATTGCCATGGATAAAAAAAGACGTTTTTGTAATTTCACACAAGAATGTGTACTTTTATATTATCACAATGTAAACACAATTAGGCTACATTTCATCTGTAAAATATTACGTCTATGCACTTACTCAGTATGATTCTCGATCGCACTGAGAACTGAACGATGGGTTCATAATGGGTATGGATGCACAATGTATGTATATCTGTTGATGGGCCACGGGACTGAGAAATATCTGTTGATGGGCCGCGAGTATCTGTTGATGGGCCATATAGACCGCGCGCATTTAGTGATACACGCAATGAACGGAATGCGCGCGCGGTCTATATGGCCCATAAAAATATATTGCATAGACAGTAACGTTAGGCCTATCACATATTTTACCAGAAATATATTTGCACTAAATTGTGTTGCCCAAGCAGATATTCGCAAACAAGATACATTACGCATAAGGCAGTATTTTAGCATGATAATCGGTGTCATAAGCTAATCAAAACTTAGTGAAATATATTTAATATACAAATATGTTTACAGTTTAAGCACATTTGAAAAGTTTACACTTAAGCATACACGAATGTTAGGGATATTGTGGGGCAATCTTTCCTGTAAGATGTCAAAAGCTAACCAAAACTAGGCAAAATATAGTCTGAAAATTCATATAAGTTCCCTATGATCAGAAAAGGAATTATATAATACTAAACAACTTACTCCGAACTTGTATCCTCGGCGGGATCAATTTGTTCTTCAAAGTGCAGCCGTTCGTTGTCTTCCTCTGAGGAAAAGGTGAATTCTTCCTCTCTGTCCAGAATCATCTGAAGGGCCTCTTCACCGGAGTAGCGGTGGGGAGCGTGTGCGATGCATATCACCTATTTACATGTGAATAGCGCCCGGGGGCGCGGCGGTCTCAGCTCATTACAGATAATGAGGGGAGAACGAAAAAACTGTACTCTCCTTGGTTTCAAACGGATTACATAAACTGAAAATATTTGTTTTTTTTTTATAAATTACTTCATGTAAAAGAAGAGAATGCAAGCTTCTTAAAGACATATGTCTCGTGCCTGGGTGACAAGCATTTGCTGAGTTACAGTTAATTTACGGACGCGTTTCAGAATGGACTTCACTGACAGAGAGAACGCAGAACTCGCATCATGTTTGTTTTTCTTTATTTGGCCAAAAGCACAACACTTTGTTTTTATTGTGAGTATCCACAAAAAAATAGACACTTAACAGGATCTAATGATGTAAAACACTTATATGTAAGATCAAAATCAACCGAGTATTTTGAGTCTCTTTTGCACTGATAAGAAAAAAAGCGAGACTATCGCGCCGGCGCGATTGCCGACCCCAGAGAGTTAAAGATGATAATCATTGATTTGTCAATTATAAGTGATTACAAATCACTACACATATTTGAAAAGGTACATCAGGCTATAATCATTAATTTGTCAGTTTCAAAAGTAATCAAAGTTCAAAGTAATTTTTAGAATTAAGTTGCAAGGCTAGGTTTTGTGTACATTTTGGGTCCAAAGGCATTCTGTACATTTTAGAGTGTTAACTCTAAATTACAGTGAAATTGTGTGTAATTTTCGTGGATTAAGATGAGATATCTTCATATTAGGATTGTGCAAACATAAGAAAACCTTTCAAAGAAAGGCTGCTTTAGCTCTGTGTGTAAGTTTAGAAGGTCATGCTGAGTCTGCACCAAGTCACCATCCTATGGGCTGAGGGGCCTCTGGCCAATGGCCTCTTTTGTTAATTTTATTGGCCAGAGGAGAGCTGAATCTTTAAATTTATGACATTGAGGAATAACCTACAATTAGCATGGTTTAGGTCCTATTAGGCAGACCGCTACCACTTTGTCTATGTAAATGAGGAATTGTCAAACCAAACAAAAGTAAAGTATGGAGTGTTACAGAGATCAGTTTTAGGGCCTCTGCTTTTCTCCCTGTACATGATTCCCCTAGGAGATTTTATCAGGAAGTTTCCACTGTCATGCAGATGATACCCAACTTTATATTTCTTCAAAACCTGATCAGATTTCACAATTCTCAAAATTAGCAGAGTGTATCAATGAAATAAAAGATTGAATGTCCAGAAATGTCCTTCTACTCAATTCCGACAAAACAGAGGTACTAACTATTGGACCAAAAACGTCTAAAAACTAGCAGCTAAAATATAATTTGGCTCTCGATGAATGTACTGTTACATCGTCTTCAACAGCAAAAAACTTGTATTTGTGTTATATTTGATAGCAATTTTTTCTTTTGAAAATCAAATTACCAATGTGTAGAACAACATTCTTCCATCTAAGATATATTGCTAAATTACGACAGATGCTATCTTTTGCTGATGCAGAAACACTCGATTATTGTAAGACTAGATTATTGTAATGCATTACTGTGAGGATGTCCAGCAAGATCAATAAATAAACTTAAATTCGTTCAAAATGCAGCAGCCAGATTGCTGACTAAAACCAAAAAATATGATCATATTAGCTCCAATTTATCATTGTTACATTGGCTACCTGTTAAATTTTGCATTCATTTTAAAATTATGTTAACTACGTACATAGCTTTGAATGGTCTAGCTCCACAGTACTTGAGTGACCTTTTACCGTGCTACATTCCATCACATTCATTACGATCGCAAAATTCTGGCCTGTTAATTGTTCCTAGAATATCAAAATCCACAAAAGATCCTTTTCATATTTGGCTCCTTATCTAAGGAAAAGTCTCCCTAACACTGTTCAATCTGCAGACACACTCACTCAGTCTAGACTAAAAACTCATCTATTTAGCCAGGCACACACACAATTAGATTACTTTAGTTTGGTCAACATTCCTGCTTCTTGTTGGACTCCACTGCAATGTGTCTCTGAGTGATGCTGACTAATAGCAGCCGGTGCCAGCTGAACATAACTTCAGTCTATTACTATGGACTTCAGAGGATGAACTGATACCAACTCCAACCATAAGACATGGGATACTTGATATACCATTGCCTGAACCTTGGACTTAGGATAGACCCCAACCAAATTACAGGCCGGTTGAACTGCAATGTACCTAACTGATCTCTGCCTGCATCACCTCAGTCTAATGATGGACTACACTCTTGATATGGAATACATAGACTATCAAGTAACTGCCAACAAAACCCTTCATCAGCCAACTAACAAGGACAATTGCTTATATGTGAAATTCTGCAGTTAATTCAGGATGGTCTTCAAAGACATTAGTCATTAATCTTAAAGTTCATACAAATTGTTATTGTTTAACACTGACTCTTAACACTTAGTTTAATAATTTTAAACCAGGACTTTCACTATACATAAGTAATATTGGTATTATGTTAACCAGAGGGGAATTGGCCCCCACAGTGAGCCTGGTTATCCCAAGGTTATTTTTCTTCATTAACCAATATCTAATGGAGTTTTGTGTTCCTTGCCATGGTCACCTTTGGCTTGTTAATTGGTGTTATAAATACAATTATTATTTAATTACATATTTTTAAACACAATTCATAATTGTATTTTATCATTACAGTTCCCCTTCTGTCACTCACTCGACGTTGTGTCGAATGAATTGACACAAGGGGTCTTCCTTGGGAGCCTCACGTACCTCTGAACTTGAGAAAAGGCCAATGTGAAATTGGCAGACAGAATTTGCATGTCACGCCCCTGGACATATGGGTATAAAGGGAAGTGGGCGTGCGTCTGTCAGTCCGATTTTTTTCTTCGGAGCCAAGCGGTTGTGCAACAGCAAGCTGAGATCACCACTGTTCCACTCACCTCTACTGGCAAGAAGCAGTGCTACTGGATCTTACGGTGCATTTCCAGCTGGTGTTCTCTCACACTCTGGGCACTTCGACAGCGCTTTCACTGCCTAAAAGAGTGTTTTCCCCTCCTAAAACAGTTTGTTTCTCTAAAAGATTTTGAGTTTTCACTCATAAAAGAGCAATATACAGCAGGCGTTCAATGTCCTCAGGATGCGTCTTTTTAAAGATGTCTTTCCGCCTCTGTGTAGTTCCTGGATGCAGTTGATTTCTCTCCACTTCTGATGGTCATAAAAGCTGCTTCATCGTGCCTGGGCTGCGATCACACGCAAGCAGCTTTTTATGAATGGTTTATGTTCTCAGTGTCGAGAACATAGCCATGGCAACGTTGCAGTCACGGCTTTATTTCTCAGGAGAGAAAGCCACTTAAGCCAACCCCCTAATTGCTCCTTCTTCCCATGGGATTGAGGACAACCCGGCTGGCGATGAAGGCGATTTGGGGATGACGACAGGCTCTGTTTCGCTGGGTAAATCCCCATGAACAACCCGCCCCTCGGCACACTCACTTGCTTCCGTCCAAGCTCGGGATGAGTGTGGCTCGCCTCGCGGCCAGCCGGCATTCTCCCTTGAAAATTGGATGATGACATCGCTGCTGCATTGAGGAACGTCAAAGCGGTGTCTGATGCTGATGACTCATCTGGGCTGCCACCTACGCGTCTGCTCGCCCAGTCTGAGGCTGACGCGCAGATGTCCACTATGCTTTCCCGGGCCGACGTGAGAGCGAGGCTGGACTGGAAAATTCCGTCCTCCCCTCACGGCTACTAGATCGGTTCCTCGGGTCAGGGCGCCACTCATAGCCAGCCCCCCCCCCCCCCCATTCAGGATAAAACAACTCGTGTTTACTATCATTTAAATCATTTTTGCATTTCTGGAATGTTTATGTTAATTTTTTATATAGTCTGTTGAATCCAAGATATGAAAGTTCATGATTCAACAAGAACCGCAAGTCTTCCATGCGAATGGTCTTGCTTCAAAGCCCGCCTCATCATCCATTGAGACAATAACTATCCAGGATCATAACAGAGTCCAATCCATCGATCGAATGAACTTTCTTCAAATGCCAAAGAACCAGGCAACACAAGGAAACGCAATGACACGCAAGTACATCTCCAGACTTTTCCTGAAAGTGCTGGTGTATTATTTAAATACTTTGGGTAATCTGATTGCAAATCGATTTAGACTCAAATAAGGATAAATGGTGCTTAAGGCATTATCTACAGAATTCATAAAGTTAATTTTCTCTGTATTGATCATTTATTTCACATTCTGTCTTTTTAATTACCAAACTGTTTCATGTTGTATGTTTTAGATTAGTATTTTGTTTAGAATAGTAATAAAGTCTGTTTGTCTTCAAAGATAATTTGACTGTGGTATATTTTGATAAATAATCTCATCACATGATTTTAAAAGATCTCGCTTCATAGCTATACCTAATTTATGAAATGAAGTTTAATGACATTTAATTTATATTACCTACTAATCTTTTTGGCATTATGTAAGGTTAGTTAAATGCATAAATTAACATTAACATGCACATTATCTCATATTTATTACTATTTGAATAATAAATTACAATTGATCTGTTAAGAATTATATAATATTTGTTATAAATGTATTAATGAAAGATATTATAAAGTGTTACTGAAATTTTCTAAGTATAAGCTGTAAGAAGCAAACGCTTTTTTTTAAAAAAAAAAAAAAAAATATTAAAATGTAAATGTAGAGGAAGTCAATTTGAGGCTTTGTGAGTTTTGTGAGCCATGAACCATCCCTAAAGGAATCATATAGGTAGCTTTGTGAGGCACACCAATAAATACAGTCTGTTAATAGATACAAATGTGTCATAACTTATTTTCATTAATATCTCTGGAACTGCATGTTAAACAGTCAATCAGTATACAGTGTGTTATTGTCAGAAAGGTTTCTTGCAGTGAATCACCCAGATTTACAGTTTACATTTATTTTAGTGAGAAGTACACCTTCAAGGGCAACCCAGCCTCTGTCTGTTGTACTTGCTTTGTCAATCAACTACTTCACAAAATGTGGTATGTTTTTTGTATTACTAGACATAACAGTGAGTGCACAATTTGCTTTGTTGTTATTATTATTATTATTATTTTGTTCATGAAATCACTACAATTCACTGTTTTATAAGTCAAGGTGCAATGGTATTCTAATTATTTTATAATGTTAATAAATTAAAAAAGTGTTAACATTTAAAAAAAAAAAAAAAAGAGGGACAGCCAATTATGCCCATATTGAAGATAAACAATGTTTATGGCACTGTGAAATCAAATATATATATATATATATATATATATATATATATATATATATATATATATATATATATATATATATATATGAAGGCTGGATTTTTATTGTCTGCAAAGAAATTCCAGTAATTCATTAAGAGCAAGATTTGTAACTGATAAAAGAGACAACCCATAGTGATAACAGACACTTCAGACTAAAGCACTCCACCCTTTTGTTTTTGAACACCACACTGTTGCATGACCTAATTGTAGGATTGAAATGCTATTTAATTTGTTTGACTGCATTATTAAATGTAAATGTTTATTTAGCAATTTAATGATGATAATTTGTCAATAATTATTCTGCAACACTTTAAAACCTTGGAATAGCATTGCACTGCTGTTAGTCTCTAAAGTACTATATTGAGTAGGATGTTGTGGGTGGGTTGGTGTTGTTTCCTTTAATCATAATATTTTTTTTTCTAGGTATTTTGATTTGCAGGGAGATTTATTTTCTCTTACATTTTTTTATGAATAATTTTTTGTTAGGGAAATTGGTGTTAAAACGGTAGCTGACCTAAAAATGAAAATGCTGTCATTATCTACTTATCATCAAGCCATCTGTCATCATGTCGTTTGAAACTTTTTTTCTCCATGGACACAACAGAATGACCAAGATGATCTTTTCCATAAAACAAGCTGTAAAGTTCAGAAGTACCATATATTTTCATGTGATAAGTTGTGTTGTTTAGCATTTAAAAAATGGGCATATTCTGAACATGCAATCCATTGTGAACAAGATTCTCTTATGCACTCATGAAGCTGCAATGTATGTCAAATTTAAGAGTGACATAAATTTCAGATTGTTTCTCACCAAAACCTGTCAAATGCCTTCAGAAGACTTAGAAAATGTGGCACAAGTCATATGGATTACATTCATAATACTTGAACTTTGAGTTTTCATTGCATATCAAGTGAAAATTATGCTTGCTTCCAGATTACAAAATGTAAAGGTGCACACAGTAATGCTTTTCCTCAAGGCTATAACCGCATGTACATTGATGGGGACAAATCCCCTCCAATAATATGATATGGCCAAATTAATAATATTGCTGCCATTAATAATTGTGATGTGAAAACATTAATGGAGCTGTTTTCAGCATATCAGGCTTAAATCAAAGAGTGAATGTGTGTATATTGTAAAGGAATTGAATTAATGTGTTTATCTGGCAAGATTTTGAAGGAAATGTTTTTTTTTTTTTTTTTTTGAAAATTCACATTGTCTAAGAAAATGATTGATTAAACACATAGTAGAGTGTCTTCACCATCAGATTTGAACTAGAACATTAGACCTGTGGTTTGTGGCATCAATTGAGTTTTTAGGTGTCATATATTTTTAGTGCAAATAGTATTAGGTAATAATTAACAATCAATTTAATATTTTCTTAATCATTTATTTGTCTTTAATTAATTCAGAATTTTGTACAGCATCTCCTTAGAGTCTTCTTTTATAAGAGACCATTTTATTTTGAGCATGTCCTTGTCAGGTCTGTGCTCAAAAAATTAGCCTCCAGTTAAAGGAGTAGTTCACCTAAAAATGGAAAATAAACTTTTTTTCATCCTTATGTTGTTCAAAACCCATATGCTGTTACTTTAATCTTGGAACATATAAATAGATGTTTTAAGCTGCTCTATTCAATACAATAACAGTTTATAGCGAGCAGGAGCTGTCAAGCTTCACAAAGGACAAATACTATAAATCGTTATTAAAGGTTCAGTATAAATGAGAAGAGTAAATCATTTTGTGTTTTTTCTTTTTGCAAGCCAACTGATGTTATGACATTTTACAGATAGATACTGAGCAGATCACAGAACTCTCTAAAGTTCTCAAAATTGAAAGGGGAAATATCTCAGCTGTTACCCATAGGCCTGCCTTTGAACAATTGAACCACCTCTAAATGTCCACTCAAGACACAATACAGCAGATAGTAAAACTTGGAACCAAAAGGAGTCACTCCCAAAACCAAAGGGAGTTGAACTTGCTGGGATTTTGCCTGTCCCTGCTGCAAAACAAACTTGTAGCAATCACACTCTCATTACATAATTACTCTTTAGTGACTTTCATTCTGCACCACCAACAATTCCATCACTACAACTGGTTTGAAAACAGGGATACCTAATGCCATTGGCTCTTGCATGTCTTATGTTCGATTATGACATGCCAAAGATTGGATGTATCTTAAAATATGCTTGCCTCAAAAACCTAAATTTAGCTCTGTTCTTCACACAAAGATATCAGAGTATGCTTAAAGAACACTTGGAATTCAGCACAAGTAGCTTGGACTACTTTTATATTTATTTTTCTTTTATTCTATAGTTAATTTTTTAGTATAAACTATTGCGGCTGCATTTATCTGCATTAAATATTTTGATATATAGTTGAGAAGTGGCTAGAAACTAGCATAATGTAAATAGGATGACTGTAAATGTAACTTCGTTGTTACTGTTGTAACCTCCGTTCCCCGAGGGAGGGAACGAGACGGTGTGTTGAATGAAGTGACTCAAGGGGTCTTCCTGGGATGCCAAACGTACCTCTGAACTTGAGAAAAGGACAATGTCAAGTTGGAAGCTGGGCGCGTTGGTTTGGTGGTGCCGTGGCAATACCCGAAATTAAGGTACGGCTGTTTACAGTGGTAGGTCTAGTGCTGTGGCAGGAGGGACACAATGTCTCGTTCCCTCCCTCGGGGAACGGAGGTTACAACAGTAACCACGACGTTCCCCTTCTGTCACTCACTCGACGTTGTGTCGAATTAAGTGACACAAGGGGTCTCATCTAAAAACGCCATGCACTGACCGTGTTACGTGAACTGTCGAGACAGGTGCAAGCAGGCTACTGCGCACTGTACGTAACCCTCCCCAACACCCCCAAGAGATGTCACATACAGACCTTAGGTTCCCCGAACCCTTGAGGGGGGAATAGTTGCTACACGACTAGCATGGGAGTAAGCCCGGCAGCCGCAGCCTTTTCTCTCACTATGTCTCTCATACAGGACGTGAGCGGCTGGAGCTATCTTAACGCTAATCTAAACAATATCTTTCCGGGTCATATTCTTTCAGGGGGCAAGTTGTGACATATGACGAGAGTGCACGCCACCATGGTGATTTATGTACGCTACCATCGCAGTGCTGTCTGATCAAGATGTGCTTGCCCCGGATTAACCTCCGTAGGGCAAGAGATACAGCCAGCAACTCTAGGCAGTTGATGTGCTAACGAAGCCAGGGTCCTGTCCAGGGGCCAGCGGCAGTGTGCCCATTGCACATGGTGTCCCAACCCTGTTGAGAGGCGTCTGTAGTGACCACGACATGTCTGAACAGCTGCTGCAAAGGGACTCCGGTCCTGAGCACCTGCTCCCTGTGAGCACATAGTAACTCTAGTGAGTGAGCCAGAATGAGCCAGTCACTGAGATAGTTGAGTATGCGGATGCCCACATCCTTTAGCGGGGCAAGAGCTACCACTGCGACCTTCGTGAAATGCGAGGGGGCAGGGACAGGCCGAAGGGGAGGACCTTGTACTGATATGCCATCAAACATGAATCGTATGGTGTAGCGAGGGTCGTAGTCGAGGCAAGATGGAGGCGTGGAAGTACACGTCCTTCAGGTCTACCACCGTGAACCAATCTAGCTGTCGAACGCAGGTAAGAATGTGTTTCTGCGCATTTTGAACGGGAGTCTGTGCAAAGTCCCATTGTGAACTCGCAGGTCCAAGTTTGGTCGCAACCACCACCTTTTTGGGTACGATGAAGTAAGGGCTGTAGAGACACTTCTTCATCTCGGCTGGAGGTATGGGCTATATCGCGTCCTTGAGAAGCAGTGTCGTGATCTCTGCCACGTACGGAGGTGGAGTGAATACCGCGAAATGAGGTGGGAGCCGGGAAAACTGAGTCGCGTAGCTGAGTCGGATGGTCCTGGCCAACCAGCGCGATGGTTTGGGCAGAGAAAGCCGTGCGTCAAAACTCCATATGAGGGGCACTAACAGGACGATCACTTTTGACGTACCGGGCGGGCTTCGCGGTGGGGGGGAGCAGGTAATCGGGAGCATCCCGAGGTTTGGGTGCTGAGAAAAGAATCAAAGCACTTACCTTGCTCCGCACACCCGGCAGGGGGCGGGTTAGAGACTGAGGAAGAGAGGTCCCAGAGAGGTGTCTTCAGAACTCATCAGCGCTGGCCTGCCAGGGCTGAGCAATCGTGGGGCAGAAGGCGAGAGAGCTGCGTCCGGGCAGCCGGGACTGGATGACCCAGGGGGTGAAATTGCTCTTTATTGAGAATTTGGGTGCCGCAGCCCAAAGACGGTGCAGCAAATGAAACAAGGATTCTCCTCCCGGCCCTCTACCGGGGTACAGAGTGGTCTTGGTACCAGCTCCGGAGTGAACATCTGACTGTCTGTGTCACCTGTCTAAGGGCTGTCTACGCCGCCTGCGAAGTGCTCAACGCTGGGGCTGAGAGTTGGGCTGGGGTTGAGGCAGAGCTACCTGTTGTTTAGCTGCAGGGGGACATCCTCGGCGAGCAGGCCCGGCGCGGGGGGCACTGGTTTGGTGGTGCCGCGGCAAGATGAGCCATCTGCTTCTTTACCGGCAAAAAACGCTCCTTGGATCCAACAGTAGTGCTAATCGCCAGTAAAGGTGAGTGGAACAGTGGTGATCTCATCTTGTTGTTGCACAACCGTTCGGATCTGAAGAAAAATTCTGCTGCCCCGCTTCCCTTTATACCTGTATGTCTGGGGCAGGGCATGCATATTCTGTCTGCCAACTTGACATTGGCCTTTTCTCAAGTTCAGAGGTACGTTTGGTGTCCCAGAAAGACCCCTTGTGTCACTTCATTCAACACAACGTCAGTGAGTGACAGAAGGGGGACTTCCTGTTCCATTTTTATATTTTTGAGACTTTTTTAGTGTTAGAGTTAGGGGTATGGGTTGGATTCTGGGACTCAAAAAAAATCTTATAGTACAATGTAACTAATATCTTTATAAAATGAAGCACTATCACACTCGGAATCACAGACGTGCTGAAACTATATACGGAACAAGAGAATGATCGTGTTTGTATTTTTATATAAAAAATTTTCTCTGCCAGTGAACATAGTTCCAAAACAAGCCAAAGCATTTCATTATTTACAACAACCATTAGTTGTGTTTTTTAATGAATCAGTTGAGTCAAGAATTTTATGACATCACATAAAAGAGGCTCATTTGTCACCATCTCCAGAAATGATCTGTGAATCAAATGTAAATGAACAATCAGTCAAAATCCCCACCACTATTTGGAAATCCACGAACACAAAGAAATGGAGTAATACAAATAGTGAAGCTTCCCAATGCTGTTGCTGTTGTCATTCTCAAAATAATATTTCACCCAACAATGATAATTCTCTCATCATTTACATACCCTTATGTATCAAACTTGTATGACTTTCTTTCTTCTGTGGAATAAATATAAAGATATGTCAATGGAGATTTGTGGTGTTGTTGTCCATACAATGCATGTTAATGAGGTCTGCGCTCTGCGTATGCAGCAAGCACGAGGAAGTGTAATCATGCCAAGGAGACAGCAGTTGTCTTGAGAAAAGGGTGATACATTTTGGTCTGATTCTCACCCAAAACTGACTGTATCACTTCAGAAGACATATATTAAACTATATTTTTCAGTAACACTTTATTTTACAGTGTCCTTGTTACACATATTTCATGCATCATCTATAGTAATAACAATCAATTATGAATAATTACAAGCCACTAACCCTGAACCGAACCATTACCCTAACCCTAAAGCTATAGTAAGTATATGTTGTTAATTAGTAATAATCTGTAATTACTTGTGTAAATACACCATAACAAGGACACTGTAAAATAAAGTGTAACCTATTTTTCTTCTACAGACTCTGTTTAAACATGTTACAAACTACTTCAGAATTGGTAGACTACAGCAACTGGAATCAAATGAGTTTATTGGAATCTATTGTTATTGGAATTAGCTATTTGTATTACCAGACTATTGAGGGAAGAACAAAATATATGCTCAGAAGAAGAGCAACTTTTATACTATAGAAATGTATTTTATGTACAGTTCTATAAAATAAAAATTAAATAAAAACATTTGGGATTAACTATATATGCTATCATGGCTCAAAAGAAACTTCAGATCTATTTTGTTCATTAACACTGTACTGTAACTTTGACAAGGTAATTTCAAAATAAGATTGTTTGGATTTGCCATCATAGAGTAGGCGCATCATCTGGCAATACAGGTTTGTCGGGTACTACATGAACATTTGCTCATGGTGGCGGAGTGTAATGGTTTTTGCATGACGGTTTCCAAAGTTGGTATTGTTGGGATGCAAGCTTGGCAGTCAACCTTGATCTTCAGATTGGCTACAGGTTGAACCCAGGACTGTAAGGTGTGAATTACAATACAATGGTTGTGAGATGGACTTCAAGGTTGAAGGTTTGGTGATCTGTGTAAGATACGTGTAGAGCAGGACCATTCCTAGTAGAGAATCTTCTGCACTGGATATTTCATGGTCATGAAAACAAAAAAAAAAATCCTGTACTGTTAATGTTTTTGAGTGGCAATTGACCAGAAACAGCTGTTGACAATTTGACCTACAATACTCAATGAATGAGATAAAAGGTGCTGATAAAAATGTACATCTATTCAGAGAATGCATTATGGGTGTGTTGAACATACAATATATTGTTATTTTAGAGATCAAACCCATCTTGATGCTTTAACATGCCTCATCTCAACAGATGCTTTACAATGACAAAGTTTCTTTGTTTCAAAAGAAGTCATGTGCTTATGTAATATGTTATATATTTTTGCAACCCACTGCATAGCAACATCAGTTTTGAAATGTTACGGTCCTTGTGCCAAGCCTGTGTTCCACTTGTTCACGACTGGGGAAATGTTTAGCATATTGTAAACTGGTTGCGCTTTTCCACTGATATGAGAGCCGGACGGTGACATAATGGGTTACCGTCTACGTGGTACTTTCACGTGACTACCTCAAACATAAACAAATATGACACGTTACAGTGTGTTTGTATACAGCTTTTACTCTTGTTTTTTTACATTGCTAACAAGATTTACTCTAAAGATGGGAGGTAATGTAATTTTTATTTTTTTATTATTCATTTATTGACAGTGACCATGCACAAAAACATTAATCTCACAAGAGAAGAGATGCTTTGCACCAGATTTATCTACTAGCTAATTTCCATCTGCTGTCCATGGGCAGGTAAATAAAACAATATAAACAAAAACATGCAAATATATGCACATAATACACCCATATACATTAACAGTAAAATTCTAACATCTTACAAAATTAATGATGACAAGTTTGATGTCCTAAAAGCCAATTTTTAAAATTTCTGGAAAATGTATAAAAATCTAAACAAATTTTAAGATCATCAGGTAATTTATTATATTCTTTAATTGCCTTGTATGAAAAGGCAGATTGTGGAAATTCTGAAATTATTTTAGGAATTCTGCAATCTCTCCGTGCAGAAGATCTAGAAACGTCTCACTTACGTATGTAACCTCCGGTCCCTGATGGAGGGAACGAAACGTCGTGTCGAAGAAGCGACACTAGGGGTCTCTCTTGAGCGCAGAATATGCCTCTGATCTATGAAAAAAGGCCAATGAGAGTTGGCGAACAGTATTTGCAAACCCCGCCCACGGACATACGGGTATAAAGGCGAGGAAATACACACGTTCATTCAGGACTTTTCTGAGGAGCCGGGAGTGTCCGGCCACCTCAGCAGCTCGGCTCAGCGATGTGGGAGGGAGGACACGACGTCTCGTTCCCTCCATCAGGGAATGGAGGTTACATACGTAACCTAGAGGTTCCCCGTCTGTTGCTCACTTTGACGTTGTGTCGAAGAAGCGACACTAGGCATCCACTTTAAATCACGCCATGCACCGAGCCATGTACGTGTACTGCTGACAAAGGAGCGGGCAGGTATTTCACGTGCACAAGCGACCAACTGTGTTTCAGACTGCATGTACCCTTCCCCAATGCCCCCAAAAAGTTGTTGGGATCCATTGGTTACCCTAGAGGGGAACAAGGCGACGCTTGCCAACCAGGGAACAGGCCAAGCCTGGCTGGGCCTCTTTTCTCTCTATGTTTCTCGGCTAGAGCAAGAGCAGCCGGGGCCCTTACTGCATCGTGGGAAGGTTTCATATTCTTTCAGGGGGGAAAGACCCTGCGGAGGCCACACCTGCCCGAAAAGGTGAGGTAAAGGTCACATGGCCTCTTCTGTCACATGTGGAAAAAATGGCGCGGTGGTAGATCCAGCCTCGAGGAGGGGGGAGTTGCTACAACACGGCGATCGGAGGGCAGCAAAGAACTGCCTAAGGGAGACGCGGGTCAGCTCGTAAGGTGACCGTACCGCGGAAATACACACAGGAGGAGTCTGTGTAGGAGGCCTGACCTGTGGAGCACCTATTCCAGTACAGGGTAGCCTAGGGTACCTGTAGTGGACTGGGTCAGCAAGTTCTTCCACTGAACTGCGGACCCAAGAGAGCTAGGGAGGAATTGACCAGGGACACGGGTGGGTAGGATCTCCTGGGAAGGAAGGCGCACTGTTTTACCTCGGCCGAGGGAAAGTGCGTTGGACGCAAGCGATTCACCTGGTCAGACCGTCTGCTTGTACCGAGTTCTACCGGGTCGGACCTGAGAAAACACGGGATGGGACTGACTCAACCTTGAGATTGTAAAATCTCGCAAAGGTGTTAGGTGTTGCCCAACCCGCTGCCCAACAAATGTCTGCTAGGGAGGCTCCCCTAGCCAGTGCCCACGAGGATGCCGTACTCCTTGTTGAGTGTGCTCGAACCTGTAGGGGGGGTGGCACGGCCTGGGTGTGATAGGTCAGCAGGATGGCATCAACCACCCAGTGGGAAAGCCTCTGTTTGTAGACAGCATTCCCTTTCTGCTGTCCCCCAAAGCAGACAAAGAGCTGCTCAGAGCACCTGAAGCTCTGAGTGCGGTCCAGATAGGCACGCAAGGCACGTACCGGACACAGCAGTGAGGGGGCTGGGTCTGCCTCCTCCCGGGGCAGCGCTTGCAGGTTCACTACCTGATCTCTGAAGAGCGTGGTAGGAACTTTGTGCACGTATCCCAGTCGGGGTCTTAGGATCACATATGTGTCTGCCGGACCAAACTCCAGGCAAGTGTCGTTAACAGAGAGTGCTTGCAAGTCCCCGACCATCTTGATGGAGGTGAGCACGATCAGCAGGGCCGTCTTTAGGGAGAGGGCCCTGAGTCCAGCTGATTTCAGCAGCTCGAAAGGGGATCTCTGAAGACCGGCGAGGAGCACCGAGAGATCCCAGGAGGGGAACAGGCCTGGCCGGGAGGGATTTAACCTCCGGGCACCTCTTAAGAACCTGATTATTAAGTCATGCCTACCCAGAGACTTGCCGTCTACTGGGTCATGGTGAGCAGCGATAGCGGCAACATACAACAAGGGGACAGCCTCCAGCCTCTCCTGTAGGAACAGGAGTACTGACCTAACTGCGCACCTCTGTGGGTCTTCTGCCCGGGAAGAACACCAATTCACGAAGAGACGCTATTTCAGGGCGTAGAGTCGCCTGGTAGAAGGGGCTCTGGCTTGGTTGGTCGTGGCTATGACTGTGGGCGGTAGACCAGCTAGATCTTCCGCGTCCCATCCAGGGGCCAGACATGGAGGTTCCAAAGGTCTGGGTGCAGATGCCAGAGCGTGCCCCATCCCTGAGAAAGAAGGTCCTTCCTCAGGGGAATTCGCCAGGGAGGGGCTGTCGCGAGGAGTACGAGGTGTGAGAACCAGGCCCGGGTGGGCCAATAAGGAGCCACTAGGGTGACTTGTTCCTCGTCCTCCCTGACCTTGCACCGCACCTGTGCAAGAAGGCTCACTGGGGGAAATGCGTACTTGTGCAGCCCCGCCAGCCAGCTGTGTGCCTGTGCATCTGCCCCAAGGGGAGCCTCTGTTCGGGCGTACCAGAGCAGGCAGTGGGAGGTTTCTCGGGAGGCAAACAGGTCTACCGGAGCCTTGCCGAACCGTTCCCAGATCAGCTGAACTGAGTGGGGGTGAAGCCTCCACTCTCCGCCAGGCAAGCGTTGACGTCGAAGTGCACGACAGACGGGGGAACCCTTGTTATCTGTTCTGAACAAAGATGTACAAATCTTTTAAAAGTGGGAGGAGCAATTTTATGAACTATTTTAAAAAACAAACCTTACATTTGAATAAACAATAACATTTTCAAAGCTTAATATCCTGTATTTATTTAATATACCGCAATGATGATACTGCAAAGATCTCATATCTAATACTTTTATGGCCTGTTTATAAAGTGATATAATGGGCTTTAAAGTTATCTTGTTTGCTTGCGACCAACAAGAAATACAGTATTTAATATAAGAAAATATCATTGCATTCATATAAACCCATGATGCCTCGTAAGTAAGAGAGTTTCTAATGTGTCTAAATGTCGCTATATTATATTTTAATGTATTAGTCATTTTTTAACATGTTTTTTAAAAGAAAGAGTTGAATCCAGAATAACCCCTAACTATTTCACTTCATGTACATTGTTTAACTTCTGACCATCATCATAAACATACAGAAAAGCTCTTGGTTTACACATCTTATTAAAATATATGGTTATAGTTTTTTGAGTATTCAAGGTAAGATCTGAAGACAAGCCAAAGTGAAACTTTTTGCATTATACTTGAGTGTTTTGTTGTTGCTTGATCAGCATTACTACAAAGTGCATATATGACAGTATCATCTGCATACATCAAAATACCAATATCATCACACACAGATGGAAGATCATTTATATACAGGCTAAATAACAATGGCCCCAGTATTGATCCTTGAGGGACTCACAGATTACATGATTTAAGTTGAGATATTGTTAACCTTAACACACTGAGTACATTCCATCAGATAATATTTTATCCAATTTAACACACTAGAAGATAATCCATAATTCAATAATTTAGTAAGAAGTATGGAATGGTTAGCTGTATCAAAGGCTTTACGGAGATCTAAAAACACTGATCCACGTCCCACCTTTATCTAATTTGATCGTAATATTTTCTATAAAGTAACAACAAGCAGTTTCTGTAGAATAATTCACGTGAAAACCAAATTGCATTGGATGTAATAAATTATCATTTTTTTAGATGCTCTATGAGCTGCACAGCGATCCATTTTTCCAACACTTTTGAGATTATCGGGAGAATACTGATAGGTCTATAATTACATACTTCTAATCTATCACCTGCTTTAAGTAAACTATCCTTGTTTTTTAATTACCTCACTATTTATTCCCCAACTATCTTTTGTCTTTGAGTTTGTTAATGATACAATTATTTTATTAGCTGTTGTCTCGTCTATTTCCTTAAAATGTAACATTAAATTATCATTCAATATTCCTCTACTATTCCAATCCTCAGATATATGAGAGTCAGTGAGATTCCCACATAATTTATTAGCAGACTCAAGAAAATAATTAAAATTCTCTGCTATTATAGATCGATCATTTTGAATCTTAATCTCTGCAACTCCATGGTTTCAATGTCCGTTTCCTGTTAATAATATCTAGATAAAATGTTTCCTTAGCCTTCCTAAGCTCCATCATAACTTTATTTCTAAGAACCTTATATACTAAACGATCCATATTAAGACCAGATTTTAATTATTTTTTTTAGAGCTACATCTCTCAATTTCATTAATTACCACAAATCTACCACAAAACCATGGTAAAGACTGTGTACGTTCTTCAAACGTCTTCATAGTTGTACTTTAGAGTATTTATTTACAAGTTCCTGAAACATTTCCAGAAAATCTTCACAGAATGTCTGACTATTTTTACCTTGAATTACATCATTCCAATCCATTTGCTCCAAATCATTACTAAATAATTCTAAATTTCTCTTTGATATATAAGGATTTTTTATATAATTTTTTTTTTTTTGGATAAGATTTTATATTGAGTTTTAGACAACTTTCTTACAACTACTGTAAGATTGTGATCCGACAAACCTGTTAATAAATTATACGTTTTTAATTAACTTTATTTGAAACTATAACTTTATTTTCATACTTTATTTGAAAAAACAAACTCATTCAAGGTTTGAGATAATTTTGTTATACGTGTTGCCATTTTTATGATCAAATCATCGAATGAAACTTACTAACTAACTTTATTTTTTTCTACCTCTTTTATCTAGCCAATTAATATTAAAATCTCCCTTAAAATTATTTCTTTAGCATCACACTTTTTAAGAAACTTAGAGAGTTGATCATAAAAATCCTCCTTAGCAGGTGGAGGTCTATAAAGTACAATTGTAGCAAAGGAAAGAAAGCATGATGTTAATTCCAACACACTCTGGCATGTCTCCTAAGTGCTTCAATTTGCTTACACCGAATATTCTCTTTAACATAAATTATAACCCCACCACCCCTACCAGACTCACGATCGCATTTATATATATTATAGCCTTGCACATTAAAAACACTTAACTGAGTTGCTGAAGTCAATTACATTCTATTGTATGAAATATGGCTTAACTTGCTAAGTTCTGTAAACTATTGCAGTGGAATTTTATTTTTGAAATATTATTAACATTGGTGTAGCAGATGGTTGTATTTGGAATTTTGCCATAGCATATAATATTATTGATTGAGAATCCCACCATTTTACTTAACATAGTCGTGATCTTCCAAACTTAGTGAGTAGCTGGTCAAAAATCCCCTTACAGAACAAAACAATGCACAAAATAAGATGACAACAGTGTAAGAAAAGCTAACAAATAACTTTATTTTTTAGGTACCAAATCCACTGTAAAAATACCTTATTTGCAGACAGCCATGATTAATTTATTTAAGTGATTATTTATATAAAGCGAGTAATATTCAACTAGTCATACTCTATGATCTCAACATGGCAGCTCTCATTTATGTCTGTTCAGCACCATACAAAGAATGAAGCAGCTTTTTCTCTTAGACTGATATGACTAGAGACTTCATTCTCTGCGAGTGTACAAAATTTTAAACATATTTTTTTCAGAAATACTATTCAACTATTACCATTTCTTTCTGTTTAATTCTGAGTGCACCTTAAAACATACATTTATGTATGCAACTTTAAGACATACAAATAATGACAAATCCTTTTGAGGTTTCATAGAATACTTAATTCATGGAATTCATGGAGATCACACACCTTTGTTGAAAGGAACATTTTGCTTTGGCTTCAGTGATCCCTCAGTAACGGGACACTCCCCAGGAACATATAAACTCAGCAAAGAAGCATACAGAAGTAGAATTGGGTACTTTGTCAATGAGAATTTGATTAATTGAGAAATGTAGATTGCAAATAGTAAATTAGCTTGAACACACAGTGTCAGCCGTAAATGATATGTTATCTCCATTACATGCTCAGTAACCCTGATTACCATTTCATGCTCAGTAACCCTGATTACCATTTCATGGTAAAAAATATATATATATATATATATATCTCACATAAATTTACAGATTAAAAGGACTGCTGCCATCTTTAGAAAGACAATAATGATAAGAGAAGAAAGCAGAGGGCCACTCCTTCCTTTTTTTCTGTATGGCCTACATACTAAATCTTTGTCAGTGGATGAAAGGATCAGACCTATAGGACACTTTTTCCAGTAATGCTTCCACTGGCTTTTACAGTCCACCATCCACAAATTAAATTGTTATGAAGACCGAAATGGACCCAAAAGTGTCTGAGTCAGGTTTAATTATTTTACATAAATCCCAATGCTGGATTTTCTCTACAAATATTCAATAGCCTTTTTTCCCTTTATACACTTTTCCCAAACTTTTCCTTCAATGATATAATCTTTCTTTATAAAATTGTGTTCTGAAAATGACCACATATTTAAAAAATGTGTCATATTTGGAAACAGAAACACTATGGTATTTTAATGCAAATGTTAAAACTACAGCAATGCACATTATAACACGTATATAATACATCAATGCTGAGATATAATGAGTTCTGTTTATCTTGGGGGCAAGGAAACACATGCTTTCCAATCTGATATTGCTCATTTCAGGCTGTGCATTTTCATCATCGCTCATTCTCGACACACTGTGCTCAGCCTGTTCGGAGTGTGTACTCCCATGGGCTCTGACTGTACACTACAGTTGAGGTAAAGGTGAGAATGAAAATGTCTAACACTTCAAGAACAGCTCCACAATCTAATGAGAGACTAAACTAATGCTGTAGGATCTCCAGTGTTTTAACCCTTAAGACTATTTTAAAATTTAAAAAGGGCAACATTTTGGGAAGCAAATTAAGCTTTTTCTTGTCTTGGGCAGTGAATGCAGCAAATAAATTACATTTAGCACTGTTAAAGGTTTTAGCCAGCACCATTTTTTTTTTCTTGGAGGTTAATAGTCTCTTTTGATAACCCCTTTTCTTGAGTTATATTTTTGAGCATTTTCAGCAACCAGACTGATCTCACATTGAAATCAGAAACAGTAGGGTAAATTGTCTTTAGATAAAATCTTCTTGTGCTTACCGAAATTTGAAATACTGCCCCAAGTGTCCATGCGGTAGGTGATGTTGGGTGTATGGGCACACGTGAGCTCCATTTTCCATGTGTAATGTTGTGAACCAAATATTTTCAGCTGTACAAGAGGGATGCATATTTTATAATCTCCACCCCACAATCCAAAACCTTAACTGTGCCATCAGTGGAATAAAAATGTAATGTTAGTAGGAAAAATGTAACCTCCAAATCACGCTTATCACCGATTATGCAAACGCGGTTACATCCTGGTTTCAATGAAGTGTCCGAACTAAGTTCTCCCAAGGTGCTGATGAAATGCACTTCCAGTCATGCCACAAGGGGAGGTAAAAGCAATGGAACCGATGCAAAAATATATGATATGCACTTCTCATTTATTCAACACAATTTGTCCGATCATAGGATAATGGAACTCTTGGAAAAAATATGTTGACTTCCCAATCCCATCTCATAAGAAGTGGTACAAATTCATATGAGTTGACAAAATCATATGAAATCGCATGAGTTCATTTGCATGAATTTGTACATGTGCAAATACCTGGATGTGTAATGTGGAAGTAAATGAAAGTTCCACGTGTCAGATGTTGTGTACATGCTTATTAATTTTATGCCCTAATCCAAACCTCATATCTAAACCTTGCAATATAGTAGAGTCTTTAAGGATGATTTGAAGTGTATGTTTTATATGATGGAAGAAAGTAATTGTTGCATTTTAGAAGGAGATTTGGAAGACCCACCCAATTGGCTGCAGCAAAAGTTGTACGAATCCTTACAACCAAACATGTATGAACTCATAAAATTAAGCCAACTCGTATGAATCTGTATGATTTCTCTGTGAGAATGTGTTGGACTATCTGTGTGATCATGTTGCCCAAACTTTCCTTCAGAAAATCAGATTGATTTTAGAGGTAACACTTTACAATAAGAGACCATTTTTAGAGTCTAGCTGACATACCCGTCTCAACAAACAAATTTACAGAGGAGGGTAATAACGCACTACATTTACTACGTTACATTTACTTGAGTAACTTTTTGAAAAAAAAAGTTTGTCGTAAGCAGTATTTACGCATTTAATCGAAACTATTGCAGCTTCTTCTGGCAGATTAACTGTTTAAATCCATATAAACATCCAAGTTATGTGTAAATGCCTTTTGCTCTGCCATTCACGTGATTTACAATTTGAGCGCAACCAAAAGGCATTTCTGCGCATGCACAGCAAGGGGCGCAAGGCATGCGCATGAGAGATGTGCAGGCGCGAGGCGATCGTATGGCGAAGAGAGTGACTGTGTCCGAAATATTCACTCATTCACTATTTCCTATATAATGAATGGCAGTTAGTGCACTTTATCTCAGCAGTGAGTGAATGAAATGAGTGAGTGAATTCGGACAATGACACCGAGTGTCGGAGCTCTTGGGCTCTCGCAGAAACAACATCACACATGAACTTTTCAAATACTTGGGCCTTGTTATTCTTGTTAAATAAATCTTCATTATGTTTGTCATTTTTAATAAATAAAAAATTATCAATTGTCACACATTATACATACATTTCTGCATATTTTTCACATATCCCAGCTAAGTTGGGGTCAGAGTGCAGGGTCAGCTCAAGTGCCCAACAGGGTGTCTTGGTGTTGTTGGGGCTTGAACCCCCGGCCTTGTGGTAAGTTACACAGAGCCTTAACCGCTGAGCCACCACTGCCCCTAAGTAAATAATATATACTATATGTTAATATAAAGAGTAAACATATTTGATCAAATAAAGAGAACATTTTAAAATGTATCTGTATGTTTTGCCTCTCTATGTTATTATGTTATTTTAATCAAGTAATGATTTGTCCAAAAGTCATTTAATACATTCAGCATGAAATAATACATTGCAGGAGTGAAGGAAGCAGTAAACTCCCTGATCATATGTCTTCCCTGTGGTGGATTGTGGGCAATTAACATTTGATGTATACTCGAAATTAGAGTGCATTGTGGGTAAGAATGAGTGAACGAGTGGCTCACTCAGAATTCAGTCCTACACTCTTACAAAATGGTGGGCACTTGAAATAGTGCACTATATAGTGGATAAGGGGCAGTTTCAGACACAGCAAGATTTCCATGACCGGGGTAGGTGCCCTACGCACTACGCTGCATATTATGCGGTTCTGCTGTACAGAACAAAATTTTTTCGATACTGAAAACTGTAACTACACTGAAATAAGAATCCATTTAGGGATTTAAAAGCTATGAAACAGAGAAAGTAGGCATTAATAAAGCATGATCTTACTTTGGTTTATATTTCAGCATTACATATAATATCATTGTGGAACATTTTCCCTTTTTCACCATAATAATTACTAGAAATGTTTCCAAACCTCTCTTCTTATTGACAAATTCATCCAGAACTGACAAGAACCCTAAAAGGGATAGTTCACCCAAAAATGAAAATTCTCATTATTTACTCACCCTCCTGCCATCCCAGATGTGTATGACTTTCTTTTATCTGCTGAAATCAAATGAATATTTTTAGAAGAATTTCTCAGCTCTACAATGCAAGTAAATGAGTGGCAAAATTTTAAAGCTCCAAAATCTACATAAGGGCAACATAAAAGTAATCTATAAGACTCCAGTGGTTGAATCATTCTCTTCAGAAGCGATGTGATAGGTGTGGACGAGAAACAAATAAACAGATCACCTTCACATTCTTCTTCTTGTGTTTTTGGTGATTCACATTCTTTTCTGCATAGGGAGAAGAATGTCTTGCAGAAAATGACAATTATTGATCTGTTTCTCACCCACACCTATCATATCACTACTGAAGATATGAATTTAAATACTGGAGACTTATGGATTATTTTATTCTGCCTTTAGTACATTTTGGCGCATCAAAGCAAAAATATTCTTCTAAAAATCTTAATTTGTGTTCTGCAGAAAACAGGAAGAGTGAGTGAGAGTATGTTATATTTTTATTTATATACTGTATGCATTTGGTTTCTGAATGCATTTGGTTTTAATTTGGATGAGAGAATTTTCATTTTTACGTTTTTGGCTCCTCAACTCTGCAAATGTATGTTTTCGTGTTTCTTTTATTCATGAAAACTTGTCGCCCAAACCTCAATCTTTGGAAACACAAGGTCGGAGTCTTCTGTTTCTTAGTTGAGAGCTACAAGCACAGGCTTCATCATTATCAATGGTATTCTTCCTTTAGCCTTGCATAATTTGTACTCCTTGCGAAGGTTACTTTACAAATTCACTTCTTGTGGGATTTTTTTTAACACCACAAATTGTACAATTAGATGTGACAGTGCATTTGCTTTTTCCAGTTTCATTATTAAACACAAAATAGTCCCACACAGGGCTCTGTTGTTTCCTATCAGTCACCTTTTCATCCATGTCATCATTATAAGTATCAGCTTACCTAACATGCATCACAAGCCATTTTACCATCTGCAGTTCTTCATATACATAGCCACACAGGTCAGACAATGCCCCACGTTATGATGAATGAGAGCTCAATATTTAATGAAAATTATCATTTAATTTTGATGATTTTTATTTTATTTCAGTTTAGGAATGCAACAACAACAACAACAACAAAAATATTTTTCGTTTTAGCTTATGAAAATAACCCTGCTAAAAACGAACAATACATTTACAATGTGTATTAATCTTGGTTAATGTTATTTTCAACAGACTTTATACTACAGCATTATTATAAATTAACATCCAAATTTGCAAACATCAAAATCACTACAATTAGATTTGGTTGTATGACTTCAGTCTTTTACAAATTTGAATCTGCACTTGGAAGAAAATATTTGAGCTTATTAAATCAATGAATACGAAAGGAAAACTGTACTCTTTGAAGATACATTTTTTACCTTATGGGAACAAACTAGTGATGAGCTGGTGGCTTTGGGGTCCCAAGTGGCCACTTCTAACAAAACCTGGAATTCTGGCTCTATGAAACAGATTTTGCTGGGGGGTTTACCTTATTTTTTTACTCTCTACTATTATAAAAAGATCGACATTTGTCTTATATTTTGTCTAACTATAATAACCTGTACATCCTATGGATTCAGTGGTTATATTTTTTATAGTGTTCTGTTGCACTGCTGACATGCTTGAAAAGATTCAACCAATATTTCTAACATTTTGTGGAACAATGCAGATGTTGCAGAATTGTAAGACAAATATGAGCCACTGTCTGCCATAAATGGAAGCCTCTTTCTTTTCAGTATACCCAAATAGCTACCTCCAGCCAAATTTAAAACACATCCAGTAAGAACAGACTATTGTTTTCTCCATATCTGTAAGAAAATCTGTTAGTGGCCTTAATGTTGAACACTGGCTGGCCTACTTCACATCGCCACACTGGTTATGGTAAAAATGAAGGGCTGTTAATGTAAAAAATAAAAAATAATAATTCTTGTGGAAGGAGATATCTGTAAAAGTGATTTTAAAATAATGAAATGCATAACATACAAGCAATACATACAAATGCTTTTTGATAAACTGTTTTATTATTTATTTTATTGATTGATTTTTGCCACATCAGTTTCACCAACATTATGTTGAATTATTTTGAAAATGCTGTCCTATATAACTTTTATTAACATGTAAATCATATTAAAGTAACAAAGCATATTGTATGCTTTAACTTGTATGCCATGCTCAAATTGATATACAGACATATTCCAAATACCAGTGATAAGACTCAGTCTGTATCATTTTCCTTTTTGGGATGTTACCACTAGTTTATTAAAAAGGACAGTAGAAAGGATGGAACGTAAATCACAAGGAGAGAGATGAGGCATGTGGCCAGGACATAACACAGGCAAGAATCAAACCCACATCTCCCTGACCAGCACCACAGCTCAAAATGTCTACACCACTTACAGTAACCACTAGACGACAGCTCAGACCACTATGGTCTTGGTATTTTTTACACAGTTCTTTATGGTTACTGACAATAAGAATGTGGAGAACCTTCAGAATAAAAAATTATTATGTTACCAAATTTTTCCTTTTGGCTCAGGGGGTAGAGCCGGTTGGCCACTAATCGCAGAGTTGGTGGTTCGATTCCCAGCCCACACGACTCAACCTGCCGAAGTGACATTGGGCAAGACACCGAACCCCAAGTTGCTCCCAATGGCAGGCTAGCGCCTTGCATGGCAGCTCTGCTGCCATTGGTGTATGAATGTGTGTGTGCGAATGGGTGAATGAGTCACAGTGTAAAGCACTTTGAATACAGATAAGGTTAAAAGGGCGCTATATAAGTGCAGTTCTTGATAATTAACCAACTTTGTGACAGACTGTTTAAGATATGGACCCATAGCCCATGGGTTTAGTCCTGATGACCTAACTCAAGCAAATGGAACAAACAGTCAGACAGACAGACTCCAGGCTAAGACACACTCATCCAAATGTTATTTTGTTATTCATTCACTCATACTTCAATTGAGAACCATAACTTTGTTTCAACAATAGTGTTTCCTATTACTTTGCTCTATTATTGATATGGCTGAGCAATTGTTTTTTGAAAAGAATGAAAAATGCTTCAAATATTTACTGTAAAGATTTGCTCATTACACAATTGCCATTTATCAAGATAATTTAATAAATAGGGACTTTAATTTATTTAATTCAATTTAATTAGAATATTTTTGTCTTGTTTATACAGTACAGTGTAAGTATACCAAATTTACTGTGTACCTTTTTTGTATTAATAATGTAACTACACAGTACATACTTGTAGGTATAAGGGAACAATATGCAAAGTTTGAGGAATAAAGTTGTAACAATCTGGAAAATTACAAATAATTTATACTGTAAATTTACAATATACTGTATTTTATAACTAAGGGGTAGCTTTTCCAATATTAAATGGTATGTTTGACCTACTGTGCTAAACAACATTGAAAATTACAAATAGTTTATACTGTAAGTATTTTATAACTAAGGTGTAACTATTCTAATATAATGTGGTATGTAGGACCTACTATGCCAAACAACAATCTTATGTTTGCGAGCAATATAGCAAGAACATTCACTGCAACTTTTTGTAATAATACATGGGTATTATATTATTGTTACGCAAGAGCAGATGAAGAGTGAGGATCTACTTGCAGTTTATTAGTAGTTAAACAAAGACAAACGAATGGAGAGCACAGGAACAAACAAAACATCCACGATGGGAAAACAAAAGATAACACAATAGAAACATCCACGACGGGCACAGGCAGGAACACGGTCAAGGGCATACGTAACATACACATTCAACAACTGACAAAAGACCCCCCCCCCCCCCCCCCCCCACAAAAATTAGAACTAATGCAAAAAAAATAAAAAATATCTGTAGTTACCGTGTAAATATACCATTCATCCTTGTTGTTACAGTGTAAGTCCGACTTGTTACCCCCTTTCCCATGTAGTTATAGGGTAAATGCACATTTGCAGGTTGTAAATTTAAGTGGTGCTTGTTACCCCCTTGTTCCATGTAGTTACAGGTAACTTGTGTATCCTGTAATAATAGAGTATGCACCCTATAGTTAAATACCTATAGTAGCCTATATGTGTATGTACACTATTATTACAAAAAGATATGCTGTGTATGTTCTTGCTTAATTGCTCTCAAAGTAAGATTGTTGTTTAGCATAGTATAAGGTCGTATAGAATGTAATGTTAGAATAGATACCCCTTAGTTATAAAATGCTTAAGAGTATAAATTATTTATTTAATTATTAATTAAAAATTGTTACATATTTATTCCCCAAATTTTGCATATTGTTTTATTATTATCTATAATAAAATATATATTATTATTATATTATATTATATTATATTATATTATATTATCTACATTTTATACCTACAAGTATGTACTGTGTAGTTACACTAATACAAATAAAGGTACACTGTAAATGGTGGGCTGTAATCTAAAGCATTACCAAAGTAAGTTGTTGAATGTATGTTTTTAATGTTTTAAAATAAAATCTGTGCAGTAATAAACCCTTGGAAAATAATCCTTTTTTTTCTTCATTTTAATATAATAGAACATAAAATGACAGTGACTGATGATACCGCTGGTACACCTAACTCTTGGGTCAGAGAGAGACAGATTCTGTATTACCTTCAAAAGTGCAAGTGTCCTTATACAAATCAGAAGAATTCTATGTATTCTAACCATAGAGAATTACAGCTAAGCACTTCAGGCCCATTGTGAAAGAAAGCTAGTTCTGAACATCTGTCTAAGATTCCTGGAAGCCAGTTGTTTCCTTTGCATTAAAACAGCAATGCACAAGGAAAAACTCAGATTGACAGCAGGAGAGATGGGGATTAAATATATATAGTTACAATCCAGAGGCACTAAATTGGAAGTCTTTGTTTGGAATGCACAGTGACAAAGAGTGGACATGGAAGAGCACTGACAAATCCTGATTACTACATAAGAAAACTGGCTACATTTACACAGCAGCCGAATATGGTTGTCAGTCTTGTTTTAGAGTGCTAAATATGGTTACCTTCACACACAATTTGGTTATGAACAAGAGTGACAACTACATTCTTTTACCAAATTTTTAGTGGGTGAATTTGGTTAATCTTTGACTCATGAACATAACATGGCCGTTCCAGCACTGCAGTCACGGTTTTCTTTTGTCATGAGAGAAAGCCACTTCAGCCACCCCCCGCGCCTCGCCACCTTCCTACGGGATTGGGGCAGGCGCTGCGGCGTTGAAGGCGATTTGGGGATAATGACGGGCTCTGTTCGCCAGGTAAACCCCCTCGAACCACCTGCCTCCCCGGCATGATGCTTGCTTCAGAATTGGATGACATCACCGCTGCATCGGAGAGCATTACAGCGACGTCCGATGCTGATGACTCGCCTGGGCCGCCACCTTCGGGTCTGCTCGCCCAGCCTGACCCTGATGCACGGATGTCCACTATGCTTTCCAGGCTACTTGATTAGTCCTGTGGGCATGTGCGGCGCTCACAGCCATGCCCCCCCTGGTTCCTTTCTTCCCGGACGTGCATGACGAGTTGAGTAAGCCGCGGCTTCCTCGCTCCTCCGGACCGGACCTGGTCGAAATGCGGGAGGACCAACCGCCTCCAGCCCCCACGACTGTTCCCCGACCGGCTGGTTCTGACGAGTCTAGAGGACACCTACCCTGGACCTCCTCCTCAGTCGCTAACCCACCCCCTGCCGGGTGTGCGGAGCAAGGTAAGTGCTTTGAGTCTTTTCTCAGCACCAGAGCCTCGGGACACGTCGTCGCCTCCCAACGCTGCTTTACCTGCTCCGCCCCGCTGCTCAGCCCCGCTGGGTATGTAAAAAAATAATCGTCCCCTTGGTGGCATCCTCCGCGGCGGACGCGCCGCTGGGGTTGATACATGTGAGACCGCTTCAGCACAGGCTTCGGACTCGAGTCCCGAGACGAGCATAGCACTGTGGCACGCACCGTATGACGATCACCCCCGCCTGCCACAAACACTCAATCCCTGGACAGACCTCTGTTTTCTACGGGCAGGAGTACCCTTGCAGCAGGTGTCCCGATGCGTCTTGGTCACGTCCGATGCCTCTAGATTGGGTTGGGGCACCGTGTGCAACGGGCACACAGTAGAAAGCCATTGGAAAGGGGCCTCGCTGCGCTGGCACATCAACTGCCTGGAGTTGTTGACTGTTTTCTTTGCCCTGCGGAAGTTTCTCCCATTAGTTCGAGACAAACATATCCTGATCAGGTCAGACAGCACCACTGCGGTGGCATACATAAATCGCCAAGGCGGCGTATGCTCCTGCCACATGTCATGACTCGCCCGTCGTCTCCTCTTTTACTCAAGTCGCTGCGCACCACTCACATCCCCGGCAACCTCAATGTGATAACGGACGCGCTGTCACGACAACGCTTGCCCGGCGGAGAGTGGAGGCTTCACCCCCAGCCGGTCCAGCTGATTTGGGAACGGTTTGGCAAGGCCCAGGTAGACCTGTTTGCCTCCCAAGAGACCTCCCACTGCCTGCTCTGGTATGCCCAAACAGAGGCTCCCCTCAGGGCAGACGCACTGACACACAGCTGGCCTGCGGGGCTGCGCAAGTATGCATTTCACCCAGTGAGCCTTCTTGCACAGGTGCTGTGCAAGGTCAGGAAGGACAAGGAACAAGTCACCCTTGTGGCTCCTTATTGGCCCACCCGGGCCTGGTTCTCGGACCTCGTACTCCTCGCGACAGCTCTTCCCTGGCAAATTCCCCTGAGGAAAGACCCTCTTTCTCAGGGACGGGGCACGCTCTGGCATCCGCAACCAGACCTTTGGAACCTCCACATCTGGCCCCTGGACGGGACGCGGTAGATCTAGCTGGTCTACCACCCACGGTCGTAGCCACGATCAACCAAGCCAGAGCCCTCTCTACCAGGCAACTTTACGCCCTGAAATGGCATTTGTTTGCGAATTGGTGTTCTTCCCGGGCTGAAGACACACAGAGGTGCGCAGTTAGGTCAGTGCTCTTGTTCCTACAGGAGAAATTGGAAGGGAGGCTGTCCCCTTCCACCTTGAAGGTGTATGTTGCCGCTATCGCAGCTCACCATGACCCAGTAGACGGCAAGTCTCTGGGTAAACATGACTTAATTATCAGGTTCCTAAGAGGCGCCCGGAGGTTAAATCCCTCCCAGCCAAGCCTGTTCCCCTCCTGGGATCTCTTGGTGGTCTTCGCCGGTCTTCAGAGATCCCCCTTCGAGCTGCTAGAATCAGTTAGCTCAGGGCCCTCTCGTTCACTTCCATCAAGAGGGTCAGGAACCTGCAAGCATTCTCTGTTAGCGACACTTACCTGGAGTTTGGTCCGGCAGACACATATGTGATCCTAAGACCACGACCGGGCTACGTGCCCAAGGTCCCTACCACTCTCTTCAGGGTCCAGGTAGTGAACCTGCAAGCGCTGCCCCGTGAGGATTGCTGTGTCCAGTACATGCCTTGCATGCCTATTTGGACCGCACTCAAAGCTTTAGGTGCTCTGAGCAGCTCTTTGTCTGATTTGGGACAGCGGAAAGGGAACTCTGTCTCCAAACAGAGGCTTTCCCACTGGGTGGTGGATGCCATCTTACCGGCCTATCGCACCTAGGCTGTGCCCCCCATCCCCCCCCCCCCCCCCCCCCTTTGCGGGTCCGAGCGCACTCAACAAGGAGTATTGCATCCTCGTGGGCACTGGCTAGGGGCACCTCCCTAGCAGATATATGTAGAGCAACGGGTTGGGCAACACCTAACACCTTTGCGAGATTTTACAATCTCAGGGTTGAGCCAGTCTCGTCCCGTCTTTTCTCAGGTCCGAGCTGGTAGATCTCGGTACACACTGATGGTCTGACCGGGTGAATCGCTTGCGTCCAGCGCCCTTTCCCTCGGCCGAGGTAAAACAGTGCACCTTCTTTCCCAGGAGATCCCACCCACCCGGGTCCCTGGTCAATTCCTCCCTAGGCCTTTTGGGTCCGCAGTTCAGTGAAGGAACTTGCCGACCCAGTCCACTACGGGTACCCTAGGCTACCCTGTACTGGAATAGGTGCTCCACAGGTCAGGCCTACTACTTGGACTCCTCCTGTGTGTATTTCCACGGTACGGTCACCTTACGAGCTGACCCGCGTCTCCGTTAGGCAGTTTACGCTGCCCTCCGGTCGCCGTATTCTAGCAACTCCCCCCTCCTCGAGGCTGGATCTACCACCGCACCACTCTTTCCCACATTTCCCACTCATTTTGCCACCTTTACATCCCCTTTCGGGCTGGTGTGGACTCCGCAGGGTCTTTTCCCCCCAAAAGAATAGGAAACTGAGTAAGACCCCCTTCCCACGATGCGTTAAGGCCCTGGCTGCTCTTGCTCTATGCTGATAAACATATAGAGAAAAGAGGCCCAGCCAGGCTTGGCCCGTACCCAGGTTGGCAAGCGTCGCCTTGTTCCCCTCTAGGGTAACCAGAAGGATTCCGAAGACTTTTTGGGGGCATTTGGGAAGAGTACGTGCAGTCTGAAACACAGCTGGTCGCTTTTGCATGTGAAATACCTGCCCGCTCCTGTGTCAGCAGTACACGTACATGGCTCAGCGCATGGCGTGATTTAAAGTGGACCCCAAGTGTCGCTTCTTCGACACGACGTCGAAGTGAGCGACAGACGGGGAACGTCTCGGTTACGTATGTAACCTTCGTTCCCTGATGGAGGGAACGAGACGTCGTGTCCTCCCGGCCACGTCACTGAGCCGAGCCACTGCTGTGGCCGGACCATTTCCGGCTCCTCAGAAAAATCCTGAATGGACTCGTAGTATTTCCCCACTTTTATACCCGTATGTCCGGGGCGGTGTAAGCAAATACTGTCTGCCAACTTCTCATTGGCCTTTTTTCATAGATCAGAGGCATATTCAGCACTCAAGAGAGACCCCTAGTGTCGCTTCTTCGACACCACGTCTCGTTCCCTCCATCAGAGAATAGAGGTTACATACATAACCGAGACATTCATATGTTTTTTAAAGAGTATGCATGTGATCAAGTCTCTGGGCGGAAACCAGAAATCTAATGTAAATGGAAACCCCACTATCTGTTGTATTTACAAAGTGCACCCAGCTTTTGTGTCTTCAGCAGCTTTCACATTTCTGGTGTACATTTAAATGAGCTTTTATAATTTAATATTCACATAAGTTTTTGCTTCACCCACTGAGTAATGTCAGTAACAGTTCTATGTTGTTAAACGAAAGTGGTTTGAATGATGGATGTGCAACATAGTTACTATGGTTTCAGGAAACAGTAGTGACTAGCTAAAAAATTACTACAACGATGCATCGTACTATGGTGATTAAGCAGTGAGTTACGTTGTTGTAGGAAACGCACCCCTGATACTTTTTATATTTTTTTATGTAAATGCTCTATTGAGAGCAAATCTATAAAACCTACCTCCCTACCCTAAGCCTTACACCTAATTCTATCAAGTCATGTTATGTATTTGTATTTATTAATTTATTTGTCAGTGAGATTCCCTTATAACTTTAGTGGCATATGTAATAGGTAACTATTCAGGAATTAATGCAGGACAAATGAGTTGTACTGCATTAACTCTTCAGTCACTACTATTAAGTAATATGAAGCACAAGTAACTAATCAGTAAGTAATACCGATCTGATTACTGTGGAATTTCAATGTTAGCTAATCAATATTTACTGAAGTTTATTTGCTTCTGTAAAGGTTTTTCAAGGAGGACACGGAAGGCGAGTTGCTCCTCTCAGGTAAGGATTTTAATGGACCCACTGCAGTGCTCACGACTTCACAACTGTGATTCTTCAGCTTCACAGTAATACTTTTACAGCTTCACAATAATACTTTTACAGTCTCACAATAACACTGTTATAGCTTCACAATCGTTCAGGCCCCCGACTTTCTCTCTTGACTGCTGGTGGCGTGGGTCGTTTTATCTGCTTTCCCCGTGCTGACTGGAATTAGAAACAGGTGTTAGACATAATTTAGCTCATGTGTAAGTCCCCTTACCGCTTCTCTCTCTCCGGACGGGCACTTGACCATGCCCCCTCTGCCACAGCCTCGTTGAGAACTATTAACTATGGATAAATTAAAAGAACTACAAATTAATTACTCATCACAACATTAACTCCTCAAAATCAAGTGTCTAAAATGTGAACAATTATACTTATAATTGACAACATGAAATTGCATCATCAGATGTGTCATGTCTTCTTTAACAGGAAATCAGTTATGAAAGTAACACCACCCTAAATCACTGATCTACAGTGCCTGGTAGAGTATCATGACTAGTCGTCTTACTTTAAATAAAGGGGCGTTGTACTGTATGTGTTCGACCTCTGTATTACATGGGGTATCTTTTGTAATAATTAATGAATAACTTGAGCATGTTACATAATACAATTAATTATTCTCAATAATTACTTAGTATTGAAAAGTGAAAATCTTGGTTAACCCTTAGTAATGAGTCAAGTTTTACTACATCCATATGAAGGAATTACTAATGATCTGGAACTGTATTCCAAAGTGAAAATCATGATAACGCATTACTAATGAATGAGATCTTATTGTATCCTTCCTTATGAGTTAATGGTTATCTTGAACAGTATTATAAAGAATGGTTTATAATGAAAACACATTATAAACTATTAATAGTAACTGAGGAAGTACTGGCCAATTAATAGTGAATACTCAAGTATTTGGTTCTACATTTTATTAATGTAATCAGATACATACTGTACATACAAATCAATTACATAAACATTCACACATTTTGAAAACATGTTCTTGTGACATTAAATTAATTGATCATATACTGTATAATACACACTTTACTGATTTTTTTTATCAAACCTATAGCAGGATATAATTCTTTTAAAGGCTGGTGTGAACAGTTGCAGTCATGTACGAGTGCCGGTGGCCTTTCATAAGTTGAATACACAGCGATTAGTATGAATATAATTTCTTCAATTGACTTTTAAAGTGTAACATTACAATATCAAATAAAACAACCAATTAAGTAAATAAATATGAAAACAAGTGCGCTCCAAAAGAACAGTTAGTCCTCCCAGTAGTGTTTCAGAAATACTTCTGATTAGGCCTACTTATAAAATATATGTGCTCATCCTGAAGCTCAGTGGAGTGGTGTGACCAGCCCTGTCCACCTCCTCAGCATAGCATCGAAGCCTGATTGGATTAGAGGCTTGATGGACGTTAAGTTTTAATTAATTGTTTATAAGGCGTTTTCACTTCACTCACTTTATAATAATGTTCACGATAACATTAATTCATAAGGAAGGACGCAATAAGATCTCATTCATTATAAATGTGTTATCATGATTTTCACTTTAGAATACTGTTCCAGATCATTAGTAATTCCTTCAAATCGATGTACTAACACTTGACTCATTACTAAGGGTTAACCAAGATTTTAATTTTTCAATAATTATGTTCAAGTAATTATTGAGAAGAACTCATTATGTACTACTGTATGTAACATGCACAAGTTATTCATTAATGAATGTAAAAGATACCCCAAATAATACAGTGTTTGGACACATACTGTAAAACGTCCCTTTATTGAAGGTAAGCCGACTAGTCATGATACTCTACCTGGCACTGTAGACCAGTGATTTAGAGTCTAATAACTAATTTTCGGTTATGCATCTCTGATGATGCAATTTCATGTTGACAATAAAAGTATAATTTTTCACATTTTAGACAGATTTTGAGGAAATATTGTTGTGATGAGTAATTAATTCATAGTTCTTTTAATTTACCCATACTCAGTTAATAGTTCTCAGTGAAGCAAATACAATTCAGAAAATATCGATAAGCCAGCACTGAACTACCACAGTCATCATATCGCTATTACTTACTGATTAGTTAATTGTGTTTCTATATTAGTTAATAGTAGTGACTGAAGTGTAAATGCAGTACTACTCATTTGTCCTCCATTTATTCCTGCATAGTTACCTACTAAGTATAAAATGGTATTCTAAAGTGTCATTATGTTAGTATAATTAATTTTATTTATTTATTAATTTATTATTTTTGCACAAAAATAATCATAATATAGTATTATATTATCTTTTACCACCCTGGATCTGGCCCTCTGTCTGAAACTTTTGGTGTTCTGCAATGTCCCCTTTAAGACTTATAAATAAATAAATAAACAGTACAATAAACAGTACAATCCCACAGTGTTATGATTGGCTAATATCTTTGGAATGCAAACTCCCCAGATGACACAGACCTGTTTTTTTCAAGAATAATTCTGTCGCATAGAAATTCTACTCTGTTGCATAGAAATTTACATTTGACTGTGAAGCATTCAGTTGTGAGGCAGAGGTGAATTTACTGATATTAACAACAATAAAATCGGTAAACAGTCATCTATGAAAGACTATGACAGCAGGACTTCTTTACTGATATTTCTCTTTCATAAGGATCACTTTTTCCATTAAAGTTAATTAGAACTGAACATATTTACAGAGGAAAAAGTAATCCTAGCTTCATCCTTAATTTACAGAAGTCCAGTCTTAAAAGCTATTGTTAATTACTTCTTTGTACTTTATCTTAAAACAGTTACAACAGTTCTTGCATAGTATCCATATTTTAACTGAATTAGTAAGAACATGGTGATAATAGGTAAAACAATTGCTAATTATTACCAGATGTAATTAAGGTATATATATATAAAAAAACTATGATATCAAAAACTCTGAAAAATAATATCCATGTATAGACTAAAAAAAAACAACTGCCATGAAAGTAATTTATATTCCCCTAATATACGATATATAATTATAATTACAGTGATACAGTATCTCAAATATATATAATATTTCTGCCGAAACACCATAGTTTCTACAGTAAGTGTTACTAATTATTGCAATGCAATACGAATGTTGATTTGTGGATTGAAATGTATGTAATTACCATTGAATGACAATGTTTTCCTTTTTACCTCGTCACTGCTGTTTAGAATGTAAGGGCTGTTTAATCTGGTTTCAAAGAGCTTTGATTAATATATCATGCTGTGTTTACAACGGGACTGGTAGGTTCATCAGTGCTGCACAGGAGGGTCGGTCCGGCTCTCGCACTTTGGCCAGTGGATGCGTTGCATTTGAGACCTGGTCTGGTTCGTTTCGGCTCTTGTGCTGCACGGTTTAATCGGATAGTGTCATTTCATCATACTTTTCGAGTATTTTCCCATGCACAGCAGTAAATGGCAGAGCTTAATAAATAAGAGTGGGGCAACTGACTAGCCCAATACTCAACCAGCCCACTGGGAAAAGTCCCGGTGTACCCGATGATCATTCCATCACGGTTATTACCTGAAAATCTGCCGTGTGTAATTATAAATGTGTAATTTATTGAGAGATTATTGAATGGGACTTTTATAAGAGCAGAAGTTCACAGCTGCGCACTCTGAGCCGCTGTTACAGACTGTTACTCAATCACTGCTGCAGCATCAAGCTCTTCAAAGTGAAACACTTTCTTCGCTCCGCACAGTGAAAAAAAGAATAGATTCGTCCTGTAATGCCTTCATTTAACACCAAGACAAGCTGATATTTCAAGATTAAAATCACAGCTCCAACTTAAGGCAGCAGACTGAGGTAAGTTGTTGCTCTAATGCTAACGCTGACTTTTCGCTGTAATCTGATGGTCATTTTCAGGGTGATAATGTAAGTGGGCTCTTATGACATCAGTTTTTAAGTGTATATTTTTAAATCAGTGCGCTTTGTCCCAATACCCACATGTCATGAGCAGTATTTAAGCATTCACCCCTCACCCTCGCGGGGGTATTGGAAACTATAGCAGCTACTTCAGGCAGATTAACCATATAAATCCATGTAAACATCAAAGTTAAGTGTAAATAAATGTATTTTGCTCTGCCATTCGCATGATCAACAACTGAAGCGCGAACAGACATAATTTCTGTGCGTGCACAGTGAGGTGCGTGGAGTGCGTGTGTGTGATGTGCAGGTGCGAGGTGATCATATGCCGAAGAGTGTGACTGTGTACAAAATTGTTCACTCCTTCACTATTTCCTATATAGTGAATGGCAGTTCACTAATATCTTATCAGTAAGTGAATGAAATGAGTGAGTGAATTAGGACACTGACGTATGCACAGAGTGTCAGAGCTTCCGTTTGTCATTTTTAATATATACTGTGTGTTAAAATAAAGAGTAAACACATTTTATCAAATAAAGAGTAAATTTTAAATTGTATCTGTATGTTTTGCCTCTCTATAAGTTATGTTATTTTAATCAAGTGATGATTTGTCAAAAAGTAATTTAACACATTCAGCATGAAATAAAACATTGCAAGAGTGAAGGGAGCAGTAAGCACGTCTTCCCATGGTGGATTGATTAACCATCGTCGTCAAGTGTAAATCAAATGTACACTCAAAATTAGAGTGCATTGTGTGTAATAATAAGTGAACAAAAGTAGGGAAAGAATGGCTCACTCTGAATTCAGACACTCCTACAAAATGGCAGACACCCCAAATAGTGTACTATATAGTGAATATGGGGTGGTTTCAGACACAGTGAGTGTTCCACGACCAGGGTGGCTGCCCTACCTAGACTGCATACTCTGCGTTTAGAGAGCAGCAGTACTGCTGTACAGAATTAATAATCTAAATACTTACGACACTGAAAATTTTAACTACACTGAAATAAGAATCCACACAGGACTTTAAAAGCTATGAAATATCTAAAGTATGCATTAATAAAACATGATCTTGCTTTGGTTCATATTTCAGAATTATATATAATGACCTTGTGGGACATTTTCACGTTTTCACTGTAATAATTACTAGAAATGTTTCCAAAATGTTCTTATTGACAAATTCATCCAGATCTACAAGATCCCTAGGGATAGTTCACCCAAAAATAACAAATCTCATTATTTACTCACCCTCATGCCACACCAGATGTATATGAATGTATATGCTGTACTCAAATGAAGGTTTTAGAGAATTTTTTCAGCTCTGTAGATCCATACATTGCAAGTGAATGGGTGGCAACATTTTAAAACTAAACAAAATCACATAAATCAACATAAAAGTCATCCATAACGCTCCATAATCCATAATCCATAAGAATGGTCATGTGACATTACATGCTGATACACACAGTCATCCAGCATTATTTGTTATGCAAGGAAGGCCCACCATCTGTGTTCAAGTCAACAAAAATTTTTGCCAGTTCTGTGAAAACAGAGTTAAGTCTTTCAGTTTCAGATCATGTCTGTTTGTTTGTCTTACAAATCTGTATGTTGTGTTTGCAGAACAAGGTTATTGTCATCAAAAGGAAACCTTCTCGGTTATGTATGTAACCTCCGTTCCTTGATGGAGGGAACGAGACATCGTGTCGAAGAAGCGACACTAGGGGTCTCTCTTGAGCACCAAAAGATGCCTCTGATCTATGAAAAAAGGTCAATGAGAGTTGGTGAACAGTTTTTGCATACCCCGCCCCCGGACATACGGGTATAAAGGCGAGGGAAATACGCTCGTTCATTCAGGATTTTTCCGGGCACCTCAGCGGCTCGGCTCAGCGACGTGGTCGGGAAGACATGACGTCTCGTTCCCTCCATCAGGGAACGGAGGTTACATACATAACCGAGACGTTCACCCTCTGTCGCTCACTTCAACGTCGTGTCGAAGAAGCGACACTAGGGGTCCACTTCAAAACTCGCCATGCGCTGAGCCGTGTACGTGTACTGCTGACACAGAAGCGGGCAGGTATCCTACGT
Organism: Moxostoma hubbsi; assembly: GCA_032164185.1. NCBI lineage: Eukaryota > Metazoa > Chordata > Actinopteri > Cypriniformes > Catostomidae > Moxostoma > Moxostoma hubbsi. Next base: position 18,616,864 of record JAVLUX010000010.1, read on the forward strand.
GCACAAGCGACCAACTGTGTTCAGGCTGCACGTACTCTTCCCCAATGCCCCAAAAAAGTCGTCAGAATCCTTTTGGTTACCCTAGGGGGGAACAAGGTGACGCTCCCAACTAGGGAATGGGCCAAGCCTGGCTGGGCCTCTTTTCTCTCTATGTTTTCTCGGCATAGAGCAAGAGCTGCCGGGGCCCTTACCGCATGGAGGGAAGGAGGTCTTACCCAAATTCCTATTCTTTCAGGGGGAAAAGACCCTGCGGAGGCCACACCCACCCGAAAGGGGAGGTAGAGGTGGCAAAGTACATCACATGGCCTCTTGGGTCACATGTGGGAAGAATGACGTGGTGGTAGATCCAACCTCGAAGAGGGGGGAGTTGCTACAACACGGCGACTGGAGGGCAGCGAGGGACTGCCTAAGGGAGACGCGGGTCAGATCGTAAGGTGACCGTACCGCAGAAGTACACACAGGAGGAGTCCGCATAGGAGGCCTAACCTGTGGAGCACCTATTCCAGTAGGGGTAGCCTGGGGGTACCCATAGTGGACTGGGCCGGCAAGTTCCTCCGCTGAACTGTTGCGGACCCAAAAGGGCTAGGGAGGAATCGACCAGGAGCCTAGAAGGGGTCTCCTGGGAAGAAGGCACACTGTTCTACCTCGACAAAGGGAAAGGGCGCTGGACACACAAGCGATTCACCCAGTCAGACCATGGACGTGTACCGAGTTCTACGGGCTCGGACCTGAGAAAACACGGGACGAGACTGACTCAACCCTGAGATTGTAAAATCTCGCAAATGTATTAGGTGTTGCCCAACCCGCAGCTCTGCAGATGTCTGCTAGGGAGGTGCCCCTAGCCAGTGCCCATGAGGACGCCACGCTCCTAGTGGAGTGGGCTCGGACCCGTGGGGGGGGGGGGGGGGGCATGGCCTGAGTGTGATAGGCCAACTGAATGGCATCCACGACCCAGTGGGACAGCCTCTGTTTGGAGACAGCGTTCCCTTTCTGCTGTCCCCCGAAGCAGACAAAGAGCTGCTCAGAGCGCCTGAAGCTCTGGGTGTGTTGCAGGTAGGTGCGCAAAGCACGTACCGGACACAGTAATGAGAGGGCTAGGTCTGCCTCCTCCCGGGGCAGCGCTTGTAGGTTCACTACCGGATCTCTGAAGGGCGTGGTAGGAACCTTGGGCACATAGCCCGGTCGAGGTCTTAGGATCACGAGTGTCTGCCGGACCGAACTCCAGGCAAGTGTCGTTAATAGAGAATGCTTGCAGGTCCCAGACCCTCTTGATGGAGGCGAGCGCAATCAGCAGGGCCATCTTAAGAGGGAGGGCCCTGAGTCCAGCTGATTCTAGCGGCTCGAAAGGGGATCTCTGAAGACCGGCGAGGACCACCGAGAGATCCCAGGAGGGGAACAGGTTTAGCCGGGGAGGGTTCAACCTCTGGGCACCTCTTAGGAACCTGACGATTAAGTCGTGTTTGCCCAGAGACTTGTCGTCTACTGGGTCATGGTGAGCTGCAATAGCTGCAACATACACCTTCAAGGTAGAAGGACAGCCTCCCCTACAACCTCTCCTGTAGGAACAGGAGGACCGACCTAACTGCGCACCTCTGTGGGTCTTCTGCCCTGGATGAACACCAATTCACGAACAGACGCCATTTCAGGGCGTAGAGTTGCCTGGTAGAAGGGGCTCTGGCTTGATTGATCGTGGCTACGACCGTGGGTGGAAGACCAGCTAGATATTTCGCGTCCCGTCCAGGGGCCAGACGTGGAGGTTCCAGAGGTCTGGATGCGGATGCCAGAGCGTGCCCCGTCCCTGAGAGAGAAGGTCCTTCCTCAGGGGAATTTGCCAGGGAGGGGCTGTCGCGAGGAGTACGAGGTCCGAGAACCAGGCCCGGGTGGGCCAGTAAGAAGCCACGAGAGTGACTTGCTCCTCGTCCTCCCTGACCTTGCACAGCACCTGAGTTGGGGTGGAGCCTGCACTCTCTGCCAGGCAAGCGTTGTCGTGACAGCGCATTCGCTATCACATTGAGGTTGCTGGGGATGAGAGACTTGAGTTGCTACTGGCCCCAGAGGAGCAGACGACGGGCGAGTTGTGACATGTGGCGGGAGCATACGCCACCTTGGCGATTTATGTACGCAACCGCAGTGGTGCTGTCCGACCTGACTAGGATATGTTTGTCCCGAATTAATGGGAGAAACTTCCGCAGGGCCAAAAGGACGGTCAACAACTCGAGGCAGTTGATGTGCCAACGCAGCTGGGCCCCTTTCCAATGGCCTGAGGCTGCGTGCCCGTTGCAAACGGCGCCCCAACCCGATCTGGAGGCGTCGATCGTGACCAGGACGCGTCGGGACACCTGCTGTAGGGGTACTCCTGCCCGTAAGAAACAGAGGTCTGTTCAGGGTTTGAATGTATGATGGCAGGCGGGGGTGATTGTCACCCGGTGCATGCCATGGCGCCATGCTCGTCTCGGGACTCGAGTCTGAAGCCAGTGCTGAAGCGGTCTCATGTGCATCAACCCCAGCGGCGCGACCGCCGCGGAGGACGCCATATGCCCCAGGAGCCTCTGGAAAAGTTTTAAGGGGACCGCTGTACCCGGCCTGAAAACGGCGAGGCACTTCAACACTGACTGGGCATGCTCGTTGGTGAGCCATGCCGACATTGAGACCGAGTCTAACTCCATACCGAGAAAAGAGATGCTCTGGACTGGAGTAAGCTTGCTCTTTTCCCAGTTGACCTGAAGCCCCAAACCTGGTCTCTGTGGGTGCATAGTAACTCTCGCGAGTGGGCCAGAATAAGCCAGTCATCGAGGTAATTGAGTATGCGAATGCTGGCTTCTCGGAGCGGGGCAAGAGCTGCCTCTGCGACTTTCGTGAAGACGCGATGGGACAGAGACAGGCCGAAGGGGAGGAATTTGTACTGATATGCCTGGCCCTCAAATGCAAAATGAGAGGGATGGAGCAGTCTTACCACCTCCAGAGCTAACATCTGTGTCGCTGGGTCGTCCATCTCAGGAGCGCCTGGGAGCCTTACGGATCCTAGAGGGGGTCCGAGCGACGGGGGGCGTCTGCTTCCTGCGGTGAGCTCGACGCTGGGGCTGAGAGCTGGGCCCGGGTTGATGCGGAGCAGAAGGCGGCAGCCCAGGGGAGGAGTCAGCGTCAGATGCCGCGCTCTCCGATGGAGCGGCGAGCTCATCCACCTGCACGCCGGCAGAGAAGAGAAAAGCCGCTGGAGTGCGCCGTAAATCCAACAGGAAAGCAGAGCATTCAGAAGCAGGATCAGTTGTGATATTCGCAGCTGGCTGCATACACACGACCATCGGCTCCAAAGAAAATTACTGAATGAACGAGCGTATTTCCCTCGCATTTATACCCGTATGTCCAGGGCGGGGTATGCAAATACTGTTCGCCAACTCTCATTGGTCTATTTTCATAGATCAGAGGCATCTTTCGGTGCTCAAGAGAGACCTCTAAAAAAGTAAAATAAATGAGAAATACATGGAATACAAAAAGTACAGCTAAACTAAAACAGCTTTTGCTCTAAAGGTATGGTGAAAGACCTAGATTTGCCTCTGACATTTCTGTTGTACAGGTAGGTTGTTGCTGTCAGACCCAAAGCTTGTTTTTTTTAGAATGCAAAAACTCATACTGAAAAATTGTTTATTCAAATGTGCCTCTGTTACTAGGCATTAAGCCAAATAGCAATCAGATGCACATCATAGATCATGTGAATGGCACTTTTCCACATTTCAGTTTACAGATAAGAAAAGAACAACGATTTTTATAAGGGCCTTTACATTTCCTCAGTTTGAAATTTGGCATCCTCATTCCAAATGGAGAAAAACAGTGCTTCTTGCAAACACACAGGCATGCACACACAAACAAATGTCCACCAACTACATATTTAAGCAATCAGATGCTTTGCAGCCATTTATCCTAAGGTTGTTGTTTAATTCAATATTTAATTCATCATTTGGTAAAAACTAACATTAATTTCTTGTGAAAAAAAGCTGAAACATCCACTACAAATTAAATAGTTTTTTTTAATCATATATTATTTTTGATTACCACACTCAAGGAAATTGATGCTTTAATCGCTTACAGTAATTAAATCTTATCTGGGAGGAATAGTAAATTGCAGGAGAAAAAAAAATGCACATAAAGACATGTAGAATATTGTGTTAAAACAATAGGTGTCAGCTTTGCATAAAATCATCTAATACACAGTTCAAATGTTGTTGATACAGAAGTCACTCCAACCTCACTGCTGTGAAAGGTGCAATGGTGAGTAAGACCTGCAGACAGACCAAGTGTCCCTAAAAGTAATAGTTTAGTATAGCAGAGTGATAAGTCAGTTAGCCTTTGGCTTGCTGATGCACGGCTAAGCAACACCATTTGTCAAGTCTGACTGCAAGCACCTGGAGGCCACTGGAGACTGGTTGGAACTCTATAAGGGAGACTTTGGTTGACAAGTGGAATTATTACCAATGTCCATTCTGAGCACTATGCCTTGTTAGTGTTGAGGATCAGAGTGACAAAATTGCTGAAAAAAAATAAATAAAAAAAAATACCTTGGTTGGTGCAAATATGCAATGCATTTAGGATTGACATTTGCACTTTGGCCAAAGTTGTGAAGTCATTTGGATCATGCTTTGGAAATGTTACTGTGCCACATCACAAAATTACAGTGACTCTGTTATGGCATTAAACAAACAAAAACATGTTAAAAACAAAACATGATTTACAGATATTAAACATTCTTGAAAATACCAAATTTAGTAACACATCATTAAGTAACACAATATAAGAACAAAAGGTTCTGTTTGTTAACATTATTTAATTAATTAGGTTATAATGAAATAGCAATTAACAATATCTTATAGCATTTAATAATATTGATTTATGTTAACTTCAACATTCTCTAATACACTTTTTTTTAAAACAAGTTTGTATATGAAAACATTACTTAATGAAATATGAATTAACATTAACTAACAATAAAGAATTGTATTTTTGTCAGCTAACATTACCCAAGATTAATAAATACTGTTTAAACATTTTGCTCATTGTTAGTTCATGATACCTAATGCATTACCTAAAGTTAATGAATGGAACCGTATTGTAAAATGCTACTAAAAACTAAGCATTTTCTTAAAAATGGAAATACCATAAGATGAGGTAAATTAAACTAATTTGCATTTACTGCTAATGTAGCATTATGTTATGTATTTGATTGCTTTCTTAAATGCAGTGTATAATGAATGTTTAATGTATGTTAATGTTGCTGTTTTTTTTTTGTTAAGATGCCATTTGTGTGTGTGTGTGTGTGTGTGTGTGTGTGTGTTGTGGGCCCCAAGGTCACCATTCAAATCTATGCAGAGTAGGTTTCAAAATAAAGAAAAAGGAGTCTAAAAAGAAATTAAGTCAGAAGAATTTTTCTCACTACATATCCTGCTTTTTATCCTTTATAATGACCCTTTTAAGGGCTCAAAGGTTTCTGGTACAATCATGGTTGAAAAAAAAAAAAAGTCTTTCAAAGAAGTTAAAATGTCAAACTACAATTCAAGGATCTCATTCAAATTCTTATAATTAAGCTGTCAGACATTTAATGAAGGGCTTTGCAGCAAACCATCTAGCTAAAGGAAGACATTTGGCTGTCATAGTGATGAGATTGTCTTGCTGCCAATGGATAATGGTGATATTTTCTATCGTATTTATTTTATTGAACAAAACATTTACATTGAACATATAAGCATCAAACTGAACTAATTGATCTATGTTTTTTGTGTGTATGGGCTGATTTTAAGTTCAGGAAAAAAAATAATGAAATCAATATTAAAGTTTAAGGAAAAGCCAGCTTTTTTGCCTAGACACATAAGTCATGCTTTTATTTAATTGTTTTTCAAATAGGTAGCTAGATTGTAAAGTTTGCATTAATGCATGATTAGCACAAGTACTGAGCTGACAGCGAGTTTCTCCGCAAACTCGCCTGCCAGTGGGCTAGGAGGAAGTCAACCAGGGAACACATTTGTGAATGCTTCTGGGAATTAACAACACACATGTGCTCTGTGCAAGAGATATACCTCGCTGGATGACCCAGACTAACCTGTTCGTTCCGGCTAAGACACGAGATGAAACCGGCTCGATCCGGAGATTGTAGAATCTCGCAAAGGTGTTGGGTGTAGCCCAGCCTGCTGCTCAGGCTAGCCCAGTCATGCCTGTTGCAACTGTCCGTTAGTGAGCCGCTACTGCTCACAGCTCAGGAGGCCGCCACACTCCTGGTGGAATGGTCTCGTAGCCCTGCAGGGGGCGGCACATGCTGAGCTTGGTAAGCAATAGTTGTGGCATCAATGATCAAGTGGGCAACCTCTGTTTGGAGACAGCGCTTCCTTTCCGCTGTCTGCCAAAGCAGACAAAGAGACCCTAAAGCTCTGCGTGTGATCCATATAGATGCGTAAAGCGCACACCGGACACTGCAACACTAAGGCTAGGTCTGCCTCCTCCTTGGGCAGTGCTTGCAGGTTCACCACCTGTTCCCTGAATTGGGTTGTGGGAACCTTGGGCACATAACCCAGTCGGGGTCACAGGATCATGTGAGAGTAGCCCAGACCGAACTCCAGGCACATTTCGCTGACAGAGAACATTTGCATGTCCCCTACCCTCTTGATGCAGGTGAGCACCATCAGGAGGGCAGTCTTCAAGGAGAGTGCCTTAAACTCTGCTGACTCTAAGGGCTCAAAGGGACCCCCTCGTAGGCCTTGCAGGACTACAGAGAATTCCCATGAGGGAACAAGGTGCAGTCTATAAGGATTAAACCTCCTGGCGCATTTCAGTAACCTGATGATCAGTTCGTGCTTCCCTAAAGACTTACCGTCCATGGTGTTGTGGTGTGCAGCTATAGCAGCTATGCACACCTTCAATGTAGAGGGGCACAGCCGTCCCTCCAATCTCTCCTGCAGAGAGATTGCGCATTTCTGGGGGTCTTTGCGTCGGGAAGAACAAAACTTAGCGAACAAACGCCACTTCAAGGCATACAAGCGCCTCGTAGAGGGGGCCGGTGTTAGGTCACTGAGGTCTTCCGTGTCACGTCCAGAGGCCAGACATGGAGGTTCCAGAGGTCTGATCATGGGTGCCAGATGGTGCACCGTCCCTGAGAAAGAAGGTTCTTCCTCTGTGGAATTCATCAGTGTGGGGCTGACATGAGGAGTGTGAGGTCCGAGAACCAAGTCTGGGTGGGCCAGTAGGGTGCTACTAGGACAGCCTGCTCCTCATCCTCCCTGACCTTGCACAGGGTCTGTGCAAGCAGGCTCACTAGCGGGTGGCCAGCTGTATGCCAACGCGTCTATACCAAGAGGTGCCATGGTCAGGGCATATCAGAGTGGGCAATGGGAGGTATCTGGGAGGAAAACAGGTCTACCTGTGCCTTTCCTTATCGACTCCAGATCAGCTGGAGCACCTGAGGGTGGAGTATCCACTCTCCTTTGCGGAGACCATGGGCGAGTTGTGACATGAGAGGATTCTTGCCCTGCGGAGGTTTCTCCCGCTACTTTGGGGCAAGCATGTTTTGATCCATTCAGAGAGCACCACCATGATAGCACTCTCATCACAACTCGGCAGCCATCTCCTTCTTTGGAGTTAGCAGCGACTCAGGTCGCTGCACGCCAATCATATCCCGGGCAACCTCAACACGGCAGTGGATGCGCTGTCGAGACAGGGCACACTCAGCGGAGAGTGGAGGCTCCAAGCCCAGGCTGTCCAACTGATTTGGGAGTGGTTCGGCAAAGCACAGGTAGACCTGTTCGCTTCCCATGAGACCTCCCACTCCCTGGTCTGGTACTCCCTAGCGGAGGATCCCCTCAGGACAGACACGCTGGCACACAGCTTGCCCCGGGGGCTGCACAAGTACGCATTTCCGCCAGTGAGTGTACTTGCACAAGTGCTGTGCAAGGTCAGGGAGGACGAGGAACAAGTCACTCAAGTAGCCCCCTATTGGCCCACGCGGACTTGGTTCGTGGATCTCACACACCTCCACTGGGTTGTCGACGCAACACGTTCACCTATCAGACCCAGGCCATGAACGCCCCCTTGTGGGTTCGAGCACACTCGACGTGAAGTGTGGCAACCTCGTGGGCACTGGCCAATGGCACCTCCCTAGCAAACATCTGCAGAGCGGTGGGCTGGACAACACACAATACCTTTACAAGATTCTATAATCTCAGGTTTGAGTCAGTTTGTCCTGTATTCTCTCAGGTCTGAACACGTAGAACTCGGTAATACGGAACAACTGACCGGGTGTGAGGCGATCATGTGCACTCTTTCTCCCAGGTGAGTCCACTAAACTCGCACTCCCTGGATGTCTGTCCTCTCTAGCCCTCTGGTCTGAGAATTCAGTGGAGGATTTCCCGACCAGAAACACTTTGGTTACTAACTACTCTTTACTGGAATAGGTGCTCCACAGGGTTTGGCCATCACAGATTAATCCCCCTGTGTGTATTTTCTGCGGTATGGTTCCCCTGCCGGTGGACCCGTGTCTCCCTTGGGCAGTCCCCTCTGTTCCCTAGTCGCTGTGTTTGTAGCAACTCCTTCCTCGCTAGGTATGGTCTACCACCATGCCATTTCCACATGTGGACTGAAAATCCATTTGATGTATTCGACACATTTAACCTCCCCCCAGCCTGGGCAGGATGTGGTTTCTGCCGGGCCTTTTCCCTCCAAAAGAATAGGAGTTGGAAAAGAACGCCCTCCCCGATGCATGATATAGCGTTAAAAGGCCCCAGCCGCTTTAACTCTATGCCAGAAACATAGAGAGACAAAAGGCACGGTTTGCGCGGCCTGCTCCCATGCTTGGCACGTCGCTTGTCACCCCCCCCCCCCCAAAATGGGAAGCCTCGGGATGCCGGGAACCTAAAAACATTATGCCGTTTTTACGCAGCCTGCTGCTTTGGAACGTAACTTCCTGCCCGCACCTACGTCAGCAGTTCAAGTACATGGTTCAGCGCATGGCATGATTGAATAGGGACCCCTAGTGACACTTCATTCGACACAGTGTTGAGTGAGCGACAGACAGGAAACGTCTAGGTTACTATTCTAACCCAGGTTCCCTGATGGAAGGAACGAGATGATGTGTACCCCTGGGAAACTCATTCTTGACTCCTCAGTGCAAAACCTGAATGGAAAGACACACGATTCCCTCCTTTTATACCCGTATATCCGGGGGAGGGACATGCAAATTATGTCTGCAAATTTCTCATTGGCCTTTTCTCAAGCTCAGAGGTAACCGAGGCCTTCAAGAAAGACCCCTAGTGTCGCTTCATTCGACACAACATCTCGTTCCCTCCATTGTGGAACGGGGATTACAATAGTAACCTAGACGTTTTAATTAGAAGATATCTAGGCGACATTTTGTAAAAAATATAAATAGTTGTATGAATTATACATGGCATATTTGCTATATGGAAACTATGAAGGTGACAGAATTACATTTAAAATGAGCTTTTTATGCAGTTTTGAAGAACTTCTGGTTTAAGCCCCGCCCATGTCCGGTTTATCCAAACACAGATACAGATACAAATAATTAAGCGATTACTACAGATACAGATAATGGTTCTCTGCACACCCCAGTTGATTACCATACAAAATATATTTTGACTCATCAAAGATTACAGTGAGGCAGTTTCTATGGAAGTGAATGAAGCCAATTTTTTGATGGTATAAAGGCAGAAATGTGAAGCTTATTTATTTATAAAGCACTTACAGTACATTCATTCTTCTGGTATTATTTGTATATATAAGTGTTTAAATCATCTATTTCGCAGAAGATTTATTGCATTGTCGTCATAGCAACAAAGACAAAAAATTGCATATAACTTTACACAGAAAATAATGTATACATCTTGTGGTTTTGATTTTGAAACATTGAGTATATTTACATCTACAGATTGGCTTGGTCTTAACTTGTATTGGTCCTGGAATAATCCTTTCATATTATACAGGATTTTGGGTGTGGTTAAGATTTTTTTTTGATGTAGTACATATTATGTAATCTTATAAACTGCCAAATGTTAGAGTAGAGTAGTAACATGGCAGTGCACAAATACGGCAAGAGAAATTATATTCTGTCATATTGACTTCTCAGGGAGTAGAAACCAAGCTGGCAAGGTAATAGTGCCCTGATATCTTCTAAATGTCTCTGTTATGAAGAAATGTTATGGTTATGCCCTTGAGGTGCTGAGATTCATCTCTCAGATATTGGAAAATGCATGTCACACATGTGCCTCCTTTTATTGGCTCTGTGCCCGCAAAGATGCCTTGAATGCTTTGATCGATTTTATATATCATGATTGGAGCGTAAGAACATCACATCCACCCACGTTTTTGAAAAATTAGACAAACTAGACAAAGCACTCTCTGTTGACTAATTTGCAGACATTCCTCTGGTGAACAACTTATTTTTCCTACTTTTTGAATTGTTAGAATATATAGAACATGTAGTGTGTTTTGAAAGATAATATAAATGACATTTACTGTAACATACATTCCAGTTATATATTTCACATTGCTGTGCAACCTTGGTTTGAAGCACACCAGATGGCTTACTAGAGAGACTGTATAATTTGCCTCCCCCACTTGAAGATTCTCACATTGATTTATTTTGTCTATATCACATTTTAAATTTCATCTCTGCTGCTGATTAATGTTTTATAATCATTGTCTTGAATGAGGGGGAAGCAGAACTGAGAACATACAATGATTGCAACATCTTACAGATGGAGTAGACTAATAACTTAGTCACCTCTGAAGTTGTGCTTGTAATCAGGAAAACAACATATCGTCGCTGTCGGGCGGAATCCTCGTATCTCCAAAACCATTATTTTTCAGGAAATAAACAAAACTGCATATTTTTTGAGTTATTAAACATTGTATCGTTAAAGTTGGTATTATACTTTATATTGCTATTATATACTGTTGTGTACCAACATTAACACAACATTTCCCCAAAATCATGTTTAATCGGAGATACGAGGTTTATGACATGGGAGCAGGGAGATACGAGTTTACGCTGTCATTGATAAGAATGGAACGGACGCAGACTTCGCTGCTGCCAGCAGTGTTCATTTAAGTCCGCGGTCGCGTTGAGCCTTTTGACGAGACAAGGCTTTAAGAGCTAATCAAAGCTTATGGTTGTGGTTACATATATCTTCCTAAACTCTATTTTAAAAGTTTATGAGCTATAAGTGATGCAATACAAAAAAAAAAAACGAGCTGACTAGGCTGTCTAATAGGCGGAAATTAGCCTAATCTGCACGCAAACTTACCTTTGTGGCTCACGGGCTTCCTTCTGCACCTAAGCATTACAGCTTTCGATTTTTAACAAAACAGGCCTACTCAAATGTATCTATCCTAACTATTTTCACTCGTTATTACCTAAAAAACAGACAGAGTTATCCAAAGATAGGCTTACTCGACGCCAGTAGACAGCCGTTTTTTTCTCCCATAAAAACACTAGTTGGGGTATTTTACATGCACAGCAGTAAAATAATAATAAAAACAATAATTTAATGGTGGTATCCAAAACATTCAATTCAAGTATTATATTATATACATTTTAAAACTTCAATGCACATTTATAATAAGCCTAGTAATAAGTAATAAGTAGACATTTAAAATACATCAATAACTAATATCATAGTTTAACAATAAAATAAATATAATATTAATATAAAATAATATTTATAATATAATAAAATCACAGTTAAGGCTTGTGTATTTGTGTTTGTGAGTATGGTTAGCCCTTGTCTGTGTGCATGTATCTGTGAGGCTTTGTGTGTGTTGTTACATTGCCATCATATTGACAGTATTAAAGGAGAACTCCGGCGCAAAATGAACCTGGGGTGTAATAACACATTAATAACCAGGTTAATTTTGCGCAGGAGTTCTCCTTTAATACTGCATCCTATATTAAGCTGGTGAAGTAAATTGTCGTAAAAGCTGTGAAAGTCCTTTGGGATGACTTCCTTCAGGTCTTGGAGGTGTTTGAATTTCAGCTCTTTGATCTTCAGGCAGTCTGAATAGAGTGGGGTGACTGTGTGGCTGTCTGAGGTGGAGTTTCGGAGTTGGTGACTTGGATGTGAATGCCAGTCATCAGAGTGGTTGATTTTGAAGTCCATCGCTCCATTGTTGTTGTACCTAATAGCACAAAATATAACACAACAACATAATCACTGTAAGATTTCATAAAACAATATGCAACATCATAATGTCATGAGTATATTGGTAAGACATAAGATTTGCATTGGTAATTACCTGATGGCTCTGATATCATGGACAGTTGGGTCACCAGGTCTTCCTCCAGGGCGCAGAGACTTGCAGAGCCTCAGCTTGGTGAAGTCCTGGAAGAAGGTGTGGTCGATGTACTTGACTTCATATGGATGAGGCTTTACACGGGCCCTCTTCATCAGGTTAACATACTCTGCTGGGAGATAAACATCCTGGTCCCTCAGACGCCTCTCGATGACGCTGTGAACGGAGTCGCATTCCATCTGAGTATGCCCTTTCTCAAGGTACTTCTGAATGACGACTTTGTTATTCTTCATGGAGAACAGAAGAAGTGCATTGCTTAGAACTGCATTCCGGTTCTGATACCCGCAGCCGTCACTCCACAGAATAAATGTGTCAGGCTCAGTGTGTGCAGAGAGGTAGTCAACAATGCATGAAACAAACTCACTGGCAGACAGGGATCCCTCGCCTTCATGCCAGACACTGTGTGTCAGCATGTTGTACATGGTAAAATTGTGAACAGCAAGCTTTGTTTTGTAATACAAGGCAGAGGCTTTTACCTTTGGGCACAAAAGGAGGGCTTGTAAGTCCATACATAAGACCATAGTGTTGTTGCTGGCCTTGCTTTTGTCGGACAACTTTTCGGCGCGGGCCTCTTCTTTTTGAAGGAGATGGTGTTGCCACTCGTCATCAGGTAAGTTGCCGGTCTTGAAAGCACAACAGATGTTGCACTGGTCCTTTTTTGGGTGGTAAAGGCCTAGGTTGAGACGCTTGAACTCATTTGTGAACACTTGCCTTGACAAAGGTATTACATTCTTCTCTGAAGCAGCACGACAATACACTGCATACAGATCAGCCATCGACTGAAACACAGGTTCCAGATACTGTTTGGATGTTGTGGATCTGCAATAGTGTGAGGGCACCTTTGGGAGGTCGTGCAAAAAACTGCAAATAAATTCATGGCCTGCCACTGAACGACGTGCATTGCTGTGTGTTTGTCCCTCTGTCTCTGCTTGCGTGTGTCCCTCCTTTGCCCAGTTAAGAGCAGACCACTCGCCTATTCCTAGGGTAGACAAAAACATACTTTTGCAGACGTGTCTTCTCTGCCCGCTGACCCGTAAAAAAAACAACAGCGAATTTGATCTTTGGGAATTTTCAGCCCCCCTTCTCCTTTGCACGGGGACCAGATCAATTAGACCACGCACATACACTCTCTTCTCCTCCCAGGTCACATGTTGCCAAAAGTCATTGAAAATCGTATTCCTCTCAGGCTCGCCGATTGCACTGCAGTGATGTTTACCTGACCTGGCACATGCTGCTGATGAACATCTAGGCCCCATAGCCCGTGGCTCCCTCATTGTTTCCTTCTGCTTCTGTTTTACAATGTATGACTTTCCAACCATTCTTCTTTTCTTGTTGATGACTTTCTTCCAGGTGTTCTCAGCTCTCAGTCTTTTCCTTGGAGGTGCGTCTTCCTCAGCATCTGAGCATGAATGCTCTGCATCCGAGTCCTCATCGCCTCCACCATGGAAAACTTCAAAATACACACACAAACCAAACGTGCATGAATGAGTTACATCTTTATAAACTGTCAACAGTGAGGGCTATAGTTGAAGGACCTTATCCAATTTAATGAGAAAATGTAGAAAAGCATCAAACCTACCCGTGTCAAACTGCACCTGCTCTGGAGCCAGCAGTGAGGCCTCCTCTTCCTCCAGACCACCAGATAAATCTTTTCAAACACATCGTACAATTAGTGTGATTTTTTTTATTTCTATTGTTGTGAAATACATCTGCATTAAAATTCATTCATTTTGGCATGTGAAATCATGATTATCTCTCAGAAATTCACTCTACCAGCATGCACCACTGTATCCTCCACCACTGTTGCTTCCTCTCTCTCTAACGCTACACTCTCTCCATCAGAGCTCTCACTGTCTATTAGGGCCCTTGCCTGATCATATGGCACATTGACCATCTGACAGAGTTCCTTTAAGGACACAGACATGGTTGCTGCAAAAAATAAAATAAATAAAGGTCAAATGATCGTTTCACTAAGTTATACGGCATGTTTACGTATGATAACAAGGCAAGAAGCCAGCTAGCTTGCTTAAAGTGATGAACATGACGTAAAAGGTAGCTACTTGTTGAACATGACGGAATGCCTTGACATTGTAAGCTACAATCCTGACATAGTACATTAAATTATTATGTTGTTCCTCAGATGAGTGCCAGAACTAGCGTTAGCGGGGGTCGAGAGATTTTTATTTAAGCCCCACGAAAATCACGTTGAAATCAAGATTTCAATCAACATGATAAGTTAACTTAGCTAACTTACCATCCAATGCAAGACATAGCAGAAAGAAAAATCTAGCATCCTCAGAAATGATACATTACACTACACTTGCACTACCATTACTTCGATCGAGATAAAACTGTTATATATAATATATAAACTGTTACTATATAATTTATATAACTAAATCATGAATAAGGACATTTACCTCAGAGGACGTGTTGCTCAGCGACTTCCAATCTTGAGGAGAAAAAATGCCGTGAAGCTCCCAGCGCGCCGGCGCCAAGTGAAGAAGGGGTGGAGTTACGAGGTTTCTCAAACAGTTGAAGTGTCCAATGGAGTTAAGAGGTTTGCTCACAAGCTATTTTCAACACTTTCGATTGGTTAATAATTTGTAAAAATAACAGACCCACGTGGATACTGACCAATAGCATCGATTTGTGAAAAAATATGAAATTGACCAAATTTGGACATACGAGGTTTCCGCCCGACAGCGACGATATCCTTTTCAGCACAGTTTATCTATTAGTGATGTTACGTTCGTGAACGAATCGTTCTTTTTGAACGAATCTTTTAGGTGAACGAATCATTCTCGTTCACGTTATCCATTGACTCATATTTCTCGTTCACTGAAATTCCTCCCTCCACCACTGCGCGCCGCTATTGCGCGCATGCGCAGCTCAATGAACCGTGTAGCTCTGTGGACCGTTTCATCTGTCAAAGACAAAGAGTGACTAAACCTCGAGCCAATAGCCTTCGAGTATGATACGAGGACGGAGCATGTGATTTGTTGAATCTAGTGAACGAATACGCCCTTTATTGAGTTGCTTTGAGTCTGAACGAGAGAGAGATCTCCCGTTCGTGAACGAATTGAACGAACTGGTTGCTACCCAGTTCGTGTACCAGGTCGGCCATTCTGTCAATCTCGTTCATCAATCAGCAGAAAGTGAATGCAAAGCGCAGGTATCCGTACTGTGCACGCGCAATTCATATCTTACATACTACAGAACATAACTCGTAACTCCTCGTTTAACTCGTTCTGACTAAAATAAAATGTTAACTAGCCTGCCTAGTATGCAAACAAATTAAAAAACACTTGTGATTTGGTCATCCGAATAGAGTGTAATTTAAAAGATAAAAAGAGTGTAAAGACTTTGGTCGCTTATTTAGACTTATTTTATCCATTTAATGAGTAGGGCACCATTTTTAATAAAGTCAAATCAGTTTTTATTTTGTAACAAGTAAATACGTTAGTTGAACAACACATTTTGCCGCACCTGCTGCTGACGTATTTGTGTAATATGGAGAAAAAAAAACCTGAACGAATCATTTTGGTGAACGAACTAAAAATGAACGAGTCTCTGGAAAGAATCAAAATTTCCACCACTATTATCTATAGGTACTTCTTAATATGACAACCCCTTTATATAAAACTTTGATGTAAGTACATACACAATTTGTCTATATCGATGCACTGAACATGAGATGAGCAGTTCAACAACAGTATTATGAACTGGAATAAGCTTGAATAAATGTGTGTCATACCTTATATTTTAATTATTTCATTAATTTAATACATAATCATCCAATCACCAACCTAATACATATATTCATGGGACTAATTATTTGGGTTCTGGGGAGGGGGTCTCAGGCCTCCTGAATGCAGCTGGAGACCCCCTGGAAAGCTAATTTCTGCATTCTGGGTCTCATTTAAAATCATGCAATGAATTAAAATGCTATTTTTAACTCAGCTTTTTTTAATGCCGTAGTTATGAACATATAAAATTTGACATTAAAATGTTTAACTCTGTTCTGTGTGATTTTTCAAAACCTTATTGTTTCTAGGACAGGGGAAATTAAAGCTTTTTTCACTTCCTGAAACTACAGTACTGTTTTTCCCCACTTCATATGGCTATAACTTATGTGGCATATATGAATTTCTAGGAGGTACACGCTTGACTCAACTGCACATCCTAGCACAGAAACTGATTGTGTGGAGCAGCGCACACTTATTAATTATGTGCAATGCATTAGGAGTGGATTTACTGAATGGGGAATGGTGGGGGACTTCACCCACAAATCTCTTCACATCGCCCAAAACGGCTCACTGACTGTGACTGTGAACCAGTGTCAAAAGCGAAACCGGGCAAGAGAGACCCAGCGTGTGCGCGACACATACTAAATGGGAGCCAGAGAAAATAAAAGTTTTAAAATTTTAAACTTCAGCAAATTAATCAGCATTCAGTTTGTGTTATATCTATGTATAGTTTATTATAATGCATTGGCAATGTACACTTAAGTTTATCTTACCAATAAAGATTACTATAAATTGAATCAGCCCATTTGATCCTATTATGAAAATGTCCACGAGAAAATTTATTTTTACAGCATGTCCACTGATGTCATTGCATGTATACTTATAGGTCTACTTGTATCAATGTATACCTGTAAAAATGTGTCTAATTAACCTGTCTAATTAACGAAGTAAAAAACTTAAACTTTTAACATGCACATATTAAAATAATTTAAATAAAAGATGACTAACCAATTTCTTGCAAGTTCTTTGAGTCAAAGTATAAAGTAAATATATGTATGACTATTTTTGAATGCTGTTCGTGTGGGACCAGGACCATCTGGTCTGAGCACGAGGTCACACGCCGGCAGGCCTCAACACCTCAAGCCATGTGTAACTTCTCTACCATAGAGTCAATGAACACCACAGTTCATCATAATTTCTTCATTCAATGCAGAAGAAATTGGTTGTAACTTCAACACCATCGACTCAAGGAACCATCAAGCCTTTCTTCTGTGACTGCATCCAGGCGCTCTCTCAACAGCCAAGGCATTGCAAGTATCGTACCAGTAACTAACTGAACATAGTTTAGTATAAAATGAAAACCCTTTTGTAACAAAGGTGATTTTAAATTAAGAACTTGATGGTCCTCTCAGATGGTCAAATAATTTTTCCATAACTGCATTTCCCCTATTCTGTTCCGGTTTCATTTTATTTCCACTTTTCCCTTTCCCATGTTTGAGTGATTTCTTGTGTATGTTTTTGTTTAGATTAGTCATGTGTTCATATTTTAGTTAAATAAACTTTTGTGTACATTCTTGCGAGTCAATTCTAGTCTGCTTGTAAATCAACGTCAATGTAACAATTCGATCACAGCTACGTGCTAAGAAAGAGTTTTTTTTGTGCGGCCACAAAAAATATCCTTCATGAGAATTGATAGATGATCAATACTGAGTGTTCGCTGGACAAACAGATAAAATGATTGTAATATTAATTCTATTAACTGATCCAAATGTTCATAATTATAACGAGTTATGATTAATTATTAACATTTTCCTTTTAAAGATATTGTGACCGTGGCATATTTTGATAAATAATCTCATCCCTGTTTCTAAAAGATTTAGCTTCAAAGCTATACCTATATGTGTAATATTATTGTCAGTATGCCATGGGAATAATATTACTCCAATAAGAGTATTAATCATAGAAAAATTCCCTACAGTAGTAATTGTGAGCTGATACAGCGAGACCTTGTATTATATTATTTTAATGGTGGAGAATTTTATTCAGACAAATAATCTAGTTATTTGTCATGTATCTAAATTATAACGGTTATCAAATGCAACTGATTCCATTATAAATTTCCTTACATAGTAATGTAGAAATAGGACAGTTTAATTTAATTCCTAGCTCACACATACTGTTTCCCTTATAAATAATGGTAATGTACACAACACTTTAACCCATGCAATATACCTTTATCATACCAAATTCGCCACATATATTGGTGTGAGAATTTGGGCACTTATACTGATTACTGTTTATTTGTGCAATGTGGAACACACTGACATTCATTTGCATCGACGAAACCGTTTTCATTAGTGTTGACCCAGATCACAAATCACTGGTGTTGGTTGCTATGGCAACAAAAGTTCACGGGAAGTCCTAAAGAGTCTCTTCCGGGGCAACTAACTGCACATGCGCAACCTGCCGACGCCATATTGTCAACACAGTTCAGCTAAGCTAACCAGTTAGCAAACTTTCATTGAAACCCCTAAATATGCTACAGTTCATAATGCATTAAAAGATACAACTTTCATCATTAAAAACATATTAGTAAATGTTGTAATTAATATTAACTAGGATTAATTAGTGCTGTACAAGTATTGTTCAGTGTTAGTATTTTATCTAATGTAATTAACTAATGTTAACGAATACATCTTAATATTAAAATGTTACCTGATTTTTTTTGTTTAATGTACCATGATTAATCATGATTAATCTTACAAAACTGAGTGATTCATTAGTTCAAATGTTTTAATCGATTCACAGCCTTAGTTTTTTTTATTTTCGTGATGTTGGCCTCGGGATCTGTCACATGTTCTCAGTTAATTTGAAGTTAGACGTGTTCAGCCAGAGACATAGCAACAGACACCTGAGAACTTGACCCTTAACCTTTACCTCAGCAAAGGAAACTCTCAATATCACCTCACACAAAAGCCTTTGAGTTGCAGAGAAATTGCTTATAATATGAGGATTGCTACTCCCATGACTTCATCTAAGGTAACACTTTATATTAACTTTCAATAATAATGTTATTGAATATGTTTCCATTGAATAATCCCTATGTATGAAAATTATGTTATGACACATTGATTTGTATACAGTTCATAAAACATATTTGGACTCTTACCCATACTTAGATGTGAATGAATGACATGAATGCATGAATGACTTTTCTCAGACATTTTTTGTTTTTTCTTAAATTAACCAACTGATCCAAATGTGAGTTTTAGTGGATGTTTGAAGTCAGTTCCTCTCAAGTTCACACCAGCATATTAACACATGTTCCGCTAAATTTGACAACCAGAATCAAATCAAATCACTTTATTGTCACACTACTGTGTACACGAGTGCAACAGTAGGTGAAAGTCTTGTGTGCAGTTCCGAGCAACATTGTAGTCAGTCATGACAGTGACGAGACATATACCAATTACAATAAACAACATATTACACAACACAATTTACATAACAAATGTACACATAATTACACAACAATTTACATATCAAATGTAAACATAATTACACAACATAGTACTAATATACAATGTACAGTAAACAATACACACAATATAGAATACACATACACTAGATAAGGGTATATAAAAATACATATACACTAGTTGAATTGGGGAGCATATATTTGACAGTCCAGTGTGAGATAATAAATTAATAAAGTGCAGTGCTGATTGTTGATCATGAGAGATAAAAGTGTTCAAAAGTCTTATTGCTTGGGGGAAGAGGCTGTCATGTAGTCGGCTGGTGCGGGTCCTGATGCTGCGATACCGCCTGCCTGATGGAAGCAGTGAGAGCAGACCATGACTCGGGTGGCTGGAGTCTCTGATGATCCTTCGAGCTTTTTTCACACACCGCCTGTTATATATGTCCTGGAGGGAGGGAAGCTCACCTCCGATGATGTTTCTGACAGTTTGCACCACCCTTTGCAGTTCTTTGCGGTTGTGGGTGGTGCTATATCATATAACATAGAAGTGTCCAAATACTTATTAATAATAATTATTATTATTGTTGTTGTTGCTGTTTCTTAAATTGTCCTTGAGCTACCCCCCCCCCCCCCCCACCCACCCACACACACACACACACACATTAATAAATGCCTCTTGGTTTTTATTTTTATTATTATTATTTTTGTATTTATTTATTTGTTGTCTATTGCAATGGCATTAATTAATTTATGTCTGGCTAATGTGTCTCAACACGTTTTGCGGCCTCTGTTCTAATTCATATTTTACTGATTTGCATTCTATAATGATTGTTAATGAATATTGTTAACTTGTTACCCCTCTAATGTTATTCATTTAGTTGTAGGAACATCAAAAAAGGATTCCATTAAAAACCAGGTTCAGTGCACAAGGTCTTATGTCTGACTGACATATGTGACACAAACTTATATATTATGGGGCCAGAATGAACTTTTATTGACATGGATTTCATGACAAATTGGGCAGCTCTGCTATTGTTTATTTGCAGATGTGTCCTGGCCCACTCTTCCTAATTCACTTTCAAATAAGACTTTTTATCTCTCCAACATGTTTTCAAACTTGATCTATTAAGATTTTTTCTCATTGTTTCTTGGTCAAGTGCGGCCTTTCATTTTACCACCATTTGTCCTAGTTACAAAGAGAAGCATGTCTCAGGGATTCAGATAGGGACTGACTCTCATCAATAACCAAGGCAGCCAGTAAACACCTTGCCCCTGCAGTGGAGAGGTTAGCCACTTTACACAGGTGATACAGTCCTGAAAGCATATTGGCACTGTATGCATCCCCACTTTCTAGGTCACTTGAAGAAAGAAATGAGGTGTCAAGGTAATGGATAGATCCAAACACCACAGCAAAGTTTGAAAAGCTAGAGGGATTTAACTGTCAATGTATTAAAGGAATAGTTCACTAAAAATGAAAATTTGCTGATAATTTACTCACCCTCAGGCCATAGAAGATGTATCTGAGTTTCATTCTTCATCAGAACAGAATTGAAGATTTTTAGGAAAGTATACCAGACCTCTGTCTCCAACCAATGCAAGTAAATAGCCACCAATTTTTGATGGTCCAAAATGCATATTTAGGCAGAATCAAAATAATCCACACGATTCCAGTCGATAAATAAACTTTTTCTGAACTGAAACGATTGATCATTTTCAGAAACAAAACAATACTTCTATAATTTTATCTTCAAATTGTAGCTTCCGTCCAGCCCTGGGAGGGGAAAGGTCACAACCTCTCACTTGACGTAAACGCATTGGCAAGGTCACGCATGGAGGAGGAGGCAGGAAGCGCGTCATTGTTTACAAGAGAAATGTGCACAGACCAAGCGCTGTCCACAAATTAAAACAGTCCAAAACAATTGTAAACAACGATCTCTGAGGATATTGATGTTAGAGAAGAGGAAAAAATCCAACCTCTTCCACATGTGGCCTTCCCAACACGCTTACGCTTACAAGAGGCCATGAACTCAACCAGAGCTGGACGGAAGTGAAAATTTGTAAAGTTAAAATGTATGTAAGTATTGTTTTGTTTAATAAATCTCGACTTTCACTTTGACATTTTGAAAGTGAATGTTGAGTGGTTCAAACATCATATGCAGCTTGAAACTGAACTTTTGGTTGGATTTTAGGATTGAATGCACTTAGCTGCATAGAAAGCTATATGATGCTCCCTTGCTCCCTATTTAGTGAATGACTTAATGTACAATGTGCTGTCTGTCTTCACTGGTCTCAGAAAGTTTGAAATGGACCTTATTTTCATCCTAACTCCATATAAAGCCTCTGAACACCATGGTTACTGTCGTAACCTCCATTACCTGATGGAGGGAAAGAGACATTGTGTTTATGTAATGACAATAGGGGTCACTCTTGAGAGCCCTAAACACCTCCCTTTCTTTGAGTAAAGGCCAATGATATTTAAAAGGAGCTGTAATGCCACTCCATTCAGGTTTTGTGCAGAGGAGCTGAGACAAGGTCATGCCATTTCAGTGGCTAGTACAGTGTTGTGGCAAGAGGGACACAACGTCTCATTCCCTCCATCAGGGAAGGTCATCAAAATTGTAATACACGGAGGTTACGACAGTAACCATGAAGTTCCCCTTCTGTTAATCACTCAACATTATGTCGATGTAGTGACACTAAGGTTCCCTGTAGAAAAACGCCACAACAGCTGAACCGTGTTACGTGAACTGCTGATGAAGGGTCAAGCAGGCTGCTGCGTACGTAATAGCAGGTGCATCAAACTGCACGTAACCTCCCCCAACTCCCCAAAAGATGTCATGTAGTTCCCTACATACTTTTCTCTCTATGTTTTCTCTCCACAGAGAATTAGATTCGGCTGCGGCCATCTAACGCTATTAATGCTCATCAGGGAATGCGTTCTTTTCCTTTCCTCTTCTTTCAGGGGGAAAACACCCCATGGAGACCACATCCTGCCCAAAAGAGGCTGCTTCTGTTTGTCCGCTTGCCTTTTGTGAATTGACTGCAGGTTCTCTATGGGATTAAGATCCGGATTGTTGCCTGGCCACGGATCCAAAATGTCCATTTAATGAACACCGAGCCACTTCATTTTCACTCTTGCCTTGTGTCATGGTACTCCATCATGCTGGAAAATGCACGAATAATCACTAAATTGCTCCTGGATCATTGGGAGAAGTTGCTCTTGCAGGACGTTCTGATACCATTCTTTATTCATGGCAGTGTTTTTTGGGCAGAATTGTGAGAGAGCACACTCCCTTGGATGAAAAGAAACCCCACACATGGATGGTCTCAGGATGCTTCACTGTTGGCACGACACAGGACTCATGGTAGCGTTCGCCTTTTCTTCTCCTGACTATCAATTTTCCAGATGTCCCAAACAGTCGGAAGGGGGCTTCATCAGAGAAAATATCTTTGCACCAGTGTTCTGCGGTCCAATCCTTGTACTTCCTGCAGAATTTCAGTCTGTCCTTAATATTTTTCTTGGAGAGAAGTGGCTTCTTTGCTTCCCTTCTTGACAGCAGGCCATTGTTCAAAAGTCTTCGCCTCACTGTGCATGAAGAAGCACTCACACCAACCTTCTGCCAATATTGAGCAAGCTCTGCACTGGTGGTGACACAATTCCGTAGCTGACTCCACAGGAGAAGATGGTCCTGGCCCTTGCTGGACACTCTGGGATGTCCTGAAGCCTTCTTCACTGCAGTTGAACCTCTCCCCTTGAAGTTCTTGATGATCCGGTAAATGGTTCATTCAGGTACAAAATTATTTGCAGCAATTTCCTTGCACTCATTGTGCTTCCAAAAATAAATGTGCAAAAAACAAAAATGTGATAAAGTTCATTTTTTTGGCAAAATAAGCTTTTTGCAATTATTTAAAATGCATCTGATCACTCTGCACAATAATCTAGAAACAATGTGAATCAACACCACAACATCTGAAGCAGAAAAATTTGTGAAACACAAAATTTATGTCACTGCCAATAATTTTGGCCGCAGATTTTTTTTGGATTACCGGAGTAATCGGCACCTGTGGAGCACCTATCCCAGTACAGAGCATATTAGACACGGTAGTGGGGCTGGCTGCAAACTCCTCCGCTGAGTTTATGAATCATAGGGCTGGGGAAGATGGACATCCAGGGTCCATGGCTTCGTAAACTCGATTGGGGGTAAAAGCTCACATTTTTGCCTCAGTGGAGGGGAAAGATGCTATACGCAAGTGATACACTCGGCTAGCTTTTCTGTATAACCGAACACTACCTGTTCGTACCTGAAAAAACATGGGACGTAACCGGCTCAACCCGGAGATTGTAATATCTCGCAAAGGTATTGGTGTTACCCAGTCCGCTGCTCTGCAGATGTCTGCTAGAGAGGTGCTACTGGCCAGTGCCCACGAGTATGCCACAATCCTTGTAGAGTGTGCTCGAACCTCCAAGGGGGCGGGCACGGCCTGGGTCTGGTCGGCCAATGCAACGGCATCCACATCCAGTAGGCAAGCCTCTGTTTAGAGACAGCGTTCCCTTTCTGCTGTCCACCAAAGCAAACAAAGATCGGCTCAGAGCATCTAAAGCTCTGCGTGTGATCCAAGTAGTTTTGCAAACCACGCACCGGACACAGCAATGTGACCGGACCACCTGATCCCTGAAGGGGGTTGTGAGAACCTTGGGCACATAGCCTGGTCAGGGTCTCAGGATGACATGAGAATCTGCTGGACCAAACTCCAGTCAAGATTAGCTGACAGAGAACGCTTGCAGGTCCCACACCCACTTGATGGATTTGAGCACAATCAGGAGGGCCGTCTTTAAGGAGAGGGCTTTCAGCTCAACTGACTCTAGCGGCTCAAATGGGGCTCTCTGAAGGCCCACGAGGACCACGGAGAGATCCTATGATGTGAAGAGGCATGGCCTGGGGGGATTCAGCATCTGGATGCCTCTGAGGAGGGGGGGGGAGGGGGGGGGGGGGGGGGGGGGGCGTGGGCGCGAGTGGTGCCCCAAACCCAGAAACCAATCATCATGCTGCGAGTGCTCAGGGGAGGGTGGAGGGTTCCAGTCCAACCTGATGCTTGCGGCAGCACAGGTAAGTATGGCGGTCAGCACTGTGTCAGCCTCAGACTGGGCAGGCAGACCCAAAGGTGTCCAACATCACCAGTGCGGTCTCCGATGCAGCGATCGAAGACTCATCCTGCTCGCAGGCCCTGAAAGAGATATCATGCTGGCTGTGAGGCAGGCTGGTCTCATTTCGGAACCAGACGGGAGCAAACAAGCGTGCTGGATAATGGGAGGTCCGCAGGGAATTAACCATTGAGACCACACCCATTGAACTCCCCAAATCGCCTCCAGTGCCAGCCGGGCCGGCCTCATATACATGGGTAGAAGGCACAGCCAGGGGCGGATAGAGTGGCTTTCCAGGGAAAAGCCACGACCGCAATGTTGCCATGGTGATATTCTCGTAATGAGAACATGAACCATCCACAAACACTGCCTCAGTGTGATCGTTGCCCAGACACGTAAGGCAGCACCCGTGGCTGTCAGAAGCGGAGAGATAATGATCGCGTCCAGGAATCACATAAAGATGGAAAGGCATCTTTATAAAGACGTGTCTTTAAAAAGACGTTCAATGTAAATGTGTGTGCTCTAATAAAGAAAATATACACTTTAGCAGGAATATACACTATTTTAGCGCTGTCGAAGTGCCCAGGGGCAAAATCTGCACTCGTTGTGCAGAAGGAGAGAATGCATTAACTAATGTTAATGATTAGAATCATATTACACAGAGTTAACAAAATAAAATACAAAAAAAATGTATGTTAAAATTAAGCTAAATTACCCACAGATGTGTTAGAGTTGGAAGCTATTCAAAATAACTATGTAGGGCCTTGCCCCACTCAAAATGGCAGCGGAGACAACATGGCCCTTTGTTCTATGATCAGGTGAGACATTGAACTCTGTTTCCCAGAATGCTTCACAGCCGGATGGGAAGTCCCGCCCATGGACACAATCTCAATTGGTCAAAAGCGGCCTATGACCGATGATGTCATTTCGTCAAGAAAACCGGCAAACAGCGGTGAGTTCGGTCTCTCTGCATACAGCTGCGCAAGCCTGCAGTTTAAAGAGACACGTATCTACACATACAAAGGAGTTTTACCTCCTTCTGGACAAAGAGAGAAAGTATTTCTAACCTCACCATTCGGCCACAGTAGAGTAAGATTAACTTAGCTTTGTTCCAGTCATGTAGTATACTTGTTACAACCGGTTTATTTCATTTTCACTGCAAGACAATTGTGAATTTATTTAGAAAATGGAAAAGGCAACCAGCTTCCCTTCTCAATCATTTTCTATCAACGTTGATTACCTCCTGCATTTCTCTCCATCACCGGACCCGAGAAATAACGCAGACACGCGTCTTTTCGCTGACGAGCATAAGTCAAATGACCGAATCCAGATCGTTTTCTCCTGACCGCTCAACGCAACAGGAATTTCAAACAGACAACCCTGCTGAAATCACACAGGATTTCCCAAGTAAGGCTTGATATTTGGGCAGATTTCGTTTTGGAAAATGTTACTTTTCTTGTACAACTAAATTGTATATTTGATGCTGAATGTTTAATGTTTTGATTAAAATTGAATGTTTAACTACGATCGCTGATTGCTGTTTTGATTTGTGAGATCGTCATTTTTGGGTGAAATTTTATTTTATTGAGTGATCTGAACTAACGATTCTGTTACCAGCGTGTATCCTCCGTTAAATTGTTGGCTTGTGTTTTCAAATTCTCCCACCTGTTTTGTTCAGTTCCTTTTTGTTTCTGCTCATTACCACCTGCACGTGGTTTTAGCTCCGTTGCTTTGGATCTTGCCATCTTTCATTCCCTCCACATTCAAATAATAATTGGCTCTGCCCTTTACAATCTAATCCTCCATTTTGAAACTAGTTTCTATTTTTAATTCAGTTCACCAGTTTGAACCTAGTACTCAATGTTGAAACCAATCCTCCATTTTGAAACTAGCTCCCCACGTGGAGTTTAATCTGTCATTTTGTTTCTTTTGTTACCGAATCTAGACACACACCCATACACTAGCATATAGCTCCACTATTTAGTTAGGACTTCCATTTTATGTTTTTGTGTTATATAGTTTGGCAGTGTTCATTGCTGTTTGATTATAATCAACTTAGTATTCCTAGTTGTTTGTTTGAATATTTGTGTTGATGCCAGCCTCTGCCATGTCAAGAACTCCAGTATTACTTCAGTATTGTTAAATTGTTGTTGTTAGAAGCCAACTGTAACCTGATTTCTGTTGGATTCATACAGCACTAATTTGACTAGCTTCTTCCCTTTTTGATTATTTTGATTATTAATCAAAGTATTAAATTTTATGAGACTTGATCAGTCACTTACTATCATTTGTCAAAGAGTGGTGCCTGAGGATTTAATTTAATTAATAATTAATAAACATTAATTATTAGTTATATCTGATAGTAAAACAGATCTAAACAATCAGTGCACCCTACAACTAACAAATATTTCTACTTTTGAGGAAATGCGTTACAAGTATCCACATATGTGAACATATGTTTATCAGGGTACTGATACGTGAAAAATCAACAGATTGTATTCTAAAAATCTTTGTTTGTGTTCTGCAGAAGAAAGTCATACACATCTGGGATGGCATAAATGCAAGTTAAGGATGAGAGAATTTTCATTTTTGGTTGAACTGTCCATTGAAATAATTAAATCCACACACTCTTATGATATTCCCATTTATTTTGCATTGATTTGATCAAGTGGATCCTTCATCTGATGGAGATCCATTGGATGGACATGTTGCAAAATAAATAACAGTGTGCTGATTTGGGGCCTGGGAAGCTCAGCGAGTATTGATGCTGACTACCACCACTGGAGTCGTGAGTTCAAATCCAGGGTGTGCTAAATAACAAATAATATTTCACAAATGGCCACTATATGCACTAGTAATCGTTTGAATCAACCTGTTAACATCTAGTATTCCATCAGAATGTCAATTGTGTGAGTATAGTGTTTTTAAAGTTAAGTTAGTCATTCTTCTTGACAATACACCATTTGAAAGATTTGAAAATTGCATATTCGAAAACTTTTTTGCAATGAAATTATTATTCACTATTTGATATATATATATATTTATACACTTGCACATGCTCTGAAAGGCAATACAATTTTAAAAGCTTGTACACTCTTCTCATTGATTCTAGAGAATAGTTTTTACAGAACTACATATCCACCCTTTTGCAAAAGCTAGAATGAATTTCATTCTCAAACTGAATACTTATAATAAATTGCTGGACTAGTCCAATCTGAAGCTTTTCTTGCATTGACAAGATTCATCAGTCTCGCTAGACAGGGCTTCAGGATTAAATAGCATGGCAATACAAATGGGAGCATGTGCGAATATAACTGGCTGCACCAAGTTCAGCTATTATGGAAATAGGAGCAGTGCTCCTCTGTGAACTAAAAGCTTTTTTTATTATAACCTCTTATATAAATAAATAAAGTAAACAGAGTATTTCAGAGTAATGAGGTTGATCTCTTTAGAAAATGGAAACACTGTTATCTAGACATTAAAAACTCTGTTAACCCTTGCTGTAAATTACAGAGTAAATAACAATAAAATGGCCAGTATATTAATGTAATATCAATAAACATTACTTTACTGTAATATGGGGGATATCGTTAGAAATGTATGTGGCATAAACAATAAATTACAGTCAATTATTCTTGGTAACCATTACAGTGACCAATTGTAACATTAAACAGTAAATTACTGTCATTTTAAACTGGTCAGACCCTCATCAAATCTTTTCTTTGAAAAGTGAATAAATCTTCAGGCAGAAAACAATTAGCAATTAGCATAACAATAGGCATTAACACACACACCAGCTGACTTTCTTATCCCAAAAGTGGAGGTGATTCCACTTTTAAGGCTGTTAGAGGTTTCCACTTTAAGGAAGTCAAAAATTGTGCCTTTAAAGCCGAAGTATACTTCATCTATCCTTATTCCGCGGCAGTCCGCACACAGTCTGAGTGATGTAATGTTTGTCATCAGGAGTGTCTGCGAACATCCACAACAGTGTTCGCATGCAGCCTGATTTTTCTGTCCACGTGGACAAACGCACATGCGCAAGGTTGACTGTTGAGGCTGTACTGTCAAGCAGAAGTCAAATAACATATCCTTCTCCATCGTTTTGTTGTTGTTCGAAAAATTTTCCACATTTAGGTCACAGATGCACAGATATCACAGACAGTCGCAAAAACAGGATACACAACATTAAAACATTATTCACCACCCATCTAATTACTTAATATAATAAATGTAATGCATTATTTTTGTGTTATTTATACATTAAATTCATTTTAAGAAAATCCTCATCTTTTTTAGTGATCATGTTAAAAATAATTCAGGATGCCCCTTTTCTTTCTGAGCAGTAAAGCAAATGGCTGTGGTGGCTCTCTTAGTAGTGTTACAAGTTTGTGAAAAAGTAAAAAAAAAATGTAAACCAAAACATTTTAATTGTTATAATTTATCAGCCTCATGACAATCAATCCAAACCCTTATGCCTTTTGTTTATCTTCTGAACACAAATTAAGATATTTGAAGAAAGTTTTCAGCACTTTGTGTCCATTTAATGAAGGGTATTGGGAGTCAAACTTTGATACTCGAAAAAAGATTGTCAGTGTAATCCATGTGACTCATGTGGATTAATCCAAGTCTTTTTAAGCAATTTAATTCCTTTAGGTACAATAAAAAAACAATAATTTAGTGTTTATTAGCAAAATATACTAATTCCCGCTCTACTCTCTAATGCATAGTTTAATCTTCAATTATTGTTTTTTATTGCATCAAAAATAATTTAATTGCTTAAGAAGACTAGAAATAAACCACATGAGTCACATGGATTACACTGATACTATAATTATAGGGACACAAACAGCTGAAAACTTTATTCAAATATCTTAATTTGTGTTCTGAAGATGAACAAAATTAATACGGGTTTGTAACAACAAATTATGACAGATTTTTAAGTTTTGGGTGGACTATCCCTTTAATACATTTATTTAATAATTATATAAAACCAACAAAACAGTCATCTTAAGGAGAACTGAGATTACTCCATATCATGAGATACTGCTTGAATTAAAGCAGCTGAGTAATCTTATTATTTTTTTCTTTGTTTTCATGGAAACTTCCACCAAGATTTCTATAGAAAATGAGCTAAACCTACCAGCCACACCAAGGCTCGGTAAGTAGAATTTATATAATAAACAATATATATGTTCTTTGCACTTGTATTTACGGTGACTTTTCATATTTCAGAAGATACACTTCTAGCTTCATCCAAATGGTTGGTCAGCATTGAGAGAAAAGTCACACATTGCGTGGACAACCAGCTGGATTTTGCTGCAGTGCTCTTTGTGATCTTTGGGTGCTTCTGTTTATAATTTAGAGTACCAGGAGTCAGCCAGTGCCACTCTACAGCTCATTCAAAGGTGAGTGTTGAGAACATTTTTATGTCCAACCATGGCTTTATCTGAATAACCGCTACTCCAATACTTTCACCCGGGGAACAAGTACTGTTTTGCCACATTTTGGCACTGTTTGTTGTAGGATATATAAGACTCTCTTTCCTCCAGTATGCTTCCTCTCTCTCACCTTCTCTGTTTACTTTGTTTCCCCATCTGCTTTTTATTTCTTCCTCTCTTTCTTTTTTTCTTTTGTATCCATTTGTTTTACTTCTCATAGATTTGGAAATGTGTTTGATTTGATACTGACTGACAAAATTCTAAAATTGATTTTGTGTCTGATTTGATCGTCAGTTCTTTCTAAGTGTGATTCGAAAGCAGAAACTAGCCACAAAACCAGGTCAGCTGTTAAAAGAAAGGGTCAAAGTTTTAGTAAACATGTCTATACATTTTTGCAGAGGTTCACCGAATTTGAGAGGAGAACATCTAATTAAGTGTAAATTGTAACATAAACTTCAAGGGATAGTACCCCCCTAAAAATGAATATTGTCATAATTTACTCACCTGTATGACTTTTGTTCATCTTTAAAACACAAATGAAGATATTTGAAGAATATTTTACACTGTTTTTGTCCATAAAATGAAAGTCAATGGTGACCATTTTTTCTTTTTTTCTTCTTTTTTTTTTTTGTTGGACTATCTCTTTAAGGTTTGTTTTTTTAGTTATTTTATTTTATTTATTTATTTATTTATTTTTTGCTGCTATTGGTTATATAATGTTTTATATGGGCCATTCTTTGAAAATGTGTTTAATAAATGACTAAGTCATACAGTGGCAATGTTATGTACATTTTTGTGTAATATTTTCAAGTTATGATTTGATGAATTTTCAGAATTATTTTATATGTATTGTGTGTGTGTGTGTGTATATATATATATATATATATATATATATATATATATATATATATATATATATATATAATTTTTTTTATGAACATTTAAAATGCTTGCCCTTTTTTAAATGGAAATAACAAACAGTGAAGATACATTTTTACAGTTTTTTAACAGTTTGACTACTATCAAATATGTATACAGTATAATACCGTGAGTGGTTATGAGTTGCATTGTAGTAATTAACTGGCAACACTGTTGCCTGTTAGTCACTGTAGTGGTTAAATTGCAGTTATTAACTGCCAAAGATGTTGCCAGTTAGTCACTGTTGTAGTTAAATTGCAGTAATGAACTGGCAACACTATTGCAAGTTAGTCACTGTAATAGTTATATTACAATACCTGGCAACAGTGTTACCAGTTCATTACTGTAAAAAAGCCCATATAGTTTGTGCATAAAAGATAATCAAAGTTGTCCCGATACTGTCTGTGTCAATGCTATAAGTATGCATATTTATGAATATGTAAAAGCATATTCATGTGTAATATTATGCAGGAGGTAAACTAGTTGTACATTCTCCCTCCCAGTGGTCCAATAAAGCAGTACTGATACTTCTAGCTCTTGTTGCCTGTGCCCATTACTGAGGCATATGTGGCCTAAATCTATTGCATTGATTGAGTGATGTGGCTTTAAACAGGCTCAGACAGCCCACTTAAAATGCGTCCATAAAACCGCCACGCTTTCTTGGATCATCAACATCACCTGCCAATAGTGATGGATTCCCCTGTCCAAGACTCTGGCTTGAGATATAGTACATATACAAATCTGTAGGATCATGTCAGTACAGCTGATCAACAAGCATTTCTTCTATTTCAACCCTTAATCTGCCTTTCGAAAGTCAATTTAAATATCCTGAACCAGTCGACCCTTTGGCTAGACAAAATTATTAGTACCAAGTCTCAAGCCACTGGGCTGTAGCAGTTAGCATGCACCATTCCTTAATATAATTAAACATTTAGATTTGTTTGTTGTATTTCAGGCTATGTGTTAATTGAATTTCCTTTTGAATGGTTTCCTCTAGGACAAGTTAACATATGTTGAAAGGGAAAACATAAAAGGGAAAAAAAGCTTGAAGTGGATCTTGCTTATTCTACCATGCACAGTTGAATATAATTTCATTGTATCTTTAGGATATAGACTATTTTAAAAAGATTAATATCATGAAACTGCTTTTTCATTAAAAGTATAATGTAACTCCTGTGTAACGCAATAACAAAACAATGCTCCCACACATCTGGCATCATGAGTTAATCTGAGAGGTGACTTTCTTTTGTGGAACAACAGAGGAGGAATTCTAAACAATACTGACACTGCTATTTCAGTGATAGTGAATGGGACTGAGGCTGCTGTGTTAAATTTTGCCTTACGTCTTTTTTGTCCCACAGAAGAAAGTCATACAGGTTTGGAATGAATGAACATTTTTTTGGATGAAAGTCATACAGGTTTGGAATGAATGAACATTTTTTTGGATGAACTGTCCCTCTTAAACCTTATAAGAAACAATAAAAAATAGCTTTTAAATACTCTTAAATACACTCACGCATTTCATAGACACATCTCTTGCTACTGGCATTATTCTCACACATTGAAACAGGATCGGGTAACCCCACTGCTCAAGAACAGTAGTTGTAAAAACAAACTACAGGCTAGTCTCTCTTTTACTCTTCCTGTCAAAAACTTTTGAAAGTTTTTTTTAATCAACTCAGTGCTATTCTTTCACAGAACTACATGGTTGATGACATCCTCTTTGGCTTCAAAAGTGGATATTCCACAGAGATTGCCCTGCTACCCATTTCTGAAGCCCTGCAACTAGCAAGAGTTACCTATAAATCATCCACCCTCAGCCTACTAGACCTGTTACCTTCCTTCGACATGGTGAATCAACAGATCCTCCTTTCCAACCTCTCTGAACTGCACTATGATACAGTGGCTTAAATCCTACATTATGTACAGCACATATCATTCAAGGTTTCCTGAATTACCTCCCTCCTAATTCTAAATTTAAATCACACTGACAAACCAACGGAGTGCCTCAGGGTTTAGTGCTTAGTTCTTGATATAGCCTACCTCACAGGGCCCAGTCATAAATGCAGCTCTACCTGTCATTCTACCCAGAACCCATAATTTCAGCACTTATATTTGTCTGCCTCTCAGACGTCTCTGCCTGCATGGGAAAAGCCACCTTCAGCGCAAACTTGCCAAGACAGAACTAATTGTCATCCCAGCCAGCACATCATTCAAGACCACTAACACCAGCTATGTCAGCCAGGAACCTTGTTTTATCTTAATCTTTACTGACCTTGTCTCAACGATCATGACGTCAAGCAGATTTGTGCTTTGCAACATCAGGAATATACGGTCTGATCTGTCTGAATACATTGCACAAGCTCTTGGTCCAGGCTCTTGTCATCTCAAGAATAGACTACTACCACACTATTTTGGATGGCCTTCCAGCTAGCTCAATTAAGCATCTACAGATCCAGAATGCTTGAGGATTGCCTGGTGAAACTATCACATATCACTTACTAGAACCTTCACACTCAGTGCACCTCGGTGGTGGACTGAGCTTCCAACAAAATAAAATGGCTGAAAACATGTAACCATATAAAGATAAATTTTATTAGCATTTAATACATGCATTCTCCTAGACTGTCCTGCACTTACTTGAACATTGCTAATGTTGTTGGCTTCTTTATTATCAGTCACTTTTGTATGTTTGCTTTGGACAAAATCATCAGCTAAACTATTTAATGTAATGCCACTGTAAAATCTGCTCAAAATGGTGAACGTGGTTATGCCCACCTTGAATGGTATGTTTGTCTTGATATTTATTTCAAAGCTTTATAATCTCATTAGTGCATTGTCTGTAAAATATAAGACTTACTCTTGAAAAAAAATCTTTAATTGCACATTTCTAAAGGCTTTGTCCTTGTTCAACAATAAGTAGAAAATATTGAATTTGGCCTGCATACAACATATACCCTCTTTTGCTACTGAAGGTAATGCTCATCGATCTGTGAAATTATGAGCTACCATTAAAAAGAACGGGTTACCACATAATTCCACACAGTCTGATCTGCATTACTCTAAACTATTCATCTGAAAACGTACAGACTCCGATGCCATTTACATTCAAATGTGCCATAATTACCTATAGAGAGATACAATAGCCTTTTTTCTAGCTAGATAAACTGTCCAATGGCCAGAATTCACAGAAAGGGCAAATTAGTTTGTTCTTTAGAAGGTTTAGATTTTAAATATTGATAAAGAAAGGAAAGTTATATTAAGTACACCTTTTCTAGGAACATATATTGATACACTGAGATAAATGTTTGCCAAGAGACCAGATGGCATTTAATCAATATATAAAATATTGCAAATCTGTACTCGTAAGGAACAAAAGTATATAATATTAAAAATTCAGTAGAATGATGACCAGAGGACAGTTACTAAATGCATGTCTGCTAAATTATAAAAAGGTTATGTTAAGGCAGTTCATGATGCTAAGGTTTGTTTCTCTGCTGTACACATTTCATCCATCATTCTCGATAGCCCAAATGCCTTAGCTTATTTTGATGAAACCAAGGAGGTCTAGAGTATAATACCTGGTGAAAGCCATCCGTTAGCATTCACATTCATCACAATGGCTGTTGTATGGTTGGCGCAGGACCAAAATGATTACACTGAAAATTTAAATTTTGCTATATGTTCCAGTACCGTGACATCCAACCCACTCTGATAAGTTACTGAGAAGTGGCATCTCCCATCATACACTTTTGCATGAATTCTAATTTGTTTGTCTTTTCCTGTGGCAGGACTGAAGGAGCCTCAGAGACAAGGGATCTTGTCCAGTGTAAACCAGGGATTAATGGTCCTCCTGGGAAGTCTGTACGTACAGTGCAGTGTTTGAAATCATAAATATGATGTAATGTGCATTCAAGTTATTTTAGTCGGAAAGAACAGAACTGTTTTGCAATTTCATATTTCTTCCTCTATTTTTTACTTATTAGCGATGGCAGGAAGCTTTTTTAGCACCAAAGCAGCAAAATAAAGAGCAAAGCCACACATTAGCTGTGTAATGAATGCATTATTTATCTATTTCATCATTCTAGTATTGCCACATATAATAATGAGAAATGCAAAGCTTATCGCTGCATAAACTAGCTAAAAGAGTCTTATTTTAGGGCAAGTTTTATCGTTATTCTTCATTAGATGTAAAAGAGGACACAACCCTAAATTGGAAAGTTGGAGTTTCCCACTTGTAATTACGACTTTGTCAAAGTCAAAGTCAAATCACTTTATTGTCACACTACT
This sequence comes from Moxostoma hubbsi, assembly GCA_032164185.1. Classification (NCBI taxonomy): domain Eukaryota; kingdom Metazoa; phylum Chordata; class Actinopteri; order Cypriniformes; family Catostomidae; genus Moxostoma; species Moxostoma hubbsi. Next base: position 18,652,222 of record JAVLUX010000010.1, read on the forward strand.
GTGTACACGAGTGCAACAGTAGGTGAAAGTCTTGTGTGCAGTTCCGAGCAACATAGCAGTAATGACAGTGACGAGACATAAACCACTTTACAATAAACAACATATTTACACAACACAATTTACATAACAAATGTACACATAATTACACAACAATTTACATATCAAATGTACACAATACACACAATGTAGAATACACATACTCTAGATAAGGGTATATAAAAAAAATATATATATATATATATATACACTAATTGAATTGGGGAGAATATATTTGACAGAATGAAGATTAATAAAGTGCAGTGCTGATTGTTGATCGTGAGAGATCATGTGTTCAGAAGTCTGATTGCTTGGGGGAAGAAGCTGGCATGTAGTCGGCTGGTGCGGGTCCTGATGCTGCGATACCACCTGCCTGATGGAAGCAGTGAGAGCAGACCATAACTCGGGTGGCTGGAGTCTCTGATAATCCTCCAAGCTTTTTTCACGCACCGCCTGTTATATATATCCCGGAGGGAGGGAAGCTCACCTCCGATGATGTTACTGGCAGTTTGCACCACCCTTAGCAGGTCTTTGCGGTTGTGGGCGGTGCTGTTGCCGTACCAGGCGGTGATGCAGCCAGTCAGGATGCTCTCTACAGTGCTGGTGTAGAACCGTGTGAGGATGTGCTGGTTCATTCCGAACTTCCTCAGCCGTCTCAGGAAGAAGAGGCGCTGGAGAGCCTTCTGCACAATGGCCTCAGTGTGGACAGACCATGTGAGTTCCTCAGTGATGTGGCCACCGAGGAATTTGAAGCTGCTGACTCTCTCCACCGGTGCTCCATTAATGGTGATGGGGCTGTGTTCTCTGTCTTTCTTCCTGAAGTCCACTACAAGCTCCTTGGTTTTACTGACGTTGAGGGAGAGGTTGTGCTCCTGACACCAGCGCGTCAGAGTGTGCACCTCCTCTCTGTAGGCTGTTTCATCATTGTCAGTGATCAGACCTACCACCGTCGTATCATCAGCAAAGGGTGACATTAATCTGTGCTTAACTAGTAAATATGATCATTAAGATATGACTTGAACGCACAATAATTGCAACAACTTAATCAATTATGACTGATTAATTGACTTAATCAAATGTGATTAAGTGGTGCGATCCTCAAATTTGCATTCCAGTAGCTCACATATGCCTATACATTCAGCAACACTTCCAGCTTAGGCCACTGGGGGCTGTAGTTAAAATTTTGGTAAGCACAGACCGATTTTAGATGAAGAAATTACAACCTACTGTTGCCGATTTCACAGTAAGATCAGTCTGCCAAGACACCTCAGAGGTATGCAATTTAAAATTTGCCATCTGTGCTCAGTCCTGCAGCTGGCTTATGGCACCACATGAATATGTATGCTTCCAAGCCTTTTACTAGCGACTGTTCTGAGATGTTATGTGAAAGACAGCATACTAAAATATCCTATTATTCTATTCAGAGGTCAAAGTTTTATTTGTCACATACACCATGGTACTCAGTGGTACAAAGTAGCAGTGTAATGTTTTGTTTACCAACCACCTCAATGACTGTGCATTTTTATATATAAAATGGACGAAGAAAAAACTGTATATGTAAGCCATTTATGTACAAATTACATTTATTAACGAGATACAGAATAATAACAACAAGAAAGAATATGTATTTAGAAGAAAATGTAAGTGTTAAGCTGGCCAGGCTTATGCCCATAAACTCAGTAGCACATTAATGTGTTGTACCACACAACCATACTCTATAACAGCTCTAGGGTAAAGGTGGTGTTTGGTTGATAGGCCTACTCAAATATCAGCAAACAGTTCATAAACTTTTTCATGAAATGCTTGGCAATGTCCTTTTTATATTTTTACATGCGTTGATACTACGAAGAAGCCTGACCTCTAATTGTGATATTGTTGTGATAACACACACAGTGCCGCTCCCTATATCTGTCAGTATGAATTTATCTGATGTTGTTTCAATGATGACATATGATAAGTGATGTCAGAGGCTTCTATTCTCATATGGTCAGGTTGGATGGAGGTACTCTAGCATTGCATAGTGGGGCAAAACATTTAAGCAGCATATTCTGACCCTTGTTGGGGGTCTTCCACTCAGCCCTGTTATATTTTGAAAGGGCAAAAAAGGGACTGATGTGTTCCTGAATGGACAGTTGGGGATGATCTTAATGTATCTGTTGTGCTTCACAGATCACTGAGTCTTAACTCTGCAGTTGGAAAACAGCAGAAGTGGTGTACTGTAGCAATGAATAGGGCAAGCAAGACCTTTCAGCATAATTCTCCCACCACAACCCCTTGTTATAGTGTATAGCTGTTTCTATTGACGTTATCAGCTCCACTACTGTGATGCACTGTGGTGCTACAGTGAAGTTTTATCACTTGAATAGGACTTCCTTCTTCAGTTGAGTAAGCTTCTTTTCAAATGGTTTGGTGTACACTCTTGTCTTATTTCTGTCTCTACAATTGTGAGTCTGGATATCCTAGTGTTATTGATTCCACTATTGCAACTAATTGTTTTTTATTTATTTTTATGTTGCTGGGCAATTTTTACACTCAAACTTTTATGCTATACAGTTTTTAATGAATTCATATGCTTTTTATTCCTGCTCCAACTTTTGGTGTGTTTAATGGATCTTTTGTCATTGTTCATAGCATTTACCAATATTTCCATTGATCATGGTAAAAATAATGGGGGGTGTCCTCGCCTGTTTTGATTATTGGGGGGATCACAGCCCCTAAACACATCCTCCACATTATTAGCAATAAATGCGTTGAGTTAATATGCATTATTAATAAAAAAAAATAGTATATCCTTATATGCTTAAATGAAAATTTTGCTGAACCATGACTTATAAAAATGCAGAATTTATATGTAAAAAAAAAAAAAAAAAAAAAAAAAAAATATATATATATATATATATATATATATATATATATATATATATATATATATATATATATATATTTATATAATATATATATATTTTTTTTTTTTTTTTTTTTTTTTTTTTATTTGTCTTATTTATGTATACATTTTGGATGGTTCATACATATTCAATTTTTTTTTTATCATTTTCAGTTATTTTATTTGTTTATTTTTTTCCTTCACCAGTACTTGTCTTTATGATTCATAAATGTATGTACTCATTCATTGTTTGATATTATTGAACATTTATATAGAAAAAACTCCACAGTTTTACCAACATTTGTGGACTTTTCAGATGATCACTTACCTCACCCTCCATAGCATTAGCATGTTTTAACATGTGTACATTTTTGTGTGGACTTTTCAGACAGTCCATTACCCACGTAGGCAAATTTTCCAACTCATATCAATGGTAAATTGTCGATTTGGAACGATTTCACTGTGATGGCATCTGACCATCTTACATACAGGACAAATTGCATCCTGATTCAATATGTGACGCATAATTTTATCTTTAAATATGGGACGGGTGGCAACCCTCCCTTCCTCCCATTCCCCCGGAATTTCCCTACCTACTGTCAAGCTTAACAAATATATAAATAGACCACAAACTGACTTGTGCACTGGTTCAAAGTCTTCTGAAGCCATACAATAGCTTTGTGTGAGGAAAAGACCAAAATATATAATCATTCTTTGCTGAAAATCTTCCCCTAAGCCATCATTCTAAAGCATAGCATGTTGCCTTAAGATGCAAGCTGCACCAGGTTTGACATCACACCAGGTTCCCTTTTGTAGGAACTCGAGCTGTGTAATTGCATTGGGACACACCCTGAGTGTCACGTGGCCGAAGCCCTTATACCACTTTATTGGCTGATGGCGCTTAAGCAATGCCCCTAGCTATGTCATGAGCTCCATACAAGTGCCGGCTTCACGTCATCAAATCAGAGTTTACACATGGGCATTTGCATCCTAGTCCTGAGGCCCGCACTGTGGTTTCCTTTGGCACTGAGGATGGGAACGCCATATCTATGGCGGCATAGGATTTCTAGGATCTCACTGGTGACCAGGTTGTTGCCTCCTATCCATCAGACTTCCAGCAGGCCAGCATGCAGCTACACCCCGTAGGTCACTCCCTTTTTCACAGGACCTCCATCGTGAGATTTCTAAGTCCAGGGATCAAACTTATTTGGCCAGAATTATGAATCAATCAGCCTCTGAGTTTTCTAATGTGTGTCGAGCTTCCGACCACGGATATAGTTAGGTCCTGGTGATGGAATGACGCAGGCTGCCCATTTTCTCCTTCTTTGGCGACCACATGAAAATCAATTCTACCCTCGAAGCTGTGCAGAGTTACATCATTAAGCAAGGCCTACCAGGCATCAGGCAAGGCGGTTTCAGCTTTACACATGCTGAAGGTTTTGCAAGCCTACCAGGCCCATTTTATGAGGGGTTAAGATGAGGGAGCTGGACTAGATGCTGAAGCCATCAAGGAACTTCGGCGAGCTTCTGATTTGGTGCTAAGAGCTACCAAACATATTGCTCGTGCTGTTGGTTGGAATATGATGGGCCACGTGGCTGCGGAGTGCCAGATATTCATGACAAGGACAAGGCCTTTCTAATGAGCCCCTGTGTCACAATCTGGATATTTAGTGAAAAGCCTGTCGCAACTCCAGTTTGTTCAAGTTCAGTATCTTCGCAACATCCCACAAGAGAGATGTTTAAGGTGGCGGACACTATTTTTGAACCCCCTTAGAAGGATTGGGGACCTCGTTCATTCCTGCCATCATGGGCACGTCCACGTAGAAATTTGGTTGTTGGACCGGGCCATTTTAAACAGCCGGCATGACACCAGAAGTGAGCCCGATGGACTTGCAGTGAAGCGAAGGGTGTGCCCCCATTCAGTGAACAAAACTGTGGTGAAAAAGTTTTCCCAAATAATAATTTCCCCCAATGTTTGTAAATTTTTACTCGTTCAAAATACCAGGAAAAAAGTTTAATCTGTCAACGTCTATCCTGCAAAGGCATCTCTGGGTGCACATCTATTATGCCTGAATACATAAAAGGCAAAACATTTTCATATTACCTTCAATTAGCCTCAGTAGCAGAGGAATGAAGGCTTCCCTTCATTCCTCTATAGATGCGGGACCCCGACAAGCCTCACTATCTCAATGGCCCCATCTCCCAGATTGGCCTATTCGTCGACACCGTAGAAGGCTTTGCCCAGCAGTTCTTGGTGGTGAAGAAACAGATGGAGGCCATTCAACACATCTTGCCCAGCACGGCTCAAGATCCTGCATTCCGTCAGGCAGCTCCGCCCCAGCTCTATGCGCCAGCGTACAGCTCCCTGCAGGAAAATGAGGGGTCCTTGAATCTCTTGTGTCTGCGGACTTTGAGCTACCTACCTCTGAGCGTTCCTCGCATGATAATAAAGCGGCGGAGGATTTACTCGAGGTGGTTACACGGGCGGTGGCCAGGCTTCAATTAGACTATAAACGCGAACAAGTGACCCCCCAAGCGCTCCAAACTGGAGAACAGATTTCTGTCTGGTGGCCAAGGGAAGGGAACGCCACATCAGTCCCTTCCTTTATTTGATGACCTCCATGGCGAGCTTTCTCGTTCATGGAGGAAACCTTATACTTCTCGTGTCTTCGTGCCCTCGACGTCGACATATTTGACTATCGTGGGTGCCGAGGCAATCTCTGCGGGTTATCTCTCGCCTGGCTCGGCATCATCGTTAAAGGGACCCACTCTCCCCACAAAGCCATGCAGGACCACCTCTACGATTGTGGGGAAAGCTTATCAGGCAGCAGGTCAGGGCGGTGCTGCCCTGCACACTATGGCAGTGTTACAGGCGTACCAGGCTGACCTGTTGAAGGACCTGAGTGCGGGCACCACAGTCGATGAAGAGGCTTTCTCAGAGCTTCGTTGAGCCATGGATCTGTCTCTCCGCACAACCAACTAGACTGCTCGTGCCATTGGCCAGTCTATGGCTGCTTTGGTCAGCACAGAGAGACATTTGAGAGGCTCAACCTGTCGGGCATCAGAGACAAGGACAAAGTCTTCCTCCTCGATGCCCCGGTTTCGCCTTCTGGCTTATTTGGTGATGCTATGAACACGATCATCACCAGGTTACAGGAAGCGAAGAGTCATGAGGAGGCCTTCGGGCAGTTCCTTCCTCAACACACTCAGGGGGAGGGGCCGTTGTCTACCCAGCCCCGCCCCAGTCCATCTAGAAGGGAGGCTCAAAAACAGAGCTTGGCGAATCGTGCTTCCCCCTCGTAGAGATTGGGGGCCGGTTCGTCACCCTCAGCAGCCACCAAAGCAAGACCTCAGGGCCGTCATCTCAAAGAAGAGCAAACCCTGACGGTTTTGTGCCCACACCTGTGGGGATAGTCCCCTTCAGATCGAGGCATGTGAAACATCCACCTGTACTTTCCCAACACACCCACGAAACCTCTCCATTCCCGTATCCTCTGGTGTTTTGGAAGTTAGCGGTTTCCAGCTAAATGTTGGGTGTTCCGTTGCTTCCTGCCATAGTCCAGGACACGGAACACTCAACATCCCCTCAACAGGAAGTGTCAAAATTGATTTCCATCTCAGAGAACCTAGCAGCATGGAAGCTACTGCCAGGTGTTTCTATGTGGGTTCTAAGAACAGTACTGCCCTACAAATACCTTAACTTGCTAGTGTGGAACTGAGAAAAATGACTTTAAAGTTTTTTAGTTGTCCAGCCAAATGTATAATAGGTAGAACACTGGAAATCTGGCAATTAGATGTTTTAGTAATTAAATTTATCACATAAAAAAATCTTGTGATCAAACTTGACTTTTGACCCCTATTTTGAAGTTACTGTACTCTGCCTTTGTATTGTCTGCAAAAAGTGAGTAGTCCGCCAAGGCAAAAGGCAGTAACTAACATTATCGATATTTGGTTGCTGATCACCATTTACAAAATCATTATAGTAACACCTGTATAAAATATAGTTATCATTACATTTATTTACATTAGACATGACACATACCTACATAGAGGTAAACAATATCTTCAATTGGTGTGCAGCAAAACTAACAGGTTGACTGCAGATATGTGACACTGAATTATATGAATAAATACAAGATAAGCATATTTCTAATGAGTAAAAATAACAATTTAATTAACAATGGAATGCAAAGATTTAACATATCATGAACACATTTAATTTAAATTTAATAAAATGCATGGGATTGGAATAAGAGATTATAAATCATGAACAAGTAAGTGAACTTGGAATTCTGTTAATTTCTTGTTGTTTCATGGCGTTCTTACACATCATCCTCCACAACATTGCTCACATGCAGTGAACACCAGAAAGCCCTCCTGTTTGGGGGCATAAAAGAACATAGATTTTTGATTATGTCCTTCTTCTTTGCCTCTTCAATCCCCCAGTCATGTGGTCTCATGATAGAGGGTACGTTCAGCTCAAACTTAGAGGAAGTTCAACTCAGTAAAGTGAGCATCTGCATGGGTTTGTTTGAAGAACAGGCTCCTGGAGCTACGTCGCAGCTGAATCACTGACATCTTGCCCAACTTTGGTGCCTTTTTGGTCTTAACACTGGAGTGACCATCCTTCCAATTCAGCACATTAGCATTCTTCATTTCAACCACTTCCACCTTCTTGGAATTTGAGCTTGACCCAACACTCACAAAATCCTCAAATTCATACACCACTCCTCCAGGACAATTTCTCATCTCCTGCTCAACACCATGGTGAAAACTGTCAGCACTCATGAAAGTGTGTCCCTTCTCAAAGTTTTTTAGAGTGATATCCTCCATAGAGATGGTATCACCATTAACAAGGCAGACCAGGGAGGATAGCAGGCACCAATTCTTGTTTTGGGCAGAACAGTTGTCCACCCAGAAGATGCTGTGGCATATGTCCCTTTCTTTCTCTAGTGCAGTCACATAGGCCGAGGTGAACTCTGCTGCACTTCTCCCTGACATGCCTGCATTCCAGATTACAGAGATGGTGTTTTTTTATTTTTCTTCTTGCCTACAGAGGAAAAGGTCTCATGGAATACCACAATACGCTTTGTGAAGATTGATGTTTTCAGACCAGGCATATGAGGCAAAATGATAACTTTTTGAAGGTCCACACTCCTCACTGATGTGTCCTTTGGCCAGTTATTCTCTGCATCAGCCTAGTATGTCATCCTGCTCTGCACGGCAGACTCCTTATGCCCATGCCACATCTGGCACTGCAAACAGTCCATGACATGGCCATCCCCATCATGGTCATTTTTAATGTGCTTATCTTGCAGTAGGCACTCCTCACATTCCTCCTCTCCAAGCTTTGCAAAGCTGATGTTCTTATGCTTCACAGCTTTGCAGTAGCTTTCATAGGAGCAGCTGTTTCCAAATAATCAGCATACATGAGCTTGATGTTAACGTTGCTAGGGAGATAGCGATGATGTGGGGCATGCTCCCTTCGATAGTAGCTGACTGATGGGTGGATGGATTCAATATGGATATATAAAGGCTGCATGTCCAGTTTGTTGGCCGGTGTATGTCTTCCTATTTGGTCTCTTGGAATCAGCTCATTTCCTATCTCTTTCCCCTTCACAGAGAGGACCAGGCTGTCATTCGTCAGGTGGTACCTCAAAGTGACCAAAAATAATGTTTTACAGCCCTGCTGTGGGACCTGATCTTCATTCTTTAGCCTGTAAACAAGGGACCTGCCACACAGACTTGTTTTTCCATCCACACACAATTTTGCTTTTGGAAGCTGGCTGACACTGTGGAACATGAATGCACGTCTGTCTGTGTATTCCGTGTCCCAGTACCTGTTCCAGATCTCCTTATGCCTCTCCTCACTAAATTTGTCTGAACATTTTCTTCTGCATTTCTGGCCACACGGATCACTCATTGGTGGGGCTTTGGATGGAGTGAAGGTGGGCTCTGGTGCTGGCAGTGGTGCTGTGACCTGAGCGAGTGTGGGCTCTGGTGCTAGTAGTGGTGCTATGACTGGAGTGAGGTGAAACTCCATAAGAGCAACAAGGGTGGTGTCAGGTCTGCTGCTGAACAGCTCATCGGAACCAAATGCCGGGAAACTAATATCTAGTCAACTATCAAGAACTGTCCATGTTTTTGATTTGGGTGCTGGATCACAATCAATATCCCCGCAAATAACTGAAATGAACAGAACAAGATTACAATTGGAGACATGCATGGGAAAATAAATGGAACATGAACATGAAATATTTGAACAATATTTGTTTAATTAATGTAAATGTTATCAAATTGGAGAAATGCCTACCACTGGCCAGAACAATTTGTTATTTGATTTTTTTAGGTGCTTCTGGACCGCAAGTAATATCACCACAAGCAACTGAAAGGAATAGAGCAAATAATAATGATGATGATAATAATAATAAGGCATGGAAGGATATAGGAATACGAAATAAAATTGTATATATATCCATACACGTAGGAAATAATATTGTAAGGTCCATCAAACATTTGTATTTACCAATAGGCTATTTGATTAATCAATGTCTATTTTAACAAAATTGGCACAGCAACAGGCCTACAAGGTAGAGTCACAGCTGGTTAATCAAGGGATATGTTTGGATACCATGCTCCAATGCACAGCGCTCTCTAACTGGTGGATTGGATTGGCCAATCTCAAAGGCTATAATATAGAGTAATGTGACTATATTAATTGTTTTTCTTAATCTGACCATAACTGACATCCAGACAAAAATATATATTTGTGGTTGGATACCATTTTGAAATCACTTTATTTATTGCAGTGTTCACTAACGTAAAAGGATACAAGACATAAATTAGCCTAAGTGATTTTAAATCGAATTGAATGATAGAAGCCTAGCCTAAAAGATCGACTTGTGGATTGATGTGAATGCCAGCAAGTTGGAATAATGCTCAGAAATCAGAGCGCTTGTGGATTGTTGTGGATTAAACATCTGCGATGAAGTTCATTGCCATGGATTTTATCGGATTACTAGAAAAGGTAGGATACATTTAATTGTTAACTGTTACTACTGATTGTATGTGTGATCATGCTATGCTGTCATGGCATTCGAGTCCACACTCGTGCAACTAGGCAATGTTGACAGCTGTCACTGACAGGCTGGCACTGACTGAATAATCTGTATTATGGGGAAATATTTTTGAGAACTTTTACGATTACTTATTGCTGGCAAGTTATCTATTCTTTGCTTGTTTACAGTGCTTTGTTATATGGAGCAGTTTGGTAGCCTATTCATTGGATAGCCGGGTAGCCTATTTATGCTATAGGCTGCTAGCTAGCTAAATGAAGTAGATTATGATCTATCTATTCTTTTGTCAAATGCATCTTTTGTGTTACACAATTTCTTACCTTGACCTTGATGTTGGCGTTTCAAAGCAATCTCAAACATCATTTTCCCTTGAGAGGCCTTCTTTAAAAACTATGGTAAAAACACTCAACAATATTTGTTTACTACACTTTTATTCAGGAATCGTTTGTGTCAGATTGCTTCAATGACAGATGTATGACAGTTACACAGGCTACACCGTAATTTAAACGAGGCAAACTTTAGAGTAAAAACAAAGGCAGAGCACCGTAACTCCATGCCGGCACAGTAACTTCATTTTGACGCATGGCTAGACAAAGGCAGTGTACCGTAACTAAATTTGAGCATTCCAAAACAAAGTCAAAGAGAGGTAACTGGAGTTATGGGGTTCTGCCTTGGTTTCTCTTGGGCTTTTGGAAGTTACTGTTAGGACAACCGATTATTTTCTCAAAAAAACGACTAAATTGACTCAAGATACATATCCACATGATAAAGGAGGTCATGAATGTCTCAAAAATATCCTGATATCTGATACTAGAACAGTCACAAGAACTGGCATTACAGCACAGGTATATTGTCTTAGCTCATCTGCTTTCTCTAGGTCTGAGACTCAACGTCAAAAAGAGCACTCTCTATCCCACTCAGGAAATTACCTATCTGGGGTTGTATGGAATTCGATCATGATGCAAGCACAATTGTCTCCCACTCGAATCGGGACCATTCAGAACACCCTGAGCAAAGTCAAGCTAGGCCAAGGTTGCACTATTCATCAGTATCAACGAATACTAGATCTCATGGCATCTGCGTCCTCAGTGATCCCTTTAGGCCTTCTGCACATGAGACCATTTCAGTTGTGGCACACAGCCAGGGGATTTCATCCAAGGGCCAGTCCCCTAAGGCAGATAAGGGTTACGTGCCACGCGCTTCGTACCCTTTCTATGTGGTTCAGACCCCGGTTCCTCATTTTGGGTCCCACTCTAGGGCCTCCCTGATGGGCTGGGGAGCGGTCTTAAGTGGTCGTCCAGCTCAAGGGGAATGGGAGGGTCATCAGCTCAATTGGCACATCAATTGCCTTGAGTTGATGGCTGTATTTCTTGCTCTGAAATACATCCTCCAGTATTTGAGAGGCTGCCATGTCCTGGTGTGGGTGGACAACACAGCTGAACAGACTGGCACGGCAGATTCTCCTTTGGGCCCAGGGTAAGCTCCTGTCAATCAGGTCAGTTTATATCTCTGGATGCCTGAATGTGGGAGCAGATTTACTGTCCAGACAGAAAATACCGACGGGGGAGTGGAAACTCCACCCCGAGGTAGTGGAACAAATCTGGTTCAGATTTTACAGAGGAGAAGTGGACCTCTTTGCCTCCCAACAGACACCACAATGTCCCCCCTGGGTCTGGACGCGATGGCACATACATGGCCCAGAATGCGCTTGTATGCATTTCCTCCAGTTTCTATGCTCCCGGGAGTCTTGGCCAGAGTTCACCAGCAAGGGTACTGCTTCTTACTGATAATGCCACGTTTGCCGAACAGGGTATGTTTCTCGGAGGTAATATCTTTCCTCGACGGCTTGCCTTGGGCGATTCCGGACAGGAGGGACCTTCTGTCTCAGGCACAGGGGACAATATTTCATCCCCGGCCCGAGCTGTGGAACCTTCGTATTTGGCCCCTGAAGGGTACCAACTGAGGGACAATGGGCTTTCACCTGAAGTTATCGAGACCATTCTAAGTGCTAGGGTTCCCTCTACTAGAAGTTACGCCAATAAATGGGGTGTCTTTGAAAGATGGTGCAGTGCACATAATGCAGATCCAGTTAACTGACAGAATTCCTTCAGTTCTGGTCTTTATGCAGGAAAAATGATGGCAGGCACATGCCCCGCCACTCTCAAGGTTTATGTGGCCGCTCTATATGCTTGCCACGTCTTCATCCGTCGGATGCCATTGGGGAAACATCCCCTGCTCGCTCGCTTGTTTCGTGGAGCCATGCGTTTGAGACCTCCTGCTAGGACCAGGATCCCTTCATGGGACTTAGCAATAGTCCTTGAGGGTCTGTTTGAGACCACCTTTGAACCTCTAGAGTCAGCGTCTGATAAATTCTCTAGATTCTGAAGATGGTTTTTCTTACAGCAATTACTTCTCTAAAAAGAATTGTGGATCTGCAGTCTCTGTCTGTCTTGCCATCCTGCTTAGATTTTGCCCCAGGAATGGTTAAAGCAATATTGCACCTTCATCCTGACTACCTGCCTAAGGTACTTTTCTCGACCATACATCCGGTCACTCTCGAAGCCTTCTGCTCCCTGCCGTTTACAACGCCATAGCAGGAAAGTCTTCGGGGACTGTGTCCAGTCTGTGCACTTCAGACTTATGCCCACCGCACTAGCCAGTGGCATAAGTCAGGGAAACTATTCGTTTGTCATGGGGGTTGTAACAAAGGGGCAGCCGCCACAAAGCAAACTATGTCACATTGGCTGAGGGATGCTATTGCCCTGGCCTACGAGGCACGTGGCAAGCTACGTCAGTAGGTATCAGGGCTCACTCTACCAGAGGGTTTGCCTCCTCTAAAGCTTTGGCCAGAGGTGTCCCTCTGCAACAAGTTTGTAATGTGGCGGGCTGGTCCTCTCCTCATACATTCATAAGATTCTATTGTTTGGATGTTCATGCCACTCCAGGCTCTTATGTCCTTGTGTCTACATCACAAGCTCATATCTGAGACCTCTCGCACTCTTGTGAGCACAACTACACAACCATAAGGGGTCCGGACATCCACTGTGCGGCGGTGTGGGTATTCTTGCTCCCAAAGCACTAAATCAGTGCAGCATCAAAGTGTAGCTTTTTGATAGGGAACGTCTTGGGTTACTTAACTGTAACCCCTGTTCCCTGATAAAAGCGGAATGGGATACTGCACTTCATTGCCAGACTGAGGATGCCCCAGGACTGCTCTTCAGACAAAATACCTGATGATGTACCTGTGGCGCATCTATTTATAGCCCCCTATTTATGTCACCGGCAGAGGCTATAAATTCTAGTCAATTTCATTGATGTGTTACACACGTATTCATGGCTGGTCACTCCTAAAGACATTCCCAAAGCACTAAATCAGTGCAGCATCTCGTTCCGCTATTATCAGGGAACAGGGGTTACAGTTAAGTAACCCGAGACATTACAACAGTAACCGAGAAGTTTTTCCTAAAACATTTTGTCCACATATGTGGACAGCGGGACTAAGTGGGAAACTTTATTATGTTTCCAGGAGTGTTGGTTAATCATGTTTTTTAGATGATAGCCAGTAGAGTCCGAAATGGAATGTTTTAGACTGATACCGATTTTAGAGGGGGAAATTTGATCGATTACCGATATGATGGCCGATATAGCTCATTTTTTAGCTGGAATGAAAACAGAACTATTCTGTGTGGATTGTGCTCGATTGTGCACTGATTTGACAATACAAAGGTACTCAGAAGGCTGCTTACTTAAACAAATATTTTTATCAAACAATATTTGCCATTATTATATATTGTCAACAAATTTTAGAAATGAAAACTGAGAAAATAAAGAATAAATAATTATAAAATAAATAGCTAAATAAATACCAGTACTGTATGATTAATATCAGTCAGGTGCTGATCATTTAATTAAAGAATAAATAAAAATAAATAGCTCACGGAAATCCTCCATCTCACAGACACAGCCGTCTTGTTCATGTTGAAGTGAAGATGATGCGATGAGGGACTCAAACTGAGAGCTGGGATTCTGGAGTAGAAGTGTTCAAGGCTGCTCTAAATGATTTTCCACTCTAGGATGTCTCACAGTAGGGCCCACTCAAGGTTTTCTGTGTTCACCAATGAGCACCTCAAATATTAGGTAATCCACCGATGCTGAGTAAAAGTATCTGAATGCACAAAATAAAACATCAGCATGCATGTCACCAGCTTCAACCAGGACATCCAACTGCTTTTTAATGTCAGAGGGTATAAATGATTCCTCCAGCCTGGCCTGCAAGACCTTCATCTACAATGTAAACACTTACATTGTAGATGATGCATGTGCATGTGTTTTGGGTTTAAAATCTAGAAAATTTGTGAAAAATTGTGATGTGTCATCCACACATACCGCAGCATGACCAATACAAAGCAGACATGTGTACTCGTGTGATTCAAGGAAAGTCAAGTGCTGCCTGAATTAATCTGCACTTTGATATCAGCAGCTCATGATGTGTGAATGGTTAGCATGTCTGTTGACCAACTCATACTGGTCACACTTTTATGGTGTTTAGCTTCCCTTTAAAACTATATCAAAATATATTGTCTGAATATTAAGAAGGATTACATCAAGAGGTAGATTGGAATGCAAGTGTGAGGAACTTGATATAAATAAAGTATACTCCTCTCTCTCACTGTTGCTTGTGTGCCAGTGATTACCCCTCAGTGTGCCATTACAACTGGTGCCTGAAACCTGGCTTGCAGTATGAGTCATGATGAAATGCTTTCTATAGTATACAGATATTGGAGTAGGCTATTTGCTACATTAGCCAAAGAGGTTTTGAAGCAGTTTGATATGGTGTCCTCCTCACACTATGTCTGCTCAGTTCAATCAATATCCAAATTACAAACATTGATTAAGGGCTGAGGTCAAGACACAATGAAATTACTCACCACAAGATGCTCCTTTGGATGGTGGGTTAATTAACCAATCATGACTCTTGTTGAGAGTTTCTATGCAAGTTTGGATGCAATCTAATCCATGTGTATTCGAGTGACTCTTTATTATTGGAGCATCTTCTCTCTGCTGATGCTTTGCACAGCTCAGTTTTGTATTGGTGGATCCTTATGAAAATAAATATCTAAATAAATTACTAGACAGATTCCTGACCAATGATTAACAGATCTTAGTTACAATATGCAGTGATAGCATGGGTAATGCAGTCTGTCTACTATGCCTTTTGATAAATGAAAAGCAACTGAGTAGAGGCAGACCACCACAATAATTACAAGTACAAATACATTAGATGTAGTGGAAGTAGAGCAAATAAATACATCTAAGCAAGGATACTTCTTGGAGGACAATTATGTTTCATAGTGAAAGTAAGATGGATGGGATGCAGAAGATCTAGCTGGCCTACCACCTACTTTCGTAGACATGATCAACCAAGCCAGAGCTCCCTCTACCAGGCAACTTTACGCCCTGAAGTGGCGCTTGTTAGCGAATTGGTGTTCTTCCCACACTGAAGATCCACAGAGGTGCGCAGTCAGGTCAGTGCTCTCATTCCTGCAGGAGAGCACTGACCTGACTGCGCACCTCTGTGGATCTTCAGTGCTCTCATTCCTGCAGGAGATGGTGGAGGGGAGGCTGTCCCCCTCCACCTTGAAGGTGTATGTAGCCGCTATCGTGGCCCACCACGACGCAGTAGACGTCAAGTCTTTGGCAAAGTACGACTTAGTTATCAGGTTCCTAAGAGGCGCCCGGAGATTGAATCCCTCCCGGGACAAGCCTGTTACCCTCCTGGGATCTCTCAGTGGTGCTCTCGGGCCTTCAGAGATCCGTCTTTGAGCTGCTAGAATCAGTTCAACTCAAGGCTCTCTCCCTGAAGATGGCCCTCCTGATCGCGCTCACATCCATCAAGAGGGTCGGGGACCTGCAAGCGTTCTCTGTCAGCGACACCTGCCTGGAGTTCGGTCTGGCAGACACTCATGTGATCCTAAGACCAAGACCGGGTTACGTGCCCAAGGTTCCTACGAGTCCCTTCAGAGACCAGGTAGTGAACCTGCAAGCGCTGCCCCAGGAGGAGGCAGACCCAGTCCTTTCGTTGCTTGGACCGCACGCAGAGCTTTAGGTGTTCCGAGTAGCTCTTTGTCTGCTTTGGTGGACAGTGGAAAGGGAACGCTGTCTTCAAACTGAGGCTTTCCCACTGGGTGTTTGATGCCATAGCATGGGTCTATCACTCCCAGGCCGTGCACACTCTACGAGAGGTGTGCGTCCTCGTGGGCACTGGCCAAAGGCGCCTCCCTAGCAGACATATGCAGAACAGCAGGTTTGGCAACACCCAATACCTTTACAAGATTTTAAAATCTCAGGGTTGAGTCGGTTTCGTCCCTATCGTCCGAGCCGATAGAACACGGCAACGCGGTAACAACTGACCGGGTGGACCGCTTGCACCTAGCACCTTTTCCCTCTGCTGAGGTAATACCGTGTGCTCTTATCCCAGGAGATCCCACTAACTCTGGGTTACACCTCCCTAGCCCTCTGGTCCACGAATTCAGTGGATGAATTTGTCGACCAAGACCAATGCAGGTAAACAATTTACCCTGTACTGGAATTAGTGCTCCACAGGACGGGCTCCTATGTGGACTTATCCCCCTGTGTGTATTTTCCGTGGTATGGTCCCCTTGCGAGCGGACCTGCATCTCCCTTGGGCAGTCCTCACGGACCCCAGGTCGCCGTGTTTGTAGCAACTCCTCCCTCCCAATGAGGTAGAATCTACCACCACGCCATTCCCCACATGTGACCTAAAAGCCCATGTGATGTATTCACCACCCTTTACCTCCCCCAGTCTGGGCAGGTGTTGTCTCTGCAGGGTCTTTCCCCCCTGAAAGAATAGGAAAACTGGGAAAGAACGCCTTCCCTGACACGTGTGATAGTGTTAAGATGGCCCCAGTCGCTTTAACTCTATGCGAGAAACATAGAGAGAGAAAAGGTGCATCTGGCGCAGCTTGCTCCCATGCTTGGCATGTCGCCTTGTTCCCCCTATCGGGGTGTAAAGAACCAGAAGGTTTTGCCGATTTTATGGGTTGTTGGGGAAGGGTATGTACAGTTTGACACAGCCTGTCCTTTTGGTACGCAAGCTACCTGCCCGCACCTGTGTCAGCAGCGCACATACACGATTCAGCGCATGGCGTGATTTAAATTGGACCCCTATTGTCACTTCTTCGACACAACGTCAAAGTGAGCAACAGACGGGGAATGTCTTGGTAACTGATGTAACCTCCATTCCCTGATGGAGGGAACGAGACATTGTGTCCTCCCGGCCACGTCGCTGAATCGAACCACTGTTGCGGCTGAACCTCATTGTCGGCTCCTCAGACAAATCCTGAATGAAACAGACGCATTCCCCTCCTTTATTCCCATTATTCCTTTATATATATTCAGATAATTAAAATGCATTACATTCTTGTGGCAGACGAGTTCATCATTGATAAGACAATACAAAATGTGGCTTAAGAATACAATGTACTGTTTACTGCCATATTATTGAACATAAGCCAATCACTGGCATACAGTTCACTGCAATCCATTTAGCAAGTGAATTTGTCAATCAGTTCGAGATTTATTATGAGGGCTTGTTTAAGGACCTGTCAATTTACACCTGCATCAGACATGTTTGTGTAGCATCTCGGGTGCGTTGCATCATAAACATAACTGTTTAGGTCACTGTGTCAAGTTAAATATGGTTTAATACTTAGAACACATCTTGAGATCCCTTAGTTCATGGGATGATTGTTTTCTTCACTGTACAAACTACACGTTGCCACACAGCTGAAATTTCAATTACTGCCCTCTGGAGTAAACGGGTGGTATTACAAGCTTGTTTTTCTCAGGACTCTTCCTTATTACAGTCTGGGGCATTGCGATTAATTGCTTATATTTTTTGAACGCGTTATTTTTAATAAAATTAATCGCACTGAATTAACACATTAAATCGACTGCCTTATATATATATATATATATATATATATATATATATATATATATATATATATATATATATATACTGATCCACAAGCTACAGTGCATTTTATGATTGTATACACTAATTCACAAGTTTGATAATAATAAGACTCTTACAATGGACCAAAAAACAAATTCTAAAAGGACATATAAATTATGATGTATGCTTAATAAAACCTAATGAGACTCAGATCATGCATTAACATCATATCTGTCATAAACAGATTTGTAGCCCAGATATATGAAAGTTATGCACGCATATTCAATATACAATTACACTTTCATGTGTTTACAAATCACCACAAATTGAGGAAAATCCATAATTACAAATTGAAGCAAGCTGTAACACAGTACTTGGAAAATAAAATTTGTCTCTGCAGATCGGATATTAATTTAAAAAAATATCCTTTTATTTTGCTATGTTGACAGGAACAATGTAGATTCTTTATTCCAATTCGATAAGTAGCTAATTAAAATGGTTGACAAAAGACACAAAGAGAAATATCCCCCTCCACATGGGATTTAATTAGATTATTTAATTGGATATGAAGACACTCTCCAGTCTAAGATTGAATGCCTGCAAACATTAGGGATGTGTACAGTGTGGGTAAAGTCAAACTGGATAAGGTAACCAATCTTTCATTTAATTACTCTAATGGCCCAGCTTCTAATTAATGTTAAGGCTGATATGTGATGAGCATATATGGAATGATAATGTACTGTAGTCATTACTGCTCATGAGACCAACTTTACTTTGTGAATTTTCTCTTTTAGTGCACTTTGCTCATTCTCTTTCATCCACACCACATAACACCTGTTTTAAAATAAATACTTGATAATATATTACAAGATATGTTGATAAATAAGTAGGGCTGTCAATCATCTAAAATATTTAAGCATGATTAATCTAATATATAATATATTAATATATTTATATATATTCTCACACCAATATATGTAGGGAATTTGGTTGATTTAGATGTACACAATACAGATTAAAGTCCCGCAATTCTACACCATTATATGTAGGGAAGCAGTATGTGTGAGCTAGGAACTAAATTAAACTGATCTTTTTCTACATTATTACACAAGGAAATTTATAATGGAATTAGTTGCGTTCAACAACCATTTTAAGATAGATAAATGACAAATAACTAGATTATTTGATTAAATAAAATTATCCACCATTAAAGTCATAATACAACATCTCGTTGTATCCGCTCACAGTTTCTACTTTATGGAATTAGCTTTAATAAGGGAATTATGACTAATTCACTTATTGGAGTAATATCATTCTCATGGCTTATTGAAGCCCTTTGAGCAAAAGACTGGAGATGCACTTGCATCTCCTTGCGTTGCGTTCTTTGACGTTTGAAGAAAGTTTGTTCCATTGATGTTTTGGACTCTGATGATCGCGAAAAATAAAGAGTGGATGAAGCAAGCTTCTGCAAGGATGACTTGTGACTCCTGTTAGGTGTATGAACTGTAGAGCAGAGAGTGAGAGTTGTGTGTCTGGAGTTTTCCTTGGACACTACATGGCACGGAGGATCTAGAAGAAGCAAGTGATGCTTCAGCAGAAGAGAGGAAGAGAGAGAAGTCGAGAGCCAAGAAGAGAAAGAGTTCTTCCTATTTGGAGACATTTGTACTGAAATTGACAACATCTCCAAAAGTGTCCTGCGCCAATCAGAAGTGATTTTTCAAAGTCACATGGTCAACTGAATTTTCAGAATTGATTTACGACCCTTTGTTCGGGTGATTCTTGGGACTTCCCGCTCAAAAACAGTGCATGTTTATTTTATATCATGAAATTTTATATCTTGACAACAGTATAAGCGACATGACATTCTTTGTCATAAATATTTTCTACTTAGCCCAGCAAGCGTTTGCATAGTAAATGTGACATTCTTTCATGAATATTATACATGTAACAAAACATGAAATTCCCTGGTGACAAATCATACTGGTTAATTTATTGGTTTTACAACATGGATAATACATTACACTTTATGAGAAACCTGATTATCGGGGTATAATATCCAGTTGATCCAAGTTACCATACAAAATTAAAGATTATAATCATCGATTTGTTAGTTGGAAGTGATTACAAATCATTACACATAATTTAAAAAGATACATCAGGCTATATTCATTAATTTGTTATAAAAGTTAACACAGTTAAAAGCAGTTTTCAGAATTATCTAGCAAGTCTAGGTATTGAGTAAATTAAACTCTGACAAAACTGTGTGTTCTCTGTCTTTTATTGCTTGCAACCTTTGCACTTAGGGCCTCTTTGCAGAGAAGTTCTCAAGTCATGTGTGATCTAGACATGTCTCTTTTGCTAGTTTTATTGGCCAGATGTGAGCATCAGCTAGGTTCCTTGAAGCTTTAGTCGACAGATTCTTTTAATTTTGTTGAGGAATTCCAGAATTTAAGGGTGTTGGTTTTTCCTAGATTTAAATCTTATTGCTGCAATTCTTCTGCATGAATAATCCTACAAAGGAAAGAAAACAAAATGATATATGTATTTATAGAGTTTGGCAATTAGTGTGGATGACACTAATAGTGGCATATATGTGCATATCTACTGTTAATAATGACACTGGACTAAGATTAATACAAAAATATTCTTTATATTTATAAAATTGCTTCAAAAAGCACAGGTAATGCAAACACTGAACTGCATGCAAATATGCAATAATCCAGTAATAAACTCACTTTCCTTACACTTTAAAAACATAAATTTACATGCAGGGTTGGGAGGGTTGAAATGTATTCCACAAAAGATTACAGAATACATGCTGTAAAATGTAATGTGTAATGTATTCCGTTAGATTACTCAAAGTCAGTAACATATTCTAAATACTTTGGATTACTTCTTCAGCACTGGTAGATTTTTTTCACTTGTTTTGACTATAAAAACTCTGCTAGTACAGTAAGACAAAATACACGTTAAAAATACATTGTTTGAAAAAACTAAATATCTTATGCAGATTTGTTTCTAATATAAGATAAATCAAATTGATCTATTTTTAATGAATTTTAGTTCCCCCCTAGTTGTGTCGAATGAAGTGACACAAGGGTTCTTCCTGTGATGCCAAACGTACCTCTGAAACTGAGAAAAGGCCAATGTCAAGTTGGCAGACATAATTTGCCTGCCCTGCCCCGGACATACGGGTATAAAGGGAAGCGGGGCAGCGAGTGCCAGTCAGGATTTTGCACTGAGGAGCTAAAAATAAGGTCCGTTTACAGTGGTAGGTCTAGTGCTGTGGCAGGAGGGACACAACGTCTTGTTCCTTCCCTCGGGGAACGGAGGTTACAACAGTAACCATGACGTTCCCCTTCTGTCACTCACTCAACCTCTACTGGCAATAAGCACTGCTGTTGGATCTACGACGCATTTCCAGCTGGCGTTCTCTCTCTCTGCACGCTGTGCAGTCTACGCCCCTGGACACTTCAACAGCGCTTTCATTGCCTGAGTGTTTGTCCTCCTAAAAATAGTTTATTTCCTCTAAAAGAGTTCCCACTCACAAAAGAGCAATACACAGCAGGCGTTTCCGCCTCTGTGTAGTTCCTGGATGCGGTTGATTTCTCTCCACTTCTGACGGTCATTAAAGCTGCCTCACATGCCTGGGCTGCAATCACACGCAGGCAGTGTTTTATGAATGGTTCATGTTCTCAGTGTGAGAACATAGCCATGGCAACATTGCGAACGCGGCTTTCTTTTCATGAGAGAAAGCCACTTCAGCCACCCCACGCATCGTTCCTTCTTCCCACGGGATTGAGGACGACCCGGCTGGTAATGAAGTCGATTTTGTGATGATGACGGGCTCGGTTTCGCCGGGTAAATCCCCACGAACCACCCAGGCATGCTTGCTTGCTTCTGTCCGAGCTCGTGTGAGTGCAGCTCGCCTCGCGGCCACCCGGCATTCTCCCTTGAGCCCCCGGAATTGGATGATGACATCACCGCTGCATCAGAGAGCGTCACATCGGCGTCTGATGCTGATGACTCGTCTGGGCTGCCACCTTTGGGTCTGCTCGCCCAGTCTGAGGCTGACTCGCAGATGTCAGCTATGCTTTCCCAGGCGGCTCATGGGTACACAGAGGTCCCCCAGGTGGACAGATCCACTTGTGTCCCAAGAACGGCGCCACCTGGCGGGACCGTCTGACTCAGCTATGCTATTCAGTTCACCCTGCTCCCACCTTGTTTCATCGGTGTTCGCTCCACTTCCGTGTGCGGCGTGAAAGTCAGCGCCTTACGAGCAGAGATCACGACCCTGCTCCTCAATGATGCGATAGAGCCCTTCTCTCCAGCCGAGATGGAGAAGGGTTTCTACAGCTCTTACTTCATTGTACCCAAAAAAGTGAGGGCCAGTGGCGCTGTAGACTTTCGAGACCAGTGATGAAGTCATTCTACAGGCTCTGGAGGGGAGTACCGGGCGGTCCCACCAGGTAGCAGCGTTCTCGGACACAAGTGGATCTGTCCACCTGGGGGACCTCCGTGTATCCATGGGCCGCCCTGCCATCCAGGGTAGTGAGCACGGACGAGCAGAGGGGTCGATTCCGGGCAGGAAAAGGTGCCCTCCACAATCACGTCAGCTCATCTTGCACTTCCGGGAAGAAGTGCCCCTGCAGCTAAACAACAGGTAGCTCCACCTCAACCCGGGCCCAGCTCTAAGCCCCAATGTCGAGCATCTTGCAGGCGGCGTACGCCCCCATCTCCAGGACCCCTTTCAGGACCAGGAAAGCTCCGAAGCACTCCTAAGACGGGCGACCCAGGCAGTCAGACATTCGCTTCGGAGCTGGTGCCAAGATCACTCCGTCCCCCAGGGGAGGGCCAGGAGGAGAATCCTTGTTTCATTTGCCGCACTGCCTTCGGGCTGCGGCACCCACATTCTCAATAAAGAGCGATTTCCTCACTCCCTTGGTCATCCAGCCAGTGATCTCATGGCACCCTGGCCCCAAAACTGTACAGTCCTGGCTCTCCGGGCGCAGCTCCCTCGCCTCCGGCCCCACGACTGCTCAGCCCTGGCAGGCCAGTGCTGACGAGTTCCAAAGACGCCTCTCTAGGACCTCTTCCTCAGTCTCTAACCCGCCCCTTGCCGGGTGCCGGTAAGTGCTTTGAGACTTTTCTCAGCACCCAAGCCTCGGTACACTCTTCTGCCGCCCGACGTGCTATTACCTGCCCCCCCACCCCCCCCCACCCCAAGCGCTTGTGAACCTGCAAGCGCTGCCTCAGGAGGAGGCAGACCTAGCCCTCTTGTTGCTGTGTGCGGTACGTGCTTTGCGGATCTATTTGGACCGCACGCAGAGCTTTAGATGTTCTGAGCAGCTCTTAGTCTGCTTTGGCGGACAGCGGAAAGGGAATGCCGTCTCCAAACAGAGTTTAGCTCACTGGGTCTTTGATGCTATTTATTTTGCTTATCACACCCAGGCTGTGCCCGCCCCCTTGCAGGTTCGAGCACACTCTACGAGAAGTGTGGCATCCTCGTGGGCACTGGCCCATGGCACCTCCTTAACAGACATCTGTAGAGCAGCGGGCTGGGCAACACCCGGGGAAACACACAAACTTACTTAAAACGTACTTCTCTGTCTGCTCGTATGAATGTAACACATCATAAGAAAGTGTTTCACCACAGTTCAAATGCACTTTGGGTCGCATCATTTATATGTATAAATGTTTTCCATCTGAAATGACTAAGTTTTAAATAAAACAAATGTCAATAAAATGCAAATAAATCTCTTCAGTAATCAAAATACTTTTTGAATGTAACTGTATTCTAATTACCAATTATTTAAATTGTAATTGTAGTGGAATACAGTTACTTATATTTTGTATTTTAAATACATAATCCCCATTACATGTATTCTGTTACTCCCCAACCTGCTTTCCTGCTTACATGGTGAATATGGACCTGTACGCCTTCACTGGTTTTTGCAATAACATTTTTATGACAGACATTTGTTTCACTCTTTGTGCTTTAATGATAATTAAATTTCACCTGCAAAAAATAATGCAAATTATTTGTATTTGAGTTTGATCTATTGGGTTTGTATCTGGGTTTGATTTATTAATACATTTATGCTCAGGGGTAGGGTACAGTTTTCAGGATCCCTATCAACCGTCTGAATGGGGACTCCCCCTTGAACATAGCTACTGTATCTGCTTTGATTCTTGCACTGTGGCACTCTTTGACAATGAGCAAAGCTGACAGTGGTTTGCACAGTTTGTAAAGCTTATGTTTAATATTCCAAAATTTGTGTGTTTGAACCCCACACACCGGGGTTAGACTTAAAGTTGCAATTCTGTTGTCCTGGAACTCGTTGCATTGTGCTTGGCCCAGTGTGTGTGTTGACTGTGCTTGGCACCCATCAGCTGTTTGCAGCTATAATTTAAAATTCGAATTATTGTGAAGATGAGAAAACCAGAAACATAAGCATCTGACGGGCCACCTACTCAAACCTAAATGTCCAAATGAATAGTTTAGAGAGGTCATTCCAAAGTATTAAGTCACTGTCGAGCATAATCTCCAGAGAGAGGAAATAGATCTGTCTTGTAGGACCTTGACAGCGTGACTTCCTGCACAAGTAGGCGGTGTGAAGTGAGCTGAGACTGTCTTAACTGGCCTCTCCAGATGATGCCTGTATCAGTTGCATCCCAGCAACTTCTGTCTGAAGTCTCATTTTGAAGGGCCAGAAAAGGAGAGGAATAAAATGTGTTTGTTTCTCCTCTCCCAATTGGAAAGTACAGTCCTTACATATCCCTGTTGTGCTTCATAGATCACTGACTCTGATCACTCATCAAGTGGCAACAAGAGCTGTTGAATGCACCAGTCAAAAAAAAAAAAAGAGAGAAAAAAACGAATAACACAATAACACAATAAATAAACACAATAAACATATTTTGTAACTCCTATTTAATTAGTTAAGTTACAATTTTAACAATTAAGTTGTTAAAGTTAAACACAGAATGTTAATTTATTTGCCTCACCAGTGGATTATGCTGTTTTAAAAGACAGTTTTCATAAACCTTAAGTGAAAAGCTTATTTGTTCAAAATGCCATAAACATATTGTTCAATATTCATGTTAACTATTGTGTTAAGCTTAGCATCAGTTCAGGCAGGTCATGTGAGTCAAACTCGCAATCAGCTGATGCTCATGATGTCTACCAATACGATTCAAATGCTTATCAGAGCAATCCTATTTAAGTCATCAAGTTATTAATTGCCTCAGCTGCCTTTACACTGCATGGATGCAAGCTGCACTTAACACCCTCCTCCATCCCCAGCTCCACTTCTTGTATGCTAGCTTTGAATTTATTTTTCTCTACATCTGTCTTGTGTTCTGTGTTCTTAGACTGCAATTGTTTGCCTATTTGGAATTTCTATCTTCAATTTGTCATTGTGCCTTTTTATTTATTTATTTATTTATTCTTGATATTCAGTTTTTTAAGTGTCCATTTAATCGATTATGCAATTAAGTATTGCACAATGTTGCACTGTCAGAATGTTAAAAATGTAACAATGTTTAAGTACAGTGTATGCTGATGGTTTCTACTTGGCTTCACGGAAAAGAAAATAGTGAAGAAATAGAGTTTGTGAGAACAGATCTTCAGAATATGTTTTCTCCTATAAAAATCTAATTTGCTTAATTTTTTTTTCATATCTGAACTGTCATTCTTCAAAATGTTTTTTGTTCAGCTCTCGTCCTTTTGTGATCGCAATAGAAACTTGGCTTCTGATGGCTGCACGTCCAGGAGGGATCAATGGAGAGATAGATATCATGAGAGACCTCACAGTAGTTTTAAAATATCCTTTACTCAGGTAATGCCATTATCTGTTTAGTACATCTTAAAGACTTTATAAGATAACTTGTGCTTAAAAATAAGACATATCTTCTTGAATACATGGTTATTAGTACAAGAGAATTGGCCATATGGCTCCACTTGACAATATCTATATTAACTTTCATAGTGAAAACAGGTTGTCAAACAATGCAATCTTCTTACATATTTGCATTTCTCTGTGTCAGAGAAATCTTGTACCCACCTGACTTTAGATTACAAACTCATTCTGCAGTTCAGGCTGAGTGCATTTCAATTTAGAGTCTCAATTATTGATCTAAAAAGAACAGAACCAGTTCCCTGACAGAGTCCTCCATCCTCTAAGTTACAAATTGTCAAATTGAGTGGCCTTTTTTTTCCTTGTGTCAATAACCTTCCAAAACATATACATTACAGCCTGATCCTTCAGGAAAGAATCAATCAGTTCATGTGTGAAAGCTTTCTGTATGCAGATCACCCTTTTGTTGGTCAAAGTCTAAATGCCTCATAGTTTTTTTGTTTTGTTTTGTTTTTTTTTTTATCCATTGTTGTGTGTGGCGGATTTGACACGTCATCCATAACAGAGGTGCTCAAGCACAGAACTGGTCTTGAGGTCTGAGATCCCCCTTGGACCATTGACTTAAGTAAGAAAAAAAGAAAAAAAAGAAACAATAATTGGTATAGGAATGATTAAATCACTGGCATGTGGGAAGCCAACTGTTATGTATCCTTGGGATATGATTGGCAGGCCTAGATGAACAAACTCATCCTTAACTTACATTTGGAACTTCTTTTCTGGTGCATGAGCTGGGACATCAAAGGCACCAGATATGGGAAAATATAAGTTCATTTCACACTTTGAAGGCCCTCCAAAAGAAAATCGGTCACTTGAAAAACATCTATTACATGATGAAATACATGCAATCTATATGTGGCATACAAAAATAAATAAATAAAATGTCAGAATGTGGTAACTTTGCAGTGGCATTCAATGGAGAAAGATGCATTTTGCCAAAGGAATGGTGTGGTAAAGGCATCTACAAGAATGGTCTAATTGGACAATGCCAACTAGCCGAAGTTTGACACTGTGTAACTGCAACCTTGTTGCCATAATAACCATTAAAAGTTACATCAGCTATTGGTTTATCACTGATCATACAAATGCTATGTGTCTTTGGCCAGCCAGTAATTGATAAAGCTCAGAGTGTGTGAGAATGCTGTAATGTTTGTAAGAGCCTTAATTGGAAGTCCACAAATGGGCAAGTGAGAACTGTCTGAACTCGGGATGTCCCGATACAATTTTTTAGAGAACGAGTACCGATACTTTCTAACAGATACTGGCCAATACCAAGTCTGTTTTTTTTTTTTTTTTTTTTTGTTATATTTTTTCTGAACTCCATATCAACAGATTTTATCATCTAAACTGTCTTAACTGGCCTCTTCAGATGATGCCTGTATCAGTTGCATCCCAGCAACTTCTGTCTGCAGTCTCATTTTGAAGGGCCAGAAAAGGAGAGGAATAAAATGTGTTTGTTTCTCCCCTCCCAATTGGAAAGTACAGTCCTTACATATCCCTGTTGTGCTTCATAGATCACTGACTCTGATCATTCATCAAGTGGCAACAAGAGCTGTTGAATGTGCCAGTCAGAAAAAAAAGAGAAAAAATGAATAACACAATAAATAAACACAATAAACATATTTTGTAACTCCTATTTAATTAGTTAAGTTACAACTTTAACAATTAAGTTGTTAAAGTTAAAAACAGACTGTTAATTTATTTACCTCATCAGTGGATTATGCTGTTTTAAAAGACAGTTTTCATAAACCTTAAGTGAAAAGCTTATTTGTTCAAAATGCCATAAACATATTGTTCAATATTCATGTTAACTATTGTGTTAAGCTTAGCATCAGTTCAGGCAGGTCATGTGAGTCAAACTCGCAATCAGCTGATGCTCATGAGCATCATACTATATATATATGTGTGTGTATATATATATATACACACTATACTATACATATATATATACATATTATATACATACTATATATATATGTGTGTGTATACCACAGTTAGGTTCAGTCCTCAAATCTTATTTACAATAGACATTCCATGAGCACTGACGGTGTGACAGCATCAGCACTCAGACGCTTCACTGTGTTTATCACTGTGTTAGTGCTGTTCTAAACTAAAGTGTAAGCGTAGTGCATATGTGTTAGGAGTTACTGTCTTTATTTTTAAAATTACATGTTAGCCAGCAGGTGGTGGGAAAAGATCATTTTTGTGTGTAATATGAGCCAGTTGGTGACATAAAGTGAATCTGTTAATCATTGTTTACATAGAACAGTTCTCTGTGAGTTTCCACAAAGGATACATACTGTTTAATATGTCAGAGGACATCGCTGTTTCTATAGTGAATGATATTTGTGCACCGGGTACCCCGAAATAGAGAGGAATACCCCACTTGGACATCTATATTCCACTGAGTATGCTGACCTTCAGAAAGCTGTAAGCATCTCTGATTGGGTGTGGCAACAGGTAATCGCACACGCTACATCTTTCTCTCTCTCTCTCTCTCTCTCTCTCTCATACACACACACACACACATCCATCCGTCTATCCTTGTTTATCATGAACCAGCAATGGCAGAGTCTGATCAGTCACGTAATAAAGTAGTTCCATGCACAAATGCATTTTTTTTTGACCTTGCTCAGTTTTTCCTAATTTTTTAAAATGTACATGTAACAATGTATGTATATATATATATATATATATATATATATATATATATATATATATATATATATATATATATATACATACATACAGGAACCTCACAGCACCATCAAAAATATATCAGTGGAGTTATATTTTGTCAAATAAAGTGCTGCATAACAGAGCATCACAGGTGTGAGATATTGCTTAAATATAGTACAATTATCATTGATGTATTATTATTATTATTAGTATTAGTAGTAGTAGTAACACAGTGAATATTACATAACTTTACAATATTTATATATTTCTGTCAAACCTTTTTTGAATTAAAGTTAGCTTTTATTTTGACAGAGCTTTTATTTTTAAGTGTTTCTGTGTGATGACGGCAGCTTTTCAGTCTGGAAAAGTTGGGGGCTGCGTGACTCAAAGTGATTATTAAACTACAAAAGCTAATTATTTAATTAAATAAGACTGTACTCTGTATGTGCCTCACACTACAAAGTGAATTTGCACTCTGTTCGCTGTCATCTGCTACAAACAGAGCGATGCTTGTGGCGGAGCTTTAAAATGTAGGTGCATTGCAGCTGGCGTTGGAATAGCACTGTCTTCACACGTACTGTACACTGGTGCTCTGCTCATATTCGAAGCGGGCTGCACATTGAAAGAAACTATATATTTATAAATTGCAGCTTTAAGGTTATATAATCTCACTATGACATAACGTGACTAGAATTTGTGCCCCGATTGTATACATAATGACATTTGTATGTCACATGGTATCGGTGCATTTTTACGATCACAAGTACAAGAACATGAATGTGGTATCGGACCCGATACCGATACTGGCCTAGTGAGATTATTTAACCACAAAAGCAGCAATTTAATGAGATAAACATTTAGTTTACTTTCAATGTGCTGCACGCTTCGAATGTGAACAGAGCACCATTGTATGTGTGAAGACAATTTTGTGCTGACACCAGCTGTAACGCACATAGCCTACCTTTTAAAGATCCGCCTTGGCTCATACAGGAAAACCATCACTCTGTTTGTAGTATTTCTAGTCTGAACCATCAGTCATCTTAGAAATGAATTAGGTGTAACTGACTTAGGGGTCACAAGGTTAATTGCACTTTGAATCTGTCCCATTTAGAAATTTAGCAATGACCCAGCAGTCTCCCGACACACCCAGTTACTTTTGCAAAATGTCTAGCGGTATCGTTCATGCAGAGTCCGTCTTTCTGTAATTAATTAATTAGTGAAAGAGTGTTATTCATTTGTTTTGCAAGGTTTTTAAAGTGTAGAAAGTGATCCATTGTGCTGGCAAAATGTTGTACCCTCATATCCGCTTACTATGAATCTTACACAGGAGCATTCTCCCTGCTTTGGGCAGCAGCCATCATTGTGATATTGTAATCCAAATTAGTTGGCAATGCAGTGCTTTTGGACAGATTAATATAGTTTAGCATGCTGTTTCATTAAAGTGTATTGTATTAAATTATATAACAGGGACACAAAATTGCATCATACTGTGACTTATCCCGTAAAGGGAAGTTGTTGCTAAATTCTAAGACAGGGAAAATAAGATTCTTTCGATTTTTGAGAATTCTGCTAAAAAATGACAAATTGACTCAGTGCATCCCATTCCATTTAAATGGGAATCAATCACTCTTTAACGTGTGTAACATTTGAATGTCTTTGGGGTGTTTCCCTGAGTGTTACATGAGGCAAGCAAATTGGTGGTTGACATTTTATGATTTTGATGGTCGAAGTGTAAATGTTAGGTTTACGTCAGCACCAGACTGAGTCTCTCTGAAGAGACACGATCAACAAGTTGGACTGTTTGCCTTACCACATAAGGCTACAATGTGGAACAATTGTGCATTTGGCAGTACCCACAGAACATGTTTATAGTGTTATTGAGTGAATAGCCACCAGAGAGAGCATTTTTTCTCTATATATTATTGGGAAGAATGTGTGCTTGTGCTTGCTTGCTGGGAAAGCAATTCATATTGTAATTATTCTGTTTTTCATTGCATTCTGTCATGGCAGACGATGAATGGCAATACTGCAGTAGTATTACTATCATTTCCCCCTTGTAAATTGCTTTGAGAAAGATGAATGTTTGGATATATGTATGAGACATGGATTTTATTCATGTAGAAATAATGTGAAAGAATATTAAATGAGCAAATGTCAATCTGCCTTACTAAAATATCCCTCAAACTATACTTTGTGAATGCAGCAGTCACCTATATTTTCACCAAGCACAGATTTTATGCTATAGCTCTAGTGAATCATTGAGAGAAGTGTTAGTAGCATAAAACCGCAGTCAGATTTATACAATTTCCTTGAATAGAACCTGTGGAAAAGACAGGAACATTGACAATAACATGATGAAGTTAATGTCAGTGAATAATGTTGTCCACAGGAAGTTATAGTCAATGGACAAATTACTTTCACAAGTTCTGCCCCATTATGTCAGGCCCAGTTTTACATCTCTAAGTTAATGAGGCAAAATGAGGCAGCTCTGAAAGGGTCCATACTAATACCAGCTGGGCAGTGCAGCTAATATGTTCAGAAACCTGTTCATGACCAAGGCTGCTAGGGCAAATTACAGTTTACAAGCTGCTATTTTTTTTTTTTTCATTTTGAGTTATGTGGGGAAATAGCAACAAAACACAACCCATTAAGCTTTTGGAAGATGAAACACTTATGTGCACAGAAATAGTTCCCTCACAAACTTTTCACCAAATTCACAACAGGTGTACACACATACATTTGTTATTACCCCTGTTCCAATGTCGTTGAAGAAGTGTTCTCCCGTATTTAGTAAATTGCATAAAATTCGACCAGTCTATCTCGGAAAAGAGCAACATGGAAAGATCTCTGAGTAAAGCCAAGTGTACAGTACCATCCTCAAATCCATTTGACACATAATAAATCCACTTTTATACAGGGCTAGACTACACATGATTGGCTGCATTGTAATTCATACACCTATTTCAAATCAAGCAACAATGCACAGTATTTAGTGTTTAGACATTTTGGCATTTTATTGTAAATTTAGAATAAATATAAATGGCAAACTTATTTTTGAATCATAGCTCTGCATGTGTTTGCACATAGGTTTTATGCACAAATTAATTACAATAAATACAATTAATATCAATCTTCTCATTAAATAGTTGTAGATGGATTTCTATCAGCATATTTTATGTGGATTTTGGAATAGCCTATCACATAAAAATATTCTAATGGAAACACTAGGATGTGAATAAAATTGCTCAAGGTAGACATTTTTTTTTTCTTTCTCTCTTTTCAATAAGACTGTGCATGCAAACATTTAACCCTTAAATGCATGGGAATTTCTCCAAACACTCTTACATGTCCGGGTCTTTAGAACATTATATCTACTACAAATGGATCTACAAAATGTCTGGATAGTATAACATTTTCAAAACATTTTCAAGACAATTAGAAAATAATTGAATAAAATATATTTTGATGTTTTATTTTTTATATATCAAAGATATGCAGTATGCACATTTTATGTGTAGATTATGTGTTATGTGTAGCTCAAAATCTGTTGTTTCTTCATCAAATAGTAATGTAATATAAATCAAGTCAATCACTGAAAAAACAGTGCCACCTTGAGTGAGAAAAAGCATACATGATATGTATAGACACGCATATGGGATACTGCTAAATTGTTGATAATTTAACCATTATTGATAATTCAATGTTTTTTCACATTTTAGATTAATAGTCATCAAAACTATGGAATAAAATAAATGAAACTATGGGAATTGTGTTGTAATTGTGACTAAACAAAATCCGTAATGTTATATTTTAGCATCTTCAAAGTCACCCTTTGCCTAGAAATGTACTCTTGGCATTTTCTCAACCAACTTCTTGAGGTATCACACTGGGATGCTTTTTAAACCGTATTGAAGGTGTTCCCATCTATGTTGGGCACTTATTGGTTGTTTTTCTTTATTATTTTGTCCAAGTCATCAATTTCAAAAATGTATTTTTTTAATTACATTTTAGTTCTATAATGAAATTAAAGTAATATGGTGGCACAATTATATTTATGTCTACAAAACTAATTTAAAACATTTAAGCATACTCCTTCAGATCAAAAGATTTTTAAGATCATGACCGATAGTGTGTGTGTGTGTATATATATATATATATATATATTCTGGTCATTTTAATAAATTCAACTCAGAAATTGAATGGAATTTCAGTGTCACCTGCTTTTCAATATATCAATGAAGTTGAGTTTCCTGACAATTCTTGACATTTTGAGTCATGATCATGTAGGATAATAGGCATTCATTTTCAAAATTCAAATTCTTGCTCATTATTTAGCCCAATCCAATGACCATACATACCTGTACGCTTTGCTATTAAGGTGGTCCATCATTGAAATTATTATTATTTTTTTTTTCATAAATATACTGTTCATAAAAAAATACATATTTCTTTTTCAGTTTACAATACAGTCAACTGTTTTGTTAAGCACCCCAATATCCTCACATAGCCTTATGCATTGACAGATAGCTTATAAGCGGCTTATTAGCAGTGCACCTGGTTGCATGCATTCAAATTTTGGCATCCTATTAATTGTTGCCCAGAACCTGAACTGATGTGAACATCAATACATTCATGTCAGTTTTTACCATAAATCTAGAGAAGCGCAGTCTGATCTTCACATTTATGCACAGGGAACAGCTTTATTACCATTTACATAGAGACAACACATTGATTACAGGGTTCAGGAATTATTGAATCCACTGATGAGCTGGCAGAGGGAGAGAGACGCATTAGGGGCCCACATCTTTGTGTCCATTAGCCTGTAAATCTGCTTTATTCCGGCAGCAAGCATTTTTCTCCCTCTTTCCTTTTCTCTACACTCATAAATGCAGAGCGGCGCATTTCAGCCTACATAATGGGTTTGACGACAATAAAAGTTTCATCAGCTTCCATCATGGTCAATTCAATAGAGAATATTATTGGTAAATTTTTTGTTTTCAATTTCAGTTATGATGCCATTACATTCAAAAGGCCAGAAAACGGACCATGCTCTGATCCAGTGTGCCTGCAGAGGCTCTGCCAGTATAGGCACCTATCCATTGCTCTGAACTGCCATTAAAATCAACTGGTGGCCAAGGAGTGCCTTTTAGCCCCAGCTAATGGAAAGCCAGACAGAGTAAGATGGACACTCTTAATGATTGTAAAGCCAGCTCTTGTAAAATAGCTCATAAATCATTTTCTGCTGTGATAAATACACCTGTAAAACATCTTTGTATGGTTAACAATGGTGGTTTTCATAAAGTCTCACCTAACAGAGTCCTGCACTTCAGGAGACTGTTTTAACTCCTGCACATTGTGGAGCTGCACTCAAGACTGGTCAGCAGAGCCTAATAGTTCTTGTAAGTCACATCCAAAGAGAAACATTGCTTCACAGAATCTTTAAAATACTTCAGGAATATGCAATAATTAGGTAGCCAATTTTCTTTTTGCTTCAAACTTTTATTTGCTGCCAAGACAGGATGAACAAAGGTGTTGTAAAAGTTACCAAATGTGTTTGGAAAATTGGGGATGTAATGAT
The DNA here is from genome assembly GCA_032164185.1 of Moxostoma hubbsi. Classification (NCBI taxonomy): domain Eukaryota; kingdom Metazoa; phylum Chordata; class Actinopteri; order Cypriniformes; family Catostomidae; genus Moxostoma; species Moxostoma hubbsi. The sequence goes on from JAVLUX010000010.1 coordinate 18,686,369, forward strand.
GTTTTCCAACAAACTTTTACTGAAGGGTCTATTATAGAATAGTTTTTTTTGCAAAACTGTAGCTTGAGAGAAAACTATTTTGCAGCTTTGATTGAAATGTTATTGAAAGCTTCTATCTGAACTTAATTGCTGAATATGCTGGCACACTGCATATTAAGCAATGAAAAAAATCACTGATTAATTAACTTAGCTCAATGTTGATGCATGCTTTACTTAACAATATTGTGAGATTCATCTTGAAGTCTTGTTTTAAGATTTATTTATGCAGTTATTTGTATTTTGATGAAATAGCAACAAGTCAGCTTAGGCTAATCATGAAATACAGTTTTGCAACCCATAGGCCTGGAATACATACTATACTTCTATCAGGAAGTCATTTGATGAATATAAAACAGAAAAGTAATGTTTCTCTGGCGTAGGCCCCGTCTGGCAGTCCGAAAAAGTTGTACTTGGGAACAGTCATATCTTGCCGGAGATAAGAGGGAGGGGCGAGGAGCCTACCCCTATGCAGGACGGGACTCAACTGGTGGTGGTGGACTGGCGGAGGTTGCCGTGTTAGCACACTAACATGACAACTGTACTGAAACAGCAATGAGGTGGATTGTGAACAGACTTATAAAGCAATGGCTTACATGTGATTGGCTGGGAATTACCCAGCTAATGGTGCAATGATGTACAGCTGCTAGTCTTCCTGCTAGAACTACGCCTATCTGTCACTCACTAGATGTTGTGTTGTAGTGACACTAGGGGTCACTCTTGAGAGCCAGAGACATCTCTGATCTTTGATAAAAGGCTAATGGGAATTGGCGAGTGGAATTTGCATGCCACTCTCCTGGACATACGAGTATAAAGGAGGGGGCGTGCATACCGCGCATTTAGATTTTCTCTTTGGAGCCGTGCGGTAACTACATTTACATTTATTCATTTGGCAGACACTTTTATCCAAAGCGACTTACAGAGCCCTTATTACAGGGCTCTGTTATTACAGGGACAATCCCCCCCAAGTGCCTTGCTCAAGAGCACAATGGTGGTGGCCGTGGGGTTCGAACCAGCAACCTTCTGATTAACAGCCCTGTGCTCTAGCCACTACACCACCACCACCTCTATAACTATTTAATTGAGAAATAAGCTAGCTGAATTCCCACTGCTTCCAGTCACATTTGCTGGATCCTTACAGCGCATTACAGTGGCTTTCTCCTCTCTTTGCATGGGTGCACTGCTGAGATCGTCCCTGGGTGCTTCAGCAGATCACTTAGAGTGTATTCCAAAAGAGTATTTTCCTTCTAAAAGAGTATATTCCTAAAGAGCGGCACTCATCGGAACGTCTTTTTAAAAACGGAACTTTTTAAAGATGCCCTTCCGATTGTGTGTTATTCCTGGATGCGGTCGTTATCTCTCGCCTTCAGACGGCCACGATCGCTGTATTTCATGCCTGGGAACTGCCCACACCGAGACATCTTTCGTGGATGCATCATGTCCTCATTGTGAGGATATGACCATAGCAACGTTGCAGTCGAGGCTCGCTTTTGTAAGAAAAGCCCCAGCGGCTCCCTGCCATTGACATCTTCTTCGGTGCACGCAACACAGCCACGCCCTGCCCCAGTTCCTTTCTTCCCGGAAGTGCATGAGGAGCTGACAAGATTGTGGACGGCACCTTTTACTGCCCAGTCCCGATCTTTCAACTCCCTTGCCCTCACTACCCTCAATGGTGGGTCGGCCAAAGGCTACTCGGCAATGCCCAAAGTAGATAAGGCACTCGTGGTGCACCTATTCCCGCAGAGCGCCGCCACCTGGTGTGGGCGCCCGAAGATCCCGTCTAGAGCCTGTTGGTTTACGTCGTCCCTGGCGGCAAAAGCCTACGGTGCCGCTGGACACACTGCCTCCGCCCTGCATGCCATGGCTCTCCTGCAAGTCCACCAATCCAAGGTGCTCAAAGAGCCGCACAAGGGTAGTTCCACAAACCCTTCCTTTGGTTTGCATTCGAGGGCCGAGAGTACCAGTACAAAGTCCTCCTTTTCGGCCTGTACTTGTCTCTTCGTATCTTCATGAAGGTCGCAGAGCCTGCCATTGCCCAGTTAAGGGAAGTGGTCATTCGTATTCTAAACTGAAAACAATGAAACAATTTCAGAGGCTCCTGGGGCATATGGCTTCCTCTGCGGTGGCCACACCGCTCGAGTTGATGATATCAAGACCCCTTCATCACTGGCTCTGGGCTCGAGTCCTGAGATGGACATGGTGCTGCGGAACACATTGCTTGGCCATCACACCAATCTGTCACCGCCTTTTCAGCCCTTGGAACGAACTTGCATTTCTAAGGACAGGGGTTCCCCTAGTACAGGTCTCCAGGCACGTCATGGTTATGATCAACACTTCTAACACAGGCCGGGGCACGTATGCAACGGGAACACAGCAGCCGGCCCCTGGACGGGCCCACGGCTGCAATGCCACATCAACTGCCTCAAGTTGTTGGCAATACAGCTCACCATTCGGAGGTTCCGGCCATTGATCCAGGGCAAGCGCTTGCTTCTCCGAACAGACAACACAGCCTCGGTAGCATATATCAACCTCCAGGGCGGTTTACGCTCCCCTTGCCTGCCGTCTCCTCCTCTGGAGTCAGCAGCACCTCAAGTCGCTGCAAGCCACTCACATTCTGGGCGTCCTCAACACCGCAGTGGATGTGCTGTAATAGCAGGTTACCCTCAGGTGGTCCAGCTGATCGGGAGTCGATATGGGCAGGCACAGGTAGACCTGTTCGCCTCCCCAGAATCCTCCCATTGCCCGCTCTGGTACGCCCTGACTGAGGCAACCCTCAGTATAGATGTGCTGACACACAGCTGGCTGCCTGGACTACTGACACTGGTGTCCCGATTTCTCTCTTTTTCTGGGGAGAAAAAGAAAAAAGAGAGAAGAGGAACGACTCGGCTAGTCTGTCCCTATCCTTTGGGTAGTCGACTTGTCCCCAAAGGGCTGTTCGACAGTCTAGCGTCAGGGGAGGTTAAGTGCCGGCCCAGTGCACTGGCTATGCGTTATCCATGTAACACAGTTCAGCTAGTTGTGGCATTTTTATAGGGGAACTCTAGTGTCACTACATCGCCACAACGTTGAGTGAGTGACAGATAGGCAATGTCCTGGTTACTTCCATAATTTCCATTCCCTGATGGAGGGACACAATGCTGAAATACCCGCTGAAATGGCCGGGACCTTATTCTCGGCTCCTCAGCACAAAATCAGAATGAGTGGTATGCACGCCCCCTCCTTTATACTCTTATGTCCGGGGGCTTGGCATGCAAATACCACTCACCAATTCCAAAGATAAGCGGTGTCTCGGGCTCTCAAGCGCGACCCCTAGTGTCACTACATTGACGGAAGTAACCATGACGTTCTCTGGCAGTGGCTTAGTAAAGGAGTGTAAACAAAATCCATTGTGTACTATAAGCAATGATAGTGGCTTGGCTTGTCAGAAGTCAATCTGGGGAAAGATTCAAAGAATTCAAACAGTCCAATTTCGCTAAATTACCAAACTACCAGCCAGCAGTTTAATTAATCTGTCATTGAGAAACAGTGTGCTCCTGCTGTCTTTCTGCTCTGGCACAGTTTTGTTTTGCTGTAAATGTTAGTCATTACTATGAAAGACAAGGACATACAGTGCATTCATAAAGTATTTAGATCCCTTCATTTTGTTATGTTGCAGCCTTATGCTAAAAAAGCTTTACATTATAATTTTTTGCACATCAATCTACACTCCATATACCATAATGTCATAACAAAAAAATCATTTTTGATAACATTGCAAATGTATTAAAAATAAAAAATAAACTGAAAAATCACATTGCCATAAGTATTCAGACCCTTAATTCAGTACTTAGTTGAAGTACCTTTGGCAGAGCTTACAACCTCAAATCTTTTTGGGTATTATGCGACAAGCTTTGCACACCTGAATTTGGGATTTTCTGCCATTCATCTTTGCAGATCCTCTCAAGCTCTGTCAGATTGGATGGGAACCATCAGTGGAAAGCCATTTTCAGGTCTCTCCAGAGATTAGGTTCAAGTCTGGTCTCTAGCTGAGTCGCTTAAGGAAATTCACAGATTTGTCCCTAAGCCACTCTTAAGCTGTCTTGACTGTGTGCTTAGGGTCATTGTCCTGTTGGAAGGTGAACCTTTGGCCCAGTTTGAGGTTGTGAGCGCTCTAGATCAGGTTTTCATTAAGAATCTCTCCATTCAGCTTTCCTTCAACCCTGACCAATCCCCCTGTCCCTGCTGCTGAAAAACACCCCCACAGCATGGGGTGATGCTACCACCACCTTGCTTCATTGTTGGCATAATATTGCACAGGTGATGAGCGGTGTCTGGTTTCCTCCAGACATGACGCTAGGAATTGAGGTCATAAAGTTCAATCTTCATTTCTTGAGACGAGAGAATCTTGTTTTTCACAGTCTAAGAGTCATTTAGGTGCTTTTTTGCAAATTCCAAGCAGGCTTTCCTGTGTTTTGCACTGAGGAGAGGCTTCTGTCTGGCCACTTTGCCATAAAGCCCAGGTCGGTGGAGTGTTGTAGTGATGGTTGTCCTTCTGCAAGTTTCTCCCATCTCCACACATGATCTCTGGAGCTCAACCAGAGTGAACATTGTTTTGGTCACCTGTTTACCAAGGTCCTTCTCCCCTGATTGCTCAGTTTGGCCGGGTGGCCAGCTCTAGTAAGAGTCCTAGTTGTTCCAAACTCTTCTATTTAAGAATTATGGAGGCCACTGTGCTCTCGGGAACCTTCAATGCAGCCAAAAAAAATACATGTGTGCCTCAACACAATCTTGTCTCTGAGCTCTGTATGCCATTCCTTTTACCACATGGCTTGGTTTTTACTCTGAAATGCATTTTGAGTTGTGAGACCTTATATAGACAGGCCTTATATGTCCAGTCAAAAGAATTTGCCACAGGTGGACTCCAATCAAAGTGTAGAAACATCTCAAAGATGATCCAGAGAAATGGGATGCACATAAGCTAAATTTCATGTGTCATTACAAAGGGTCAGAATATTTATGTCAATGTAATATTAAGTTATCAAAAAATCATTTTTTTGCTTTGTCATTATGGGTTATGGAGAGTAGTGTAGACTGATGTAAAAAAATTTAAAATGATATAAGGCAGCAACAGAGCAAAAATGTTTTAAAGAAAAAAAAATTAACGGGTAAGAATACTTTATGAATGCACTGTATGTTAAAATTTATTGGATGAGAGCATTGACCTTGGTAATACTGGTAACTGTAAAAAAAAAATATCATACTGTATTTGTGATTTGATTTGGGCAGAATCTTAAAAATGGAAAGTGAACATTTAAATTTTCTATTCTAACAAGCTTTTTGTTAAAGGACTGTCATTTTGTCCTGAAAACAACTTGATATATAGATTCCTTCTGTAGATATCCTTTTAGATTGTCTTAGACCCAATAAGGGAACCATTGCAAAACTTATGGCTACCCCATATTTAGCCATATATGTAGACGGCTCACACCTTTCATATAGTTGCTCATGTGAGATTGCAATGCCAATTCTTCGAAGAATAAACTAAAATATCGATTAACTTATAATATAAAGAAAAAATACTTAATAAATTAAAATGATCAATTAATAATAATAAAACATAAAAAAATCAAATATATCAAATATAAAACAAAAAGTATCATATAACTCTCAGGCATAACTCTCTGCATATCCAGAAACAAAGAAACAGGAGTTTAATATTCAAATAAAAGGACACCCACACCCTAAAGCTTCCCTATTGCTGTTAAAACAACTATCAAGAAACAATAAATGCATCAAGAAAATAACTTTTGAACTTTGATCTCCAAAGATATCCAATATCAAGATTTAAAATGATTGTTTACAAAAAATAAAGCACTTTACCAATCCATACTACCCACAAGCAAATGGTCATGAGTTGTTTGTTCTTATCAAATATATGCCCTTTGTCTTCATTGTATAAAATAATGTGCTTTGTTTTACCACTAGAAAAAAATAAGAGCCTAGGGAGACAGAAGTTCACAATAAATAAATAATAATAATACAAAATAATTATCATTAAAAGTAATAATCATTTACTCACCTTCATGATGTTCCAAAGACCTATTACTTTCTTTTATATGTGTAACACTAAAGATGATATTAGGAAAAATATTAGCCTCAGTCATCATTCACTTTCTTGCATCTTTTTTTTTTTATTTTCATACAATTAAAATGAATGGTGACTGAGGCTTACATTCTACCAAACATCATCTTCTGTGTTCCAAAGATTATGAAAGTAATATTGTTTTTTCATACTGTTTCATTTTTGGGTGAACACTTAAGATCATGAATTCAATATAAACTTGCAATACATACACCATGCAGTACAGTATTGTAATGTTTAATGTGTGTGTTCATGTATTTCATGTCTTTTAATTTGAAAAGTTTGGTTCCTGTTTCAAGTCATGTGTTCCTAGTCATGTGATGTCCGGTTTTCCCTCCATGTTCATGTGTCTTTTTTTCATTGGTTTGCTGTTTAATTATCTTGTTTAGTGTTCTGTTTGTTCATTGGTTTATGTTCACACATGTCATGTATTTAAGCCCTCATGTTTACCTTTGTCATGTATTGAATGTGAGTGTAGATGTTTTTGTTAAGCCATGTTCATGTCATGTTCATGTCTATTATAGTTCATATTTATGATTAGGGTTTTGGAAATCACTTGTGTAAATAAATTGCACTTGGGTTCTCACTGCATTGTTACAAGTATATAGCCCAGATGCAATAAGTTCCTTAACTAACACAAAACACATTCAGGGTGAGCTTTAGTTTGTTGAGAACTGTTTTGCATCCTACAGACTCAATGAATGCGGCATGATGGACACAAAAGCAGACTTGCAGCCATCTCTGCCATTCCATCACATTTGAGCCTCTGACTGCATAGAAAGGTGATGAAAAAAAGATTTTTAACATATCTAAATCTTTTAAAAGGCCAGAATTAGCCACATCGATTGACCCTGTATCTGTGAATGTAATGGTAAGCATTGTACACTTGTCAAGATCCAATCCCTTCCCTAACATAAAATCTTGACAAAAGAGGAATGGTAATTACTGACTTGGCAGTATTTAAATCATGCAGTTTAGCCAGGGCTCCTGCTGATCATTATACTTTGTAGAAAATGCTGACAAAGTTAAAAGTGGACACAAAGATTTTAAGTATAATTTTTCATAATGTATGTCTGACAGCCTTCTCACAAAGTTGCAATATAATGAACGGCTTAATGAGTAAATTTGTGTGTGTATTTACTGGTGCCCGTGCATATGTATTTTTTAAAGGTTTCTATAATGTGGTACAATTATTGGGCCTCATTCATAAAACATGAGTAAACAGACTTTTTGTTCATAAAACCATTCTTAAATTTGTACTATATTTGCAAATAATTGAATGTAATCATTTATGTAAGAATGGTTTTACAAATAATGTTTTCAAAATTATTTCCAATTGCATCTAAAGCTTCACATAAAGTTATCAACTCATATGTTTCTAATTATGGCAAAAAAAGTAAATTTCCTTTTTACTGTTGAACTGCTTACATTATATGGTGATATTCAGATAATTGGATATTGAAATTAATATTATTTGAATAATTCGCATGGATGCATAGCAGATAAAAATGATTTGTTTTTATCTCAATATTGATTTAATACTCCACAACAGCCCTGAGAGTCATATAAAACCAACCAACTTGTCCTCTCACCCTTTATCTAAATAAAATCTGACAGTGATTTTATAATACAGAGTTTTCATTATGATACAGAGAGTACCACCAGTAGTTAGGTGAAAAGATCTTATAATAGTAAAACCTTGATTATAAAGAATTATATAACTATTAATCCCGCCTGCTGGCAGGCCTTCACCACCTTCTCGGACCTGCGAGAGAGACTAGGGGAGGAATAAGGCCAACACAGAGCGACAGCGGGAGAGAGAGAGAAAAAAAAAAAACATACTTGCTGGTTCTCTGATATGCCGTAGCCTGGTCCTCAGTCACCCCTCCACCCTCTAGTGGATGACAGCTGTTCCTCCCCAGGTGGATCGGAGGCAGTCCTCCAGCCCCTGGCGGATAGAACGCCCCGCAACGTTTAGTGGATGGTAGGGGTCTACCCCGCCCCTGGCAATGGTTCTGCCGCTCCAGGTGGTCGGCAGTGAGCTCCTCCCCGCTTTCAGATGGCTGTCTTCTCTTTGACCTCGCTGCGTTTTAGCAGCCGGTAGTGGTCTCCTCCGCCCCTGGCAGCGGCCCGACCGTTGCAGGTGGTCGGTAAGGAGCCCCTCCTTCCCTCGCGGTCGGCGGTCGTTCCTCCGCTTTCAGGTGGCTGGGCTCCTCCGTCCCTCGGCGGATGGCCACAGCTGCTTTTTTGGGGTGGATGGTTGTGGCAAGGACTCTACTATGCCGCATCCCTCCTTCCTGGGTTTCAGTGTCAATGTAACAGGATAAAAGGGAAAGGTGGAGGCAAGAACCGGACGAAGTAATATTTAATTAAACAAAAACACACAAATATAAACACATCCAGGGCAGCTGCCTGTAGCTCTCTCTCTCTGCCAAACTGCTGCCTCTGGTAGCCTTTATCCCTCTCGTCGGCTTGACTAGCCTGATTAGGGGCCGGGCGTGCATCATCATGGCCCACCCTCGCCCTCCTCCTTGCCACAGTATTACAGGACCATAAAATATAATGCCAATTTTAATCATAAGGCCTGTAATATATATATATATATAATATATAAGATTCACCCTCCATTGAATATTATCTATAAATCAGTAAGACACATGAATAAGTCTGAGTCTGACTGTATTATGCTCTTAATGCCTATCTGTGCCTTGAGTCCTGTCTGTGCAGTGCTTGCATTGTGGCTCCCTGCAATATTTTCTTTGCCAGGATTTTGCATATCTGTTGTTGCCTGTAGTCATTCCTTGTTTTTCAAATGCACTGACTTGAATAAAAAGAAAACACATACACACAAAGAGAAGCTGTGTGTGTGTGTGGGAGAAAGAGAGAGAGAGAGAGAGAGAGACCCTTTGGACCCTCTTCATCAGTAAACTGACACCGTTTTCTAAACAAATTCAAAAGATGCATTGTAAATCTCAAAGACATTTTGCTATGTTAATATGGAAGAGTTTTCTCATATAACCATTTGGGTAAATTTTATTCCTGCAGTGATCACACACATACAGTATATGCTCAATTTTTCACACACAGATACACACTGACACACATCATATTTTCAGATGAGAATTTTTCATTCCATAAATACAAAAGCATGAACAATAACAAATAATAGATAATTTAAGTATTTCAGATAAGAGCAAATCATAGCACAGAAGGAGGTGTTATACATATATACTATAGTATGCTGGACTGCCTCTTGAAATGGTATGCTATTATTTTATTTTATTTAAATTGAATGTGTCTATTTGTAAAGCAATTGTAATATAATAAAATATAGCTGCAAGCAGCAATGATCGAGACCAAGCCCACACTAAGCACAATGCAAAGAGCTCTTGTAAAACAGAGTAATAAAATCAATTGAACCATATTAACCCCAGTGATATTCATCTGGCATGGCTAAATTCCATCGAACATACATTGTAAGTTGAAAGTACAAAACGACTGCTGAGAAAATTATTTAGTTATAGCTTAGTGATTTAGAATTTATGTAGGAATTATGAAGTGAAGTGCAGCCTACATTGCAGTAAACAAAAAAAGATGACTCAAAGGTCATTTTGCTATACTTGGACTAAAGTTGTTGTCCACTGCTTCAGCCACTGGGCCAGTAAGCTGACACATCTCAGCAATGGCAAAAAGATACTTGTGGCACGGTGGAGGGCGGGACCGGGGCGTGATTGCGCACGCCCGGTCCCGTATTAGGCTGATTAAGCCGTCAAGAGGGATAAAGGCCACTCGCAGATGGCGATCGAGAGAGAGAGCTCAATTACGGACATGTCCGTTATCTTATGTGTTTGTCTTTTGAGTTCTCCATTAAACCTTTATGTCAAGCCGGTTTCTCGCCTCTTCCTTGCCCATGAATATGATCTGTGTTACATTGGTGCTGAAAGCCCGGGAAGGAAGAGGGATACGCCGTAGCGGAGTTCTCGCCACTACCCCAAAGAAGCAGCCGCGGCCATCTGCCGGGGGACGAGGAGCCCAGCCGCCTGGACGCGGAGGAATGGCCGCCGACCGCGAGGGGAGAAGGGGCTCTTATAGCCGACCGCCTGGAGCGGTCAGGGCCACTGCCAGGGGTGAAGGATGCCCCTACCTGAAACGCGGAGGGGTCGAGGGAAGACCGCCGTCCGCGAGCGGGGAGGGGATCGCGACCGATCGCCTGGAGCAGGAGAACCGCTGCCAGGGGCGGGGGAGTCCCCTTCGGCTCCCCAAGAACGCGGCGGGGCGTTCCGTCCGCCAGGGGCTGAGGACTGCCTCGAATCCGCCTGGAGAGGCGCGGCTGCTGTTCGGTAGAGGGTGGAGGAGTGGCTGAGGAACGAGCTGCGGCGTATCAGAGAACCGGCGAGTATTTTTTATTTTTTTAATTTTTAATTTTTTTTTTTATTAATCTCTCTCTACTCTCTCTCGCTGCCGCTCTGCGTTGGCCTTTTCCCTCTTTTTTTTAAATTATGGTGTTTGTGGGAGGGGAGGTACTGCCCAGAGCAGGAACCCTCCCCCCCATTTTTAATTGTTTGGTGTTGTTTCCCTCCCTCGTCCATGTTGATGTGGATGACCCGCCGGCAGACCGCGCGGGACCGGCAGCCCCTCAGGCAGCCCCTTCCCCATTCCCCTCAGCTAAAGGGGAATGGGGAACACCCCCCCCCCCCCCCCCCCCCACTGTCGTTTATTAAGCGCTACATCTTTGCTTGGTGCAGAACAATCTACAATAATGTAACAGTCACCTTTTTGCAACCTGAACTTGTTTAGAACGTTAAACATTTGTGACACCTGCGCTATAAACAATATAGACGCAGCGCAATAACTGAAACAGAACGCAGGTTTCGTCATGCGTTTTTGAAAGCTGAACTCATCCATTATCTGTGTGAGTGAAAGTGTGTGGGTGAAACAAGTTCGGAAGGCCTGCATATTTTTTTTAGAAATTACAAAACCGAACCCAAAGTCTTACTGAACCAAACCTGGTGGTTTCATGAACCACTCTGAGACCACATACAACAGTGTATCTGCTCGTTTAATTAAGAACAACATGTTACCCCTCAAGCTGTTTTTGCAGAGCTTTCCTACCTGGGGTGTCCAATGCCCCATGCAATTACGTGGTGTGTGGTGGTTAAAACCGCTACTGTGCATGCGCATGCTGTATGTTTTCCCCCTCGGGCTTCTCGTATATAAGATGTGTAATGTGTGTAAGCTGTGCTCGTTGTCAGTGTTTAGTTTCAGTTTCATCAGTGATCTGCATTAAATAAATGAGGAAAAAACTTCTGTCTCACCTACAACTTGTATTAATCTCTTTATTTGTTATTATTTAATGTACAATGCAAGCCCTATGCAAATATTTGGTGGCAGCTGTTACATTTTGCATTTTTCCTGTGCTGACGTAGCACTGTTTGAGAGGGATAAAGTTTATGTATGTGACTTTAACAGCCAGATAAATTTAGACTTGTCCAGTTTAATCTGGAAAGAGTCTAAAACCAACTCCTGAAGTGGTTTGAGTGATCAGATTGCAATTCGTCTTGAAAGCGTTTCGGAGGCAATTTACACCTGGTCTTTTCATGGTCAGATACATTTACATTTATGCATTTGGCAGACACTTTTATCCAAAGTGACTTACAGTGCACTTATTACAGGGACAATCTACCTGGAGCAACCTGGGCTTAAGTGCCTTACTCAAGGACACAATGGTGGTGGCTGCGGGAATCGTACCGGCAACCTCTGCTTACCACTTCTGTGCTTTAGCCCACTATGTCACCACCACTATAGCTATCCGATCACTGAAAACGCATAAAGTGGCCAAGTGTAAACAGGTCCATTACTTTATGCATTAAGGCTGATATCATCAAAAAAGTCTAAATAATCCAAACTGGACCTAAGCAATCCAGGGAAATCAAATTCATTTAAAAAGTTATTAAAAAAATAGAACATTTTTAATTTGTTTTACCCATAGGCGTCACTGTCACCAAATTTGGCATACACTCTCAAATCATGGTCCTAATGAAGCATTTCAAATGTTGTTTTGATAAAACAAAACATTGCCTATATATAGTCTGACTTTCTGTTTCACTATGACATTGTTTATTTCCCATTGTTATAAATTCTGTCTGATAGCACAAATCAAAATTCTGTATACAGCTCGGTCTGAAAAATATCTGAGCACATTTTCAGGCAAAGTAGGACGAGTTTGTAGGATGTGAAACTAACTATAAACATCACAATCCAAGATGGCATGATGCAGCATTTTAATGTATCAGGTCTATTAAAATCACCATGAGGAGAGAAATTAGACAAAACAACTTTTTTTTTCTTGGCTAAACAGTTTTTAAAAAAAATATGCATGAAAGAAAAGTGCATTTTTTAACCTTTGGAGACTCTATAGAGTTTGTCTTAGAGACCCCAAATTTCATCTGGAGGTTATTTAAACCCAGGTGCCAGATGTAATAATTTGCCTAGAAATGGTGCATAGGGCTGCCATAAACTCCCATGGGAGAGGGAAAGTAATAGAAATTGAAAAAGTAATCAATACAATAGTAGAAAAACTAACAGAAACAATAGGGGCTCTGCCCCTAATTATGACCAGCAATTATCAAACAGATCAGTTTTCTTTAAGAATCATTTTCCCCAACAATAACAAAATATTTGTGACAAACTCTTAACTGTAATATAATGTGAATAATTTAGCAATCTATTCTTTATATTCTTCTTTAGGTCCCATAATATAAATCAAACAATAAACAACAAACAATACAAAAACGTGTCTAACCCTCATTCATAATGTGTTGATGTTATAAAGATAAGAGTAGTTGAAATTAAGAAGTAGTTGATTATCCAAAGTTCTGTCTTTAATTTTGACTCAGCCCAAAACATGTATTTGCGGCCATTTGTGGAAATGTGGTGGACGTCATACTGGCACCATCAAATGAGTTTCTAATTGAGCAATATCATCCAGTGTAATGTTGCTTTTATACAACATTTCTACAATCAAGACCTGAATCGCTTACATTTTAAACACTATATGGCCAGTTATTTTGTAAGTTTTTGATCTACTGAAGAAACAATTTCCAAAAGATGTCAAACCAGGATTAGCTGTCGATGAGCATCATTTTGGAACACAGATTGTCCAATCAGATTAGAGGTCTGGAACTAACTATTGTATATTAAACACCTTTCATTAAGGGTGTAAAAAAAAAATATCAGATTGTATTTTATTGTAAGATACAATGCTCACAAATTAATATCATATTTATCATACGATACAGAAATAAATACATAAGTGTGTTTTCCAAGCACAAGCAATGCAACATTAGAAGCTGTGAAACAGTCTCCTTCCCAGAGGGGCTGTGCTGTGTGTGCTCACAGGAAGAGCAGATAGTCTACATAGGCGAGTTGGGAGCTTGAAGACTGATGGCAATCTCCAAGTAGATTATAGCGTTACATCTTGTCGAATTTGCCAAACAAAGGTGTCATGTCCAGGTGCTACAGTACATCAAACATGCTGTTTTATTTATGCCGACATTACACTGCAAACCGGTGGATTTGCAAGGCAGAAACAGCAGCAGCAGGTTGAAATTAACAAACAGCCTCTCCCAGCCAACACTGAGCATGATCACTCTCACAGCAAGACTCTCATAATTATCAAAAACCAGCTTATCAAAAAATTAGACAACATAAGAATTTCACGATTACATGAAACTTGTTATTCTCTGCTTTTGACGTTGAAATGTAAACAGCTATGATCACAAAACATACACACATTTGATAAGGCAGTAAGACTGCTCAAGTTTACATTCAAAGTAAAAAAATTATGTGTGCCGATAATTTTTTGCTCAAACACTAAAACACATTGTATATTATGTACATATAACAAAGTCAGGTGTCAGATTCCTTTCAAGTTTTTTTTTTTTGTTTTTTTTTTTTTTTCTCAACTAACTATTATTTTTCTTTGCCATGGTCACTTTTAGCTTGCTCACTTGGGGTTTTAAGACTTTAAGCAATGATTTTCTACAAAGCTTCTTTGAAACTATGTGCATTGTGAAAAGTCCTATTCAAATTAAAATTACTTGAATGTTGACAAACAATTTTTTTCTCAAGAAAAACAGGAAAATAGTGAGTTTTTCTCATAACAATCTGCTGATAAATGCAGTGCTGTTATTTATCGTTACATGCAGTGTTGGGGGTAACACGTTAAAAGTAACGTGTGTTATGCGATTAGATTACTTTTTCAAGTAATGAATAAAGTAACACATTTTTTATTTTATTTTAGACCATAATATCAGAGTTACTTTTTAAATAAAGCAACACATTCCTTTGTACACCTCTACTCTCCATGTATTGTAAGAAATCAGGAGTAAAAGTGTGCAAACTTCAGGGAGGAGACATGATGATGGGCATTATAGTTCTATAGAGTTTGAGGCCAGAGAGTATTTAGCTGAGATGAGTCACTTCTATTTAAATGAATGGGAGAAATTGGAATGCCCAACAAAGAAGCTTTAGCATCCAACAGTCAATGGATGTAGAAAGGAAGTCCCGCCTTGCAGGTAAAAGAGCAAATCAACTTTTAAATGCAGATGTCACCTGTCAATCAACATGCTAACGCACATGCGCATTAGATATATAGGCCTGGAAAATTACATGTTTTAGCATAATATGAGGTCAACATTCGGTTAAGTGAAACATTATTAATTCATAAAAAATCAATAAATGCATTTAGGCAGAGAGATTATAATACTAGTCTTCCACTGGCCATGACATAATACACAGGGTGAAATACTCACTGACTTATGCAGCTGAACTGCTTCGTGTTGCTGATCCCCGTAACTGGGAGAATGGGATGAGAAAAGCTGAATCTGGATCAGTGGCTCCGAGCAACATTCTACATAGATTGTGTATGCAGTGAAAACAAGTGTTCACTGAAATGACTTAAGTGAAAAATATTATTTAATTATCAGATACATTCCTTGAACATGTTAGGCTGGCATTCCCCACAGAATTTTATCCTGACTTTGACTCTGACATTGTTGATGGGCACAGCACATGATGCAGGTTCAAGTATTGGACTTTGTTACTTTAGGTAAGACAGTGGTTATTCGTCATTATTCCTATTGGCTGCCTTGTTGTTGGAAAAACAAATCATGCATGTTATTAATTCTTTATTATAAATATGACGTGAAGACCTACTTTCTAAATATATGTTGTTTTGACATAAGTGGTGTATAGTTTCTAGCATGAAATGTAATGTCTCTTGTATGCAATGCATGGCTTATTTGTATGGAATGCATAGCATAGCAGAAGAGAAAGTGTCCATGAGGTGGGCATTGTGTCTCTGTGAATGTAAATGATAAGCAAGCTCTTGGAGTAGGCAGAAAAAAGGTCCCCAGTATGATCCATTTTCACAAAATAATGACTCAGAAAGGGTATGTAAATGAGCGAGCCTGTTTTCCTGGATGGTATCAGAAGAAAGCTCTTGGGCACAGGATGTGTTGATTAATAGAAGATTGCAGTCCCACAAATACAGAATTCATTGCATTAATTTGCACAGATGCCATTTATTCTTCAGCTCCATGTCATTCAATAATATTCAGTAAGGTGCAACATGTTTCTAATGGTTCTTTAAAGACAGTATGTGTGTGTGTGTGTGTGTGCGCACGTGTGTGCCTGTGTATGTGCATGCAGTTTGCTAAGCAATTTGCATTCCAGCAGTATGACTGCTTTGAATGAGTTACACTACATAAAGTACCTCACCTTGTGTGCCTCTGTCTTTTTATCTATTTTGATATCATTATTCAGCGATGTTTAAAAAACTGCTAGGCAAGGAAACAAAACTTGGGGAACTTACCGAATGTCTTAATCAATTCTGTAAACTGACAAATATAAGCGTGAACCCATCTCTCCTCATTTGTTGTGCACTATAGCAGCGGATAGAATTTGATCAAACAGGGGTTCTACATCAGTGATTCTCAAACAGGGGTATGTGTACCCCAAGGGATATTTAGCGGAAGCAGGTTCAGGGTGCATTACCGTATTTGTAAAGATGTCAATTATATTTTGTTAAATCACTTCACGAGAAGTCATGACTTCTCTTTAAAATTTGTTCTGAATATGATGTATTCGCTTGTAGGTGATAATTAGTATGTAATGTAATGTAATGCAAGTCTATGGGATTTTTGCCAAGATCTGATATGGGAAAACTGATTGGTGGTTGTAGCTTGAACGCTGTAGGAGGAGTTACACTCAGACATTTTGGTCTTGGTAATCAAAGTTTTTGGATAACAGTATGTTAATTCAATATAACAAGTGATGTTGTATTAAATACCCCATTGTTTATAAATAAATGTGATGTTAAAATCTCAGAGAGAGTTTATCCATGTCATAACTTGAAATACCATGAAATACCATCAAGCTTAGGTATCTTGATAAAGAGAGAGGAAGCTACTTAGTGAGTCTGTTTTGCACCCAATGTATTTATTGTTTTAGTAAAAGTGAACCAATGGCCACTTGAATAATACATTACTGATAATGTTAAATGATGTCTGTAATGAGAGTCTCGACTGGACAGGGGGAAGAAGGACACGGTGACAGGCTGGTGAACTCAAAAGGTAAGGGTTTCTTTAATTTGTCAGGGAGCGGGGTTAACATATAGGTGAACACAAATAATCGTTACTATATTTTCTTTAAATAAGGCTGCCAACGCTGGACTGGCATCGCGCCCCGACTGGCGGTGTTGTGGCTCTTTTATGCCGCTCTCCCCGTGCTCACTGAAATTAGAGACAGGTGTTAGACATATTTTAGCTCAGGTGTAAGCGCCCTTACCGCCCCCCCTCTCCGGACGGGCGCTTGACCACACCCCCGCTGCCACATACCCCCACCGCCCGACTCAGGCCGGGGTGCCATCTGGCCTGCCTACCACTCCCCCCCCATTTCTGGAAAGGAAGTCGGCGACAGCCATCTGCACCCCCGGTCTGTGGACCACCTCGAACTTAAAAGGCTGGAGAGCCAGATACCAACGGGTGATCCGGGCGTTAGTATCCTTCATGTGGTGGAGCCACTGCAGTGGGGCATGATCCGAGCAGAGGGTGAAGGCCCGCCCCAGCAGGTAGTAGCGGAGTGTGAGGACCGCCCACTTGATGGCCAGACACTCCTTCTCCACGGTGCTGTACTTCGTTTCCCTCAAGGAGAGCTTCCTACTGATGTACAGCACCGGGCGCTCTTCCCCCTCCACCACCTGCGAGAGTACGGCCCCCAGCCCCCTGTCTGAAGCGTCCGTCTGTAATAAGAAAGGGAGAGAGAAGTTAGGTGAATACAAGAGCGGCCCCCCACAGAGTGCGGCTTTAATTTGTGTGAACGCCTGTTGGCACTGCTCCGACCACTGGACCGGATCTGGAGCCCCCTTTTTAGTGAGGTCAGTCAGCGGACTGGTGACGTCCGAATAATTAGGTACAAACCTCCTGTAGTAGCCAGCCAGCCCCAGGAACTGCCTCACCCCCTTTTTGGTCTTGGGCCTAGGGCAAGTCGCAATCGCCGCAGTTTTATCAATTTGGGGACGCACCTGGCCATGACCCAAGTGGAACCCCAGATACCGTACCTCCACACGCCCAATCGCACACTTTTTAGGGTTTGCAGTGAGCCCCTCCCGCTGCAGCGACTTCAGGACCGCCCTCAGATGTTGTATATGCCGCTGCCAGTCATTACTATAGATAATAATATCATCTATGTAGGCAGCGGCGTAAGCAGAGTGCGGCCGGAGGATGCAATCCATCAGACGCTCGAACGTGGCTGGGGCCCCGAACAAACCGAACGGAAGTGTCACGAATTGGTGTAATCCGAACGGCGTGGTGAAGGCTGTTTTTTCTCGGGAGATTGGTGTCAAGGGGATCTGCCAATAACCCTTTGTTAAATCCAATGTTGAATAAAAGCGAGCAGTACCTAACCGATCGAGCAGTTCATCAACGCGGGGCATTGGGTACGCGTCAAATTTAGACACCGCGTTGACTTTTCTGTAATCCACACAGAACCGCACTGACCCGTCACTCTTGGGAACAAGAACGACCGGGCTGGACCAGTCACTGTGGGATTCTTCTATTACCCCCATATCAAGCATGGCATCCAATTCGTCCCGGACAATTTTCTTTCTATGCTCGGGGAGGCGATAAGGGCGGTACCACCCCCGGCTCGGTCTCGATATGGTGCTGGATGAGGTTTGTGCGACCCGGTAGGGGAGAAAACACATCTGCAAACTCCTTTTGCAACCTGGCAACCTCTGCTCGCTGGCACGGGGAGAGGTGGTCTCCACAAATGACCGGGGCATTGAGATCTGGTTTTGGATTTACCTCCGGTCCGAGCTCCGCCCTCTCTGCGACCACCGTAGCCAACGATACAGGGACCGCCTCCCTCCATAATTTAAGGAGGTTGAGGTGGTAAATTTGACGTGCATTCCCCCTATCGGTTCGCTTAACCTCATAATCGAGATCCCCCACTCGTCGTGTGACCTCGAGTAATTTGGAGCTCGATGTGGGAAGCAATACAAGAACTTTATCTCCCGGTGCAAACTCCCTCAGCTGCGTTCCCCTGTCGTACAGCCGGCATTGACGTTCTTGGGCTCGGAGCAAATTCTCCTGTGTTAGTTTTCCCAAAGTGTGGAGCTTTGCTCTGAGGTCAAGAACGTATTGAATTTCATTTTTGCTATTCGTAGGTCCTTCCTCCCAGCCTTCTCGTAAGACATCTAAGATGCTGCGCGGGCATTGCCCGTACAACAGCTCAAATGGAGAGAATCCGGTTGAGGCTTGCGGGACCTCTCGCACTGCAAACAACAGGGGATCGAGCCATCTGTCCCAGTTTTTAGCATCCTCGTGCACGAACTTACGAATCATGTTTTTGAGGGTTTTGTTAAAACGTTCCACTAGGCCATCTGTCTGCGGATGATACACGCTAGTGTGAATCGATTTAATGCCCAATAGATCGTAGAGTTCGTGAAGTGTGCGTGACATAAACTTTGTGCCTTGATCGGTGAGGATTTATTTTGGAATCCTCACCCGGGAAATTATTTTGAAGAGTGCCGTAGCAACACTACGTGCTGAGATGTTGCTTAGAGGCACTGCTTCCGGATATAGCGTTGCGTAATCCACTAGGACTAACACAAAGTGATGTCCGCGTGCTGTCCGCTCTAATGGCCCGATGAGGTCCATGCCAATTCTTTCGAAGGGGACCTCGATCAACGGAAGAGGGCGCAATGGCGCTTTTGGGGTGGCCGGTGGGTTTACCAGCTGGCATTCACGGCACACCACTGTAGTGTGCACAGGTTTAGTAGCCGGTTTGGTTATTAGCAATAATTAATAATTATCATAGATAACTATCAATTAATAAAATCAATAGAACATTGATTAGAATCAATGTTATCTTATAATCCTTTAAATCAACAATCATCAAATCTAATAGAATATTAATTATTATCCAAGATAATAATTAATTAAACATTGATTAGACTTAACACTAGCTTATTGATCCTTCAAATTAAGCAATCATCGAAGATAATTGTCAATTATCAAAATCAATAGCATATTAATTAGGATTAATGTCGACGGGGCACCACCCTGAAATCAGGGACTAATAACCAGACAGTATAACAGTCTCAATGTTAGATTGTTCTCTTAGGAAAATTGATGTCCGTAGATCATCAAGATTAAAAAGGGAACAACGAAGGGTTGAATTCGAGCACTGGCATCCCCTGCCAGCCTTTGACACACGTGTATGCAAAACAAGCCAAAACAATTCTCTTTTAATTATAACGAAGTTTATTGAAAATATAATATCAATTAATAATCAATACAATGCAGTCAATAAACTTCCGACATTCAAACTAAACAGTGACAGTAACACCTGAGAGGGCGGTGTGTGTGCGTGTGTGTGTGTGTGTGTGTGTGTGTGTGTGTGTGTGTGTGTGTGTGAGAGAGAGAGAGAGAGAGAGAAAGAGAGAGTGACACGCACAAAATGGCGGACGTGACTCTCGTGGAGAGTACGTCACGTGAGATTTCCGGCCAGAGAGTATGGCCGCGAATGTGGGCGGAGAGAAGCTGGTTAATGGCGTCTACCTGTTTCCAGCGTGTCTTCGCTTGCTCGATAACCTGGGGACAAAGCCGAGCTTTATCACAAAGTTATCTACTAGCGAATGGTTGTGAGGGGTCGCGTGCACGTGCGTGTGTGTGTATGTGTGTGGTTAGTACGAGAGAAAGAGAGAATGAAGTGGCGGCGTTGAGGCCGGTTTCGCGATCGTGGGAGAGAAGGCAACTGTTAGTTTACCACTCAGAGACGCGGTGAACGGCTCATAACCCGTCCCGCGAACTCTGGTCCTTTGATGGATAAACACAGTATGCCGGTCTCATCCGCGATGGCGTAAACACACAACAGTCCAACGTGGTTGGATTACAACACAGCAAACTCTAATTTATGATAACAGTATGTTGCATTA
Source organism: Moxostoma hubbsi (assembly GCA_032164185.1). Lineage (NCBI taxonomy): Eukaryota > Metazoa > Chordata > Actinopteri > Cypriniformes > Catostomidae > Moxostoma > Moxostoma hubbsi. The sequence goes on from JAVLUX010000010.1 coordinate 18,707,026, forward strand.
ATACCTTGAGTATTATTAGCAGCAATGAGCGGACTCTACGGTCCGTAAACTGTACAAAACAATAAACTTGATCCACAAAAATAACACACCTAAATATTCTGTCTCTGCCCAGACGTTAACCTCTTACTTGGATCGCGTGGGGACGCATGTAGAATGTGTGTTCATCCGTCGTTCGACTCCGAATCGGTTCCTCGAGTCTCGGGTGATGACGGGAGGCCGTTTCCTCGCTCTGTCGGCGGGCGGTACGGTGGCTGATTCTCGGCGGGGGGGCGGAGAAATCAGCGACATCAACTTGATTGAAGAGGGAAGAGAATTCTTCTTTCTTCACTTCTGCAGGCAAACGGATGAAGATTGCTCAGCGGATTGCTCGGCGCTTTCCTTCGGATCCGTTAAAGTGTTCGGTTGAACACAATGTTCTCAACTCGTCCAGCGAGATGGAGATTGTATTGCCGCAGTTTCAAGTTGCACGTTACTTCCTTGAGCAACGAGGCAACACCACGTCTATACACGGCGGGCAAAGTCACTGGAAGTGCCGAAGGAATCGATTTCCGATGCATTTCTACTCCTGATGACATCATAGTTGAGGTGCGTTCTGTTGAGTGCCTCATCCAATAGGAGTTGAGAGTTCGATCCTTTGGAATTTCACACAGTTGTAAAGTGAGCAAGGCTTCTTGGGATTTGCAGTTGTTTTTGTACTCCCTTTGTTTGATTTTGGCGCGATTTTTATCAGCAAGATTTATGACTTTGTTTTTGTGGGCCTCAGTCAGGCTTTACAACTGTGTTAGGCCTGCCTTTGTCTTGTATCTGAATACATGAGGCCCTACACCGCACACCACCTGCGGACGTCACCACTAATGCCCGGCCAATAAAAACGGGCTATTAGTCGGAGAAGTGTTTTTCTTTCCCCTAGATGACCCGCCATGGGATTATAATGAGCCGCCTGGAATAACATTTCCCGTCGGCTCCATGGAATCAAAAGCTGTGACATATTTTTTTTAGTCTGAGTGTCCTGCGTCACTCTGTACAGTCGGTCATTTATAATTGTAAAATAGGGGTATGCGAGAGCGATGTCTGGCTGAAGACGCTGACCATCGATCATTTTCACCTGATCAAAGGCATGCTTGAGGGTTTCGTCCCGCGACTGCTCCAAAGGGAAATCCTCGTCAGGGAATTCCCTGCGAAGAGGAGGGGCGGAAGCCTCGCCCCTCTCCTCGTCATCCCGATTTGGAGCAGCCGAGGACGGCCCCGGCTCCGCCTCCCCTATCAAAGCATCTCACATCGCACATCTCCCCATTTTAGTGCAGGACCCATCCATACAAACTCCCCCTAGCACATCTTTAAACGCTGGCCAATTGGTCCCCAAAATCAGAGGATGGGTGAGGCGGGGACTAACCGCTGCCTCCACTCTATGCTTTTTTCCCCGGAATTTCACTAACAAGGTCACCATCGGGTACTTGTGAATATCCCCATGTACACACCTCACCCTCACCCGTTTAGCTGTGCCCAAAGCCCCGGGTTGAACCAAGCGTTGATGGATGGTGGTCTGATTGCAACCGGTATCCAGCAATTCTTGGTGTGTACCCCCCTGGATTCTTACCGGAATCCGGTATGCTCCAGCCCGATCGGGGGCAGCATGCGGGGGATCGGAGACCCGAACCACCATCCCCACTTCCATAATCGGACACTGATCACGGAAGTGGCCCGGGTCCCCCGCACCTCCAACAGGCTGGCCCAGGCGCCACACCCGTACCTGCGTCGGCGGACACCCCCACCTGAGGGGGAGAGCGGCTGAATGTTGCAGGGGGGGTGTGCGATGCCACCGTGGGTCTCTGCCAGGCTCCTCACCTGCGGGGGGCAGGAACGGACCCTGGAAGGAAGACAGAGCGAGAGGGGGGGGGGGGATGGGGAAGAGCAGAAAAAACACAGGGGGAGGGGAGGGAGAGAGAGAGAGAGAGAGAGAGAGGGCTCATCCGTCCTCGGGGTCGCCGCCATGTGGTCCTCCGCGAGCTGCACGGCTGCCTCCAGCGACGCCGGGCGGTGGCACTTGCCGTTCTCTTGGGCAATCGCTGGATGAATTGCTCCAGCACCACCTGATCGATGAGACCTTCGACGTCACGGTCCCCCACTAGCAGCCACTTCCGGCAGGCATCACGGAGCCGCTGAGCAAACGCGAACAGGCGGTCGGCTTTGTCCAGCTTCATGGCCCGGAAGAGTTGGCGATTTTCTTCGGGGCTCCGACCAACCCGTTGCATAATGGCTCTCCTCAAGTCGGGGTAGGCCAGGAGGTTCGTTGCCGGCAGTTGTTGAGCCGCGAGTTGGGCTTCCCCGGACAAAAGAGGTACGAGGCGGGCTGCCCATTTATCGCGCGGCCAGGCCCAGATCTCAGCGGTACGCTCGAATAAATCTAGGAAGGCCTCTGGGTCGTCCGTTGCCCCCATCTTCTGTAACATGGGAGGGGGCAACGGGGAATGATTGTCCGGGGTCGCGGCTGTGGCGGGAGCGACCTCCCGGCTGAGGAGGCTCCGGATAGCATGTCGGTCCTCTGCTTGAGCCCGCATGATTTCAAAGAACCGTCGATCTTGGTCCTCTCGGAGCTCAAGCAGGGAGTGCTGGTGGCTTTGGTGTAATGCAGCGAGGGACTGGAGGACTTCGGTCAGCTGGGAGGACTCTACGGGACGACCTTCCATGTCTTGATTCCCGGGTTTCGGCACCAGTGTAATGAGAGTCTCGACTGGACAGGGGGAAGAAGGACACGGTGACAGGCTGGTGAACTCAAAAGGTAAGGGTTTCTTTAATTTGTCAGGGAGCGGGGTTAACATATAGGTGAACACAAATAATCGTTACTATATTTTCTTTAAATAAGGCTGCAACACTGGACTGGCATCGCGCCCCGACTGGCGGTGTTATGGCTGTTATCGCTGAAAGTTTCAGTGAGGCATGCATGGAAGTGAGTGAGGCTGATTTTTTATTTTTTTGTGTGTGTGTTTATAGGTTGAAATTTGAAGCTTACAATTTTATAAAATCACTTATATTAAGTGATTTTATAAAATTTTGTTACACTTTTGTTCAAACTTGTGTATTATTTAAGATGTAAAGCTGTTTAAATCATAGTTTCTGCAGGGTTAAAGGGTAAATGTGTTACGTCGTCATAGCACAAAGTTGTAAAATTGGATATAAATTTACACAGAAAAGGTCAGTAGGCAAATTTATCACACTAATATCATGTTAGCGTGCATGACTAAGTTCAGGCATGAAACTCTACATGGTGCAAGCTGATAGGTCCATTGATATGTAATCAGGTAGCCAATCAACTTGATGATTTTCTCGAATAGATTTAAAGTTGCTTGAGTTTGTAAGAAAGCCAGTTTCACTGTAACATGCTGCAAGAGTCTCTAAAACCCTCCTCCTCCCCATCTTCGCAGGTCAAGATCTGCAACATAGGGATATTTATGTCTAATTTTGCAGCAGCATGTCATACATGCTTACTCAGCATGACTGTGTATGTTCTAGCAATAGCAATACTCTGTCGTGCCAACTACTTTCAACGAAAAGTAGCTAAAGCCTTCCCAAAAAAATTGCTTAATGTCGCTAGATTACATCATGCGTTAATTAGCATATTCATGACATCACTGTGTCATATTTGCATTCTGCCTTGCCCTTTACATCTGTTTGCTTCTCTCCTACTCTCTGTGCTCATATATTGTATTTTAATATAGCTGAATTCCCAATAAAGCTGTTCTCATGTACATATTTGTTCTGTTTCTGTTGACATACAATGGATCAAGTATGAAATGGTCACTGAAACACCGCCCATTAAGACTATGTTAACCAGTAGTTCCAAGCATTTTCCAAGCTGCTGCTCTGCACTGCTAAAATCCTGATTTTATAACATAAGTTAAAGAAAATGGCTGTGCTGTGATTTCGGCTATATTTACATGTAAAATGATCACTTAGAGAGAAAGTTAGAAGCGACAGATTGTCTTAATTTTTCTAACTCACAGAGCACAGTGAGTGATAAGCAAGAAAAATAATGGTCAAATTAAATAGTTTAAATTAAAACAAAGGAAGATCAAACAATACAGATTAGTGATTGGTCCTTGGCAACTCTGTTTGCACATGCGCAGCTCATTCACGTCTATGTCAGCTGCCGTGCGGTCAACTGAATGTGCTGCTCCTCTGTCTGCCACTCACTGAATAGAGTAGACACAGAGAGAGGAAAAGCAAGACCTCATGCTTGCGCAGCAGGTAACTCTTCTATGGAAAGTAGCTAAGATTTGTCCAAAAAGTCGCTAGATTTGTCACAATGTGCTTTTTAGAAAAAAGTTGCTAAAGGGGTCTGAAAAGTCGCTAAATCTAGCGACAAAGTCGCTAAGTTGGCAACACTGGTCTACGTACTGAAGTGTAGCATATCTGGTCCGCCAAGACCAGATCCACAATATCATGCTAAATCTTTTCGAGAGTTGTCATAACTAAATAAATTGTTTACATCTTGTGGCTATACCTTTGAAACAATTAATATTTTAAACATTTAGAGATTGGCCCCATTATTTTTTTTTTTTTATTTAGTATTATTATTATTATTTTTTATATAAAAATAAGAACAAGTCAAAATTATTTTTGAGGTAATCAACATTGTGGCACAAATACTATGTTGACTGAGCTTAACTTGTATTGAGCCTGTACAATTCCTTTAAAAGGAAGCTATTTCTGGTTTAGTGTCAATGGAGGAGATCTTGAGCCTTGCTAATAGGTCTGTTGGGGTTAGTCTACATACTGAAAGAAAAAAAAAGTTGGGAAACAATTCTCTACATTATATACTTTCACAGAGGCATAATTGAATATGCTTAAAATAAACATGTAAAATTCTTGAACGAAAGGCCAGTCATCATAAAAGATGACAAGAACTGCTCTAACTATAACAGTTTACATTATAGAGAAAATTTCCTCAATTATATGTTTGTCAAATGACATGGTTTGATACATTACTCTAGGTGCCTATCAATATGGAGTACATTGCACTGAGATGACCTGCTGCATCGACATTTCCAGCAAATAACCTCATTCACTGGATCTGTTACAATCTAACAGGCATTAGTGAGCTTTCACACAGTAAGCAGAGGAAAGAAATAAAATGACCTTGCATGGCTTGGTGGATGTAGCCATGCTTGGCCAGTGTCCTTGACTTTCTCAGATCAAACAGCGCAGCAAAGAGGTCCTAAGAGAGCTTCCTGGATAAGATTACCTGTCCTGGGATTGCTTTGGATGGCTGTAGACAAATGGGCCATAGCTCTCCAACCAACACAGGTGTTGAGTTTGGTTTAGAGCTTTGGAAGTAGCAGTAATTTGTGTAGTAATAGTAGGGAAAGAGAGAGCATTTTCTTTTCTTTGTTTTTCTACTTAAAAATTCACCCATAGTGTACACTTGAACAAGGCAGCCTTTATGTGAGCACACCTATGGTGTTTGGAGTATTCTGCGGCTTTGTTCATGGGCAGTCATAATCTTCTTGTAACATTATTCCTTACTTGGCACTATATCTCAGGGGAAAAGAGCAGTGCAAGTGTGTTTTAAGTTATTCTTTATGAAGACGAGAAAAGAGAGGTGTTCTCAAAATTCTCTTAATGTGGGCAGGCTGTATTGTAAAACCTCCATGTTATTATAGTAATATAGTATTATGTGACTGCCAAGCACACTCTCATAAATAACCATCACCTGCACCACCAAAACATCACTCTGGTGGTTTATTCAGATATCACTCTTCTGCTGCATTAAATTTGTTCCTGAGGATTATATTAGTTTACCCTGTATTAAATTTTAAGGGTTGAAATTAAAATTGTATCATAATTAACTCACCCTTGTGTTATTTGAAACTATAATTTTTTCATAAAACCATGTTATTAATTATTTATTTTCAAACTTTTATGTGATGAAATTGACATTTTAGGCATTTCTCCATAAAAATAGTTCCCTCTTCCATATCATTGAAATCTTATTGGAATTTCACACTTATTCATAACTTCAAATTTTGCAGCAACAAGACATGGTGCATCAGGTTTGATGTCAAATGCCATTGGCTCTCACTCTTCTTGTGTCCAATTGCGACACAGCAAGTTTATTTTGTATTTTTTTTATGAAATATGATACAAGAGCCCTGGTAGAGGGCAAGATTTTCAGCGAATAACAAATTAAAATTTACTCTAGTCATCACACAAAGATATTACAATGCTTGAGAAGACCTTTGAATGTTGCACATGAACCACATGATCTACCTTTTATAACGTATGTATTTTTTTATTTATAAATACAAGTTATTTTGTTATTGTTGTAGTGCATGGATAAAAGTCGTATAGTGATGTTTCCTTTATAAGACTTCCCTGATTATGGCAAATGATGGAAATTAAGCATATATAGTACTACATTATGACATAGGCCTACACTAATAATTTTTGAATTATCATACATGGTACAGATTTTATTTGTGTTTGATCATACATCACATTGTGTTCAGAAAAAAATGGAACATAACAAATGACTTTCTTTGGCATTACATTTGCCTTTTAAAAATATTATTATTTTGCTGTAGAATGTTATATTGTAGTGTTATAAATATGTGCCTTGCTTTATGAAAACACTGAACTACTCTCAAATGGCTATATTGAAATCTATGAACTGATAACAGAATGTGTTCCAATTAAAGTATCTCACAAAGATTAGTCATGTCTTGCAGATGAAGATCAAATGAATATGCCCCGTGGTCGGACCCTGATGTTCATTAAAGCTATTGTCAGAGAGACCAACTAATCTCACAAATCGTATAATCTGCCAGACTGGGATAAATGAAGGTATGTGATAAAAACAATCTCTACTCATTTTTCACAGCACTAGGCAGGTAGACCAGTGTACTTTTCAGTGTGGCATTCGCTCCATATAGCACTTAGTTGCTAATTTACAGCCAAGGTAATGAGGTGTCAAAATGTTTCCAATAGAAAGAGCAAAGGATGCCAATCTTGTCTATAAACAAATTATGAAGTTTGGTAAACTTGCTTTGCTTTACAGAGAACAATACTTTCCAGATACAAGATGCACATTAGCATGTGAGTGATAAAACAGGCTATTATAAAAGATGATTAGCCTGAATGTGAGAATCTCACAAAAAGAGTACACAATACATTGCAGATAATTTCTTACAGCCTCTAGTTTGAAACACTGGACGCAGATTAATAGTCAAATCTACAGTAGATACGAATGTGGTAATAATTGTGGGGAATTTGGAGGCCAGGGCAACACCTTGAACTCTTCATTATGTTCCTCAAACCATTCCCAAACAATGTGTGCAATGGCAGGGCACATTATTCTGCTGAAAGAGGTCACTGCCATCAGGGAATACCATTGCCATGAATGGGTGTACATGTCTGCAATGATGTTTAGGTAGTTGGCACATGTCAAATTGACGTCCACATGAATGGCCGGACCAAGGGTTTCCCAGCAGAACATTGTCCAGAGCATCACAATACCTCATTCGATTTGTTGTCATCCTACAGTGCATTCTGGTGCCATCACTTCCCCAGGTAAACGCTGCACACGTAAATGGTCATCCACATGATGGAAGAAAACGAGACTCATCGGACCAGGCCAGTTCCGAAGCTCGCGTTACCATTTTTGGCACTTTGGACAATAGACAGGTGTCATCATGGGCACTCTGAAAGTCCCATACACAGCAGGGTATGATGCACTGTGTTTTGTGAGACCTTCGATAACCATAATTATTTTTATTTTTTTTATCCCAATTTGGAATGCCCAATTCCCACTACTTAGTAGGCCCTCGTTGTGGTGCAGTTATTCACCATAATCCGGGTGGCGGAGGACAATTCTCAGTTGCTTCCACTTCTAAAACCACCAATCTGCACATCTTATCACGTGGCTCGTTTTGCATAACACCACTGAGACTCCGCATGTGGAGACTCATGCTACTCTCCGTGTTGCACACACAACTTACCACGCACCCCATTAGGGGTGGAAAGAGTACTGAAAAATCATACTCAAATAGAAGTACTCTTAAGTAGCTTAAAGTATTCATGAGTAGCTAATAGGTTGCAAAACTTTTTCTTGCCAACTTTTAAAATACATCACTTACCTATGATAAACACTACATTAATCTGATTCCAAAAAAAATAAAAGGGAGACATGATAACAGAATCAGAAAAATTCTGACTGGCTTCTGACTTTCAAACCTTGGACAAACCTCTGCTTTCTATGGACAGGAGTCCCCTAGCAGCAGGTGTCCAGATGTGTCGTGGCAACCACAGACACCTCTCGGCAGGGTTGGGGCGCCGTGTGCAATAGGCACACTGCCGCTGGCCTCTGGACAGGACCTCAGCAGCGTTGGCACATCAACTACCTAGAGTTGTTGGCTGTATCTCTTGCCCTACTGAGGTTTCTCCCACTAATCCGGGGCAAGCACGTCTTGATCCTTTCAGACAGTAGCATACATAAATCGCCATGGCGGTGTGCGCTTTCATCGTATGTCACAACTCGCCCACCATCTCCTTTGGAATCAGCCGTGACTCAGGTCACTGCGCGCCACTCACATCCCTGGCAACTACAACATGATGGCGGACGCGCTGTCGTGGCAGGTTTCGCCCTGCGTAAAGTGGAGGCTCCACCCTCAGATGGTCCAGCTGATTTGGGACCAATTCGGCAAGGCACTGATAGATATCTTTGCTTCCGAAGACAGCTCCCACTGCCTGCTTTGGAACTCCCTGACAGGAGCTCCTCTTAGGACAGACGTGCTGGCACACAGCTGGCCCCGGGGGCTGCGCAAGTTCGCATTTCCCCCAGTGAGCCTTCTTGCAGCGGTGCTGTGCAAGATCAGGGAGGACGAGGAACAGGTCATCCTGGTGTCCCCTTAATGGCCCACCCGGGCCTGGTTCTCGGATCTTATGCTCCTCGCGACAACACCTCCCAGGAAAATTCCCCTGAGGAAGGGCCTCTTTCTCGGGGATGGGGCACCCTCTGGCACCCACACCCAGACCTCTGGAACCTCCACATCTGGCCCCTGGATGGGATGCGGAAGATCTAGTGGATCTACCACCTGCAGTCGTAGACATGATCAACCAAGCCAGAGCTCCCTCCACCAGGCAACTTTACGCCATAAAGTGCCGCTTATACGCAAATTGGTGTTCTTCTCGAGCTGAAGACCCACAGAGGTGCGCAGTTAGGTCAGTGCTTTCATTCCTGCAGGAGAGGCTGGAGGGGAGGCTGTCCCCCTCCACCATGAAGGTGTTTGTAGCTGCAGCCCACCACAACAAAGTAGATGGCAAGTCCCTAGGTAAGCACGACTTGATTATCAGGTTCCTGAAAGGCGCCCGGAGACTGAACCCTCCCCGACCTAGCCTGTTCCCCTCCTGGGATCTCTCTGTGGTCCTCTCGGGCCTTCAGAAACCCCCCTTCGAGCCACTTGATTCAGTTGAGCTCAAGGCCCTCTCCCTGAAGACGGCCCTCCTGATCGCGTTAGCCTCCATTAATAGGGTTGGAGACCTGCATGAGTTCTCTGCCTGGAGTTCGGTCCGGCACATTCTCACGTTATTCCTGAGGCCGCGACCCGGACTACGTGCCCAAGGTTCCTACGACCCCCTTCACGAACCAGGTTGTGAACCTGCAAGCAAGATGCCCCAGGAGGAGGCAGACCCAGCCTTCTCGTTGCTGTGTCCGGTACATGCTTTGCGTATCTATTTGGACCGCACACAGAGCTCTAGATGTTCTGAGCAGCTCTTTGTCTGCTTTGGCGGACGGTGGAAAGGGAACGCCGTCTCCAAACAGAGGTTAGCTCACTGGGATGTTGATGTTATTTCCTTAGCTTATCACACCCAGGCCATGCCCGCACCCTTGCGGGTTTGAGCACACTCTACGAGAAGTGTGGCATCCTCGTGGGCACTGGCCCATGGCACCTCCTTAGCAGACATCTGCAGAGCAGCAGACTGGGCAACACCCAATACCTTGGCCAGATTTTACATCCTCAGGGTTGAGTCGGTCTCGTCCCTTGTTTTGTCAGTTCCGAGCCAGTAGAACTCGGTAAAGTGGCACAACCAACCGGGTGTTCTGCTTGCACACAGTGCCCTTCGTCGCTCCCTGGATATTCTCCACAATTCACTGCCAGACCAACTACGAGTCACAGGTGCTCTGTAATTTCTCAGGTTCAGAGGTACGTTTGGCGTCCCAGGAAGACCCCTTGTGTCACTTCATTCGACACAACATCTCGTTCCTTCCCTCGAGGAACGGAGGTTACAACAATAACCATGACAATCTGTTTCTCACCCGCACGTATCATATATATTCTGAAGTCATGGATTAAACCACTGGAGATGTATGTATTACTTTTATGCTGCTTTAATGTGCTTTTTGGGGTGTCAAAATGTTAATCTGTGTTCTTCTGAAGAAAGAAATTCATAGACAGATGGCATGAGGGTGAGTAAATAAGATCATTTTTATTCTTGCGTAAATTATTTCTTTATGTAGCACATGGGGGTGGGGGGTTTGATTTAGTTCTTGTAACTTTTTAGCCAAGAAATAGTTGTTCTCATTCTAATGCATGATGCACAGTTTCTGAAGTCTGTCGTAGTCTGGTGGAACCTTCTGCTGACGTATTGTTCGTTTACATTAAATCATCACCAAGACGGGCATTGGCGGAATTATAAAGTGTATTTGATCATTTAGGAGTGAACATGCAATAGCGCTCAAACATTAGCCACCTGTCAATCAAAAAGCACGCAGCTAATGACGTCAAAAAATAAAAAGTCAATCTTTTATATTACACCTAGATCAACCAACCAGTGGTGCTCTTGCTATTGCGATTGATGTAATGAACACCCCTGTTCTAGATGTAGAACATCGGCTAAATATAGAAAACAACTCAAAAGTTTGTTTGAGGACATTCTTTTTTTTAGATAAACATCTAGAACATTGTATTGCCCAGCCCTATTAATATGATTGCATTAATCTCTCACAGCAGCCCAATAATCTCTGTGATAGAGTTAATTGACAGGTTACGTTATAGACACACAGAATCTAGTAAGCTTGAATATGAAATTTACCTCAATATGTTTCTTCAACTAAGAGGCAGGAATAATGCTGATATATGGCTTGAGCAAGTTAAACTCACATGACACAGTCAAGCAATTGGTGTTTTTCATTGTGAAAAACACTTTTAGGTGCAGTCGAGATGTTCAGGTGTGAATTGTGCTTGAGGCATCCTCCACAGTTGGCGCCAGATCTGCAACTGCCATTCAAGTTTTTTACGTGTGATTTTATATGATGAGTCACAAGACTCTCCCTTGCCAATCATGTTGATATATAAAAATAAAATCAGGCAGGGAAGTAGTGAACACAGATGGTAGGAAAATAGCGCAGTAAAAGGAAAGGTACAGCACTTAATATTAACTCAAGTAAAAGAAGTTAATTACAGTAATGTGAGTATTTGTAATGTGTTATTTACACCCCTGCACCCCATTGAGAGCAAGAACCACATATCACAACCACAAGGAGCTAACCCCATTTGACTCTACCCTCCATAGAAACCAGGCCAATTTGGTTGCCTAGGCCCTAGGAGACCTGGCTGGAGTCACGTTTGAACCCATGTTTTCAAAATGTAATTTTAGTTTTCATATTTATACTATGCCCTGGATTTGAACTCGCTTCCATAGCCATCATTAACATTTTCTGTGACTTGTGCCACAGTAGACCTTCAGTCGGTTCAGACCAGACTGGATCAAATTCGTTGCCCTCACGTATTGATGAGCCTTGAGCACCCAACATCTTGTCGCCTGACCACTACTGTAGGTACTCACCACTGCTGACTGGGTGCACCCTACAAGCCTTGCTGTTTCAGAGATGCTCTGACTAAGGCTTCTGGTCATTTTGCCAGTGTCAAATTCGCTCAGGTCGTTACTCCTGCCCAATTCTCCTGTATTCAACATGTTCACTACGAGAACTGATTGTTCGCTTACCATCTAATCTACCCTGAACTTGACATGTGGCCTTGTTAGGAGATGTGAGTGGTCATAATGTTTTGTCTCATCAGTGTATATGTACTCGACCCAAAAGCATGCACAGATTAAAACTTTGAAAAACCACTGTAAATAGTGCACCTTGAGAAGCGAGAAGAGGATGCAAGTGCAGCTTTTACTGGAAAAACAGGATATCGGAACACAACAAACACTACATCATTACAAGGACAAGAACCAACAAAGATGAGGGGTATGTCTCAATCATCTCCCCAGCTCAGTTGTCAGGAAGTATCGGTCTGTAATGTGCGTTTCTCAGTCTGTGACATTTTGTAGCCGAGATGTGCATTTTTCAACTATACAATGAAAGTAGAGAATCACACTGTAGAAATTAGTGTGCGTTTCCAAACCAGGAGGGGCATTTCTCAACTATCCAGTGAAAGTAGGGAATCTCATTGCAGTAGGAAAATCATGTGAAGCAGTTCAAAAACCCATCCCTGTTTAAAAATGCCCACTGATTGGGAAACTGACATTTTTTTTCTGCAGAGACACAAGTCTCAGAGACTGAGTTCGGAATGGAATACTACCATACTACTCTTACTATTTCTGCCATAGACAGTAATAGCAGGAGTAGTAAAAGTAATATGGGTAGTATTCCATTCCAAACTCAGCACTAGTAAGAGCAGTAATCAGAGAATCATCCATTTCTTGGGCTGTCTCAATTGCAAAATCGCTCCAGTGCACCGAATCCTTCATAACTAGAATGGCCAGAATGCATTGATAAACCAGGTAGCATCTTTGCACACTATGTTTCCTTACTGGAAATGTCATTATGTCTTCTGAAGACTTTCAAATCATTAGAAGATGAGCACATGTGTAAAATTATGAATTTAAAGCCTTATATTCTCTTTAAAAAGAGATGTTGTTTGCAATGTCTTTCATCCATGAACATGAAAGGGAAACAATGTTTTAAGTATTACAGTTGTTTGTTTTAAGTTTAAAAATACACTCCTTTAGATTTGTATTTCTTTAGTTACTGTATGTCATTTATCTTTCATAATAACACTGTTCGTTTTGATGTCTGCAATGAAAAGGAATGACAGTGCCATTTATACAGCAATGTTTTTGATAAATACCAGCTGTGATTTAATGCGTGAACTCATAATCATGCCACAGTTGATTGTCATACCACAACAAGTGTCCCAATGTTCAGTGGATGAACACCCCTGCCAGTGCCAGAATTAGTGTTTATGATATACTGATTCACCAGCTACGGAGCTGATTGAGACTCACCCACAAAGAACAGGAGGGAAATATATTCACAATAACAAACAAGGATAACAAGATACATCTGGGGAACAATCAGGAATGAACCAGGAACAAATACAAGAATTAAAAACTATATTTCAAACTAAAAGTTCACTCTCCTAGAGACCTCTACTGGCTGCTAGAGAAGGTCTTATAGCATACCAGTCACCTTTGGCATACTAAAGAATTCACAAAACCTAATCTTGCATACTATGTAGGTCAGATAGTAGGCTATGCGAATTGGGATTTGAATTCGAGATATCAGATAGTATTCAAAATTGTGAAATTTCATCATCAGTAGCTTTGGTGTAAGCACCACAGAAGTTGCCAATATTTAATGGATTTTGTGTCACATCTGTTAATCTTAGGTACTATGCTTGGCATAGTAATTTAAATAAATCATTTGAATTTGAAATGTAACTCCCCATGTTTAAAGGGAATTAAATAAAGGTTTGGTGGTCTGAGTCCTAGAGCTCACCTCCCCTATTATATTCTTGAATTATGTCATAAAACCACATGGAACGGGATGCTTAACTCAAACTATGTAATGTATTTTGGATGTGAGGTGGGCTGGGACTTTAAAAAAAAAAACTAAGAAAAAGAACAACCAACCTGTCAGACAAGACTGCTTTGCTGTACTGAAGCAATTTGCCCCTTATTGGTGAAGGTGTGAGTAAGAGAAAAAAAAGTGTGATAGGTGAGACAGCTGTGGCAGACATGTTTACCTTATTTTGTCTGCTTTCCCTTTGCAATGCTAAGTGTAGTCATGGTGCATACTGACAACACAGCCTGTATGTTATGCTACTTTTCTTGTAATGTAACCCAAGAGCTGGGAATGTGACATCCTTAACAGTGTATGTTTGTGTGATTTTGTGTCCCAGCAGGCGTTTAATTGAATATCACTGTACCTACAGTTGAAGTCAGAAGTATACATACACCTTAGCCAAATACATTTAAACTCATTCACAATTCCTGACATTTAATCATATAAAAATTCCCTGTCTTAGGTTAGTTAGGAAAACTAATTTATTTTAAGAATGTGAAATGTCAGAATAAAAGTAGAGAGAATTATTTATTTCAGCTTTTATTTCTTTCATCATATTCCCAGTGGGTCAGAAGTTTACATGCACTTTGGTAGTATTTGGCCTTTTACTTGTTTAACTTGGGTGAAACTTTTTGGGTAGCCTTCCACAAGATTATAAGTTGCTGGAATTTTGTCCCATTCCTCCAGACAGAACTGGTGTAACTGAGTCAGGTTTGTAGGCCACAACACAATGCTGCCACCCCCATGCTTCATGGTTGGGATGGTGTTCTTCAGCTTGCAAGCCTCACCCTTTTTCATCCAAACAACAATGGTCATTATGGCCAAACAGTTATTGTTTTGTTGTGCACTTGCAACCTGTAGTCTGGCTTTTAAATGGTGGTTTTGGAGCAGTGGCTTCTTCCTTGCTGACCAGCCTTTCAGGTTATGTCGATATAGGACTTGTTTTACTGTGGATATAGATACTTGTCTACCTGTTTCCTCCAGCATCTTCACAAGGGCCTTTGCTGTTGTTCTGCAATTGATTTGCACTATTCATACCAAACTTCATTCATCTCTAGGTGACAGAATGCGTCTCCTTCCTGAGCAGAATGATGGCTGCGTGGTCCCATGCTGTTTATACTTGCTTACAATTGTTTGTACAGATGAACATGGTACCTTCAGGCATTTGGAAATTGCTCCCAAGGATGAACAAGTTGTGGAGGTCCATGATTTTTTTTCTTGGGTCTTGGCTTATTTCTTTTCATTTTCCAATGATGTCAAGCAAAGAGGCACTGAGTTTGAAGGTAGACCTTAAAATACATCAGCAGGTACACCTCCAGTTCAGTACACCTCCTATCAGAAGCTAATTGTCTAAAGGCTTGACATCATTTTCTGGAATTTTCCAAGCTGCTTAAATTCACAGTTAAATTAGTGTATGTAAACTTCTGACCTACTGGAAATGTGATATAGTCAATTAAAAGTGAAACAGTCTGTCTGTAAACAATTGTTGGAAAAATTACTTGCATCATGCACAAAATTGCGACTAAACGACTTGCCAAAATGATAGTTTTCTAGTATTAAATCTGTGGAGTGGTTAAAAATTTGTTTAAATGACAACCTAAGTGTATAAACTTCTGACTTCAACTGTAGCCTGATTCCTTGTTATATGTAATTTCTTTGAGCAATGTATGAGCAATGTAGAGAGAAAGAGAGAGAAAGAGAGAGAGAGAGAGAGAGGGAGAGAGAGAGAGAGAGAGAGAGAGAAATACAGTACTTCTAATGATGGATATCACCTAAAAATTTGGCTATAAATCAGCATTTGTAATCACATCTAATGTCATGGGCAGAATACGGTGTACACTTTGTCAGTTTTTCAACTTTAAAAGACACTTCTGCAAATTAGGGGGAATAAGTATTTTCCCCATTTCCATAAATGCAATTACCCAACTTGATCTCATACGATCTTCCCTGGTGTTCAGTAGGATTTGTGACAAGCTCAAAGTTGACAGCTAAACATGCTTTGCATGCAACTCATTAAATCATTAAAAAATATATATATATAAAACACATAATTTCCAGTATTTCATGTGGTTAAAAAGGAAAATCCATGCACCAACACACAGGTAATAGTTTTATGATAAATTTCTGTCCTTTTTTTAAATTTTGCATGTGTGCGCTACCTTTATTACCTTTATTGTATGCAGTAAAGTGTATAATCATATGTTGTTCAAGGATTAATTCACCCAAAAATGAAAATGATGTCTTAATTGTTTCGTGCTCATGACATTCCAAACCTTTAGGAATTACTTTTGCAGAACACTAAAAGGAGATGTTTTAATTAAATATATTTTCCAACCTGGTCTCATAGAATCACATTACTATTACAATATTTTAGCAAAATGAGTTTTAAGCAATTAGCTTCACCAAATTTTTCATTAGCGATGTGGTTGCTTTGTGGTTTTTAAATCAAGTAGCTTTTTAGTAGCGAAGTTATTTTATTGATTAAGTAGCAGCACAGTGTTGACAAAACCTACACCACTACATCATGATGTGTACCCAGTGTTAATTGTTGCCAGTTTTAAATAAAGCAATAAAGACGTCTAGCTGACAAATTAATTGTTCTTTTGAGTTGGGTCTTTGGTCACAAGTGATAGCAAAGCGGTCTGAATCGGTTTGCTATTTAATCTGAATGACTCAGCGTGCTCAAGCTTGTGCTGTTGAATCATTTAGAGTGGTTTCTCACTCACCAGCATGCTAACGGAATACTTTAAAATATGGAAAACCAAATTAATATTTATAATTATTCAAAACCATGTTTTCAAAATGCAATTTTAGTTTTCATATTTATACTACTTCCTGTGTAAACCCATATCCATTTGAAAATAATTTTCTATGCACACTCACAATTCATCTTATCCTATAATTTTGTGTCTAGCTGTTTTATTTATGTATGTACTGAACAATTCTGTTCAGAGGTCAAATTTCTGGGCACACCTGGGAAATAACACTTCGATATCTGATGGTATCAGAAGGTAACATCATGGTGCTTTGATACACAAGTACTATTTTCATGTCCAATTAAGTATTTGCCTGTTGATTCAAAGTACTTCAAAGAATACCATGGTTGTGCCATGGTAGTTTGATATATGGCTACCATATGCATAAACTATTGCATTTACATGGTGCTTCAAGCTGATACATTTCCCAAAAAACATGGAAAGGCTATGGTACTTTTATATATATCATACCTTTATGAGGACTTTCCATAGACATAATGATTTTTATACTGCACAAACTAAAGATACTATCCCCTAAACCTAACACAACCCCTAAACCAAAGCCTCACAAAAACCTTTATGCATTTTTAATTTTCAACAAAACATCATTTAATATGCTTTTTAAGATTTTTAAATGTTGGTGCAGCTATTGTGATGATTTCGGGACGAACCCGCACCTTTAATCACAAACACATGAATGAAATGAGGTTGACCAATCAGGAGACAGACAAAGGATGACGCAGAGGGTATGAAATGGAAGCTGTAAGGAAATAGACAGAGGGGCGGTAAATGTAAAGGCAGCAGGACAGACAGTTGCGGCTGGGGTTACTCTTCGTCCACTGCAAGGGTCTTTCGCCAGCTAAGGATCTGTGTGGAAGTGAACATTACGGGTGAAGCTGGTTGAGTCAGGTCACCTATGTGGTGAACCTGCAGCGCACGCTGTTTCGAGTTGGTCAACAGAGGGAACAAGCCAAAGGGGTTTTTCCATCGCGTACCTTTGGAACCTTCAGACACCAGCCGCAGCACGTTGACTGTTCCTAAAGCTTGCTTACCTCAGGTACTCACTCCAAACTCCAGCCTAAAGTCTTCCATTGTGGCGTTGTGCATTCACGTCCGTGACAGACGTACATAACGACACACACACACACACGCGAGCACATGAGCATTTACAATCATTCACCCCAAACTCATTCAAGACGCGCTCAGAGCGAGCACTTTTGTTTTGTTCCTGTTTTTTGTATGATTATTTTTTGAGTGTGACGATTTGCATGTAATAAGTGCGATATCTTGCGCTATATTTTATATTGGGTGTGAAATGGACTTTTTGGAATCATGGACTATTAATGCAAGCCTACACCACCCAACCTCCATCCATTGTGATCTGTTAATGTACCAAACCTCTATTATGGGGAAATGTTATTTTTCTTGTTTGTTTTGTTAAAAGACGAATATAAATATTTACACTGAATCTTTTTTTTGTGGAATGTTTTGTGTAGGAGTTTTTTTGCATACCTCTAGTTTTTGTGTAACTGGTGGCTTATGAGCTATCCTGGTTTAAATCATTATGTGTGGTAGATTTAATTCTACCTGGCACCCTAATTAATTAATTAATTAATTTCAAATTTAAAAATCCTTTTGCAAGGGCGTGCCACCGTTACACTATCGTTATGAGGACTCTCCATAGACAAGATTTGTATACTGTGCGAACTATAGATTCTATCCCCTAAACCTAACCCTAACAAAAACTTTCTGAAATTGACATTTTCAAAAAAACTTTGTTTAGTATGTGTAAGTAATTTGAATAAGTAAAAAGTCCTCTTAAACCACCCAATCCCGCACAAACTCTCTCTCTCTCTAACACACACTCACACACATTTCATCTTGTTACAACCAGGGATAAATTAGGTTGTTACTTGATATTCTACTCATTTCAGGTTTGCAAAAACTGACCAAAAAAGTCTCAAACAAATCAGACAAAATGCTAAACTTAGACCAAAGTAGTCTTTGATAATGTTTAAATACTGTATATATCTAAATGCAGAACTTGTGATAAAATCTAGAAATTATCTTCTCTTCAACCAGGAATGAAGAAGTAGCTCTCTGAATCTATCATCTAGTGTTTATACTTGTAATTTCAGCTGTTTTTTTTTGTTTTTTTTAATTGTGGACAGCAAAGTTTTAAGCTTTCAAATGGTATATGAGGATTTATGAGGATAGGTTAAGTATTTGAGAAAATATTCATAAGAAAAGTAAAAAAAAGTCAATTTTTTCAGCATAAAAAAAAAAGCTCATGGGCATGTAGGTAAATTAGTAAATACATTTTTACATGTGTAATTCTGCTTAATCTTTAGGGTTCAGCATGTTAATAATTTGTGATAAAATGTGTAGCTGATATGAAATTTCCAACAATTACTGCTCTTATTATTACACATGCAAGTTCAACATAAAAAGAACTTTACAATTGTACTTTTTTATAATTAATTGTCAACCTACATTCTTTTAGAGGCTTATATTTAATACACTATACAGTTTATTGTGTGGCTGCTAATACATCATTATTTCCTACACAAGAACAATAAATTCAATCTATCAACAGGATCAGTTGTTCAGTCAACACTAAAACATTTCACGTAGGTTATAGAATTTAGATACAGAGATTATGTATGTAAACTAACAATTATATAGCTAGATTGAGTTTACTACACATTCATCTCACAAAAATATAATTGTTTTTATCTGAAAAACGGCAGCATGACAGTCACCTGAGTCTTGTAATACACAAGCATCCTGCTGTTTGGATCTGCAGTAAGTACATAATCTTGGTACAACAAACTCTTCAGATTCTGACTAGACTCAATATATTCTTTAAAATAAACATTATCTACAGTTCTCAAAACATTTCCAACTTTACAGCTGTAATAGGCTACACAGCTTTTCAGGTTAGTCTGCTCATGTTCTTCCATTGATGGATAAAGACTCAACAAAATAACTAAAATACACCTATTTACGATATTTGGCCATCATCCTGAAATACATAATCATTAACAGATAGGTGAGGAAGAACAATATCACCTCGCTATAATTCTGTGATCATTTCTCTCAAGTTTCTGTCATTTTTAATTCTGTGTTCGTATATAACATAACGATTGTTTACGCTTAACCGGAAGTTCCACCCACATCGCACGCAAAGCGTCATGGGACTAAGGAATATTGAGGATAGTTAGCCTCACATTTAGCAGTAATTATTTATTGAGGAATGTGATAGAAAGTATGCCAGTCAGTGAGTCTGTCTCCGAATGACCATTTATTTTAAATTGGGCAAGAGCGCTTATTTCTGCGGCTAAACTAAGCATGTGCAGATCAAATGCACGTTCATATACAGTATAGCTATCAGACAGCGACTAAGGTAATTAAATATTAAGAAAATATATTAAGGTAGGATGGTACTCTTGAATGTTTTTTTTTCTCATCTGTTCATTAATGTGTTCAAATTACACACTGTTAGCCTATCTATTTAATTAAATGCTAGCCTTCTAAATTCATTCAGTGTTGTCTCTCAACCTCAAATAATAAATGTGATGCTGAAAAATTATTAAAAATGTGCACAAAAAAATAAAATCTAAAAATAACCATCAGAGAACGTTCTGCATAAGTACTTTTAAGGTTGTCCCACAAAAACCTCCCTGCAAAGCTCTTGGAAGGTTAGTTTATTGCAGCACAAATAAAATGAAAAATAACCATCAGAGAACGTTCTGCATAAGTACTTTTAAGGTTGTCCCACAAAAACCTGCCTGCACTGTTCTAGGTATGTTAGTTTATGGTTTTAAAAATTATAACCTATTAAGAATTGGTTCCCAAAAATTAACCAAATGTGAACCATATGCTAACGTTAGGGGAATGTTCTGTGTTTGCTGGGTCCTTGTCACAGACTATTCATCTTTAGCCTTCTCAATGAGGTTTTGTAAAACACTTTTTTATGCTCTGTAAATCTGCTAGTTGTTTGTGAAAAGTAGGCATATCACACAAATAAATTATGGCAAAAACAATTGTTGAATTGAATATTTGACGATGGACCGTTGAATTGTTTAAAAATAATGCACACCTGAGGTGGTAATGCGGTCATGACGCTCAGCATCAATTATTCTGCTTATGCCATGGTTACCACACTTTAAGACATCGTTCAGGGTTTTATCTCAAGACATTTTCTGGTTTTCGTCTCTAAAATGCTCTTATGAGAGGAACTACTTTCTTTAGCCATAGATTCAGCATCCTGCTTTAATAGAGTCCGAGCCTTTGTTGCTAATTCGGAAACGTCATGTCAGAACTAGCAACGCAGAATTTCAAGGCTTGCGCTGCTTTACTGGAGGACTTACTGGAGTAACAAGTTAGTGCGTTTGTGCATGTGTGTGTGAGTTTGAGGTATCGAAAGAGAGAAACTGAGAAAATGAAATATCTCACACGTGGATTACCTTTTTTTGTTGCAGCTCTTGTCAGAAGAAATGTTGCTTCAAAATCGGCAAGATGTGTGTCGCCATATTCCCGCTGTTAATCTTTATAACTTTTTTTTTTTATCCCCACTGAGATCCAGGAGTGCGCTGACATGACGACTCTCTTTTTCTCTCACGAGTATGTTTTGGCCTTAAGAGTGTGCATTACTTGTATAATGTGTGTCCAAGAGTGTTGGAGTGTGTGTGTGTGAGAGGGGGAGCGTGAGGGTTTTTCACACAGATATTTCAGATAATATAGAAATTTCTGTGTATTGATCAAGTGTATCTAGCTTTGATACAGCTCAAGCCTTCGTTGCTAATTCAAAAACTTCATGTTAGAACTAGCAACAGAAGATGCACTGCTTTTCGGCATTGGAGTACCAAGGTAGTGCATGCAGGTTTAAGTGTGTGTGTGCACACGTTTGAATGTGCATGTGTGTGCATGTATGTGTATGTGCAGGGAAGACAAGGGAGCACAAGAGCTCTTTTTAACCAAAATTGAACTAAATGTAGCATATTTTAGATATTGTTTTGATGTTCTTAACCAATTTACTTTAACCAATTTGTTTTAATTTGTTATTTTGTTGTGGTAGCCTGTAAGGCTCTTTGAAATAACTGAAAACATTTGGCAAAGTGATATGGAACCGTTATGCAGTCAAGATCTGGAACTACTTTATAGCCGTGCATTTGCAAATAATCGCACACCTTTGAACGTCCATTAACCAATGAGAATCAAGCATTCAACAGACCCGTGGTCTATACACTGGTGGCCAAAAGTTTGGAATAATGTACAGATTTTGCTCATATGGAAAAAAATTGGTACTCTTATTCACCAAATTGGCATTCAACTGATCACAATGTATAGTCAGGACATTAAGAACATGAAAAATTACTAATACAATTTGAAAATAAAAAAGAAAATCAGAACTTCTTAAACTACTTCAAAGAGTTCTCATCAAAAAATCCTCCTTGTGCAGCAATGACAGCTTTGCATATCCTTGGCATTCCAGCTATCAATTTGTCCAGATACTCAGGTCACATTTCACTCCACGATTCCTGTAGCCCTTGCCATAGATGTAGCTGTCTTGTCGAGCACTTCTCACACACTTTACTGTCTAGCTGATCCCACAAAAACTCAATGGGGTTAAGATCCATAACACTCTTTTCCAGTTATCTGTTGTCCAATGTCTGTGTTTCTTTGCCCACTCTAACCTTTTCTTTTTTGTTTTTCTGTTTCATAAGTGTCTTTTTCTTTGCAATTCTTCTCATAAGGCCTGCACACCTGAGTCTTCTCTTTACTGTTGTACATGAAACTGGTGTTGAGTGGGTAGAATTAAATGAAGCTGTCAGCTAAGGACATGTGAGGCATCTATTTCTTAAACTAGAGAATCTGGTGTACTTATCCTCTTGTTCAGTTGTACATCCGGGCCTTACAAATCTCTTTCTGTCCTTGTTAGAGCCAGTTATCCTTTGTCTTTAAAAACTGTAGTGTACACCTTTGTATGAAATCTTCAAGCTTCATTTAACCAACCAAACAGCTTTCAACTGTGTTTGATTTAATGGCAAGTGATTTTCTAGTACCAAATTAGTAATTTATCATGATTATTCAAGGATAAGGTGTTGAGTGATGGCTGCTGGAAATGGGGCCTGTCTAGATTTGATCAAAAATTACATATTTTCAAATAGTGATGGTGTTGTTTATACATCAGTATTGTCCTGACTATACTTTGTGATCAGTTGAATGGCACTTGGGTAATTCATGCTATATCTATACATTATTCCAAACTTTTGGCCACCTGTGTGTGTGTGTGTGTGTGTGTGTGTGTGTGTGTGTGTGTGTGTGTGTGTGTGTGTGTGTGTGTATGTATGTATACAAACACATACAACAGTTAGTTCTGGTCCTCAAATCTGATTGGACGAGAGACGTTTCATGAGTACTGATGGTCTCACATCATCAGTACTCAGATGCTTCACTGTGTATATCGCTCCGCTTGTGTTAGTACCATTCTAAGCTAAAGTGTAAGTGCAGTGCACATGTGTTAAATGCTATATGTGTTATTTTTTTTGTGACATTACAGATTTTAGATTACAGGTGGTGGCAAAAGACCATTTTTATGTGTAATATGAGTCAGCATCAGTCAGCTGACATTCATCAGCATTCTGTGATCGCTCGTATTACACTACTACACTACTAAAGCTAGGAAATAGCTTTAAACGCCTTTAAACTAATAACTTCACCATTAAAGCTCTTCACAGCACAACAGACTGATTAATTACACAAACTCAAGGCTTCCCTTTTACTGGATTTTCGACATTAGAGAGGACATTCTTTTCAAAATGGCATGGAGATTGCAGTTTCTATAGTGAATGAATCTTGTGCACATACCGCGAAATATGGGGGAATACCCTTGCTTGGAAGGCTATTTTCCATTAAAAAATAGGATGCATTTAACCATAATGACATTATCTTCAGATAGCTGACTACAGCATCTCTGCTTGTGAGAGGCAACAGGTGATCACACATGCTCTATCTCTCTCTCTCTCTTTCTCTCTCACTCACACACACACACACACACACACACACACACACATACACACACAAAGCTATGCTTATGAGGAATCTCCATAGACATAATTCTTTTTTATACTGCATGAGCGTCTCGGTTACGTATGTAACCTCCGTTCCCTGATGGAGGGAACGAGACATCGTGTCGAAGAAGCGACACTAGGGGTCTCTCTTGAGCACTGAATATGCCTCTGATCTATGAAAAAAGGCCAATGAGAGTTGGCGAATAGTATTTGCATACCCCGCCCCCGGATACGGATATAAAGGCGAGGGAAATGCGCTCGTTCATTCAGGATTTTTCTGAGGAACCAGGAATATTCCGGGCACCTCAGCGGCTCGGCTCAGCGACATGGCCGGGAAGACACGACGTATCGTTCCCTCCATCAGGGAACGGAGGTTACATACGTAACCAAGACATTCCCCGTCTTTCGCTAACTTCGATGTCGTGTCGAAGAAGCGACACTAGGGGTCCACTTCAAATAACGCCATGCGCTGAGCCATGTACGTGTACTGCTGACACAGAAGCGGGCAGGTATTTCACGTGCACAAGCCACCAACTGTGTTCAGGCTGCACGTACTATTCCCCAATGCCCCGAAAAAGTCGTCGGGATCCTTTTGGTTACCCTAGAGGGGAACAAGGCGATGCTTCCAACTAGGGAACGGGCCAAGCCTGGCCGGGCCTCTTTTCTCTCTGTTTTCTCGGCATAGAGCAAGAGCAGCCGGTGCCCTCAATGTCTTACCCGAATTCCTATTCTTTCAGGGGGAAAAGACCCTGCGGAGGCCACACCCGCCCGAAAGGGCAGGTAGAGGTGGCAAAATACATCACATAGCCCCTTCGGTCACATGTGGGAAGAATGGCGCGGTGCTAGATCCAACCACGAGGAGGGGGGAGTTGCTACAACACGGCGACCGGAGGGCAGCGAAGGACTGCCTAAGGGAGACGCGGGTCAGCTCGTGAGGTGTACACACAGGAGGAGTCCGCGTAGGAGGCCTGATCTGTGGAGCACCTATTCCAGTAGGGGTAGCCTGGGGTACCCGTTGTGGACTGGGTAGGCAAGTTCCTCCGCTGAACTGCGGACCCAAGAGGGCTAGGGAGGAATCGACCTGGAACCTAAAAGGGGTATCCTGGGAAGAAGGCGCACTGTTTTACCTCGACAGAAGGAAATTGATTCACCCGGTCAGACCGGCGTCGTGTACCGAGTTCTACGTGCTCGGACCTGAGAAAACACAGGACGAGACTGACTCAACCCTGAGATTGTAAAAAAAAAAGGTGTTAGGTGTTGCCCAGCCCACAGCTCTGCAAATGTCTGCTAGGGAGGTGTCCCTAGCCAGTGCCCATGAGGACGCTACACTCCTAGTGGAGTGGGCTCGGACTCGTAGGGGGGGTGGAACAGCCTGTGTGTGATAGGCCAAATGAATGGCGTCCACTACCCAGTGGGACAGCCTTTGTTTGGAGACAGCGTTCCCTTTCTGCTGTCCCCCAAAGCAGACAAAGAGCTGCTCAGAGCGTCTGAAGCTCTGGGTGCATTCCAGGTAGGTACGCAAAGCACGTACCGGACACAGCAGTGAGGGGGCTGGGTCTGCCTCCTCCTGGGGCAGTGCTTGCAGGTTCACTACCTGATCTTCTGAAGGGCGTGGTAGGGACCTTGTGCACATAGCCTGGTCGAGGTCTTAGGATCACATATGTGTCTGCCTGACCGAACTCCAGGCAAGTGTCGTTAGTAGAGAACGCTTGCAGGTCCCCGACCCTCTTGATGGAAGTGAGCGCAATCAGCAGGGCCGTCTCTTTAAAGAGAGGGCCCTGAGGTAACTGATTCTAGCGGCTCGGAGGGGGATCTCTGAAGACAGGTGAGGACCACCGAGAGATCCCAGGAGGGGAACAGGTTTGGCCGGGAGGGATTTAGCCTCCAGGCACCTCTTAGGAACCTGACAATTAAGTCGTGCTTACCCAGGGACTTGCCATCTACTGGGTCGTGGTGAGCTGCGCTAGCGGCAACATACACCTTCAAGGTGAAAGGGGACAGCCTCCCCTCCAACCTCTCCTGTAGGAACAGGAGCACTGACCTAACTGCTCACCTCTGTGGGTCTTCTGCCCAGGAAGAACACCAATTCACGAACAGACGCCATTTCAGGGTGTAGAGTTGCCTGGTAGAAGGGGCTCTGGCTTGGTTGATCGTGGCTATGACCGTGGGTGGTAGACCAGCTAGATCTTCCGCGTCCCGTCCAGGGACAAGACGTGGAGGTTCCAAAGGTCTAGATGCGGATGCCAGAGTTTGCCCCGTCCCTGAGAAAGAAGGTCTTTCCTCAGGGGAATTTGCCAAGGAGGGGCTGTAGCGAGGAGTACAATGTCTGAGAACCGGGCCCGGGTGGGCCAGTAGGGAGCCACAAGAGTGACTTGATCCTCGTCCTCCCTGACCTTGCACAGCACCTGTGCAAGAAGGCTCACTGGGGGAAATGCGTACTTGCGCAGCCCCACTGGCCAGCCCATTGCATACGGCACCCAACCCGATCTGGAGGCGTTGGTCGTGACCAGGACGCATCGGGACACCTGCTCTATGGGTACTCCTGCCCATAAGAAACAGAGGTCTGTCCAGGGTTTGAATGTTTGGCAGCAGGCGGGGGTGATTGTCACACGGTGCATGCCGCGGCGCCATGCTTGTCTCGGGACTCGGGTCTGAAGCCAGTGTTGAAGTGGTCTCATATGCATCATCCCCAGTAATAGTAATAATAATAATAATATTATTAATAATAATACCGCATAGTAACTCTCGCGAGTGGGCCAGAATAAGCCAGTCTTCGAGGTAATTGAGTATGCGGATGACGGCTCCTCGGAGCGTTGCAAGAGCTGCCTCTGCGACTTTCGTGAAGACGCAAGGGGACAGAGACATGCCGAAGGGGAGGACTTGTACTGATACACCTGGCCATCGAAAGCGAACCGCAGAAAGGGGCGGTGTCGAGGAAAAAATGAGACGTGGGACGCTGCGGACCAATCTAGATGTCGAACACAGATTAATATGTGTTTCTGCATGAGCATTTTGAACGGGAGTTTGTGCAATGCTTGGTTGAGAACTCGCAAGTCCAGATCAGTCGTAAGCCGCCGCCTTTCTTGGGTATGATGAAGTAAGGGCTGTAGAGACCCTTCTTCATCTCGGTTGGAGGGACAGGCTGTATCGCGTCTTTGAATAAGAGAGTAGCGATTTCCGTGCGCATGGACTTGGCATGCGCCGTTTACTGCGGGGGTGGACGGAAGCCTGGCAAACTGAATTGTGTAACCGAGTTGGATGGTCCGGGCCAGCCAGCGAGATGGGTTGGGAGTGAGAGCTACGCGTCAAACTCCGCGCTAGGGGCACCGAGGGGATGATTATTTTTGACATACCCGGCGGGGCTTCGCAGTGGTTTGGAGCAGGTAAAGCGCCATTGGGAGGCGGTGATGCGTCCTGAGG
Source organism: Moxostoma hubbsi (assembly GCA_032164185.1). Lineage (NCBI taxonomy): Eukaryota > Metazoa > Chordata > Actinopteri > Cypriniformes > Catostomidae > Moxostoma > Moxostoma hubbsi. Next base: position 18,734,127 of record JAVLUX010000010.1, read on the forward strand.
CTCTGGTGCTGAGAAAAGACTCAAGCACTTACCTTGCTCCGCACACCCGGCAGGGGGCGGGTTAGCGACTGAGCAGGAGGAGGTCCAGGGTAGGCGTCCTCTAGACTCGACGGAACCGGCCGGCCGGGGAACAGGTGGACCACGTCCAGGATGCCAGGACTGTTGAGATCTGGCGGCAGAGTGCCGTGAGAACGGAATTTGCGGGCCATGTGACCCATAGACAAAAGGAAATAGCTCTGTTACTGAGAATATGAGAATGTGAAAACTAATTCAACAAAAAATTCTCCTCTCGGCCCTCCACCGGGGACGGAGTGGTCTTACCATCTACGGAGCTAACGTTTTGGTCCCTAGGTCGAGCGTCTATGGAGCGCCTTGGAGCCTTCCAGGTCCTCGAGGGGGTCCGTGAGATTGGGGCGTCTGCTTCCTGCGGAGTGCTCGACGCTGGGGCTGAGGGCTGGGCCCGGGTTGAGGCGGAGCAGGGTGTTTCATAGCCGCAGGAGGACGCCTTCAGCAAGCAGATGGGGCAGGATGTGAGATGGTCTACTTCTGCTTCACCGCTTAGGACTGCTTGGCAGAGTCGTTAACGGTGGCGCCGAATGGACGGAGCTGGGAGACAGGGTGTGGGAGAAGGTGTGCCTTGTCTACCTCCCGCATTTCCACCAGGTCCAGTCCAAAGATTCATTTCTGGACCACAAACGGTGGCCATCGCCTGTTCGAGTGCCGGCGCTTCTGACCTCCGTGGCCCGGGGGCACGGTTGGTCATCCAGCGCAGTTCCTGCAGCACATCAAGAACAGGACTACCCAAGTGCAAGTTTTGAAGTGCAGTGGTTGCAGGAAGGGCCGTGGCGTGCAGGGCGGATGCGGTCTGGGACCGGAGGAGCGAAGAAGCCTTGGCTTTGCTCAACTCGTCATGCACGTCCGAGAAGAAAGGAACCGGGGGGGTTCCTGGGGTTCCATGCCCATGGGACCGATCAAGTAGCCCGGGAAAGCATAGCGGATCTCCGTGGGTCAGGCTCAGGCTGGGCGAGCAGACCCGAAGGTGGTGGCCCAGGCAAATGATCAGCATCCGACGCCTCTGTAATGCTCTCCGATGCAGCGGTGATGTCATCCAATTCTGAAGCAAGCAAGCGTGCCGGGGAGGCGGGCGGTTCAAGGGGGTTTACCCGGCGAACAGAGCCTGTCATTGTCCCCAAATCGCCTTCATCGCCTGCGGCGCCTGCGTCAATCCAGTAGGAAGGAGGCGAGGCGCAGGGGGGGGGGGGGGGGCGGCTGAAGTGGCTTTCTCTCATTACAAAAGAAAGTCGCGTGACCGCAATGCTATAACGGCCATGTTCTCGCACTGAGAAGATGAAGCATTGGAGAGAATCGCTCATCCCGAGCACAGCCAGGAGCAAGCAAGCGTGCCGGGGAGGCGGGAGGTTCGAGGGGGTTTACCCAGCGAACAGAGCCCGTCATAGTCCCCAAATCGCCATCATCGCCCGCGGCGCCTGCATCAATCCGTAGGAAGGAGGCGAGGCGCGGGTGGCGGCTGAAGTGGCTTTCTCTCATTACAAAAGAAAGCCACGCGACCGCAATGTTGCCATGGCTATGTTCTCGCACTGAGAACATGAACCATTCATAAAACGTTGCCTGCTTGTGATCGCAGCCCAGGCAAGCAAGGCAGTTTTTATGACCGTGAGAGGTGGGGAGAAATCACCGCATCCAGAAACTACACAGGGGCGGAATGCCATCTTTATAAAGACGCATCCTGAAAAGGACGTTCAACGCCGCCGTGTAATGCTCTTTCATAGAAATAAACTCTTTTATATTGAAAATCACTCTTTCAATGTAACTCTTTCAAACTCTGCGCCGTCGAAGCGCCCAGGGGCAAAGCTGCACGCCGTGCAGTGAAGAGAAAAGCTGCTGAAGTGCGCCGTAGATCCAACAGCAAAGCAGAGCGTCAGAGGATAGAAGCAGGATAACAGTTGTGTTACACGCAGCTGGCTGCATACATGACCATCAGCTCCGAAGAAAATTACTGAATGAACGAGCATATTTCCCTCGCCTTTATATCCGTATCCGGTGGCGGGGTATGCAAATACTGTCCGCCAACTCTCATTGGCCTTTTTTCATAGATCAGAGGCATATTCGATGCTCAAGAGAGACCCCTAGTGTCGCTTCTTCGACACGACGTCAAAGTGAGTGACAGACAGGGAACTATAGATTCTATCCCCTAACCCTACCCCTAAACCTAACCCTCAAAAAATGTTTACATATTTTTACATTTTCAAAAAAAAAACATTGTTTAGCATGTTTTTTTAAGCGATTTGAATTATTGGGACACTAGAAATGTCCTCATAAACCACATTTATACCATATTATCCTTGTAATTACCAGTTTGTAACCTAAAAAAAAAAGTCCTCGGAAACCACATAAACACATCCACACACACACACACACACACACACCAATTTTTTGTGGCTCAGCCAAAATTTTACTATTTCCCCTCTGGCCACCTCATACAAAATTCTGGAGGTGCCAATGCATGACAGGGTATATGCTTTGTTATCTAATGTTAAGATTACAGCAATTTATTCAATCTTTCACTCTGTGCTCTAAGAATCTGTAATCTAAGAACAGCTCCACATCAATGTCTTGTCATTTCATGAAGCATATGCTTTGAGGAAGCCACAAGGGCAGTACATGTTTCATGCAAGGGTACTTTTCTAAAGTTATTGTTTAACAGAGATTGCAAGAGACATAATTTAGCTTCACAGCAGTAAAAGCATATCATGATTCATTTTGATGGCTTGTCTTTTTGTCAAATCACCACATTCGTTTCAAAAGCATTTATAGACATTTTGAAAGTTTTTTGGGTATGAATATTTATTATAGGCTTTATTTATTTTGAGAAAATTGTATGGAACTTCACTCTCTTATATTTCTGACACAGGGTGCATCTTGGAACTCATCCTAAAATCACATTTGGGAATAATTAATAATACTAATAATAATACTAATAATAATAAATAATAAAATCTAGCCTATAAGATAAATTGTGTACATACAGAGTGAATACAAGTGGGACATAATTTGTCATTGCTGTTGTTTTTAAAGTTTGATACAAATAGCTAAATCAATGTCATCCCATAATTTAGAATTAACTTAATGTTTTCTTTTTTTTTTGTAACATAAGAAAGTTATATAATATTTGCCCTACACTATGTTACTCAGCAATGACATACCTTTCCACACTTGATCCAGATCAATGGCATCCTCTGCACTCAATTTTACACAATTTTAAAATAGTTTAGTTTTTCCTGAAATGTAGCTGACTTATCAATTGAATATATATGTATATATAAGCTATATCACACAAGCAAGAGTGGGATATGACCCTACATCAGCACTGCTTTGATTCGGCCGCAGGCCTGAGGCTGCATCTTTTTGAAGATGCCCTTCCGTCTCTGTATAGTTTCTGGGTGCGGTCGTTATCTCTCCACCTCTGACGACCACAATTGCTGCCTCACGTGTCTGGGTCCTAATCACGTTGAGGAAGCTTTCGTGGATGGTTCATGTTCTCATTGCTAGTTTGAGAAGCAATGCGAACTAGTACAGAGGACTTGAATCGGCTAGCACCTTCGGGTGTGCTGGCCCAGTCTGGGGCCAACGCGGAGCTGACCACCATGCTTACCCGGCCCGCTGCGAGTGTCGGGCTGGAGTGAAACCCTCCACCCGCCCCTGGCGGCTTGACAATTGGTTCCTGGGTTCGGGACACCACTCACATCCACGCTCCCCTGGTCCCTTTCTTCCCAGAGGTGCACAACGAGCTGTCAAGGTCGTGGGGGACAACTTTTACTGTCCGAATCCGATCCCTCAGCTCGTCCGCTCTCTCTACCCTGGACGGCAGGGTGGCCTAGGGTTATGTCATGATTCCTCAGATGGATGAGACAGTTGCGGTGCACTTGTGCCCGCTAAGTGCTTCCACCTGGCGGAGTCGCCCATCTCTCACCTTCAGGGACTGTTGGAATTAATTGTCTCTGCGGCCAAAGCCTATAGTGTCACTGGACAGGCTGCCTCCGCCTTCCATGCCATGGCCCTCCTGCAAGTCCACCAAGCCAAGGCACTGAAAGAACTGCACAAGAGTAGTTCTGACCCCGATGAGTTGCAGGAACTGTGCTCGGCGACCAACCTCGCAAAGGTCATGGTACGGTGTGACAAGGCGGATGGCGGGGCACTCGGGCAGACGATGTCCACTCTGGTGGTCCATGAACGCCATCTTTGGCTGAATCTGTTCGAAATTAGGGATGCTGACAAGGCACACATTTTGAACGTGCCAATTTCCCATGTCGGCTTTTTCAGAGACACTGTCGAGGCCTTTGCCCAGCAGTTCTCAGTGCTGAAGAAACAGAGACGATACAGCATATCTTGCCCCAACACGGCACAAGAGTGTATACCCTGTCTGGTCACTGAAGGTATCCCCCTGCGGCAGCGAAAGCCCTGCCGGCTTCTCCCCAGCCCCAAATTAAAATTACAAAATAAAAATCGAATGATTAAAGTTCATTGTGGCTCTGGTTTAACATTACATGCATTAGATTATTTATGGTTTTGGTAGGTTATGTTGTCTAAGCAATATCCAAATGAATTGGTGGCAAGTTCATGGAACATGAGTATCTTAACTGTTTTCCATTAAACAGAGTTAGGCATTTTTAAGGAAATGAGACATATTGCATCTAAAAATGACTGACATACACACACATAATGCTCATTACTTCAAAGTGGTATTCTATAACATTAACTCAGACTTTTGTTTACTAGAAGAGTTCATTTCTGTATTCATATAAAATCTAATTTAGGTTTGTGCCTTGCCTTATGATATCTTTCATTAAATAAACAGATTAAATCTCACCTGAAAATTAAATTTGTGAAATATTTACATTTAATCTAGATTAATTTCACACTTCAATGTCAACAAGTTATATTATCAGAGGCCACAAGAAATTTGGGGGTGATAACATTTGATTTTCAATTTGTAGTTTTATTGGGAAATGATACACACTTTTTTAACAAGTTTCATTAGTCAGTGACAAATCCATCAATCATTTAGGAAAGATTTATTAGATAAAATCTCATTGAGGCATAATTTGATGTGGATGCCATTCAAACACACACCATTGGGAAAATAAATGTTAAAAATTATAAAACCAAAACATTTGTTGGGCTTATGGACATTACATGTGGTATTCCATAAACCCTGCAGAGAACACCTATAAAGCTACTAACTTTGTTTATATGCTCTAATTATCCACTGATAACTCAAGGCTTCTTTGCAATGTTTAATTCTGAGACTTAGAAGTGCTCTCAATATTTTACACTTCACCATGTCTCTACAAACTTTGTTTACCCTCAAATCAGTCAGTTACTATAAAGTACAATGCCCATTAAGTTTCCCAACCAGGGCTATGTGAACCCCAAGGGTTGCAGGTCCCAGGAGGTACTTGAAAATATTTAGATTTTGCTTTGTTTCATGTTTCATCTCCTACAAATTATGAGACTTTTCAGACATAAAAGTAATACCACAAGTTTTGCTTCAGAATATTACATTCTTTACACATCAAAAAGTTCAAAGAGAAATTTGCAGATTATCAGGCTATGGTATGATCTTGGCCAATTTATTTTAAATCTCTTTTCTACCAAGCTTCTTTCAAAACAATAGTGGAAGATGAAGTGTAGTGCAGCAGTTGAACAGGCAAGCTATATATCTGGCATTCTTTTCTAATATAGTAAGCCTCACTTTTGCTCTTTGCAAGAAATATTTTTTGAAGAGAGGTTCTCTGTTCCAATTCAAACACTATAAACATTTTGACTGACACAGATTGTGCACTTATCACGTAAAGACCAGTCTAAGTGCATATTTGGTCCATAATATCCAGCTGCCATAATATTCAATTTTCAGTGTTAAGACACTGCGGCTTGTATCTATTCAAACTCCCATTCTAAGTTAATATCTGCTGTGTTCTATCAAAGCTAAAGGTGTTAAACCACGTAAAAGCTTATAGTCCATAGATGCAAATATGTTCTGTTACAAGAGTTAATTTCGTGTTGACATTCAGCGCAGCTGAGAGGACGGAAGCTTTGTGCTCTTGAATTAAAGATTATTTCCTCAGAGTTAAAGCAGCATGAAATCACATCTGTTTGTGAGTGCTTCCTGGGACCTGCATTTCTCCAGCCAATTCTCATGTCATTGCCCAAATGATTCCTGTGAAAGCTGGGAGCATGGACTCTTTTCAATTAGAAACTGTTGCTGGTTGTTGGTTATTCAGCCATGGAAGGGCATGACAAAGTTAAGTGGAGAAAAATGATGAAATGTTCTCCAAAACAATATCAAGTGCAATGAAAAATGGTTCCAATGAACAACACTACTTGTTCCTTATCCAGACTATAGTGCCTGCTATGCCATAGGACAAATTATCTGAAATATTTTAAGTTTAAATACATTAGATTAGATCAGCTTTTCTTAAACAATGGGTCCTGACCCAAATTAGGTTGCAAAGTCATACATGTTGGGTTGGGGCATATTTTAAAAAATGTGCAGTTATTTCCCCTGTAATTGAAATTTCTTTGAGCAAATGCACATTTTTAGTCCACTCTTCCATGCCGGGACTCTGATATATCATTTGAAAGGTATGGTCTCTATTTGCGATTTAAAACGAGGCTGAGGCGCTGTCAGATGCTGAGATGATTTGTCTCTATTGTATATATACTATCAAGGAGAGTGTGGAGAGCACACAATGCTTTATGTGGGCAAGTTCAAAGTAATGAGTCTCTCATAATAACGAAATAAGATGACATCTCCTCACAGTATCCGCAGCTCGAGAGAAAGTTATGGAAATTCTGTCAGAACAAGATGAAAAGCAGTTCTTCAACAGATTAAACTTAGTAAAATAGTAAAAACTGATGTATCAGAATAAACAGAAAAAAGTGATCACTGTTTATCAATTGGGATAAGTGAGTTGCTTATAAACAATCGCTATGTACTGTTGTGTGCCATGCAGTACATTTGTAATAGTAGAATCCTAAATAAATAAAAAGACATCAGTATGATGAATAACATTCAGCTTGTCAGATTTGTGTGTGTTTGTGTGTGTGTGTGTGTGTGTGTGTGTGTGTGTGTTTACTATGGTATTTTAGTTCTGGCAGAATCTACAGTCACTATGGTACTTGATTGAAGGGGTTGCAATGTATGATGCTTTTAATTTATAATGTTTTTTTTTTTTTGTTGTTGTTTTGTCTGAGAAAGAACAATGAGTTCTATTAAGAGTCTGTCTTTTTATGTGTGTCTCTGTATAAATCAAAAGAAAATACAGCATATTGCACTGTTTAGTAAGTGTCCCAAATAAACACAAAATGTCTTATTTCAGTCTAGGTCTAATACATTTTAAGAATCCTTGTATTAGATAGCACATTGACTTGCATTGACAGATTGACTTGCATTGCATTACTTGGGTTACAGATATTTACAAAATAATAATTATATAGGCAGAATGCATTTTAAAACATTCAATATTAGTAAGAAACGTATGATGCTTTGTATATGGCTTGCGTGCAACAATAAGGAAATAGATAAATTATTTAGAATTTATTGAGAGAAAAAAACAAGAAAAATAAACTTTCAGAAAAAAATTAAAAGTAATTTGTAATGTAATTAATTTTCAATTTAGTAATCAGTAAATTTGGTATTCTCATTATCCTTTTATAGAAGTAATTATTGATTTTTGAGTAACTTACCAAATACTGCAAATGTAAAGATTTTCCTCATTAAAGAAGGGTAATATTTGTAGGCAGCAAATCTATTTGCACAACTGCCTTATATTACAATTTCTGAATATGGCTATGTACTCCAGAACATATGCAGAATTTGATTACAAGTTTGACAAGTGGGTAGAGACTGAAATAATTTGTATGCTAGTTGCATGCTACCTTTCATATCTATAGTGTTTTGGGTCTGAGAGAAATATACAGTAACTAGGGAAACAACCTTTATTTTGTTACAGAGGAAAGGTTTAAGAAAAAGAGCCCTACACATTTACATACTCAAAGCCACCAAAAGACATGCACATTCTACAATTCCTTTAGTTATAATGCATCAATAAAAACTTCAGGCATTCCTGTAAATCTGAGACTAATCACAGCAGTATTAAAGGATCACTATGATATTTGCTCAGATATATATTTCCAGACACATGACTCCTAGCCCCTTGGCTGTAATATCAGCAAAGAACTCAATCCAAAATGTCTACAACAGCAGACCTTCTCATAAAGGCAGTGGAGGTGGCTATGTCTCAGACAATGCTGCCAATTAGAGAGTGTAAAGCAGCTTGACACACAGCGAATGCCATTCTATCAGAAGTTAACCACACTCAGTGGGAGCCAACCTTACGTGAGGCAAGCTGCACTGAGTAGAGGGGAAATAAATAAAATGCATAAAAAAATTCTTGCCAAACCAAGCTGTCCTTAGCTGAGTTGTGGTACAATGATCCCAGAGGTATGTGTGGAGCAGCTTTATCCAGCAACATGCTTTAGATACTGTGAGCAAGGCAATTAGCTGTTGTTCCAGAGAATATGATTGTCCTCTTATGACTTCCTCTCTCACTCCTTCTTATGCCATCAGTATACCTTACCCAAGTTTATCACACAGATTTTAATTCACCCATTATAATATAAGAAAAATATGGATCCTTTGTATACTGTCCGTCCACAATAGGCTTGTTGTTTTAGTAAATTATGAAATATTTTAATCAGATTTAAGGAAATAAAACGTGGTAGGAATAAAGTTTTTCCCCAAAACTTTAATACTTTCAGGCATTACAGAACAGTTGTTTTAGCTAGAAAAAACGGACAAATAAGCTGTCTGTTATTCTGCTTGCTATTTTTTTTTTAACCTTTTCAAAGATAAACATGACTGTAGCCGGAAGAGGTGGAAAGAAACAAATAACAACTACTCTTATTGCAGTACGTGAGTAAATGTTTCACATTTTCTACTTTTTTCAGTATAAATAAATAATAGTACTTTTACTTGAGTTGATTAAAAATGAAGTATTCAACTTTGGACATGGACATGTTATCAGCACCTGTATCATGGAAATATAGTGATGAGAATATACACACATCATATGTCTTGCACTGCTATTCAATCATCCATTCATCGACAACCGCTTATCCTGTGTACAGGGTCACGGGGGGCTGGAGCCTATCCCAGCTAACATTGGGCGAAAGGCGGGGTACACCCTGGACAGGTCGCCAGTCCATCGCAAGGCCACACATAGACAAGCAACCATTCACAGTCACATTCACACCTAGGGCAATTTTTGGAGACATCGATTAACCTAGCCTGCATGTGTTTGGATGGTGGGAGGAAGCCGGAACACCCGGAGAGAACCCACACAGACACGGGGAGAACATGCAAACTCCACACAGAAAGGCCAGGGCAACCGGGGTTTGAACCCATGACCTTCTTGCTGTGAGGCAACAGTGCTAACCGCTGCACCACCGTGCCGCCTTGCTATTCAAACAAAATAACTCAAATTTGCAAAAAAATTGTATAGCCACCTATATATGTGTCTCATGACTCTTGTCTTTCAAGAAATTTCAGGGTGAAAAATGTCCCTCTACGAGAGGTTCAATAAATAAAATAAGTCAGTGCCAGTAGTACTTGTGAATTCAGCATTAATGAGTTTGCAGCTTGACTGTGCTCACTCAAGAGTAGCCGTGCTCTGTGAAACAAAGAGCACCCTCATCTCTCTGCATCTGCACACGCCATTATATCAATAAATGTCCTACATGCTGGTGGTGGATTCACTTCTGAACATGGTAGTCAGTACACTAACAAACCAGACAAAGCCAAAGTATGTCTATTCTAATTAGATGACCACAGAAATGGTCAAAATCTGGACAACCACAGTGCTGCTTTTTAATCTGTAATCACAAAAAAGATAACAATACAACATTGTCTTGCAATGAATTATCAAATGTTTTTAGAAGATGTTTGACTACTTTCTGTTAGCATGAGTTACACAGCCCTTGAAAAGATGAAATGTAGGGTAATGAATTCAAAGGCAAAGTTTTTTTTACAAATTCCATGAATAAATTGTATGGTAGGCACCGTGTTGTAGTAACACAATCACGTTTGATGTGGAATATGTCTCATTTCACCTGAAAACACAGGTCTAAACATCAATCAAAGTCCTTGCCTTTTTTGTTAAATAAACTTTCTTCTCCCATTTGTTCTTTTTCTCCTCTTTGTCAGGTGACAGCACCTCAGGGAGAATGGCTCAAAAAGGGGTCTGCATAATTGTATTTTTTTTTTCATTCTCATAGGAATGCAGAGCTTAAATGTACTGTAGTATGTCTGCACTCCGAATCACAACATTGTCATAATTAGAGTATCTTGCCCTTTTTTTATTAAAACTCTGTCAATGCAACATCTGTTTAATCAGTCAATGTTCTGCTTTGTGCCCATGTAAAGTTGGAGATAAATCTAAATGTTGAAAAAAGTGCAGTCTACAAACAAAATAGGGCCTGGGACTCTTTTTAAGTAATACACATTAAATAAATATACAATTTATACAATTAGCAAATAGTTAGCCTTAAGCTATCACTCCATATAGCTAGCTAGTTTGGAACCAAGGTTTTATATATATATATATATATATATATATATATATATATATATATATATATATATATATATATATATTAGGGCTGTCAATCGATTACAATTTATAATCGAATTAATTGCATGGTGTCCCGATTAACTAATTGCGATTAATCACATATACAAATATTTGCTGAGAAAGCCCCTCATATTACAATAATTCAAAATATATTGATTAAATAATTATCATCTAGGTTATGTATGTAACCTCCGTTACCTGTTGGAGGGAGCGACAGCGTTGTGTCGAAGAAGCGACACAAGGGGTCTCTCTTGAGCGCCGAATATGCCTCTGAACTATGAAAAAAGGCCAATGGGATGTTGGCAGACAGTTTTTATGACCGTCAGTGGTGGGTAGAAATCAACCGCATCCAGAAACTACACAGAGGCAGAAAAGATGTCTTTAAAAAGTTGCTTCCTGAAAAGGACGTTCAACGGCAGCTGTGTATTTGCTCTTTTACAGAAACTAACTCTTTTAGAGAAAACAACTCTTTTAACTGCGCTGTCGAAGCACCCAAGGGCAAACTGCACTGCTGTGCAGAGAAGGTGAAAGCCGCTGAAGTGTGCTGTATATCCAACAGCAGAATCAATGCTCCCATGGGATGCTGCCTTCGGGCCAGCACGCCCAGGCTTAGGCTGACGTGCAGATGTCCGACATGCTTGCACGGGCCGCCTCCAGCGTGGGGCTGGACTGGAACCCGCTGTTGGATGACTGAGTCTGCGCCCCCCCACACACTCGTCACAAAGCTCATTTGTCTCACCACCATCGACGGCGGAGCGGCCCACATGTACACAGTGATTCCCCAGTTGGACAGGGCAGTTGCGATCCACCTATGCCCTGAGAACACCACCACCTGGCGGGGTCGTCCTGTGCTCCCCTCCAAGGCCTGTAGTAAAATGTCATCACTGACCGCCAAAGCCTACAGCGCCACCGGACATGCCGCTTCTGCCCTGCATGCCATGGCCCTCCTGCAAGTCCACCAGGCCAAGGCACTCAAAGATCTGCACGAGGGTAATCCTGATCCCAACATGCTGCATGAACTGCGCTCAGTGACCAACCTCGACCTCAGGGCCAAGAAGGCAACAGCGGAGTCACCCAGGCAGGCGATGGCCACACTCATGGTTCAGGAATGTCATCTGTGGCTGAACTTTGTTGAGATGCATGAGACGGACAAGACACACTTCCTCAATGCCCCTGTCTCCCAGTTTGGCGACACCATCGAGGACTTCACCCAGCAGTTCTCTGCGGTGAAGAAGCTGACAGAGAACATTTCACACATCCTGCCCCGCCGCAAACCTGCCGCCACGGGCCATGCCCCGTCTGCTTGCCAAGGGCGTCCTCCTGCGGCTAAGAAACACCCTGCTCCACCTCAACCCGGGCCCAGCTCTCAACCCGTGCGTCGAGCACCCCACAGGAAGCGCACTCCCCCCGTCTCACAGACTGCCTCGAGGATCCTCAGCCCCATGACTGTTCCCCGGCCAGCCAGTTCTGACGAGTCTAGAGGACGCCTCCACCGGACCTCCTCCTCAGTCACTAATACGCCCCCTGCCGGGTGTGTGGAACAAGGTAATTGCTTCGAGTCTTTTCTCAGCACCAGAGCCCCGGGATGCACCCTCGCCTCCCGACACCTTATTACCTGCTCCGCCCCGCTGTTCCGTCCCACTGGGTATCAAAGATAATCGTCCCCTTAGTGCCCCTAGCGCAGAGTTTGGATACGTGGCAAACATGCCAAACTTGCCAAATCCCTGCGCGTGGAAATCGCAACCCTCTTTCTCAAAGACGTGATAGAGCCTACCTTCAGACCAGGCACAGCGGTCCCTTTAAAACTTTTCCAGAGGCTCCTGGGGCATATGGTCACCCCCGCCTGCTGCCAAATATTCAGATCCTGGACAGACCTCTGCTTTCTGCGGGCAGGAGTCCCCTTGCAACAGGGGACCGATGCCTCCAAATTGGTTTGGTGCACCGTGTGCAACGGGCATGCAGCCGTGGGCCATTGACAAGGGGCCCTGCTGCGCTGGCACATCAATTGCTTAGATTTGTTGACTGTATTCTTTGCCTTGCGGAGGTTTCTCCCGTTAGTTCGGGACAAACACGTCTTGATCAGGTCAGACAGCACCACCGCGGTAGCATACATAAATCGCCAAGGAGGCGTACGCTCCCGCCACATGTCACAACTCGCCCCTTGTCTCCTCCTTTGGAGCCACTCAAGTAGCGGACACGCTGTCACGACAACACTTGCCCTGTGGAGAGTGGAGGCTTCACCCCCAGTTGGTTCAGCTAATTTGAGAATGGTTCAGCAAGGCTCAGGTAGACCTGTTTGCCTCCCGAGAGACCTCCCATTTCCCACTCTGGTATGCCCAACAGAGGCTCCCCTCAGGGCAGATGCACTGGCACACAGCTAGCCCTCGCAACTGCACAAGTATGCATTTCCCCCAGTGAGGCTTCTTGCACAGGTGCTGTGCAATTTCATGGAGGACGAGGAACAAGTCACCCTAATGGATCCCTACTGGCCCACCTGGGCTTGGTTCTTAAACCTCGTACTCCTTGCGACAGTCCCTCCCTGGCAAATTCTCCTGAGGAAGGACCTTCTTTCTCAGGGACGGTGCACGCTCTGGCATCCGCACCCAGACTTCTGGAACCACCACGTCTGGTCTCTGGACGGGACGTGGAAGATCTAGCTGATCCATCACCTGCTAGACACGATCAACCAAGCCAGAGCTCCCTCTACCAGGCAACTTTACGCCATGAAGTGGCGCTTGTTCGTGAATTTGTGTTCTTCCCGGGCTGAAGACCCACAGAGGTGCCCAGTTAGGTCAGTGCTCTAATTTCTGCAGGGGAGGTTGGAGGGGAGGCTGTCCCCTTCTACCATGAAGGTGTAAGTAGCAGCTATCATGGCCCACCACGACGCAGTAGATGGCAAGTCTTTGGGTAAGCACGACTTAATTATCAGGTTCCTAAGAGGCGCCCAGAGGTTAAATCCTTCCCGGCCAAGCTTGTTTCCCTCCTGGGATATCTCAGTGGTCCTCTCGGGTCTTCAGAGACCTCCCTTTGAGCCACTAGAATCAGTTGGACTCAGTGCCCTCTCCCTGAAGACGGTCCTGCTTATAGCACTAGCCTCCATCAAGAGGGTTGGGGACCTGTAAGCGTTCTCTGTTAGTGACACTTGCCTGGAGTTCGGTCCGGAAGACACTCATATGATCCTAAAACCATGGCCGGGCTACATGGCCAAGGTTCCTACGACTCCCTTCAGAGACCAAGTAGTGAACCTGCAAGCGCTGCCCTGGGAGGAGGCAGACCCAGTCCCTTCGTTGCTGTGTCCGGTACGTGCTTTGCTTACCTACTTGGACTGCACGCAGAGCATTAGACGTTCTGAGCAGCTCTTTGTCTGCTTTGGTGGACAGCGGAAAGGGAACACTGTCTCCAAACAGAGGCTTTCCCACTGGGTGGTGTAAGCCATTTCATTGGCCTATCACACCCAGGCAGTGATCCACCCCCCCACCCCCTCACCCCTTGTGGGTCCGAGCACACTCAACAAGGAGTGTTGCGTCCATGTGGGCACTGGCCAGAGGCACCTACCTGGCAGACATATGCAGAGAAGCGGGTTGGTTAACACCTAATACCTTCAATTCTACAATCTCAGGGTTGAGTCAGTATCATCCCATGTTTTCTCAGGTCCAAGTCGGTAGAACTTGGTGCACGCTGATGGACTGACCGTGTGGATCGCTTGCACCTAGCGCCCTTTCCCTCGGCCGAGGTAAAACTGAGAATCCTCCCTAGCCCTTTGGGTCTGCAGTTCAGCGGAGGAACTTGCCGACCCAATCCACTGCGGGTACTTAATCTACCCTGTACTGGAATAGGTGCTCCACAGCTCAGGTCTCCTACATGGACTCCCCCTGTGTGTATTTTCCGCATTGCGGTCCCCTTACGAGCGGACCCGCGTCTCTATTGGGTAGTTCCCACTGCCCCCTGGTCGCCGTGTTTGTAGCAACTCCCCCCTCCGGAGAGGTGGGATCTACCACCGCGCCACTTTCCACATGTCGCCTAAAAACCCATGTGATGTATTCGCAACTCTTACCTTCCACTCTCTGGACAGGTGTGGTCTCCGCTGGGTCTTTTCCCCCTGAAAAACAGGAAACCGGGTAAGACTGCCTTCCTACGATGCGTGTAAAGGCCCCAGCCATTTGGCCGAGAAATGAGAGAAACATAGACAGAAGGCTCGGCCTGTTCCCAGGTTGGCAAGCGTCGCCTTGTTCGCCTGTCTAGTGTAACCAGAAGGATTCTGATGACTTTTTTGGGGCATTGGAGAAGGGTATGTGCAGTCTGATACAGCTGGTCGCTTTTGCACGTCAAGTACCTGCCCGCTCCTGCGTCAGCAGTACATGTACAAGGCTCAGCGCATGAAGTGATTTAAATTGGACCCCTAGTGTCGCTTCTTCGACACAACGTCGAAGTGAGCGACAGACGAGAAACGTCTAAGTTATATAACCTCCGTTCCCTGATAGAGGGAACGAGATTTTGTGTCCTCCCGGCCACGTCGCTGAGCCGAGCCACTGTTGTGGCCGGACCATTTACGGCTCCTCAGAAAAATCCTGAATGAACTAGATGTATTTCCCTGCCTTTATACCCGTATGTCCCGGCTTACTTGCAAATTGAGCACGTGTAAATATTAGGCAAACAGAGAGTATGCAAGTTGATTTGGCTACTGTATTACAAGTCAAAGGACCTATTAACTTACACAATGTGAGCCGATTGGCTTTACGTATGACATGTGAGTGAGTTGATTGGCTAACAGATAACAAGTTAGAAAAACATGTATGACAGGCTGCTGCACAATTTGACATAATTATTAGGGATGTGCCCTAAGCCGAATACCTTATTTGGAAAGGCACAAATAATGACTTCAAAATTAATAATGAATTCTACTGAATAATACAAAAATATATTTTTTAGACTGATTATCTGACAAAAAGCACAGGGATAGAGTGATATTTTAAATAAACATACATTATCTAAAATTACAATGCAAGGGTGAATCTGTGAAGCCAATTTGAAGAGTGCATGTAAAGAGAAAATTTTAAGAATGAAAATGCGCACAATTTCAAGTTTAAATCAGATGGCCACATTGCAGTTTCCATTTATTGTGCTTGACTCAGAAAAAAAAAAAAGTATTTAGACAGATTATCCAACAACAAGCACATGGATAGAGCAGCATTTTAAATAAACATATCTAAATGTAGAACACAATGATGAGTCTTTGAAGTTAATATAACTAAAGTGTCAACTTTATAAATAAAAATGTGCACAGTTTAAATCAGATGGCCGTGATGCATTCTCTGTTTATTGTGCACATCTCAGAGAGCGCGCGAGAGAGGGGATATATATGTATATATATATATATATATATATAATGTGTGTTTACATCTGGATGTAATTTTAACGATGTTTGCATATCTGCAGTAAAACGTATGTCAATTAGTATGTTTTGAATGTCAATAAGACATTCAGCAAGTGTCTTCTAGATGTGTATGATTTAAAATGTATTAAGATTAAGATTAAATGTATTAAAAGGTATTAAGTTTTGGAAATTGTAGAGAGGCTCACTCTTGCCATTTATTCCACTACATTTTGGTAATGCTGCACATGTATTTTAAATAAATAAGTATGTCCTCCACATTTAGTATGTGTGCAACAAATCAGCCTTGAATGAAACACAAAACTTCCTGATAGACTCACGGTACTTTTACCAGTTTATAGGCTATATTGGTTTATCTTAATTTATTTTAATGTTGGCTTTTAATTTAATGTTTACTGCAAAATGTTTGCTTGACCTTTCTTAATTGATTGACACCTCTTGCCTCCATAACATTCTTATACATGCACAGATGTAAGCTAAAAATTCTGTTTTAGCAGATATTAACGTCAGAAAAATTAGGGTAACACCATATTCCACAGATAATATAGCATACATTTTCAGCTTCATCTGTTAAGAGAAAAATGATACAATAATTATTATTATATAATAATAATAAGATTCTTCTTATTATTATTCGTCTTATTATTTTATGAGTATACCTTTACAAGGCATATATATATATATATATATATATATATATATATATATATATATATATATATATATATATATGATATGTGTGGTCTCCGCTGGGTCTTTTCCCCCTGAAAAACAGGAAACCGGGTAAGACCGCCTTCCTACGATGCGTGTAAAGGCCCCAGCCATTTGTCATATATATATATATATATAACTATAAATGTAGTAGAGGTATGTTTGAAAATAGGCTTTTCATATAGTTTTGATGCACTTCAGGTTCTATCCAAATCCAGATACAGATAATTTTGTCATAGCTACAGATACAGTTTATGGCTTTGCTGCACACCACTAATAAATACAGTCCCCCAACAAAGCAGGGAAGCTGCACAAATGCATAAAACAAAACACAACCCCTATATAGTTCCCCGTATGTTGCTCACTTCGATGTTGTGTCGAAGAAGCGACACTAGGGCCACTCTTGAGAGCCATATGCGTCTCTGAACTTTGAGAGAAGGCCAATGAGAAATTGACAGACAGAATTTGCATGTCCCGCCCCCGGACATACGGGTATAAAGGGAGGGAAATGCATCTGTTTCATTCAGAAATTTTCTTCGGAGCCGACCGGTTGTGTGAGCAGCGAGCTGCGAGACACATTCTGTTTCCTCTCTGAGCGTATGCTGTTGGATCTACGCCGCATATCAGCGACTCTCTCCTTCTCTGCACGGCAGTGCAGCTTTGCCCCTGGGTGCTTCGACAGCGATATTAAAAGATACATTTTCCCTAAAAGAGTGTTTTTCTCTAAAAGAGCAATTCACAGCAGCATTGAACGTCCTTTTCAGGACGAATCTTTATAAAGATGCCTTTCTGCCCCTTTTCTTCGCTCCTGACAGTCACAGGCGCTGCCTCGTGAGGCAGCGTTTGTGGATGTTCGTGTTCTCACTGCGAGAACCTTACCATGGCAACGTTGCGGTCGCAGCTTTCCTTCCTAAAAAGGAATGCCACTCCAGCCGCCCCCACCTCCCTCCTTCTTCCCACAGGATTGAGGACGACCCGGCTGGTGATGGGGGCGATTTGGGGATGGCAGCGGGCTCGGTTTCGCCAGGTACGTCCCCACGAACCACCCGCCCCCCGACAGGCTCGTTGACTTCCGCCCGGGCCTGGGGTGACAGCGGCTCGCCTCACGGACAGTCTGCCTATCCTCTTGAGCCCCCTGAGTTGGATGATGAGCTCGCCGCTGCATTGGAGAGTGTTCCGGCGTCTGACGCGGGAGACTCGATTGGGCTGCCACCTTCGGGTCAGCACGCCCAGTCAGAGGCTGCCATCAGCGTGGTGTTGGAATGGAATCCTCCATCCTCCCCACAGCCTTCACGGCCTTCTTTTACGGCCTGAAGTGGCGTCTGTTAACTCAGTGGTATTCTTCCAGTGTTGAAGACCCCCAGAGATGCGCAGTTGGGTCAGTCCTTTCCTTTCTGCAGGAAAAGTTGGAGTGCCAGCAGTCCCCCTCCACCTTGAAGGTGTATGTAGCCGTTATATCGGCACATCATGATGCAGTGGAAGGTAAGTATTTAGGGAAGCACAATTTGGTCATCAGGTTCCTGAGAGGTGCGAGGAGTTTAAACCCCCCCAGGCTGTGCCTCGCTCCCTCGTGGGACCTCTCCGTGGTCCTTCGGGGAGCTCCCTTCGAGTCCCTAGAGTCAGCAGAGCTAAAGGCGCTCTCTCTGAAGACTGCCATCCTGACGGCGCTCACCTCCAACAAGAGGGTAGGGGACCTGCAGGCATTCTCTGTTAGTGAACTGTGCCTAGAGTTTGGTCCGGCTTACTCTCACGTCATCCTGAGACCCCGACCGGGCTACGTGCCCAAGGTTACCACGACCCCTTTTAGGGATCAATTGGTGAACCTGCAAGCGCTGCCCCATGAGGAGGCAGACCCAGCCTTGGCGTTGCTGTGTCCGGTGCGTGCTCTTCGCATCAACTTAGACTGCACGCAGAGCTTTAGAAGCTTCGAGCAGCTCTTTGTTTGCTTCGGCGGACAGCCGAAGGGAAGCGTTGTCTCCAAAACAGAGGATCGCACTGGGTCGTCGATGCCATCACAATGGCATACCACGCCCAGCACGTGCCACCCCCTGCTGGCCTACGAGCCCATTCTACCAGGGGCGTTGCAGCTTCTTGGGTGTTGTCCCATGGTGCCTCTCTAGCAGACATATGTAGAGCCACGGGTTTGGCAAAACCTATCACCTTTGCGAGGTTCTATAACCTTAGGGTTGAGCCAGTTTCGTTCTGTGTGTTATCAGGTGACACAAACAGGTAAGTTCGGGTCAGCTGGCCGGGTGTATTGCTTGTGCATAGCGCCTTTCCCCTCCCTTGAGGCGAAGACGTGCACTGTTTCCCCAGTTGCGTTCGCAGGAAGTGTGAACCCTGGACATCATTCCTCCTTAGCCTAGCGGCCGTCGAGTCTTCGGAGAGGCTCGCTGCTGCCCCGGTACGGGTGTCACTAGGCCCCCGTACTGAGGTAAGTGCTCCACATTTGCTGGTTGTCCCCTTCAGCAACCCCGTGTGATGTATATCCTGGGTTGCTGTGTTTGTAGTAACTCCTCCCCACTTGGGTAGGATCTACCACGACGCCGATCCACACGATGTGCTTCCGCTCCTAACTGGTAAGAATGTGTGTGTATTCCACCTAAATTCCCCCCCTCTTGGGGCCGGGTGTGGTCTCCGCGGTGTCCTCCTCTTTGGAGGGACACCCCCCAGCTTGGACCATATATTTGACCCCCAGCTGAACGATTTAATTCCTTTTACAGGGGAGAATAATAGAGAGAAGGCCTCGGCTGGGCCAGCCAGTCCTTATACTTCTGAGCAGTTAGCCGTTCCCCTAGGTGCAGGGGACCGCTTCATGCCTGCCAGTGTGTTGGGGGTACTTATACGACGGCTTGCTGCGCTGGCTACGAGGCACACAGAGGTCTGCCTGTCTCGCACCGCCAGTCTGCGTAACTCGGTTCAGCTCTTGTGGCGTTTTCTATTGGGACCCCTAGTGTCAACTAGAGAGTGACAGATGGGGAACATTTCGGTTACTGACGTAACCTCTGTTCCGTGATGGAGGGATGAGACGTTGTGTCCCTCCGGCCAAAACACTGAACCAACCGCTGAAAGCGCCGGGTCTTTGGCTCGGCTCCTCAGTGCGATACCTGATGTGTATTTGCAGCGTCACTCCTTTTATACCCGTATGTCCGGGGGAGTGGCATGCAAATTCCACACGCCAATTCTCATTGGCCTTTTCTCAAGATCAGAGATTTCTGGGCTCCGCAGGAGCGACCCCTAGTGTCAACTCATCGACACGACGTCTTGTTTCCTCCTTCAGGGAACGGAGGTTATGTCAGTAACCGAGATGTTTTCACCATTCAGAATTTCATGCTTGAATGTTGTAATGTGCTTAACAAATCTGTCATTAAATTGTTAGATGTGAAGGGACAGTGCAGACCTTCAGCAAGCAAGGAATAATTGATTTGTCAAAATTGATTTCAAATTAACAAAGAAGAATGTTACAAAAGTGTTATGATGGGCACATTTTTAATTCCACACTCTCATCATTTTAAAGTCTTCAACTCATCGTACTGCTGATTGGAGAAAACTGATCAAATTAATTCTAAGCCTGGACTTATTCTATTCTTAATGGGTCTGTTCCAAAACTTAGTGAGCTGCCTCACTGCCTCCTGCTTACATAGGCAGCTGTCTTTTTTGGCAGCGACTGAAATGGTGTCTCAAGCCATGTACACACATTTTCACTTGAAAATGCATTAATGTTGTTACATATACAGCTCTTGTTCACACTGGAATGGCATTGAAAACTGTGATGAAAGCACTCTCCATAAAAACGATGACAATATAAAAATGTATCTCATTTCAACTGCCATCTTGGATTTGTTTTCCACTGAGATCATCACGTGCATTCTAGAATCATCGGGGAAGGATATATATGATGATACCTTGGTATTTGGCCATAAATTAGGAATCTTAAGAGAGAGCATAATTAAGATAACTTCTTTTCGGACCAGCCTTCACTTCGGGACGGCACCTATGATGTCTTAAAATGCTGCCTCTGGAGGCAGTTCACTAGATTCTGGAACAAACCCAATATTTGAAAGCATGCCCTCAATGGCCATATTTAAAATGATTATAGCATTAAAATTATTACATAAAATCAATTTGTATCTATTGTAGAATTTATTAGAATCCATTTGCTGAGTGATTAATTTTTTATTTATATATTCTATATTTCAGAAAGGATGTAATATGTAAGTGGCATGTAGACTTCTATTGAACTGCATGTCTGACATTTCAGTTCAAAGCACTTCTAATTGAAGCAGTCAGAGTGTGCTAATTAAAACAAGCCAGTGATCCAAAACATCTTCATCATTTTATCCCAAAAGTGTCTGCTTCCCCAGTGAGAGAGCAGCCCTAGGCAAGGACTAGGGTCTCAGTGGAGGATGAAACTGAAGGATACAAACCGAAAGGTGGGAAAGAGCCAGTTGGGGATCTTTTCTGCTCTCCTCTCATATCTTCAATACAAGAGCCAGAAAGCTTTGATTGACATGTGTTGACTTTTCCCCTCAAAGGCCAACACAGATAAGGGGCTCTATCATCATAGTGTGACTTAGACTTTGTGGACATTGATAATGAAGTCCTATGATCCAGACATACCCAGTGTGCATATAAACTCTATTTTCATCAAAATACTTTATCAATGGTTCAGATGATAGAATTTTTCATATCTCTACAGAAAGAAATGTATTTGAATCTAAAGAGCATGACTAATGATGATTTGGTTTTGCAACAGGGTTTTCTCTTCAGGAAAGAATGGGATCTTTTTTTTTTTGATTAGCATTACTTTACATCACTGCATTAAAACACATATCAGAATGATGTGATGCATTAATTATATTGTGAGCAGATCTTAATCTATTAATAATAATAATAGTGACAACAACATTCTTTTCATAAATATACTGAACACACTTATCTGACATGTACTGTCTTTTTTGGGATAAAGTATGTGCCTTTTAATGACATGGGCTTATGAATTAATTATTCCATGATCAAAATATATTTCTGAGGATCTCAGAAAAAGGGGTTGTCAGTGCTAATGAGGCTTGACAGGGGTACAAAGCAATCACTAAATACGAAGGCAGTCATTAATCTGCAGTCAGACAAAGTACAAGAAGGTTTTCAACACCATTCTTTCTTGGAGCTACGTCTACAATGCTTCAGGAGGGCAACAGGCATTTCAAACAGTGTCTAATTTCAATGTTCATGAAACCACCAGAAGTAAAAACAGAAGAGGGGTGTACATGTGAGGAAGTAATGAAGGAATTCACTGTTCTCTGAGTGATCATTGTTGCTTTTCTCAGGACCCAGACAACTTGAAATCTTTGAGGAAACAACTAATTCTAAACTGAAGCTTAGAATTATCAGTTGTAGCCAGAATGTGGGTCAAAGCTTGGCAATTGTCCAAAACAGACAGGTTAATCTACAACCAAGCAGTTTAAGCAGCTATTATTATTATTATTTATTTATTTATTTATTTATTTTTTACATGAGTCCAGACCTAAATACAAATCAATAAATCAATCAATCACTCAATCTTGATCGATCTATCTATCTATCTATCTATCTATCTATCTATCTATCTATCTATCTATCTATCTATCTATCTATCTGTCCGTCTGTTGTCATTTGAAATCTTTGTCATGTGTGCTCCTTTTTGTAGAATGTTTTTTCATAATATATTTAAAATAAATAAACTTTGTTTGATATGTTGTTATGTAATGCAAAGACATTCATACATTTATACAAGTGTGGTACTTTAAAATGTCCAAATACTCATTGGGGCCCATTTACTCAGTTACATTTACTCTCACTCAAGTACATTTCTAATGAAAACATTTAATTTTACTTCTTAACAATGGGTGGCATTCCTATCTTTACATTACTGGGTTTAATTTGAATTAATGTTTAATTTATTTAAAGATTATTGAATGGGACTTTTACGACAGCAGAAGTTCACACAGCTGCGTGCAATTTCACAGACTGTCACTCAAGCTGAGTCATCATTGCTGCAGCATCAAGCTCTTCTAACTAAGTGAAACTCTTTCTTCACTCCGCACATTGAAAAAATAATGACATAAACTTTAAAAGGTATGAAATTGCGAAAGTAAGCATTAATAAAGCATGATCTTACTTTGGTTTATATTTCAGCATTATATATAATGTCCCTGTTTCAAATTTTCTTGTTTTCACTGTAATAATTACTAGAAAGGTTTCAAAAACTCTTTTCTTATTGACAAATTCATCCAGATCTGACAAAAGCCCTTAAATGGACATTTCACCCAAAAATGCAAATTATCTCATCATTTACTCACCCTCATGCCATCACAGATGTGTATGACTTTTTTTCTTCTGCTGAACACAAATTAACACAAGCTCTTTTGGTCCAAACAATGCAAGTGAATGGTTGCCAACATTTTAAAGCTAATAAAAAAACAAATCAAATAAGGCAGCATAAGTAATCCATAATACATCAGTGGTTAAATCAATATCTTCAGAAGCAATGTGATAAGTGTGGATGACATACAGAGAAACATTTCACTATCACATTCTTCTTTTTATGTTTTTGTTGATAGCAAAAACTGACAAATATTGATCTGTTTCTCACCCAAACCTATCATATCATTTCTGAAGATATGGATTTAACTACTGGAGTTTTATGGATTATTTTTATGCTGCCTTTATGTGCTTTTTGGAACATCAAAATGTTGGCACCCATTCACTTGCATTGTACTGACCTACAGAGCTGAAATATTCTTCTCAAAATCCTAATTTGTGTTCTGCAGAAGAAGGTAGGTCACACATGTGGGATGGTATGAGGCTGAGTGAATGATTAGATCATTTTAATTTTTGGGTGAACTATACCTTTAAAGTGATAGCTTAGCCATAATTTAATATTATGCAATCATTTCCCTTCCCTTATGTTGTTCCAAACCTGTGTGACCTTCTGTATTAAAATACAAAAAATGTTAGACAGAATGATATAGACTGACAGTCTTTGTCACCATTCACATTCAAAATATGGACAGAAAAAATAAACACATTAACTGAAAGTAAATAGTGACTCAGACATTCTGTCTAATAACTCTTTATTGTGTTGCATGGAAGAAAGTAATACGGGGATGGAACAACATGATGGTGAATGGTGAATTAATAATAATAATTCTGTAATACATGTTAAATGTGTATTACGTAATAGAAAATATGGGAGTTAACGTCCATTATTTAATTTGTGAAATGCATTGTCCTTTTCATCTGAATGTGACTTGCAAATGTTTGTATATGAGCTTAGGGTACAACGGTGCAAAAGGCTCCATGGGGTAAAAGGCTCCTTTGATTGTATTTTCTCCCAATTCACTAAATAGTATCAAACACTACCACAGTACTTTCCTAAACACTTGTTTGTCACTGTGAACTGCAAGTTTGACCTCTTATAAGAAATAAATGACTGTGATGTCTAAATGTAGATTCTGAGTCAATTGATTTAATGTTTAATATTTTTAAATTGTGTAAATGTTGCTAATGAATATCCTGGAAATTATCACATTTTTTAATAGTTTTATTAACATACTTATTTGTCATTTTAAAAAATGTTTCCAGGTGATTACCCCCACCCCCACCAAATCCCCCACCCGCCCCCACCATTGCAATTTAGGTGAATAGATTTGGACTGAAATTTTTTAAAGTGTGATCACATTGACTGATCCAGTCGCAATTAAACTGAATCTGTTCATAAAACACTAAAGATGTAATGAAACATCAAATGTGATTTAAATTAACAAGAAATGGTGCACTCTTTTCTGAAGTGGTTATTTTGAGTAACCATTATCTTAATTTGTTACAAAAAAAAGCATCTTGTTGTCTCCAAATTATTTGCATAAACTGACAAATTGTCCCCCATTACCCTGTTATGCACAGCTATTACTACCTCCATAGGGGCCTTTTACCCCATGTGAGGGAGCCTCGCAATCTTTTTTTTATTTTTTTATTTTATTGTTGTTAATTATTTTCACTCAAATTATGTTGCTCCATCAATATTCATTAAAAATACATGTATTTCTTAAATTGTGAGACACTTTGTGAGCAGAAAAAAATATGGGCCTTTAGACATTGTACCCTAAATGTTCTTTTGTTCATAGTTGTTTAATATGTGCCTGGACTTTATTGTGTTCTCATTGTAAGATATAATGCTGTATTTGCATTTCACTTACATTATGTGCTTGTTCAGCCCCTTATATATCATTAAGTTTATGATGGTCATCTCATATTCAATGTCGAATGAATCTATGCCTACAGATCATTGTGTAGACAAACTTTGTTATTGCTGTAGGAGAGACTAAATATCTTGACAAATTCTGTGAGAATAGAATCGGATGCATAAATCCTGATTATAATAATTTTTGCATAATCTTGGCAATTCTGTCTCTTTGGTGGCCGCAGTGAGACATCGCTGTCTGCTTTTTACAGACTCAGCGTCAGGGGTAGCTCTCAATTCCAGCCAATGCCAACCAAACAACTATCACCTGATAACAGATGACAGCTCAGAATTGGCAGCCTTGAAAGGGAAACCATCTTACAAAGAGACAACCTTCTCAGCCTCACAATATATTTTAGTCTTTATCCCCCTGCAGTTCAATTTCCATGTATTAGTATTTTCTTATTTTATACCTGCACAGATTCAAGGTCAGTATGTTCCCAGCACATTTCCCTACTTCTCACAGTTTAGCTCCACTGTTTAGGTGAGAGTTTTTTTTGTCAGAGTAAAATACAATATAAATATTTTTTATTGTGCCACATATTTGTTTTACTTCTGCTTGAGTGATAAATGAGGGACCTGTAGGAACTCTTTCAATTAAATGCCCATTTACTTTGAAGATGCCAGTGTTTAGCCACTTTGTGGTGACCAGTGAAATGCCAACTATCCATGCCACTAAAAAATTTGTTTATACTAAAGACATGAATTCCATTAAACCCTATTACCCCCAACAAGAACCGAGTGTATCACAAAAGGGTACCAATTAACATTTCACAAAGAGTGTAGTAGAAAGGTTAAGCGTTCCCCTTAACACGACATAATAGCACTGTACAATTAAGTTTTTAAAAGCCTGTTAAATGCTGGAGAGTAAAATTTCAGCTGCTGAGGCTATTTCAAGGATCACACCTTTGGTCTCCATATTAAATGTTTTCAATCATTCAAAGGAGCAAAGAAAAAGTCATGGCTTTTACAGGCAATGTTATTTGTAAAACCCTGTGAGGACAAAAGGACGCCACTTATACTGTATAATACACTCAGTCTGGCTCATAATATAACTTTGGCTTTGGTCTTGAACCTCTCCATGAATTTTTCATATGATTCTAGATGAGTATTGCAGTGGCATTAATGAAAAAGACAGGTGCTCTAGTTTAATTGATGTTTGTTTACTTAAGTAGGAGCAATAGGGGATGAAACCACGGCTTTCACTGTCCTTTTTTAAAATATCTAAAAGAAGGCCACCAAAAGTATTTTGTATGGATATAATTTCAAAACAGTTGACACTGAATAACTTGGCAACAGGCAATTCATCTTCCCTTTCACATTTCTCATTTTTGGCCCTTGATGTGTTTGATGATATTTTCCCTTTTTATGGAACCCTGTTAAACAATTCTGTGAAGAAAATATTAAAGACCTGCAATGTCTGAATAAAGATCTATATCAAAGGTATTTTAGAGGCCTTTACTGTGTGACAAGATCATTATGATATCACCATCTTACTTAACACCATGTTGTATTTATATTGCATATTTCATCATGGTATTAAGACGTCAGTAAAAAGCTTGGTTTACATCCGGATTTACTAATGTAAATCCGGATGTAAACCATCTAGCTTTTATAATGAGCATTACATCCATTAAATCATAGTATGACACTCTAGGCCTTAATTTGTCCCACAGGATTTATGATGATGTCTTAGGTATTCCTCAGTGTCCTTTATAAGTGTTTAATTGTGCATGCATAAATGCTTCTAAATGTTCCTAAGTGTGTTCAAATATATGGCTGAGAATGGAAGAAAGTGAAGGTTATGCAAGAAGCAATTTTCTGACAGTAAAAATAATGTGCCTCACAGTTTTCTTATACTAGTCTTATCGCTAGTCTTATATTAATGACATAAAATACAACATAGCTACCATACTAATCTTTCTTCTGATTTCTTCTGAGTCTGTTTTTCACAAAAGAAAAGGGATTTTGCAGACTAAAATAAGAGCTTTTTTAAGCTTGAGGGATAACAGTTCTCTTTAAAATGGAGTTAGACCTAACCCAACCAATTTATTTGTGTTACTAATCTCTGTTAAGAAATGTTGGCCTTTGGCAAACACATGTAGTAAACATGAACATATTTCTGCTTATATTGAATATGCTCTCTTCAATGACTGAAGGATGGCTCTCAATAAGATATGTGATTCACACTTACGAGTATGATTGATTATGCCTCGGAGAAATCAATATTGTGCAGTCCACGGTATGAGAAAATGTGGACATTTTTCACTTTTATTAGGTAGTCACAGGTACTGACATACTGTAGTAGCAGACGTATTGGAGAAAACAATTTTTTTGTGTACTACAAAGGCTGCACAAAATATCACAAGGGCCTGTGTTGTGTGCAACAGCATAAGGAATTAATTAAGCTTGTTTTCAGCACCCATGGCCCCTTCACCACCAGTTTAGGTCCTGTCCTGCTTTGGGGGTAAGCTCCTCTCCCCTGTCACCATAGTTTTGCGACAGGGGAGAGGAGGCCCCATTTTAAGAGCTGACATAAGTCATAAGTGCTAAGTCAGTGGGAATGGCCATGACGTTTTTTTATATTTTCGAGCAAGCATGTGCAAAGCCTAGGTGCTAGTGGGTTTGCTGAAATTGAAAAGTGCTAATGTGCTGGATAAAGTGCAATTTAATTCTGAGAATCTTCACTGGTTATTATATAGTCCATTCCCTCTAAAGCACCAGTGATTTAAACAAAGACAGCACATTCATAAGAAGCTGGTAATGTAAAAGGACTGTATTCAATGAATTAGAAGAATAGAAATATGGGCTTATGTTCTTTTGTGCATAAACTGCGTCCCTGTTAATTGTCATGCACATTTCTAACAGAAAAGACACGGGATTATTGTTATTAAGGGTTAGTTCACCCAAAAATAAAAATTAGACCATAATTTACTCACCCTCAAGCCATCCTAATTGTATATGACTTTCTTCTTTCAGCCAAACACAATTGGAGTTATATTAAAAAATATACTGCCCTTCCAAACATTATAAACAGAATGAATGGTACATTTGATTTTAAAGCCCAAAAAAGTCCATACATCAAAAAAGTAATCCTTACGGGAGTTAATAAAGGCCTTCTGAAGCGAAACGATGCAGTTTTGTATAGTTTTGTATAAACTATAATCACTGGCTTCTGGTAACGGCTGTCCACAAAAGAAGAAAATTTATTTAATTTGGCGTAAGCCCCGTCCTATGGTTCAGCGCTCTACTTGCCTAAACTGTCAGATCCTAACGGAAGCGATGATGGCAGGGGAGAGGAGCTTACATCTACCCAGGATGGGATCTAAACTTTTTGTGATGGGGTGGAGGAGGGTGAAAACAATGGAAGTATGCCAACAATGAGAAAACCCTGAGATTTTGATTTAGAAAATGTTAATTTATCAAAACACACATTCTTTTTATTTAATTTAATAATTCAAATTAAACTTCAAACTAAATATAATGAATATTTATTATTATAAATAAAATATAATCAAAATAACAAAGTGGTAAAAAAAATAAAATAATATATTAATCCAAACATTTTACTCTCTCCAACAGGCCTCTTATGCCGTGACTTAAAAATAGAAAATATATAAATATAAATAAATATAAACACAGCCTAATAATAATAATAATAATTAAAAAAATAAACCATTAACTAATAGATAATTTAACACATCTCATAAAATGTTTCATAAAAAGGCTACATCTGTGATTGTCAGAGACATAATTTGATGTTACACATATTTTCAAAGTTTGGACATGAACTTTATTACCACCTGCTGGTGGAATCTCCAAACTGCAAATTTAGGAAGTTAGTTAAGAAAACAGACATGCAATGTCTTACCTATTTATCAGGAAAATAGCAAATTGCGCTTTGTGCCAATTCATTAAAATGCAATATACTCACAGTTTGCGTGCAAACACCCACTGAGAGAGCAAACACTCCCACTTGCACTTTGCGCTTGCACGGAAATTGCACTTAGAATAAAGCTATAGCCCTGTGCTTTGCGCTCACAAAATTAAAGCCCTAATTCTTATAGTCTCTGGGTCTCTCTGGTGAATTATACAGTTCATATCTCAAATCAATTTCATAGCTGATGTCAAGAATATTCAACAGACTGCTATTGCAACCTGCACGTTATTTAGGTGGTAAATAGAGGGAATCTCCAAAACTAACAGTAAAAAAAACAACTCTTCTTGAGACACTTCTTAAAAAGGTGTTGTAGGCACTCAAGAGCCCAAAAGTGGCCCCAAATTAATGAAGGAAACACACCTAATGAAAACCCACAGAAAATACGAGCAATCAAAAACTAAAATACCATACTACATAGAGGAAATAGAGATAGAGAAAGATTTGGGAGGACAATTATGTGATCAGACATCAAGGGTGCTTCTCATTTCAAAAATTGTGCATCCTTGTTCCCTTTTCTTGCATAATGTCCTTATTTTCTAGCTCTTCTCTTTTAGGATGCAAAAAAGGATGCAAGAAAAGGAAATGAGGATGAACAATTTGAAGCTAGATTTATTTGTGAAATGGAATATTCTTGTTCAATCAAGCCATCTTTGTGCAGCTGCATTACCTCAGAAGGTGCACTGTTATGTTTTTTTTTTCACTTTATTAATTAGTATATTTATAATGAATCCTATTAATTCAAGATGCACTGTTGAAGAATGTGACAGTTATGGTTTATGTAAACCGCAAAGGTGAAATATGAATTAAAACTTTTGTGCCAGATGTGAATTGGGAGGAGAATGTAAGCATGCGTCATGTGCATAAGTCTTCAGCATAGGATACTTAAGCACATCCTCACTCAAGCTTCCTCAAGTTGCTTCCTCTGTCCTCGGTCCTCGCTTCCTTGTCCTTCATGATGGTGGACTTTGATCAGTTTCCTGGTCAAAGGCTCGAGGATGGAGAAGTTAGGAAATTAGGAAGTATCTATTAGGATATTGAGAAACACCTCAAATCTTTGATCACACAACACAACCACAACACTATTTCTCTCCAAATCAGGCCAGTGAATAGAATGGAAAAAAAGCTGTTTTGGGAGCTGTTGAATGATTGATCGATGACCTTCTTTGTGTTGCTGTCCCTTGTTCTCCTGTAAATTTGGAGACTGGCATGTTAAGCCAAGTCAATTAAATAATTGTTTATTTGTGTGTGTGGGATGGGGGGGTGGGCAGGTTTAAGTGGTTTACGAGGACATTTTTAGGTTACAAACTGGTAATTACAAGAGTATTATGCTATAAATGTGGTTTATGAGGACATTTCTAGTGTCCCCATAATTCAAATCGCTTAAAAAAACATACTAAACGATGTTTTATTGAAAATGTGACCCAGGAGCAGAGGTAAAAATTTCTTTCACTTAGAAAAACCATGAATTGATCGACCATGTTTCAAAGCACGTCATTCATGAGACTCTGGAATGCAGCTGCAGCTGTGCACAGTTAAAGAGATAGTTCACCAAAAAATGTTAATTCTCTTGTCATTTACTCACCCTCACACCGTCCCAGTTGTGTATAACTTTCTTTATTTTGCAGAACACAAACTCAGATTTATTGATGAGTATCTCAGCTCTGTTGGTTATTTCGGTGCAAGTGAATGGTGGCCAGAAATCTGAAGGTCCAAAAAGCAGATTAAAGCAGCATAAAGTAATCCATAAGACTCCAGTGCTTAAATCCTACACAATCTTTAGATGAGATATGATATGTGTGGGTAAGACAGTATTTTTTACTATAAATCTCCACTTTCACTTTCAGATGTGAAAGTAAAACTAAACAGGTATCACATGTGATTTTTAGATGTGAAAATGGAGACTTATATTTTAAAAGGATTTAAATATTGATCTGTTTCTCAACCACTCATCATATCACATTTGCAGATATGGATTAACCACTGGAGTCTTAAGGATAATTTTTATGCTGCTTTTATCTGATTTTGGACCTTCAGATTTCTAGCCACCATTCTTGCATTGAAAGGACCAATAGAGATGATATATTCTTCTAAAAATCTTAATTTGTGTTCAGCAGAAGAAAGAAAGTCAGACACATATGGGATGTTATGAGGGTGAGTAAATGATGAGAGAATTTTCTTTTTTGGGTGAACTATCCCTTTTAATCCACTTATTGGTCAAAGTACCCCTCTTGAAGTGATATTACTGAATTATGATTGTGCAAACAGACAAAGATCCACACCATTTTAGATGGCATTCTGTGATCTAAACATATCCGTTAATATTGTGCTGCCAAGGACAGTCTCCCCAATGTATAGTAGTGTGGTCCCCCTCTCCCTGTCTCTTATTGGAGCCAATCATTGTCTGTGTCACCTCTTGATTTGGGGGAGGTGTAAGGGTGGGAATAATTAGGGAAGTTAATATGACATTGTTAAGAATGCTGTGGTTTTGATTTGGGGGATGTTAGTTGTTGTGCATTTGAGTTAGGCAGAGTAATGAGTATATGTTTGGCAGAAGAGTTACGTGTTAGCAGATTATGCCACGATTTCAGCTGTGAACAGCTTAGAAGCTGGTGTTTTTTAGGAAGTTAGGACACTGATACCCCTTCAGCTTGTAAACTTATAGGCAAAAAATAAATTAAAAATGGCCAGTTTGGGTGCTGGTGATCTGTACACCTTGCCTCCTGCCTCTATTCTGCAACAAGTCACAATGCTTCAATATATTATGAGAGTGTAAACAGAAAAGACAAAAATCATATCTCATAATATCAGAACTGTGGGATATGTAAATGCAGCTTAATAGACCTGCTGCAGTCTGTTACAGGCCTATCATTAATATGAATCAAATCACTATTATTGACAAGAAAAAGAGAGAAAAAAACACTTACTGTCCTTTGCTGAATAACGTTAGTAGCTTTAAGTCCAATACATTTCAACTTAATGTATTGGACTTACACACCTGAAGGCTGTATTGTTTTAATTTAATTTGTTAAAATGTATATTATTATTAAAAATTTTCAATAAAGGAGTATTTCAGTACTATATCAGTTTATTTATTTATTTTTCAATGGTTGGGGTGCTGTTAAAAAAATAAACAATGTAAAGGGTCATGCCATAGTTGAAAAAAATGTGAGAGCCACTGTGTTTAAGAGTTTAAGCCTGCAATCCCATACTCAAGCCCCTCCATCATGGATAGCACATCAAATCTATTTACCCTAATGCATTTTTGGACTGCATGAACCAGTGAACTCATGAAAGAAATCTTGGGAATAAGTCAGACAGACTCTCATTAATCAGACACACATTAACCTACATTTGTACAAGCATTGTGACCTTATATTAAGTGTCTTTAAGGAGGAGAAAACATTACATACCACACAAAAATGGTGAGAGCATTATCAGAATCTACCCATGCTGCCACAACTGTAAAATAAATCTTTTAAATCTTCATAAATGTGGACTGTACATGGTCACTTTTATTGTGCAACAACATTAAATGTCGAACACCTTTCCAAAGTATTCAATTCTGGTTTTTATATTGCACTGAACTTGTTATTAAAAAAAAGAGTGCCAGATTACAGACTAATGACTATGCATATGAATCATTCATTAGCGAAGGGATCTTTAAAGGTGAATCACGCTGTGTGATAAAATTTTTGCCTGAGACTAATAATCTCCAATGCATTCTCCAAGTTGTTGTTGACAGGTTGCATCTGACTAAGAAGTATGAAAGCTAAAATAAAATCAATGAATAAAAAAATGCTTTCCCACATGATGAATCATAGATAAAACTTAAAAACAAATGAAATCAATTCCATTCTCATCAGCTACAGTTTTGGCTTTAATTTCACATCTGACATTCAAACCACCATCAGCATCCTCGCATGCCAGGATGCTGGAATTAATCACACAATTCACGAAAAACATTTGAGTAAAACCAAATGAGCAAAGCAGTCCCACTGACACAGAGGCACTGACGTCAAAATAAACATATCTCGTGCTGAATATTTCCTCTTTGGCAGAAAAAGTATTCATAAGGCTGAGCATCTGGGTCTGTAAATTAACTTGGCATTATCCATGTTCATTTTGTTTAGCACCAGGCTCATGGGTCTGTTTTAGAACTGTTAATTTAGGCCTGAGGAACACAGGGATGAACATGCCTGATTTGAGGAGAATGCAGTCAGCTCTCCCAAGAGGCCGAGCCTCTCCAGGAATTTTCACAGTAATTTATAAGTGCTGTCAATCACGGTTTACACAACGTCCCTCCATGTTTCTGCAGTAACAGGAAAAGAGAACAACTGAGATGGAAAAGAGGACAAAATGGTCATTGCATTGCAACTAACATAACATTTCCAAATCTGAATGGTAACAAATTCATCAAAAATTAATCTGGATGGAGTGAAAGCTCAGTGTCCTAAAGTGTCCTGATGTGATATTTTAAAACACCAAAATATTTTGGGAAAAGTCTGCACTTATGTTGATAATGTTAACATTTATGCACTTTTTTACATATTAATATTAATTTTGACATTTGGGTCAATAATGTGACACTCATTTGTTTATCTGTATCTATAAAGACATACACACACACACACACACACACACACACAAACGCATATGACCCAAATGTCAAAATTAATATTAATATCGAAATTATGTGTTCAAAATCATTGTGATATTTTCTTTATTTCTGGGGTTAAAGTCAGTCAGGTTAAAGTGGTGTAACACTCTACAATATTTACAATACTCTACAATATTTTACAATAGTACAAATAAATACATAAAAACTTATTCATATTTGTGATATCAATAAGTGAATAAATTATATTTGAATGTATTATTATTATTTATGAAATTGTGGTGTTTTTTTTAATTATTATTATTAGTTTTTTTTAATAGAAATGTTAAAGATTTGTATAATCTCAGACAACATAATTTGTCAACCTATTCATCACTATTTGAAAAAATTATCTGAATAAAAATTGTATGTATCTCCCAAAAATAAAATAATGTGTAATAATTATTTATGATACACGATTAAAATGTTTTATACACAACCAGGCAAAAAAAAAATATATTTTTTAAAAAAAAATCATGAACATTTAGGTCAAGATTATTAATGCATTGATAAATGTAATTAATCTTTTCAAGCACGCTGTATTTCCTGACCTATTAGTCTTAATGTAAAGGTGTACTTCAATAACTAGTCCTTGCAGATTTTCCTGTCAAAGGCACATATTTACCTTAGTTAAAGACATCCCTTGCACACTTTTAAATACATCTTGAAAATGCATCCAGCCCATTTTCTAAGTATCTCACTTTCATTTATACAGCTGACAAAGCTGCCCATCTTTCCACAGTGGAAGGGCATTGTTAAGACAGTTCAAGCAGCGATAAGATTAATTAAGGTTAATAAGGTTAATACAAAGTTCCACAGCACTGAAATGCCATGTTAATCTGCAGTGTCCATCACATCTCCAACTTGGATGGCGAGCTGCCTTCACCATGCTTGAAAGTACAGGCATGCATGAAACAGGCTGTAAATTGAATTTTAATGGCACCATATAATATGCTGAGCCATGGACTTTTTTGCCAGCTCTCTTCTCAACGTTGTCACAAAGCAGTCATTCTTATGACCCTGAATTATATCTTTCTCTGTCGGCCTCAAAGATTTATCCAAACAACCTCTGAAGCGCAAATAGCCCTAGATTTCCATGTGCAATAAGTGCTGTTAATTTTAATTTGGCATTGCCATTTAACGTTGTGTTTATGGTTGTCTGCGTAAAAGTGATGCATTGTCAGTACCATTAGTTGGGGTGAAGAGTTACTGTACAAATCTAAAATAACATTTGTTTGTTCAGTTGTCAGGCTACCACTCAGACTATTGATTGTCTGTGTGTTTGAGAGAAGGCAGTGGACTGCAAGAGCGTGTTATGACTCTCTCTCTCTCTCTCTCTCTCTCTCTCTCTCGCTCTCTCTCTAAGACATTTTGCTTTCAGAATAGCACTGCTCCAGCCTGGCAGGTTTCTAAATGGTACACACAAATCCTTCTAAACAAGATATAGTTTGTAATCCTCCATTAGATCACATTCCACGTTGAATTTAGCCATTAGCCATTGCATTTAGGACAGTTTCATGTTAAACAATGCTACTACTTTAAAAATGCACATCAAACAAATACTTCTCTTATGAATACAGCTGTTTCACTTGAGGCATCCTTGTGACCATTTTTACATTAATCAGAATTATGATGCTCCTCAGTGTTAATAATTTAATTTGTTACTTGATTAAACAAATTCCTGTGCCTTCATAGATTGTTTAATGCATTTAAAAAGATTATACTTACATACTAATATACATCTTGTGGTGCCTTATCTTCAGCCACTCTATGAGTGACAGTAGCTTTTGGCCAGGAGTTGATGTCATCAGACGGTGCCCAACCTTCTTTGGGTGTTTCAAACTTAACAGTAACACCCCCAGTTGGCAGGTCAGCAGTGGTGGCCAAGTCACTGCCAATCTACTCCTGGCATCCAGCTCACCTCCTCCCTCCTATTACAGTGCCAGCTTGAGGCTCGTTCTGCTGCCTCATCTCACCCTTCCTCCCATGGGACAATAAGTTCAAACAGTATGATCTTATTTGCTTTCTCAGACCAAATGATCATGTCCGGTTTCAGGGATGTTTGAACCACTGTGGGGGGGTTGGGGGGGCATTTACTCCCCAGGTCCACCCTCATCTCTTTTGGAGGATGTTATCTTTGGTCTTTTTGGAGGCAAATTGAATTTTGCCCTCCCTGATGATATCTGAGTCCCATGGGTCCAATGTTTCCTGTGTCACTGCTACTCCAGAATGTAAGCTAGTTCCAGGAGCACCTTGTCATGCCGACATCTATATCTTCTTTGGCTGAGTGCAATTTTACAGCTTGACAAAATGTGAGCTATGGTTCCTTCTACATATCTTGCACAGTAGGTCCTCTCTCAGCTACCACCTATGCAAGTTTTTGGGTGATGGGAGGGTGTCATACACTGATCAGAGAAGAAAGGAAACCTTGTATCTTGTACCGCAGACACATCAGCTGCCCACTTATACCCAGATCTTATCGTGACTCCTGCCCTTCTGATGTGTTTGTCACTGGAATCACGATACATCATTGACACCCTGCACTTTGCAACCTTGAACTCTTCCACCACTGAGGACAAGGGATGCTGATGCTGACCCAATCTAATGTAAAGCCCTACTGATGTGAAACTAGGAGGGACTCCGAGCCACCTTCTGAGGTATTAAAAATGATCAAGTTAGATTGACAGGCTGATTTTAACCGTCAGTATCATTGTATTAGTCATTATGAAAGAAACAATATTATCTTAATAGGATGCTCAGAGCGATCCACCTGTCACGAGGAAGGGAAAATGATAGCCTACTTTTATGCCAGAGGTTTATCCATCTTCAAATACATTTGAATTAGTTGTCACACCACTAAGAATTTATGAGATGTACCATAATAGAGATTGTGCCTGCATTGAAATGCTCTTTAGCGATTTCATTATATCACATCTTTAGTATATTGAACAAACATCTTGGGGGCATTTTACAGGATTAAGTAGGCATCTGAATGCAATAAGTCACTTTGCCAGGAGATGAGCTTTTATGATGTGAAAGAAAGAAAAAGAAAAAAAAAATAATCCACTGCAATCAAAGTGTCTGCAGAATTTAATTTTTATTTTTTTTCTCAGCAAGGGCAACTCAATGCCAAAAATCAATGGGAAACTCTCATTTGGGTTAATAATAAAAACAGTATGAGTACATAAAAGGGAAGATTTATAATGGTAAAATAAATTTATAAATAATAAAGGAAAACTTGTGTAATGATAGGAACAGATAAACTGAAATTCATCCCATGATAATGACCAGAATGCGCCTCTCATTTTAATACTCCACCCACTAGTAGATGAGTCTACATTAAAAGAAGATAGCATGTGTTAATCAATGGGAGGTACTTTGTGTTTCTCATCAGCTCAGAGGGTGCAGAACAATTCTGCC
Source organism: Moxostoma hubbsi (assembly GCA_032164185.1). Taxonomy (NCBI): domain Eukaryota; kingdom Metazoa; phylum Chordata; class Actinopteri; order Cypriniformes; family Catostomidae; genus Moxostoma; species Moxostoma hubbsi. The sequence goes on from JAVLUX010000010.1 coordinate 18,771,234, forward strand.
TGTTTAAATGTAAAACCGATAACAGGACTGGGTGATGATATTCAGGAAAGTGATAAACCAGGACGAATAGACCTGGGGTGAAACAGAGCTTAGTCCAACAGAGCTAAATTCATTTTGCTGGCTCACAGAATGGAGTTATCTGAATCAACTGTCCTCTATATTCACCACAGGATATTGAGGAAGGCCAAGGTCAAATTACATCAGAATCTGCAAGCATTAAATTGCAATGCCAGAGAAAGTTTGCCAATTCTGTGAGAGATAATCTCAATCTCCTACTGCGCTCGGCAGGGACCAAAAAAGCTTAAGAACTGATAGGATCCTTAGGCCACATGAAAGAGGTGCTGTAGGCAAGAAGACACTACAGAACATTTGATCAACCATAGAAATCAATGGGTTAAGTGTACATCTAATAATTTGTTTTAATGATGCAATGCCACAGCTATCTGTAATGTTTAGGGTCTACTGTCATTATAAAACAAAAGCAAAAATATGCGTTTGTTACCTTGAAGAATAGCTCACTCAAAAATTTGAATTATGTAATCTTTAAATGAAATATTTTATGAAAATCCATTGGATGAATTCTATATAATGTCAGTACATAGTGACACAGATTAACACTTCATAAAACATCCAAATGTGCCATAAAAGTAGTCCATGCGACTTGCACTGTAAAACATTGGATTTTTTCAAGATTTAACAGTAATTTCGTATAACAAAATTCTGTTTTCAGTATTGTACTATAAAAACATTGCAGGCTAGGTCATTTTCTGTCACAACACAACAAATTACTGTGAAAAAAGAAATGAGAATATCACACTACATTAAAGGACATTTTTATTTAGTTTGAAGTCACCATTATGGTGTTTAGAGTTCTCTTTGGATGGGACCTTATCTTATTTATTTCTAATTAACTTTCTCCCTTTTGGTGTATACATCACATTGTTTCGTGATGTATGGAGAAAACTTGTAAATGTAGTAGTTGTCTTTATGATGAACCATGATGTTTAGTCTACATTATATGATGCATTGAACGTTAATAAATAGTTTAATTTTAAATAAACAATGAGAAAGGGATATTTGCAAAGTGAGTCTATAATATGTTCCCCGTATGTCGCTCACTTCGACGCTGTGTCGAAGAAGCGACACTAGGGGTCCCTCTTTAGCGCTGAATATGCCTTTGATCTATAAAAAATGAGAATTAGGCAGACAGTATTTGCATACCCCGCCCCCGTCTTTTTAAAGATGCCTTTCCGCCTCTGTGTAGTTCCTGGATGCGGTAGAGTGCTCTTCGCTTCAGACGGCCACAGGCGTTGTCTCGTGTGTCTGGGTTGCGATCACATCGAGGCAGCGTTTGTGGATGGTTCATGTTCTCACTGCGAGAGCATGACCATGGCAACGTTGTTGTCGCGGCTCACTTTCAATAGAAAGCATGCCACTCCAGCTGGCCCCCGCATTGCTCCTTCTTCCCACGGGATTGAGGATGATGCGGCTGGCAATGGAGGCGATCTGGGGATGGCAGCGGGTGCAGCTCCGCCGGGTACGCCCCCTCAGACCACCCGCCCCCCGGCATGCTCGTTGACTCCCATCCGTTCTGGAGGCAACAACGGCTCACCTCACAGCCAGCCTGCCTATTCTCTAGAGCTCGAGGTGGATGAGCTCGCCATTGCATGATGACGCTGACGCTGATGACTCCCCTGGGCTGCCGCCTTCGAGCCTTCGGAACACTCCGTCCTCCCCACAGCCATCGCGGTTGGATGACTGGTTCCTGGGGTCTCCGTGCCGCTCACAGCGACGGTAGAGTGGCCCACGGATACACAGCGATTCCCCAGGTGGACAGGGCTATTGCGCTCCACCTGTGTCCCGAGAACCCTACCACCTGGCAGGGTTGCCCTGTACTCCCCTCCAAGGCCTGTAGGACAACGTCTTCATTGACTGCCAAATCCTACAGCCCCACTAGAGACGCCGCTTCCGCCCTGCATGCCATGGCCCTCCTGCAAGTCCACCAGGCCAAGGCACTGAAAGATCTGCACGGGGGTAGCCCTGATCACGACATGCTGCAGGAACTGCGCACAGCGACCGACATCGCCCTCAGATACACGAAGGTCACAGCGCAGACACTCGGGCAGGCGATGGCCACACTCATTGTCCAGGAACGTCATCTGTGGCTGAACTTGGTTGAGATGCATGAAACCGACAAAGTGCGCTTCCTCAACCCCCTGTCTCCCAGTTCGGCCTCTTCGGCGACACCGTCGAGGACTTTACCCAGTAGTTCTCCAAGGTGAAGAAACAGACGGAGGCCATCTCACATATCCTGCCCCGCCGCAAACCTGCTGCCATGGGCCATGCCCCGTCTGCTCGCCAAGGGTGTCCTCCTGTGGCGAAGAAACGCCCTGCTCTGCCTCAACCTGGGCCCAGCTCTCAGCCCACGTGTCGAGCACCCCGCAGGAAGTCGACTTCCCCTGTCTCACGGACCACCTCGAGGACCTGCAAGGATCCCAGGCGCTCCTGAGACGATCGACCCAGGGACCAAAACGTCCCCCGGTGGAGGACCGGGAGGAGAATCTTTTGTTGAATTTATTTAATTTGCCCTAGATGGGGCTGCGGTACCCACATTCTCAGTAAAAGAGCTATTTCCTTTGTCTCTGTATCACCTGGCCCGCAAAAGCTGTTCTCACATCGTCCTGGCACGCTGGATGCGAACCCCCCGCCCTCAGACTGTTCTCCGGCTGGCCAGTTCTGACGAGCCCAAAGGACGCCTCTACCAGACCTCCTCCTCAGTCACTAACCCTCCCCCTGCCGGGTATGCGGAGCACGTGTCTCATCACCAGAGCCTCGGGACAAGTCTTCACCTCCTGATGCCGTACTATCTGCTCCGCCCCGCTGCGAAGCCCCACCATGTACGTCAAAATAATCGTCCCCTTGGTGCCCCTAGCACAGAGTTTGGACGTGTGACTTTCACTTTCCAACGCGTCACGCTGGCTGGCATGGACCATTCCACTCAGTTACGCAATTAGGTTTGCCAGGCCTCCGCCCCCCTTCATGGGCATCTGCTTTTCTGCTGTACACAGCGAACATGCCAAATCCCTGCACGTGGAAATCGCTACTCTCTTACTCAAAGACGCGATAGAGCCTGTCCCTCCAACCAAGATAAAGAAGGGTTTCTACAGCACTTACTTCATCGTACCCAAGAAAGGCGGCGGCTTACGACCGATATTGGACTTGCGAGTTTTTAACCGGGCTTTGCACAAACTCCCATTCAAAATTCTCACGCAAAAACACATCTTAACTTGTGTCCGGCATCTAGATTGGTTCGCAGCGGTAGACCTGAAGGACGCGTACTTTCACGTATCAATTCTGCTTCGACACCGAACATTCCTACAGTTCGTGTTTGACGGCCAGGCGTATCGGCACAAAGTTCTCCCCTTTGGCATGTCTCTGTCCCCTCGCATCTTCACGAAAGTCGCAGAGGCAGCCCTTGCCCCGCTACGAGAAGCCGGCATCTGCATACTCAATTACCTCGACGACTGGCTCATTCTGGCCCAATCCCGAGAGTTACCATGCATTCACAGAGACCAGGTGCTCAGGCAATGCAGCCGTTTGGGGCTTCAGGTCAACTGGGAAAAGAGCAAGCTCGCCCCGGTTCAGAGCATCTCTTTTCTCAGCATGCAGTTAGACTCAGACTCAATGTTAGCATGTCCCACCAATGCCTTGCCACCTTCAGGGGGGGCACATCGGTCCCTTTAAAACTTTTCCAGAGTCTCCTGGGGCATGTGGCGTCCTCTGCGGTGGTCGTGCCGCTGGGGTTGATGCATATGAGGCCGCTTCAGCACTGGCTTCAGACTCGAGTTCCGAGATGAGCATGGCGCTGCGGCACGCAGCGTGTGATGGTCACCCTCGCCTGCCGCCAAACATTCAAACCCTAGACAGACCTCTGCTTTATGCAGGCAGGAGTGCCCTTGCAGCAGGACTGACACCTCCAGATTGGTATGCCTGAACAGAGGCTCCCCTCATGGCAGACGTGCTGGCACACAGCTGGCCCTCGGGACTGCGCAAGTATGCATTTGCCCCAGTGAGCCTGTGCAAGATCAGGGAGGATGAGGAACAAGTCACCATAGTGGCTCCCTACTGGCCCACCCAGACCTGGTTCTCAGACCTTGTACTCCTCGCGACAGCCCCTCCCTGGCGAATTCCCCTGAGGAAAGACCTTCTTTCTCAGGGACGGGGCACAGGGCATCAACACCCAGACCTCTGGAACCTCCACGTCTGGCCCCTGGACAGGACGCGGAAGATCTAGCTGGTCTACAACCTGCCGTCGTAGACATGATCAGCCAAGCTAGAGCCCCCTCTACCAGGCAACTTTTCACCCTGAAGTGGCACTTGTTCGCAAACTGGTGTTCTTCCCGGGATGAAGACCCACAAAGGTGTGCAGTTAGGTCAGTGCTCCTATTCCTGCAGGAGAGGCTGGAGGGGAGGCTGTCCCCTTCCACCTTGAAGGTGTTTGTTGCTGCTATTGCGGCCCACCACTATGCAGTAGATGGCAAGTCTTTGGGCAAGCACAACTTAATTATCAGGTTCCTAAGAGGCGCCCGGAGGTTAAATCCTTCCCGGCCAAACCTGTTCCCCTCCTGGGATCTCTCAGTGGTCCTCACGGGCCTTCAGAGACCTCCCTTCGAGCCGCTAGAATCAGTTGGACTCAGGGCCCTCTCTCTAAAGACTGCCCTGCTGATCGCGCTCACCTCCGTCAAGAGGGTCGGGGACCTACAAGCGTTCTCTGTCAGCGACACTTCCCTGGAGTTCGGTCCGGCAGACACACATGTGATCCTAAGACCGCGACCGGGCTATGTGCCCAAGGTTCCTACCACGCCCTTCAGAGAACAGGTAGTGAACCTGCAAGTGCTGCCCCGGGAGGAGGCAGACCCAGCCCCTTCGTTGCTGTATCCAGTACGTGCTTTGCGTACCTACCTAGCTTTAGACGTTCTGAACAGCTCTTTGTCTGCTTTGGTGGACAGTGGAAAGGGAACGCTGTCTCCAAACAGAGGCTTTCTGGGTGGAGGACGCCATTTCATTGGACTATCACACCCAGGCCGTGCCCCCCACCCCCCCCACCCCCCCTGCGGGTCCGAGCACACTCAACAAGGAGTGTTGCGTCCTTGTGGGCACTGGCAGACATATGTAGAGCAGCAGGTTGGGCAACACCTAATACCTTTGCGAGATTTTACAATCTCAGGGTTGAGTCAGTTTCGTCCTGTGTTTTCTCAGATCCGATCCAGTAGAACTCGGTAACACGCTGATGGACTGGCTGGGTGGATCGCTTGCACTTAGCACCCTTTCCCTTGGCCGAGGTAAAGCTGTGCGCTTTCTCTCCCAGGAGATCCCGTACATTCGGTTCCCTGTGTGATTCCTCCCTAGCCCTGTGAGTCTGCAATTCAGCGGAGGAATTCGCTGACCCAATCCACTACGGGTACTCAAATCTGACCTGTACTGGAATAGGTGCACCATAGGTCGGGACTCCTGCGTGGACTCCTCCTGTGTGTATTTTCCGCGGTACGGGAGTGGACCCGAGTCTCCGAGTGGACCCACGTCTCCCTTAGGCAGTTCCAGTTGCCCTCCAGTCACCGTGTTGCTGAAACTCCCCTAGAGACCCCTAGTGTCGCTTCTTCAACACAACTTCTTGTTCCCTCCATCAGGGAACAGAGGTTACAAACGTAACCTAGACGGTTGGTTTTATTGCTCATAAACTTCTTGTCAGGAAAAAAAACAAAACAAAAAAAAACAAATACAGATGATCATTGTGATTCTACAAAACAGCACTGATACATTACAGTAATTTCTTGGTCTATTTCACTGTGAAGTGACAGTATACAGTTAAATTGTAAAGAAAATTGTAGAAATTGTAGAAATACTACTGTAAAATTCACTGTGAATGTCATGCAGCTAGTAGTCAGGAATTTACTGTAAATTAACTTAAAAAAAAGTCTTCTGAAGGTATACAATCATTTTGCGTGGTAAACAGAGCATAATTTAAGATTTTTAAGTGGCTATTGCACTTTAATACATGTCAACATGTAAGAAACAACACTAATCTTTTCTAGAGTTTGGCTTTTTAAATTATGGATTGGCAGATGGACAACAGTCTGTTACAAACCTTCTTAGGACTACAACTCTAATCCCCAAAGGCAATGCATTACTTTATTTATATGCATATTCAATGACTCAGTCAATAGTAGTATTTAACCACTGGGTTGAATATTACCTAAGATAATAAACCTCAAAATGAATGACAATGCCAAAATGGAACTGTGTAATCAGATTAATAAAGTTAAACTGCACTTTCATGGCAGTTCAGCACCATGGACAGTTCCAGAGCAGCATTACACTGAGGCAATGTCCACTCTAGTTTTGCCCATGTATCTAATCCATCATGATCTGCTCCCTAATAACAGACACGCAGGACTGATCCATGTTCCAGAAGATTGCCAGAAGACAAACAATCCCACTTCGCCAACCTCTACAATAGATTTGTGTCATGTTTGGTAATGGTTAGAGAGCCAGTCACTATGGAATGGGTTTAACCAATACTCTGACACTTATGAAGAAGTTCTTCCTTGTCTGAAATCATCATAAAAACATCAACGCATGGCAGTAGTGAGCTCATGCTCCTTAAATGTCTCTGTCTTTTTCTGATTTATATAAATTGTAAAATGGCAACATTGATGCAACTGGCTGAAATCAGAGGTATGATTTTTAAAAGCTGCCACTGCAGTCTGAGTCACTCCTACAGCACAGATGTACAGGGGCTTAGGGCCAGGGAGAGAGATGAGAGCACCCACACATGCTGCTCACATTTCAGAACAAGCTCAAATGAAAAATGAATCAGGAGAGAAATTTAAATGCCATTAGATCTGATACTGTTTGTATAGAGTGACTCTTATCTGGAGAAGAGGCTTTTATTACAGTAATTAAGACAAGGTGAAAGGGTAAAAACACTGCAACATGATAGACAATGTGAGATTCTGACCTTTTGACCCAATGGACATTAACTTTCTGTCAGTTTTCAGAAATAGTAGCCAATTACTGCCACAGCAGTTTAAAGTAATTTAAAGAAGCATAAGATAGGACAGCCTTTTTAAATAGTTACAGCCTAGTTATCATTCCTGCCTCATCTTGGGTTTTATGCATATCCTCTGAAAAGCCATTACAGAGGGCTACTTGTATTTTAAACGTGACTGTGAGAGAAGGAGCAGTGAAGTACCAAGCACCAGTGTCCGCCAGCCTCTATCCATTGAAATTTCTCTCTCTCTCTCTCTCTCTCTCTCTCTCTCTCACACACACACACACACACGCACACACACAACGGTGCAGAGTAGGAGGGCCAAGCAGAGCTGTGCGATGGTGCCGACTTTATAAAGGAATATCCATAGCCTAGGCACTTCCAAAATACACTTAAGCATCACCGTGTCGCAGTCCGTCGGCGGATGTTTTCCTCTACTCGCGTATAACTGAGCCACGCACTTTCCCGAAAGCCAGGGTCTGTTTCTAACTGTCTGTGGTGTTAGTGGATTTGTATTCGGCAGGACGATGTTTGATTAAAGGTCGTTATATTTTCTACAAAGAACAATTCAAAACATCAGACGGATAATCTCGCCTTCGCTTTATCGTGGGAGCGATTTGTTACCGAAGTTCGCCAGAGGACTATAGCGAAGTATCGCCAAATTAAAAGCTAAGGTGCGGACCGACCTTTCGTCCATTTTGTCTTTTACGCCAAACAATTTTCCTAACTTCTGTTGGTTTAACGTTAACACCTGTTATGTTCGCATTTAACGAATTTTAACGTGTTGAATAAATAAATAAATTAATCAATAAATAGAAAGCACCTGCAAATTCAGCGAAGAATGCAAATTACATGACCGCGTGAGGTTTGAGCGCCGATCTACGTTGTGGTGAGTTATTTTTTAATCTTGTTTTTATAATCTTGGTTATGTTGTCAGTTATCCACTGCAAATGTAATCGTTGTCAGCAAGATAATCACTTATAGGGGGACAACTTTGGGGGAAATAAAAAAAATCCATCCTGAGTGCTACGGTATTCTTATGAATGATTAGCATACTGCAGTCCATCAAAACTGCATAAAAATAATAATAATAATAATTCTAAATATCCTTACACGTGTTACAACTGTGATCTCTTAAGACCATTAATGTATTTATGTATGGAGTGGGCATGTGATGCTTGATACACATAAAACCGTCTCTCTCTGTCTCTCTGTCTCTCTGTCTCTCTCTCTCTCACTCTCTCACTCACTCACTCACTCACTCACTCACACACACACACACACACACACACCCACCCACCCACCAACTTAGTATTTCTGCAAATGATTAATCCAATTTATACATCTTGCTCTTGACTCTTTAATTGTCAGGAATGAGAGCAATTGTAGTTTAAAATAGTTGTCAATAAAGATAACTATACCAAGCAAAATCACTATGTGTAGCGCATATATATATATATATATATATATATATATATATATATATATATATATATATATATATATATATATATATATATATATATACTGGGTAGCATATATTTAAGGTTCATTATATATATAATGAACCTTAAATATATGCTACCCAGTACATCAGCTGCTTATGTATGCCTAATGTGAGTGTTAATTAATATTCCTATTAATTACAGTCTACAAGAAGCATTGATGCTTTTAAATTTTAGCATCTGCTTTTAAAATAGAACATAGCTTGCTTTGAAATGCTTTAAAATGTAACTTATGTTATTGAAAACAAAAATTACATTTAATTTGAGTGACATCCAGTATCATAATGTACATCATGGATATCTCATGGCATATCAGTTTAGAGTGTAGTTACACACCTCTTCATTCATCAGAGTAGAGGTGTGCAGAGTATACACACCTCTACTCTGTATGAGTACATAAAAGAGAAGATTTATAAAGGTACAATAAATTAATAAATAATAAAGAAAACCTGTGTAATGATAGCATGTGTTAATCAATGGGAGGTACTGTTCAGCAGTATGAAGATGTAGTTTAAATATGTATGTGTATGCTTAAATTGAGGTGCCTCATGACTTCCTCCTAGTCAACTTTGTACTATGCTTACAAATGAGCTCTTTGAAATATACATTTTTTTTTTTTTTTTTTACATAAAGCTGATGTGTGTAATTTCAGTGCCTCTAGTGGAACCAAATAGATTTACAAAAATAACAACAACAAGTTTCTCAAACACTCTCCCATTTTATATAAAGTGCACCAGTCAGGTTCATGTGTTTGTTTTTCCATAACTGTATTGTTTTTTTTTAACGATAACTTAAAACCATTTAAATACCTACCGTGACCTCAGAGGTTGTAAATCAGTGGTACTTTATGCTTCTGTTAAAGCTACCAGTATGTTTTATTTCAACAAAAGTTTTAGAAATGGTGTTTACTGTAATATCAGAATTCCTGTTGAAAAACGACACTATCCATGATACTGAAGAGAAACACTCTTCAAAAAATGAGACAATCGTAGAGAACAAAGTGCGCCAAAAATTCTCTGCAGTGACTGCCCACATCCATGTCACACTGTGAATGATGCAATCGAGTCAGTCTTCCGACAGTCTAAATATCTTTTAATAAAATTAAAATATATTGTTTCTATATTTATAATCAACCACATGAAATCAATAATTTTTTATTTCCCCAGCATTTTTAATTTGAATACATCATTTACAATGCTTCATTGGATTGTAGTTTATGCCCTTAGGAAAGAGGGGAAGTACACAGTCTTGTACCTTTTGTCTTTTTGTCTGATTTTAAAATATTTTTTGCTTCAAGTCAAAGTTTGTAATGGCACGATTCACCTCGGAGCTGGTTGGTTCGGGTCATGGCTTAGAACTCTTGTATGACTTATTTGATGAAATCCACATGGAAGAAACAACTAGGGCGGAAAAACTAAAATCTAAGATGGCTGAAGAAGTGGGTGGGCACTGTTGCACTCCAATGTTTGGACAAATACTGAAGGTAGTCCCACCTCAAACTCACATCAATGACTGATCCAATTTTGCTGTGTCTATTGAAAATTATTTTAAAATCAAAAACATTACACATGATATTTGCTTCAACAGAGGCAGATAACTGAGAAGTGTTGTTTGAGGAAGAACACTGAAACTAAATCATGACTAATGGAGTAAAGCTATTCTTAAATGACAGACAGCCACCTCTATATTGAGCCTTCTCTGAGTCTTTTTACTGTGTCAGCAATGGACCTTGTAACTGGTTGCACATTTGATTTGTTGTGTTTATAAACTACATTCATATTGTGGTTCATGAAGGTGGACAAACCTTGTGCTAGTTATTGCTGAGTTTATTCTCTCTGTGTGAGTGCTGTTAGCCCTGCACGGTTGATGTTTTTGCAAAAAAGCCACTGACACCAAAACACTGACAAGCTGAATGCTGTATTCACACCCTGTGTGAAGGGTCTAACCAAGTGTGTGTGCATGTGCTTTTGTATCCCAGCTGCCTCTCATCATTGCTGTCTGCTGGCACAGTTTTTGCCATTTCCAAAAACACCATTTAGGGTTTCAGGCGGCCACATAAAAGGCAAAAAAAGAAATTTTATTGCACACATACACAGTTACACACATGCAAGCATCAGCATCTATTGCAGTGTTTGCTCAATGGCTCATTCATCCTATACTGATGTGCGATATAGCCATGGATGAGAGCCCATGAGAGCCAGTAAAATACCTCTCTGAGTCCAGTGAATATGTCTCAATGGAGCCTTTTTCCTTCAAATGGCTGTCTGCAGGTAAAGTGGCTCCCTAACAAGTCCTCAAATTAATGAACGACTCGTGCGTGAAGGCCCTTCTGCAGCAATTCCAGCACATCAGAAATTTCACAGCGTGGACTGATTGGTTGAACACGCAGCAAGCAGACAGGTCTGAGAAGGAGCGAAGCTTTATGATGGTGAGCTGTAGCCCATTATTTTATGATAATGAGTTGGATCACTGAATCCATCCTGATGCAGAGATTTCTGCGAGTCAAACGTGAGAAAAGACAAGCATAGGAACATTGGCTTACTGATTAGAGCTTTAAAACATAGAGACCCTCAGGGATATGCAGTTGAAAAGAAGGTAAAGATGTGACATGACACCTTTCAACCAGGCAAACAAAAACATTGATATGTGTATGAATTGACAAGCAATTAGAGGTATGCAAGAATGTAACACTTCTGAAAGGTTACAATCATCATCACGATCAGTTCATTCTACGTCATGTGGTATATTTGTTTGATTTTTACAATCTATGTATTTCTTTTGAAAATAAATAGCCTCTGTATCTGACTGTGCACACGCAGCTGGACAATTCTTTTCGATTAATTAGAATTTATGTTTTGACACGATTTTATTTCGAGGTTTTGCATAACATTAGCAGATGCTGTAGTTGGATAAACTGTCAATCCACCAATGGCTTAATATAAAGAGAAAAACAAATGTTCACAGCACTTGGCTTGATGATGCCCTCAATCTGATAAACTGAGCATGTGTGGAAATATGCGTGGCTGCATACTCCAACGTAACATAGGTTAACAATGCGGAGACCGATATAAAAGCCGGTAATATTTTAAGTATGATTGTACTGTGTGATTGTAGGTAGACTTCGCCCATCATGCTTGCACACACCGGCTTAATCAAAAAATAACTTTGTTCTGTGTAAGTTGTGTAAGTCATGAAGCACTAAGCTACATTTTATGAGATGCCAACAGAAATGTATGTGTTAATCAGAACATACGTGACAGTTATGGGCGCTTCATATTAAAACATATAATGGATGGATATAAATGGGAAAATCATCCACATCTCCCTTTACCATGATGATAAAGATAGCAAGCTAATTATTGCTTTGTTCTGTGACGTGTTTTGAATGTAGGCTACTGCAGTTATTGCCAACATTTAGGAAGCGAAGCGATCATTTTTACAAACAGCGAAATTGTTTCATTTTGCTGCTCAGCTCAGCTTGTGCGGTTTTGCTTGCGTTTTTCAGCTACACTGACATGTTTCTGATATTTGGACTATCTGCAGATGATTATGGTTATACATACAAATTGACTGATATAATGAAATACTTTGATTTTCAGAAATAATAGTGTAAAATAATAAAACTACAAAATAAATAGTTATTTTTTATCTACAGTGTTATTTTAAATGAATTAGATTTAAATTTATTTTACTTTTACTATGTTGACAACTTTCTGTGTATTGCACGTTTTTTGTGTGCATTTCTTTTACACACCTTTGTTTTCTATAAAGAAGAAGAAGAAAAAAGTGTTTTCTAACCAGGTTGCCTTGCATTCTAATAAGGTAAATGTTATTTGAATCATGTTGGAGTTAATTATTTTGAAAATTACCTTTTAAATGTACGAAAATCTAATCGAAAACCATAAATCGTCCTTAAGTTTGAGAAAGAGAGAGAGGAAAAAAAAAGAGATACAATTTTTTTTGCCATATGCACCTCAAAAGATAGTCTGGAAACTTGGATGCAGCTAAATTCAGGTTATTTAATCCTCTGTTGTATGATGCCCATTCCAGTGGACAGATCTTTTAACTATGTTACATCCAAACCACCATGGGTAGCAACATAAACCCAATATGGATGACAAAAGTAGAGATGCACCTTGTACCTTTGGAAAATCTTCTTCTTTCCTCTATGTCAGTGCACAGATAGGTAATTCTCTAAAAATACATAATTAACAAAAATATACACTGGCGGCCAAAAGTTTGAAATAATGTACAGATTTTGCTCTTATGGAAGAGATTGGTACTTTTATTCACTGAAGTGGCATTCAACTGATCACAATGTATAGTCAAGACATTAAAAACTTGAACAATTACTACAAAAATGTGAAAAAAATATAAATAAATAAACCTCCACGTGCAGCAATGTGACAGATTTGCAGATCCTTGGCATTCCAGCTGTCAGTTTGTCTAGTGACAAAGTCAGTGGTGACATTTCACCCCACATTTCCTGTAGCACTTACCATAGATGTAGCTGTCTTGTAGGGCACTTCTCATGCACCTTACAGTCTAGCTGATCCCACAAAACTCAACGGGGCTAAAATCCAGAACACTCTTTTCCAATTATTTGTTGTCCAATGTCTGTGTTACTTTGCCCGTTCTAACCTTATTTTTCAGATACAAATGTGGATTTTTCTTTGCAATTCTTCCAATAAGGCCTGAGTCTTCTCTTTACTGTCGTACATGAAACTGGTGTTGAGCAGGTAGAATTCAATGAAGCTGTCAGCTGAGGACTTTTAATGTGTTTATTTCTCAAACTAGAGACTCTGATGTACCTATCCTCTTGTTTAGTTGTACATCTGGCCTTCCATATTTGTCCTTGTTAGAGCCAGTTGTCCTTTGTCTTTGAAGACTGTAGTGTACACCTTTGAATGAAATCTTACATTTTTTGGCAATTTCAAAGCTTAATTTTGCAAACCAAATGGCTTTCAACTCTGTTTGATATAATGGCAAGTGATTTTATGTACCAAATTAGCAATTTAGCATGATTACTCAAAGATAAGTTGTTGGAGTGATGGCTGCTGGAAATGGGGCCTGTCTAGATTTAATCAAAAATGACTTTTTCTCTTATCATTCACTCACCTTCATACCATCCTAGAGTTTTAAAAGATTATTTCAGCTCTGTAGGTCCTCACAATGCAAGTGAATTGGTACCAAACTTTTGAAGCTTCGAAAGAACATAAAGGTAGCATAAAAGTAATCCATAAAACTTCAGTATATTCAGAATTTTAATTTTTTAAAATGAATTGTCAAATTCCAATAAGTTTCAACAGATCTCTGTTAATTTAATTAATGTTTGGATTTAGGGTTAAATATGAAGTGCTTTTAAAATGCCTGGTTTAGATATATTTCCTGAATGTCAGGGCCAACCCTTAATGGCCTTTGTTTGAAGAGGAATCTATTGGCTTCTTGCACTAGGTCTGGCTGGACTCATCTTTAAAAAAAAGACTATGTGTCATTTACTGAGAATAATGGCTGCTTTTCCCACTGCATTGCTTGCTGCCTTCCACTGATAGGTGGCCAAGTAAAAGTGAGACCTTTACGATCAATATACAATAATTAAATGGACTATTAAAACAGAATTGTGCATCACTATTTACTCATGGGATTACATCTAACCTGTGATAAATTCTTAGTTGTGTTGTGTTCGAACTAATAGACATTTCAGTGAAATTAACCTCTCTGTTTAATGGTCTTGGTTAATGGATTTATTCCACTATAAACCATCTTGCATACGTATGGCCTATCTTTGAGTAGCCACAACTATTTTAACAGGATGACTCATTAAAATAATATATAATAGTTCTACACTATTGATCATTTAAATTATTATTATATTAATGATCAAAAGAATGGCTAGTTTTTGTTCATGCTCCCTCAAAATCAAAAGCTTTATTTGAATAGTTTTGTATTCCAATTAGTCAGATTTTGAATACAAATAAATAAATAAATAAATAAATAAATAAATACAAATATTGCACCCAAGATTGAGGAGCATTTCCAAACCTTCATATTAAAATGTGTGCCATGTCCATAGAGACAATTCTCTCAAGTGAATGTGGGATTTTAAATGTAGTGTCCGCATGTCTGCTCACCAACAATCTTGCACCCACATGTAGGCTACCTTTTTATTTTATACCTTTTATATATATATATATATATATATATAAAAACTTTTTTTACTGTGTTTCCTCATTAGTTTTCTTTTTCCACAATACTAGGTCCTACAGAACATTGACCTTTTGAGTAATGTTCTGGGTAATGTTCACAGTCACGCTTATTTATAAGATTCTTATTTATAGACCTAGAGGATGCAAAAGATAGCATATAAAAATACTTTGGCTTTAAATTTGCTCAAGTATATAATGAGTCAGAAAATGTGTGTATATGGATACACAAGGTCAGTTGGTGGTATCAACAGTACAATATTATTTCAGATGTACCTGAACATTGCTACAAATTAATATTAAATAGTTTGATGCTCATGTTTCATCTAGAATCTGACAATTATTGTTGCTTCATGGGTTGTCTGCTCCTTTAGGGCTATATCTCAAAGTGACAACGAGATTAGAGAGAATGTTTGATTTTGCATTATTACCCAACACAATGGCTGTCATTCTTTCCCACCCTTTTGGTCTCATTTACTGATATAAAACAAGTATTTCATATTTATTTTATTGCATATCTTTTGGGATATTCTCTTTGATTCATTACACACATCACCACTACACACATCTCTTTGTACACATCCTTTGTACTCAAAATGAAACATGGATAAATAATTATGACTTGCAGCCAGCTTATTTAGCTAGGAAACCTTTTACCTTCAGGCAAACAATGAAAGACAGCATTGATTGTCATGGGTTAGTGAATAACTTGGCTAATTAGGAGTAAACGCTCATTAGTCAGCAGAGAGGGGAGGATGTGAAGTTTATCCGTTCCTGTTGCAAACTCTGAAGTTAGTTTCAGGGATGACTCAAAGACAAGCCTGAAAGAACACAAATTACAAATGGAATCCTATTGTAGAAATTGTAATAAAACCTTGAAGTCAACTCTCACTCCTGGATACAAACTCATGCAAACAGAGTTATCCACCCAAAGGACATAAATTCGGATTAGGGAATATCTCAAAGAACGTAGTTTAATTTTCACGCTTCCAGCAGAGACATTGAAAGCTCAGTGCAGTTGCGCATGTTTAATATGAAAGAACTGAACAGATGCCCTGAGTCCAAAGTGCGCACTTGAGTCCCTTGAACATGACTGACTGAAATGCCATTGAGAACTCAAGTTTGAGAGTTCCCAAATCTCTACCTTTTCAAAACAACACTTCTTTTTGAGGTTGATCTTACTTTGAGATTAAATATGTCTCTTGTATAGGAGTTCCCTTGGTAATTCAAGAGTTTTTAAGACCTGGGAGATGTTGATAAAATATTGGATAAATGCAATTGTAGATGACATTGTAACATGATTGTACATTGTAATGTGTTTTTATGTGGTTTGTTCTACACTCCTGTGGTCATTTCAGTCAGGAGTTTCAATAGCCTTGCATGTCTTTCTCACATTTTAACGTTGCCCAGCAAAATGGATATTCTTTGCTTTTGCATTTTTTTTTAGTTGGTTATTTATGAATCCCTACTCTGTCTCTGCATCCAAAATCACATACTGTCAGAGTATGTACTGCATTTGATGAAGGACACACTTCTCAGCCAGTAAAACACAATTTGTTTAGGTATGCATACAAGTATTATGAATAGACTGACGTTGAATAGACAACGAGACGTTGTGTCGAAGAAGGTCTCTCTTGAGCGCTGAATATGCCTCTGATCTATGAATAAAGGCCAATGAGAGTTGGCGAACAGTATTTGCATACCCCGCCCCCGGACATACGGGTATAAAGGCGAGGGAAATAGGCTCGTTCATTCAGGATTTTTCTGAGGAGCCGGGAGTGTTCCGGCCACCTCAGGGGCTCGGCTCAGCGATGTGGCCGGGAAGACACGACGTCTCTTTCCCTCAGGGAACGGAGGTTACATACGTAACCGAGACGTTCCCTGTGTGTCGCTCACTTCGACATCGTGTCGAAGAAGCGACACTAGGGGTCCACTTCAAATCACGCCATGCGCTGAGCCGTGTACGTGTACTGCTGACACAGAAACGGACAGGTATTTTACGTGCACAAGTGACCAACTGTGTTCAGACTGCACGTACTCTTCCCCAATGCCCCAAAAAAGTCGTCGGAATCCTTTTGGTTACCCTAGAGGGGAACAAGGCGACGCTTCCAACTAGGGAACGGGCCAAGCCTGGCTGGGCCTCTTTTCTCTCTTTGTTTTCTCGGCATAGAGCAAGTGCAGCCGGGGCTCTTACCGCATCGCGGGGAGGGGGTCTTAACCAAATTCCTATTCTTTCAGGGGGAAAAGACCCTGCGGAGGCCACACCCGCCCAAAAGGGGAGGTAAAGGTGGCAAAATACATCACATGGCCTCTTCGGTCACATGTGGGAAGAATGGGGCGGTGGTAGATCCAGCCTGGAGGAGGGAGGAGGTGCTACAACACGGCGACCAGAGGGCAGAGAAGGACTGCCTAAGGGAGACGCGGGTCAGCTCGTAAGGTGACCGTACCGCAGAAGTACACACAGGAGGAGTCTGCGTAGGAGGCCTGATCTGTGGAGCACCAATTCCAGTAGGGGTAGCCTGGGGTACCCATAGTGGACTGGGTCGGCGAGTTCCTCCGCTGAACTGCGGACCCAAGAAGGCTAGGGAGGAATCAACCAGGAACCTAAAAGGTGTCTCCTGGGAAGAAGGCGCACTGTTTTACCTCGGCAGAGGGAAAGGGCGCTGGACGCAAGCGATTCACCCGGTCAGACCATCGACGTGTACCGAGTTCTACCGACTCGGACCTAAGAAAACACAGGACGAGACTGACTCAACCCTGAGATTGTAAAATCTCATAAAGGTGTTAGGTGTTGCCCAGCCCGCAGCTCTGCAAATGTCTGCTAGGGAGGTGCCCCTAGCCAGTGCCCATGAGGATGCCACACTCCTGGTAGAGTGGGCTCGAACCTGTAGGGGGGGTGGCACGGCCTGGGTGTGATAGGCCAACAGAATGGTGTCCACCACCCAGTGGGACAGCCTCTGTTTGGGGACAGCGTTCCCTTTCTGCTGTCCCCCAAAGCAGACAAAGAGCTGCTCAGAGCGTCTGAAGCTCTGTGTGCGTTCCAGGTAGGCACGCAAAGCACGTACCGGACACAGCAGTGAGGGGGCTGGGTCTGCCTCCTCCCGGGCTAGCGCTAGCAGCTTCACTACCTGAACTCTGAAGGGCGTGGTAGGAACCTTGGGCACATAGCCCGGTCGAGGTCTTAGGACCACATATGTGTCTGCCGGACAGAACTCCAGGCAAGTGTCGTTAGTAGAGAACGCTTGCAGGTCCCCAACTCTCTTGATGGAGGCGAGCACGATAAGCAGGGCCGTCTTTAGGGAGAGGGCCCTGAGTCTAGCTGATTCTAACGGCTCAAAGGGGATCTCTGAAGACTGGTGTGGACCACCGAGAGATCCCAGGAGGGGAACAGGTTTAGCCGGGAGGGATTTAACCTCTGGGCACCTCTTAGGAACCTGACGATTAAGTCATGCTTACCCAGAGACTTGCCGTCTACGGGGTTGTGGTGAGCTGCGATAGCGGCAACATACACCTTCGGGGTGGAAGGGGACAGCCTCCCCTCCAACCTCTCCTGTAGGAACAGGAGCACTGACCTAACTGCGCACCTCTGTAGGTCTTCTTCCTGGGAAGAACACCAATTCACGAACAGATGCCATTTCAGGGCGTAGAGTTGTCTGGTAGAAGGGGCTCTGGCTTGGTTGATCGTGGCTATGACCGTGGGTGGTAGACCAGATAGATCTTACGCATCCCGTCCAGGGACCAGACTTGGAGGTTCCAAAGGTCTAGATGCAGATGCCAGAGTGTGCCCCGTCCCTGAGAAAGAAGGTCTTTCCTCAGGGGAATTCGCCAGGGAGGGGCTGTCGCGAGGAGTACAAGGTCCGAGAACCACGCCTGGGTGGGCCAGTAAGGAGCCACAAGAGTGACTTGTTCCTCGTCCTCCCTGACCTTGCACAGCACCTGTGCAAGAAGGCTCACTGGGGGAAATAAGTACTTGCGCAGCCCCACTGGCCAGCTGTGTGCCAGTGCATCTGCCCCGAGGGGAGCCTCTGAGTCGGCGTACCAGAGCGGGCAGTGGGAGGTCTCTCGGGAGGCAAACAGGTCTACCTGGGCCTTGCCGAACCGTCCCCAGATCAGCTGAACCGAGTGGGGGTGAAGCCTCCACTCTCCGCCAGGCAAGTGTTGTCATGACAGCGGACGTGCTATCACATTGAGGTTGCCGGGGATGTGAGTGGCGCGCAGCGACTTGAGTCAACGGGCAAATTGTGACACGTGGCGGGAGCACGCCTTGGCGATTTATGTATGCCACCGCAGTGGTGCTGTCCGACCTGACCAGGATATGTTTGTCTCAAACTAACGGGAGAAACTTCCGCAGGGCCAAAAGGACGGTCAACAACTCAAGGCAGTTGATGTGCCAACGCAGCTGGGCCCCTTTCCAACGGCCTGCTACTGCGTGCCCGTTGCAAACGGTGCCCCAACCCGATCTGGAGGCGTCGGTCATGACCATGACACGTCGGGACACCTGCTGTAAGGGTACTCCTGCCCGTAAGAAACAGAGGTCTGTCCAGGGTTTGAATGTTTAGCGGCAGGCAGAGGTGATTGTCACACGGTGCCATGCTCGTATCTGGACTCGGGACCGAAGCCAGTGTTGAAGCGGTCTCATATGCATAAACCCCAGTGGCGTGACCGCCGCGGAGGACGCCATATGCCCCAGGAGCCTCTGGAAAAGTTTTAAAGGGACCATTGTGCCTGGCCTGAAGGCGGCAAGGCACCTCAACACTGACTGGGCACGCTCGTTGGTGTGACGAGCTGACATTGAGACCAAGTCTAACTCCATACCGAGAAAAGAGATGCTCTGGACTGGAGTAGGCTTGCTCTTTTCCCAGTTGACCTGAAGCCCCAAACGGCTGAGAACCAATCTAGAAGCCGGACGCAGGTTAAGATGTGTCTCTGCGTGAGCATTTTGAACGGGAGTTTGTGCAATGCTTGGTTGAGAACTCGCAGGTCCAAGATTGATCGTAAGCCGCCGCCTTTCTTGGGTACGATGAAGTAAGGGCTGTAGAAACCCTTCTTTATCTCGGTTGGAGGGACGGGCTCAATCGTATCTTTGAACAAAAAAGTAGTGATTTCCGCACGCAGGGACTGGGCATGTTCGCCGTGTACTGTGGAAAAGCGGGCGCCCATGAAGGGGGCAGGAGCCTGGCAAACTGACTTGCGTAACCGAGTCGAATGGTCCAGGCCAGTCAGCGAAGTGAAAGCCATGCGTCCAACCTCTGCGCTAGGGGCACCAAAGGGACTATTAATTTTGACGCACCCGGCGGAGCTTTGCAGCGGAGCGGCGACCCAAGGCTGGGGTGCTGAGAAAAGACTTAAAGCACTTACCTTGCTCCACACACCCGGCAGGGGGCGGGTTGGCGACTGAGGAGGAGGTCCAGGGTAGGCGTCCTCTAGACTCGTCGGAACCGGCCAGCCGGGGAACAGTCGTGGGGCTGGAGTTGGGTGGTCCGTGTCCAGGAAGCTGGAACTGTTGAGATCTGGTGGCAAAGTGCTGCGAGAACGGCATTTGCAGGCCAGGTGACCCAGAGAGATAGGAAATAGCTCTTTTATTGAGAATTTGGGTACCGCAACCCCATCTAAGGGGGGCAGCAAATTAAAATAGTTTAAAAACAAAAGATTCTCCTCCCGGCCCTCCACCGGGGGATGGAGTGGTCTTACCACCTCCGGAGCTAGCATCTCTGTCGCTGCGCCTGGGAGCCTTACGGGTCCTCGAGGGGGTCCGAGAGACGGGGGGTGTCTGCTTCCTGCGGTGTGCTCGACGCTGGGGCTGAGAGCTGGGCCCGGGTTGAGGCGAAGCAGATTTCTTGGCTGCAGGGGGATACCCTCGGCGAGCAGACGGGGCAGTGGCCGTGGCAGCAGGTTTGCGGCACGGCAGGATATTTGAGATGGCCTCGGTCTGCTTTTTCACCACAGAGAACTGTTGGGCGAAGTCCTCAGAGGCCAAACTGGGAGACAGGGTCGTCAAGGAAGCAAACTTTGTCGGCCTCACACATCTCAACCAGATTGAGCCATAGATGATGTTCCTGGACCACAAGGGTGGCCATCGTCTGCCCGAGTGCCTGCGCAGTGACCTTCGTGGCTCTGAGGGCAAGGTCGGTCGCTGAGCGCAGTTCCTGCAGCACATCTGAGTCAGGGCTACCCTCGTGCAGATCCCTGAGCACCTTGGCATGGTGGACTTGCAGTATTACCATGGCGTGCAAGGCGGACGCGGCCTGTCCCGCGGCGCTGTAGGCTTTGGTGTTTAACGAGGATGTCGTCCGACAGGCCTTGGAAGGGAGTATAGGGCGCCTGCGCCAGGTGGTAGGGTTACCGGGACATAGATGGAGCTCAACGGCCCTATCCACCTGGGGAATTGCCGTATACCCGTGGGCCGTTCCGCCGTCGAGGGTAGCGAGAGCGGACGAGCAGGGCTTTTGACAAAGGGAAAGCGGGGCTCTCCATGAAGACGTCAGCTCGTCATGCACTTCCGGGAAAAACGGGACCGGGGGGGCGTGGCTGTGAGCGGCGCCCAGACCCCAGGAACAAGTCATCCAACCGTGACGGGTGTGGGGAGGATGGAGGGTTCCAGTCCAACCCCACACTGACGGCGTCCCGGGCAAGCATGTCGGACATCTGTGCATCAGCCTCAGCCTGGGTGTGCTGGCCCGAAGGCAGCAGCCCAGGGGAGGCATCAGCGTCAGACGCCATGCTCTCCGATGGAGCTGCACTCGGTGCCCTCCCCAAATCACCTCCATCGCTAGCCACATCGTCCTCAATCCCGTGGTAAGAAAGAGCGACACGGGGGGGCGGCTGGAGTGGCGTGCTTTCTATTGAAAGCGTGCCGCGACCGCAACGTTGCCATGGTCATGCTCTCGCAGTGAGCGCATGAACCATCCACAAACGCTGCCTCGGTGTGAACGGCGCCCAGACACACGAGACAGCGCCTGTGGCCGTCTGAAGCGGAGAGCACTCTACCGCATCCAGGAACTCACAGGGGTTGAATGGCATCTTTAAAAAGACGCGTCCTGAAAAGGAAGTTTTCAGAGTGGTTGTGGCATAGTGGCTAGAGCACAGGGCTGCTATTCAGAAGGTCACTGTTTCGAACCCCACGGCCACCAACATTGTGCCCTTGAGCAAGGCACTTAACTCCAGGTTGCTCTGGGGGGATTGTCCCTGTAATAAGTACACTGTAAGTCGCTTTGGATAAAAGCATCTGCCAAATGCATAATTGTAAATGTAACTAAGTTCAACACCGCTGTGTATTGCTCTTTCAGAGAATTAAACTCTTTTACAGAGAAAATTGCTCTTTATATAGGAAACTCTTTTAACTCTGCGCTGTCGAAGTGCCCAGGGGCAAACTGCACGCCATGCAGAGAAGAGAAAAGCCGCTGAAGTGTGCCGTAGATCCAACAGCAAAGAAGAGCGTCAGAGGATAGAAGCAGCAAACAGTTGTGTCATTCGCAGCTGGCTGCATACACGACCATCGGCTCCGAAGAAAATTACTAAATGAACGAGCGTATTTCCCTCGCCTTTATACCCGTATGTCCGGGGGCGAGGTATGCAAATACTGTTCGCCAACTCTCATTGGCCTTTTTTCATAGATCAGAGGCATATTCGGCGCTCAAGAGAGACCCCTAGTGTCGCTTCTTCGACACAACGTCAAAGTGAGCGACAGACGGGGAACACCATTTAAGCACAAGGAACAACTTTATTGGCATATATACAGTGTACTACTTCCAGTTGAAAAGAGCCATCTGACTCCCGGTTCTTCTCTGCTCTTTCAAATCCTGAGGGATTATGGGATCTCGAAGCGTCCAGTTGATCCATGCTTCAGAATCTCACTTGAAATAGTAGGTCATCCGGGTATTTCTCACTTACTGTTTTATGAATTTTGGGTATTTGGACATTCTACTCCATTGGTTTACTATATAGTAGGGATTATATTGTTAATCTGACACAGAATATACCCTGTTCTTTTGACATTCACACATTCAGTTATTTATATTTAAATAACAGGCATGTTCACACTTCACATATTCTTCACAACAAACTAGATTTGTACAATCATCTAATAGCCTGAAATATACAATATGACAGGAACTGAGAAAAATACTGTATATATTAATATAGATAAACTAGTTAGATAAAATTAGATTAGTTAATTATTGCTGTGTTATTTATTTATATTTTACAGCTTAGATCAGTGTTTAATAAACTTTTTCAAACTACCCTTTTCAGATTTACTCACTCTTGCTACCCCAGGAATGACTTTTGTCTTATTGTGTACAAATTAGTGCAGTCATTCGAAATTTTACACTATATATACTTGTCAAAATACGTTTATTTCCATTTTAGGAAAGAAAACAAAACAATATGTAACAATATAATACCTTATTAACATTTTCAATCAAAGCCTTCCACTAGAAACGCACTAAAATAGCACCACTTCGAGTAACATTAAATGTTTCCCAAAGTCTAAGTGGCAGTTTGTGACTAATAGTGACTAATTGAAAGAACTAGTTTCCCCATAAGTTGCAATGGGCATTAAATCTCTTAAACTCTCATCCTCCATAATATTAATCTGCTGGTAAACTGTGACTATTCACTTTGATACAGCAATCATGAAGCTGTGTTCATGATTCGCGTCAACACCTGCATCAAGTTTTGAACTCACCAGGAAAAGTGCTTCCAGACAAAAATGTCTCATTCTGCATTTTGGTGATATTTAAGATTTGACTTGCTTCTGTGGTAATTTTTAAATGCTTTCAGGGCTTGTTGTGAACATCAAATAGTGCTAAGAGCTCCTTTCTCCATCATTTTATCACTGATAGGGAAGTGCTCTCAATATTTTTTTATTTATCAAGATAACAACCTCCGCAGCTCTGTCATAGGAAAGTATTACGACAGTACCAACCATAGAATATCAATGGGATGCCGCAGAAGGGCTGTAGTGCTGTATCTGTTTTTGAAGTGTGCGTCACTGTAATGACTCCGGGTGGACACATTACAAAGGTTCCACCCTTCACACAAGTGTCATGTGTTAAGAAAAATTAATGCGATAAACTTTTTAAATTAATCGCATGTGACAGCTGACTGCTCTAGTACAAATCCAATGAATAATATCTAAAAAATAACAGTGCATAGTTCAGAATAACTTAAAGGTGTTTGTATGACCTGACAATGTTCAGTTCTCTAACCCTGGTCTCTTTTGGAAAATGACACTTAGGAGATTGTTATCCAAATGTCAGAATCTTTGCTACAAGCTAAAAACACATTGTTTTTACTATGTTCTAGTTTAAATCTGAGGGTGATAACTCTATTTGAATTTTATTCATCTTTTTCTGAAACAATGTGAAGTGAATTGAAAAAACAACTTTGAAAACTAGCCAAATAACCACACTTATTCAATCAATTCAAAATATGTACAAAATTACTCTTTGTCTTATGCCTGTTAAGGGAAATGTTTTAACATTCCCATTTATGAATGATATTACAAATCAAGTACTGTACATGGCATACAGTATTTTCATTTTCATGGTGCAATGGACTGATGCAGAAACACAACACAAGTATCAATTATTTTGGGCCACAATTTGGCCATTCTATTGTGTCTACGACCCTGTATGCAAGTAGTTTGATAGTGTAAGGAGGAGACCAACTCATTTACGTCATTCACATTGTGTTATGCATTATGTCTTTAAAGAATTATAAATTATTGTTAAGCAATATATTGGAACTGTCCGTTATGCCCTGTTAAAGTTCTTTTTTATCCACACGTTATCTAAAAAATACACTCCTGTGCAAAGTGGTGAGATGTGGTGCAACGATCAAAGATGTCTGTCTATTAAAGGTGTGGGTTTTTTTTTGTATTAATTTTTTTTTATAATTTACATTTTGAGACTTACAATGCAAGTTCTCGACCTGAGAAACAGAAAAAAGTGAATATGTCACTATTATTTGATATCACTGACAACTTGCTTACAAGCAGGGCTGGACTGGTAATCTGGCATACCGGGCATTTTCCCAGTGGTCCGACGCTATTTAGGGCTGATCAGGGGCGGACTGGCAGGTGGGTCAGCTGCGAAATGTGCCGAATGGGCCACTATAAGATAAAATGAGCCGCTGCATTATGCATTTGCAAACACAAGCTTTACACACACATCTGCAAGGAAAAACAAACAAACAAACTAAAAGTGATTGCTACAATATGATGTTGTTGTTGCATATCTGAACATATATATTTTCAGTGACAAGAATATAGTCTTGAATGTTCTTTGTCTTTGTTAAACATTTAAAGTCCTTTACCCATCCATTGACAAAATAAATACATGATTTTAGAGAATTGTATGTCTTATGTTCCTGACTGTTGTAAGTACTAGCAAAGTGAATCAATTAATTCACACAGTTATATAACTATTCAATGTGCTATCAGACATACAGTATTGCAGCTTCAATTAATTAAGAACCATCAACTAAGACAGGAAAACATCTAACTAACAGGTAAAGGGATCAGTCACAGTTGGTTTTGTTATAATGTGCTGTTTAGGGGCAGGGTTATTGGATATATATCATACCATAATAGAAGACAGACATGGGAAATAAATAATTTACAAAATTGTGCTTGAGTCTCCGCAAGTGGTTCCAGAGGAGAGATTGAGGAAAAAGGTGGAAAATGTGGAAAAAGTACAGCACAGAAAACCTCATCACTTAGTATTTCACAGACATAATTAAGTAAACAAAGCAGAATATGCAGTCCTGCTCATGGATTTCCACTTTACTTTCTGCAAAGTGCTCATCCGTATATCTGAATATCTTTGATACCACTAACCTGGCTGTAACGTGATTTAAGGGAAAGGAGGAGGCGAGAACCGGCTTGTCAACATACATAATATTTTAATCGTAAACTTAAAACAAAGGACAAACGCACACATGACGGACATGTCCGTAAATGATCTCTCTCTCTCTCTCGTCACACCACCGTCTGCCATTGGCCTTTATCCCTCTCGGAGGCTTGATTATCCTGATACGGGACTGGGTCTGTATCATCATGACCCGGCCCCGCCCTCCGCCCTGCCACATTGGCAAACGTTATTTTGTCCTCACAGGCACATATTAAAGCGGAGCCTTGTGAACACGACTCTGTTTCCAGGCTGACTGATAAAAAGTCCAGTTATCCTCTAATTGCAGATGTTCCATTAAACAAGCCAATATTATTTGAGCTGCTTGGATTGAGAAAGTGTTTTCCAATTTTGTGTGCTATGAGCTTCAGGGCACGGATTGTGGGTGTTCAAATACACTTTCAACATGTTATGTTTTTTATAAGAAAAATTGTAATGTAGCATGGCTGAGATGACAATGCAAAAAATATATATATGTAGTATATATTTACTGGGAAAAATTATTATTAAAAGATAAGTTGAATTTTACCACTTCAAAATTTGTAGTGGTAAAATTCAACTTGTCTCTGAATAATTTTTTTCACATTTTTTGGTCCTCTCTCCCACCAGACTCTTGCTGAATTTCTATAATTTCATAACTATCCTCATTTATGTGTTTACAGTTTTTCATCCATCATTTATCTCTCTTCATCCCAGACACAGTTATATTTTTTACATACATTCTCTTGCGGGCCTTCCACAACTCACAGCAGGCCTGGCTCCACAAGGGGCATGGGTGGGCCTGGCCCACACAATAAAGGACTTGGTCCACCTTGAGAAACACCTACACCCACCCATCCAACTGTTCGGCCCACCCGGAGGGTCCTATGGCCCACCTTACATCTTAGAGCTGGAGCCAGGCCTGTCTCAAAGCTGTCAAGTCAATTGAAGTTGGTTTTATGTGTGAAAGCTCTTGTTTCAAAGCAGCTTTACATAAAACACTTGCTTAATCAACATGAAGTTGTGTAGGAACTAACAGAATTGCCCCTTTTTTTTGTCCCCTTATGACATTTTAGACCAGCTGAAGGATACTTCAAGCATGTATGGTGGTCAATTATGTTTTAGTTGTGTCATCATTGGTGCTCTTTATGTTTCCACAGTTAAAGATAAAAAATAAAAACAATTCTCTCTCAGGCTAGATGTTTTATTTGTTTTATAAAGAGTATACATTGGCTCCTGGTTCAGGATGGAACAGTTTAAAAGCATTTGATTAAGTGTATTGTTTTTGTAAACACAGATATTGTCAGATGATGCCCTTGTAAACTGAGAATGACACATACCTGATATTATTCCTGCAGATAATAATGGATATCCTGTTACTGCGCTGGGTGGGTGGAAATAATGTGATTATATAGTAGCAGATTGCTTTAAAAAGAACAGTTCTCTCAGTGGATACATGTTCACACATTCAACATATGACGGTAGGACAAGGGGTAAAGATCTGAGCTGTTAACACAAGGTTGCAGGCTATTTCTAGGATCAGGAGAGTTACAGAGATCATAACCCCACTCCCTATGCCATACTGCTCGTGAGTATTGTACTCACTGCAGTTTTGCTGCTTTTTATACAGGTAATTCCCGTCCTCTCATTTGATTGGTCATGCAGCATTCCAAGAGTACTGATATTATGAGGTTTGTAAAACTGCTTGATTCTAGACAGGCTGTCAGTCTGTGCGTTACTTGGCGAAAAGCAATGGATCATGCTTTGGCTTCTTTTGGAGCTATTTCCTTTAGCAGAGAAAAAACAGACAAACTACTATGGAGCCAGGATTATGACAAAACAATTTGAATTTGAATTGTGTAAATTTGAATTGCAGACTTTTGAATTTGAATTATAAGTGTGATTTTGCTAAATGAAATATTACATTGTATTTTAAATAGGTTTGAATTTGAATTTTTTAAACTCCAATCCTGGGCATTTCATATTTAACCAAATTGAATTGTTTTATTTTATCGCACAATTTTATAAATATGTATTTTCAAACAGCAAATTTTTGGTTCTGAATTCTTACACTGTAAATATTCAGTTTTAAAAAATACAGCTTCGAGTTTTCAAGATGAAGAAGAAATTCAGAACACCAAATTCAATATCTAAAGTTCAAACCACAGAAATTCAGATCTACAGAAAGTGGGTCAGAGGTCAAGCTTCCGTGTTCCACAGGGAAGAGTAGAGGGTCTCGGAAAAGTCAAATGGAGCATTTTGGCCAATTACAGGCCGAGGTGCAATAATTATCTGGCACGAGCGTGATTCAAAAGGTCCCTTTCTGAGCATGAAGTGGTTCTTAACCTTTTATTATTTATATTTTTATGGTTAGCATGTTAGCACATTCTCAGCACATGAGACATTTGTTTGAGCGGTCTCTGGTATTTGTTTTAGTATAAAGTATATTTAGTATGAAAGTTATTAATGTGCGTAAGAGAAAGCATCACATATAACTCAATAATTAATGTAATTCTGCTTCATTCTGTGATCTGAATCCACATCAGATCCAAGTTGGATGTTATTTCAAACACTTGTTGGTGTTTGTAAGTGCGTTTTGAGCTCAAGACATGAACATCACGAATGATCATTCAGATGTGTGTGATTTAGCAGGCGTGATTACATTATACGATTCATTTCATGCAAATTGTAGGCTTATTGTTAGGCGTTTAATGGCTAATTTACACACCGAACTCCAACAAACGTTCCAAACACTGTGTGACTGTCATTCTCACACGGAGAGTGCACATTAATAGCCATTAATCCGCGAGCGTTATTGATGCTCGCACGCGCGATAGAGTAAAGCAGCGCGAGGAAAAAGGAAGAACTCGCGCGTGCAGACACGACACGACAAGACAATTCCCCAAAGATTTGGCATACCCTCGCGTGCGAGATCTTGTATTGCACACGCAGAAGATGTCCTTTTTCCACGCGCTGCTTTACTCTATCGCACATGCGAGCATCAATAACTTACATTAATGCCGTTGAAATGCCTTCATAATGATTAATAAAATTAAGAAACAGTAAAAAGGCTTATACATTTTGACGTACCATTTTATGCTGCTTGTTTAAACTTATTTTGCAGCTTTAAAGATTTATGACAAGAACACGTGAAATGTTCCGTTTAAAATGATTCTGACAGTCAAACTAAAAATAAATGGCATAATAACTAAACATCAATAGGGATGTGCACTCTCCGTATGAGAATGACAGTCATCCAGTGTTTGGAACGTTTGTTGAAGTTCGGTGTGTAAATTAGCGATTAAATGCCTAACAATAAGCCTACAATTTGCATGAAATTAATCATATAATGTAATCACGCCTGCTAAATCACACACATCTGAATGATCATTCATATGATGTTCATGTCTTGAGCTCAAAACGCACTTACAAACACCAACAAGTGTTTGAAATAACATCCAACTTGGATCTGATGTGGATTCAGATCACAGAATGAAGCAGAATTACATTAATTATTGAGTTCTATGTGATGCCTTCTCTTACGCATATTAATCACTTTCATACTAAATATACTTTATACTAAAACAAATAC
Organism: Moxostoma hubbsi; assembly: GCA_032164185.1. Lineage (NCBI taxonomy): Eukaryota > Metazoa > Chordata > Actinopteri > Cypriniformes > Catostomidae > Moxostoma > Moxostoma hubbsi. The sequence continues at coordinate 18,800,474 of JAVLUX010000010.1, forward strand.
CAGAGATCGCTCAGACAAATGTCTTATGTGCTGAGAATGTGCTAACGTGCTAACCATAAAAATATAAATAATAAAAGGTTAAGAACCACTTCATGGTCAGAAAGGGACCTTTTGAATCTCGCTCGTGCCAGAGAATTATTGCACCTCGACCTGTAATTGGCCAAAATGCTCCTTTCGACTTTTCCGAGACCCTCTACTCTTCCCTGTGGAACACGGAAGCTTGACCTCTGACCCATTTTCTGTAGATCTGAATTTCTGCAGTTTGAATTTTAGATATTGAATTTGGTGTTCTGAATTTCTTCTTCATCTTGAAAACTTGAAGCTGTATTTTTTTTAAACTGAATATTTACAGTGTAAGAATTCAGAACCAAAAATTTGCTGTTTGAAAATACATATTTTTAAAATTGTGTGATAAAATAAAACAATTCAATTTATTTAAATATGAAATGTCCAGGATTGGAGTTTAAAAAAATCAAATTCAAACCTATTTAAAATACAACGTAATATTTCATTTGGCAAAATCACACTTATAATTCAAATCAAAAGTCTATAATTCAAATTTACACAGTTCAAATTCAAATTGTTTTGTCATAATCCTGTCTCCATAAACTACTGCTTAAATTTTGTCTTAAACGCAGATTAAGCCTCTTCGATTTTTACGGTCATTTACAATTGTTGCTTGCTCAATATGATCCCAGTTATATCTTGGTTGAAGCCAAAGTACAGTGTGCAACATTATGTCAGACTGTACCATATGCATTGTAGCCAAGAATTTGGTCCCAATTGTCCTGATTGACTGATGCATGGTATTACAGTGCAAAAACCTGCTTCTAATTAACCCACCAGCCAAAATCTAGTTTAGCTGCTGCAATTGGTGCTGAAATTGTACTGTGTCTTGAGTATTTAATATAAGTTATTATGCTCATTATAGAGTCATTCACATAAATTGCCCAGTTCAATTTACATTGTGCTAATACCGGTAGATGAAAGCAGGCGATAAGCAGGTGACAAACAGAAATTTAGTAACAAATAAGAAATTTAACAAAGTTTAAGTGGGAGATTGACTGATGGAAAGATCATAGGTTGAGTATTAATTTCAATGGACATTAAATCTCTTAATCTCTAATCCTCCAAAATATCAGTCAGCTGCAGACAGTTGCTTTCTGCATTGCTACAACAATCGTGAAGGTGCACCCTCAAGTGCCGCTTTGAACTCCACATGAAAAGTGCTGCAAACAGCATCTTATTCTGCATTTTGGTGATGGTTAAGACTTGACATGATTTTGAGGAACTGTAATTCAATTGTGCATTACAGTGGTTGCAAAGTCCCATATGGGCTTGTTTTGTACAACAAATAGCATTAAAGTTCCTTTCCCCATCATTTGATCACTGACACGGCTGTGTGTTTGTGGTGTGTTAATTTAGATTTTTATCTTTTTAATTAATTTCATGTGTTAAAATGTTGACTTTGACAGCTCCATTTAAAAGAGATGTTTGTTTATATCCAGATGGGCCGTGTAGTTAAGTGCACTTTTGACATGTTAAAGAGATGATTCAGATGTATGGATTAGTCCCTGCAGAGTGTCAGATCATGGTGGTCAGCTGCACTCTCCACTATAAAAAATCAGTATCATCAAGACAGGAATTGTGCGTGCAAATTGTTTTGTGTGTAAAGATTATTTAGGCATGTTTGCTCCATTGCCTGATCTGCAAAACATATTTTAGCAAATCAGGTGCTAAACCAGCACAGACAGGGTTCAATTAACAGGGTGCAATTCATTCTTAGTGAATTCCCCCTGGGCATTTTATCTCATCAGGCCATCGTTGGAGCAGTCACACTGCACGACTGGAATGCAAATTTTAAGACACTGCCAAAACTATATCGGAGGCTAAGATAAGGAAATGTATCAACCTTCTGTGAACATGTAAGCAAACAAAGATTGCCGATCAAGATTTATATTTTATGATTCCCAAATTTTTGTCAGATGACAAAATAGCAGCCAAAATCGTACAGTGTGAACAAGGTTTTACTTGCTATTAACCTTTTGTTTGTAGAACTATTGTCTAAAAGCTATATTACACTCGCAATCATGCTGTTGTACTAAATATCAGCAGCACTGTCAGCACAGATCACAATTTGTGATTACTTGCGGTCTGATCCTTGACATACTGATATTTCATACAAAAACACGATTGTGAATGTGATATTGTTTATATTAAAGGGATCATGAAATGGAAAATCTAAATATCTTTGATATTTTCACAGATAAGAGGTTACAATAAAAACATACTGCAAGGTTCATACCTCAAAGTTAACTCACCATTTTAAAATCTGAATATTTGTTTTCCACCTTTCTGAAACGTCAGGATTTGAGATCACCTCAATCGTGACGTCAGCATTATCCTTTACACGCCCCTTAACATACGTATGTAAATCAAGCAGGTGTGTCCACTCACATCTGTCCATCAATCATAAGAGTGATACAGCTGTGAATAAGATGCGAGTAAGAAAAAAATAAACAAACTGCACCTCCAAAAACATAATATAAAGATTTGAAAATGCATTTCATGACACCTTTAATGATAAAGAACTAAAATGTATGTTCAGAAAATACAAAATTGTGGAGCATGAGCACTATCAATCATAGTATTTTACTCTGCCCTTGTGACTTAACATTTACATGCTTTTTAATCATCACTGTTTCACACTACCACCTGCCAAGTAGAGCTACCATGTAATAAATAAATGAAGCAAAAATGAAAAAACTGGAGACAATTTGTAACAATACTTTGCCCTCGGGTGAAATGTAAATAGTGATATTGCACAAAAGGAAAAAACAGCAAGTCAACAGGACTGCTGATGGAAATGTGGAGATTGCAGCAATTGAAAGGCTTTTTTTGTGGTGCACTGTGGTGGTGAAGTGCTGTGCATTGTATGATCCCTACTGAGTGGTTATTGTGTTCAACTGAGACTTCCTCATCGATATGCTTGGAGATGTACAGATGTCTGCGTTGAAGAATTGGATGTCATACTGCAAAAGGCTCGCTTTTAAATCTGCTGTAATCACCTCAGAAAACATTGTAGCCAAGATTGGGGCTGTATTCACTCTGTTATGGATGTGCTTATCAGCAAGTTATATACATTGTACAGTTCTGAGGGGGATGAGTGTGTAAATGCAGAAACCACTCTGCGTAAGAAAGGCCTCCCATGGGAACAAAGACTAGGGATGGACAACCTATGATTACAGTTTAATGTAAGCTTTAGCATTAATATGATCTTCAGTGACCAATGGAGTTTCATGTTCATTTAATCAGATTAATCACATCACCAGAGAAAGTGTATATAAACAGCTGCTTACATCCATGCTACGATGACGTCACCCACACATACGGTTACATGGCACACATGACTTGACAGACTGTCATCAGAATACAGTAATGACACTCTTTTCCAACATCTGGTTTGGTCACGGCAGTGGGGAATGATTGACAGCTCTTGGTGGAAATATGGAAATAATAATAGAGTTAGAACAAGGGGTGGGACTGGAGCAGAGTCTAAGAACTAACTGCTGAGAGATGTTGAAAATGCTCTAATTCTCTTCCATGGCATCTGTTTACCCTGGGACTGAAATATAGTGCCTACATTTTAACAGTATTAGTGGTTGCCACCATTTTATGCAGTTTGCACTTCAACTGAAAGGATTTTGAAGAGTTACAAATAATTTGGCTTCATAATAGCATAATATCTCAAATCTGATGGTCTTTTGGAAACCTTTCAAAGATAAGTCTACATTAACTCTGTGTGGAAGTTCAGGAGATCATGCAGAGGGGCCTTTCTGAGCAATGTTGATGCCTGGGCCGTATAATTTATGATTTTGTGGAATTCCAGGATTAAGATTATGTAAATCCTAGATTCAAATCAAGTTGTTTCAATTTTTCTGCATGCATAATCCAACACAGGTAATCTTGATCTCTATCCAATCACTGTGGAGATGCATTTGACTTCAAGGTGTAAATACAATCCAGCTAAAGAATATCCAGATACTATCCAGATATGAAATGCATGTTAATGCAAGGTGTAAATAGGGGTGTGCAGCGAAGCCATTATTTGTATTCATTAATGACAAAATTATTTGTATCTGTCTCTGTATTCAGAAAGATTGAGGGCGGGGCTTATATCAGAAATGCGTTAAAACTAAATTAAACATCCATTTTTAAATGTTACTCTTATGTTTATAGTTCCCTGTCTGTCGCTCACTTGACATTGTGTCGAATGAAGCGACAATTGGGGTCTTTCTTGAAGGCCTTGGCTACCTCTGAACTTGAGAAAAGGCTAATGAGAAATTGGCAGACAGAATTTGTTTCGGGATGCAACTTTGCTCCTCGACATAATAGTACCTGTACCCCCCGCTGTGAAGCCCCACCGGGTATGTCATATATGATCGTCCCCTTAGTGCCCCCAGCTCAGAGCTTGGACGCATCACTTACGCTTCAACCCATTGCGCTGGCTGTCCGACCATCCGACACTGCGACGCGATTTAGTTCGCCAGGCACTCGCCCCACAGGAATGCGATAGAGCTGCCCCTCCAGCCGAGATGAAGACAGGGTTCTACCAAGTCGTACCAGACAGGAGGTGCGTGGCGGCCAATCTTGGACCTGCGAGATCTGAACAGGGCCTCACACAGACTCCCGTTCAAAGGTGCTCACGCGGAAACTTATTCTAACGTATGTCTAGCATCTAGATTGGTTCACAGCGGCAAACCTGAAGGATGCGTACTTTCACGCCTCAATTTTGCCTCGGCACAGACCCTTCCTACGGCTTACATACGACGGCCCAACGTACTAGTACCAGGTCCTCCCCTTTGGCTCATCCCTGTTCCCTTGCATCTTCACGAAGGACGCTGAGGCCGCCCTTGCCTTGTTAAGGGCATTTCCTTAATGACTGGCTTATTCATGCTCACTTTCGAGAGTCTCTGTGCTCCCACAGGGATCAGGTGCTTAGGCTCCTCAGCTCTCTAGGGCTTCAGGTCAACTGGGAAAAGAGCAAGCTCTCCCAGGTTCAGAGCATCTCTTTTCTCGACATGGAGTTAGACTCAGTCTTAATGACAGTGTGACCCACAAACGAGCATGGGCAGCCGGTGCTGAACTGCCTAAGTTTGCTCAGACAAAGCACAGTGGTTCCTCTGCGGCAGTTCCAGATCCTAGGGGCATATGACAAACTCAGCGGCGGCCGCGCTGCTCGGGTTGATGCATATGAGACCGCTTCAGCACTGGCTTCAGACTCGAGTCCTGAGATGGGCATTGCGCCGCAGCACATACTGTGTTCATCATCTCTTTCTGCCGCCAGACATCCAACTCTTAGGTCTACGTAGCCACCATGATGGCTTACCACAATGCAGTGGACGGCAAGTCCTTAGGGAAGCACAACCTGATCATCAAGTCCCTTAGAGATGCCCGGAGGCTGAACCCTCTCAGGCCATGCCTGTTTTCCTCATGGGATCTCTCCATGGTCCCTTCGGTCTTTCAGAGACCCCCCCCCCCCCCCCCCCCCCCAGAGCCGCTAGAGTCAGTCGAGCTTAGAGCCCTCTCCTTGAAGATGGCCCTCCTGATTGCGCTCACTTCCATCAAGAGGGTTGGTGACCTGCAAGCTTTTTTTGTCAGTGACACTTGCCTGGAGCCCAGTCCGGCAGATGCTCACATCATCCTAAGACCCCGATCGGGCTATGTGCCCAAGGTTCCTACGACTCCCTCAGAGATAGTGAACCTGAAGGCGTAGCTGCCCCAGGAGGAAGCAGACCCAGCCTTATCGTTGCTGTGTCTGGTGCTTGCTTTGCGTACCTATGTTCTGTACGTACTGGTGTTCTGAGCAGCCCTTTGTCTGCTTTGGTAGATAGCACAAAGGGAACGCTGTCTCCAAACAGAGTCTATCCCACTGGGTCATCGAAACCATCGATTTGGCCTATCACACCCAGGCCATGCCCGCTCCCTTGCATGTTACAAATTCTGTCTGCCAATTCTCATTTGCCTTTTCTCAAGCTCAGAGGTAACCGAGGCCTTAAAGAAAGACCCCTAGTGCCACTTCATTAGATGTCTCATTCCCTCCATCAGGGAACGGAGGTTACAACAGTAACCAAGACATTTCTTTTAATAAAATATGCCTTGTGTATGCTTTTTCATAATAATAGCCTAATGATCATAATTAATGATTAATTCATTATTATTATCATACAATTAGTATTTAATAAAATTATAATTCTATTGTATTTTTTCTTACCAGATGAAGCTGAATTTGTTTGCCACATTGACTGTGGAATATGTTGTTAATTTGGTTTCTCCTGGTATTTCTGATATTAATATCTGCCTGGAACAGAATTTTCATTCATATGTTCATGTACTGTATAACAATATTATTTGGGAGGCAGGAGGTGTCAAGCAAAATGTGTAAATGTCAAGCACACATTTTGCAGTGATTAATAAATACAAATTTAAGCATTAAAATAAATACAATAAATCAATATAGCCTACAAGCAGGTGCAAGTTCCATATATCTATCAGGAATTTTTGCAATATGACACCATTATTTTGTTCAACAACAATATTAATAATAATAATAATGTTACATTTATACAGTGCCTTTTCAAAGTTCAAGAACACTTAATATTCTCAAATTTAGCTCAGTTTAAAGAAGAACAAGAAGATAAAAGTTTTACGTAAGTAGGAAATTTCAGAATAAATGAATAAGATATAGAGCATTTGAACTTTTTTCAAAATAAAGTTTTAACCAAAGTAACTAAACTAAACTAAAGTCTTAGCCTTTGGGAAATTCCTTCCTCGCTGCACTCAGGGGGAGGGGCCATCAGCCACCCAGCCCCACCCTGGTCCTTCTATATGGGAGGCTCAAAAACAAAGTATGGTGAATTGTGCTTCCCCTCGTAGAGATTGGGGGATGGTTTGTCACCCTCAGCAGCCCCCAAAGCAAAACCTCAGGGCAGTTATTTCTAAAAAGAGAAAACCCTGACGGTTTTGCACCCAGCCTCGTGGGGGTAGCCCCCCTCTGGTCGGGGCATGTGAAGCATTCACCTGTAACTTCCCGATACCCCCACGAAACCTCTCCGTTCCCGCCACCTAGAGAGAGTTCGGGAGTTAGAGGATTCCAGCAAAATGTTGGGTGTTCCGTTGCTTGCTGCCTTAGTCCATGACGTGGATTACTCGACATCCCCTCAACAGGAAGTGTCAAAATTGATTCCTATCTCAGAGAACCTGGCAGCGTGGAAGCTACTGCCAGGTGTTTCTATATGGGTTCTAAGAACAGTAGAAAAAGGCTACAGAATTCAATTTGATCTCTGTCCTCCACATTTCAATGGCATGGTCTCCACTACCGTGAAATCGGAAACAAGCATGTGGAAAGAATTGAAAAATCTCTTGGTCAAATGGGCCATAGAACATGTTCCCCTTCCAGAGAAAGAGTCAGTTTACTACAGCAGATACTTCCTGGTTCCCATGAAGGGTGGGGGGTTGCGTCCGATTTTAGACCTTTAAGGCTTGAATCGCTCAGTCATGGTGTTCATGTTCAAGATGCTTACTCTCAAGAATGGTCGTGTCTCAAATCCAACATCACGATTGGATGGTCACGATCGATCTCATGGACGCATATTTTCATATAAAAATTCTGCCACAACACAGTAAGTTCCTGAGGTTCACTTTCGGGGGCGAAGCTTTCAAATATCGGATTCTTCCATTCGGCCTAGCCCTATCACCCCGCACATTCACGAAGTGCATGGATGCAGCACTGGCTCCTTTGCGACTCCGGGGCATCCGCATTCTGAATTATATAGACGACTGGCTGATACTAGCACAGTCACAAGAACTGGCATTACAGCACAGGGATATCATCTTAGCTCATCTGGTTTCTCTGGGTCTGAGACTCAACATCAAAAAGAGCGTTCTCTCTCCCACTCAGGAAATTACCTATCTGGAGTTGTATGGAATTCGATCATGATGCGGGCACAATTGTCTCCCGCTCGAATCGTGTCCATTCAGAACACCCTGAGCAAAGTCAGGCTAGGTCAAGGTTGCACTGTTCGTCAGTATCAACGAATACTAGGTCTCATGGAATCTGCGTCCTTGGTGATCCCTTTGGGCCTTCTGCGCATGAGACCATTTCAGTTGTGGCTCAAAGCCAGGGGATTTCATCCAAGGGCCAGTCCCCTAAGGCAGATAAGGGTTACGCGTGTGCAATTCGTACCCTTTCTATGTGGTTCAGACCCTGGTTCCTCACTTTGGGTCCCACTCTAGGTGCGTCTTGCCGTCGCAAATTGCTAATGACAGACGCCTCCCTGACAGGCTGGGGTATGGTCTTAAGGGGTCATCCAGCTCAAGGGGAATGGGAGGGTCATCAGCTCGATTGGCACATCAACTGCCTTGTGTTGATGGCGGTATTTCTGGCTCTGAAATACTTCCTCCAGTATTTGACAGGCTGCCATGTCCTGGTGCAGGTGGACAACGCAGCAGTAGTCTCTTACATAAACCATCAAGGAGGTCTATGTTCCCGCCAGCTCAACAGACTGGCATGGCAGATTCTCCTTTGGGCCCAGGGCAAGCTCCTGTCAATCAGAGCAGTTTATATCCCTGGATGCCTGACTGTGGGAGCAGATTTACTCTCCAGACAGAAAATACAGATGGGGAGTTGAATCTCCACCCCAAGGTAGTGGAACAAATCTGGTTGAGATTTTACAGAGCGGAAGTGACCTCTTCGCCTCCCAATAAACAGCGCAATGTTCCCTCTACTTCTCTCTGAGTCACCAAGCCTCCCTGGGTCTGGACATGATGGCACATGCATGGCCCAGAATGCGCCTGTATGCGTTTCCTCTGTTTTCTCTACTCCCGGGAGTCTTGGCCAGAGTTCGCCTGCAAGGATCTTGCCTCTTATGCCACATTGGCCGAACAGTGTATGTTTCTTGGAGATAATGTCTCTCCTTGTTGGCTCGCCTTGGGCGATTCCAGACAGGAGGGACCTTCTGTCCCAGGCACAGGGGACAATATTTCACCAATATTTCATCAATATTTCATGCCCCACCACTCTCAGGGCTGCTCTATCGCTATGTGGCCGCTCTATCGGCTTGCCACGCGTTGATTGATGGGATGCCTTTGGGGAGACATCCCCTGCTCGCTCGCTTCGTTCACGGAGCCATTCATTTGAAACCTCCTGTTAGGACCAGGATCCCTTCATGGGACTTAGCAATAGTCCTTGAGGGTCTGGTTCAGACCTCTTTTGAACCTCTGGAGTCAGCGTCTGATAAACGTCTGACTCTCAAGATGTTTTTTCTTCTGGCAAAAACTTCTCTAAAAAGAATTGGGGATCTACAGGCTCTGTCCGTCTTGCCATCCTGCTTATATTTTGCCCTAGGAATGGCTAAAGCAATATTGCACCCTCACCCTGACTACATGCCTAAGGTTCCTTTCTCGACCATACATCCGATCACTCTTGAAGCCTTCTGCTCCCCTCCGTTTATAACGCCGGAGCAGGAAATACTTCACGGACTGTGTCCAGTCCGCACCCTTCAGACTAATGTCCACCGCACTAGCCAGTGGCATAAGTCAGGGCAACTATTCGTTTGTCATGGGGGTCGTAACAAAGGGGCGGCCGCCGCCTAGCAAACCGTGTCACATTGGGTGAGGGATGCTATTGCCCTGGCTTACGAGGCTCGCGGTCAAGTTTCGCCAGTAGGTATCAGGGCTCACTCTACCAGAGGGGTAATGCTGCGGGGTGGTTCTCTCCGCATACATTCATAAGATTCTATAGTTTGGATTTCCATGCTACTCCAGGCTCTTATGTCCTTGAGTCTACATTACAAGCTCATGTCTGAGAACTCTCACGCTACTTTGAGCATAACTACACAACTGTAAAGGGTCCGGACATCCACAGTGCGGCGGCATGGGTGTTCTCATTACCAAAGCGCTAAATCAGCGCAGCATCAAAGTGTAGCTTTTTTATAGGGAACGTCTTGGGTTACTTAACTGTAACCCCTGTTCCCTGATAAAATCGGAACAAGATGCTGCGCTTCATTGCCGCACTGAAGATGCCCCAGGACTGCTCTTCAGACAAAATGCCTGACGATGTACCTGTTGCGCATCTATTTATAGCCCCTTTACCGGCACATCCTGATGATGTCACAGGTGGAGGCTATAAATTTTGTCAATTTCATTGACTTGTTGCACACATATTCACAGCTGGTCACTCCTAAAGACGTTCTCAAAGCGCTTAATCAGCGCAGCATCTCGTTCCGCTTTTATCAGGGAACAGGGGTTACAGTTAAGTAACGCAAGACATTAACACTTGTGTTTGTATTTGAAGGGGAGGGTCTCTGAATTCATGATGACATAGATCAATCAATATGTTACTGTGTTACTGCATGATATTAAAGTGCAGAATAGTCAGAAAAGACAAAGAAAGCACAGGAAAAAAACTTTCTCTCAGATGCAGATTAAATTTTATATTTGCATCAATGAAATATTCCAAGCAGAATTGTCCAATGTTTAAGTGGATTTCCTGTATTAACCTGAGCTTCAGATGTTTATGCTTCTCATCTCTCCATCTGCATGTTGATATCAGACACACTGAAGAAGTTCTTGTGTATGCTTTTTCAAATTTTCTGAACAGATGGCTTGTTCTTTTTAAAGCCACATGTAACCAGCAATGTTTAAACTCTTGTTTTAATGCAGCAGTTAAACTGAAGGTGACTGTATGTTTACTAATGTATCTTGTGTGTGTTTAGGTGAGTGTTTGTGGGGCTGAAGCCATGCTGATTTTCCATACATGGTGGTGGAGTGTGGTCTTGCACCAGAGCCTGTGCTGCTGAGGTGTTGTGCTGCTCCCTCATGGCTTTATGGGAGCTGCTGCTGACTTTCAGCCTCCACTGCTGGCTGACAGACTCTGTCAGTTTAGCTGAAGAAGGCCCTGCAGGCCCTCTGGACTGGCTTCTCTCTGATAAGGGCCCTTTTCACCACTCACAGGAATACACTGAGTTTGTTGAGAGGAACCGCCAAGGTTTTTCTACAAGATACAAGATCTACAGGTGAGTGAACAGAGTTCTAATTCAATTGAGGCCATATATAATTTGTTTTACATTAGATCTTGCTTAAAACTTATTGTTAAAGGATTATTTCACACAGATCTGGCATCATTTACCTCATCCTTATGTTCAAATAACATCTGACTTATTTTCTTCTGTGAAACACAATTTATTTTTTTATTATTAACGTTCCAGGCACGTTTTCCTTTCCGTTACAATGAATGGGGAATGAAAGTTTCAGAAAGGACACAAAAGCAATGTAAATGGGTCAAGAAAGTAGTCCATATGACTCATGCACTATATTCCAAGTCTTCTTAGGCCTTAAATAGCTTTGTGTGACAAACAGATCAAAAATATCTACTTTCACCTTACACTTCATGAAAAGTTGAGAATTTCGATTCATAAACAAATCATTCTTTTGAGTTAGAACTTTTCAATGAATTGGCTAATCCAGATCAAAAATGTGTATGATTTGTTCATGAATTGGGCTGATCCGGTCAGCTTCAGTCCACATTCAGTGTAATTGCTTGGAAAAAATTACTAAAAATGTCTCTAAAGAAAGAAAGTCATATGGATTTGAAATTACATGGGGGTGAGTAAATATTTAAAGAATTTAGATTTTTGGGTAAATTATTCCTTTGTACTAAAAAAAACAAACAAACAAAAAAAAAAAACACTAATCAATGCAGAGTAAGTCAGGGCATGTCCCAGGTCCTTAATTGACTCAGAAGAGGTCACTGACAGGAAATTAACTTTTGAAAGGGGATCAGCATATTTAATCAAACTTAATACTCAGAATGAGTTATATAACTAGACATATCAGATTTCGATCTAAAAAAATTAAGCATTTACAGTTGCCAGAGTGTAACATGTATTGGTATTTAATATAACATAGTCTTATAATCTATCTAAAGCTCTGTGTATTTTCTTTGTTATATAACTGATGAATTATCATTTAATTGTGTTCCCCAAATGTATGAATCATGCAAGGTACTGTGTGCCTGCAGTGATATGAATATTTTGTCACTACATTCATAATTTGACAATGAATATTCTAATTGCATTAGATTTGTTAATGTGAACTTGGTAAAAGTAACATTAAATATTTGTTGAAATCCACTTCTGTAGAATCTGGTCCAGAAGATGTTGAACATACATTGCAGCTCATAAATTAGAGGCAATTTGTTGTACATCATTTCCTTTGATGCAGGGACAGTTATTGAATATCCATCTGTTCTCAGAAGCCACAGTTGACATCTTCTAATTTGTGGGAGCAACTTCATAGCTGCTCTTATTGGCCCTTCATCAAAACATTGACCATTTATTTATTTTTCATTTTTTCTATTGGCTAAACGTAGTGCATCAGAGGCTCAGTGCACCCTCTGCAAGATTAATATTCTTATCATGTGGCCAACTGATTAGTGGGCTCTTAATTCTTATTATTTTGCATTATCACCCGTTCCCTTAAGAGGATACTTTCAGTGGCAAAGCTATGTTAGACGAACATTTTAAATATTTATTGATTAAATTAGACTTTTATATCGAAATACTAACTGAAAAGATGCTTCTTTCACATAGAGTTAAATAATAATAATAATAATAATTATAATAATAGTAAGAATAAAAATAATAAGAAGAGGAATTTAGTCTTATTTAATGGACAGACCGGTTAGTCTCTGATATGTTGAAGTACATTCCTTGAGAGGTACAGCTACTAGAACAAAGTTTTAGTCACATAAGGGTCAGATGGCCCCATGGCATTGTGTGCTGTGCTATCTTTTTTAGAGATCTTAATTTTGTTTTTAAAACAATTACTCTCTGGAAAGATACTACTTAAGAGACTACTGCAAAATTATCAGTATCTCTTGATTTACTATTTATAGGTATATGTTTGAGTACAATGAAAAGTTTTGTTTTATTCTATTATAAAAAATTCCAAATAAAAATATTGTCATTTTGAGCATTTATATGCAGAAAATTACAACAATATCAAAAAAAGATGCAATGTTTTCAGACTTTTAAAAATGCAAAGAAAATGTCTTGGTTACTGATGTAACCTCTGTTCTTACCCCTATAGGTGGGAACGAGACATGTGTCGATGTAGTGACTCTAGGGGTTTGCTCTTGAGAGCCCCAATCACCTTTGCTTTATTCAGAAAAGGCCAATGAAAATTGCCGAGTGGAATTTGCATGCCACTCTCCGCCCCGGACTTACAGGTATAAAAGATGGCATTCAGATTTGTGCTGAGGAGCTGAGAGAGTGTCTCTGCCATGATGTCGGTTCAGTGCCACGGCAGGAGAGACACAATGTCTCGTTCCCTCCATCAGAGAACAGAGGTTACATCAGTAACCAAGACGTTCCCTGTCTGTCACTCACTTGATGTATCGATGTAGTGACACTAGGGCTTCTTATACGGAATGCTGCAGGCGCTGAACCGTGCCCCGAGGTATGGAAGAGTGGACATGGGCAAGTTGCTGCATGTCTCACAGCGGGCGATCGACCACTTTGTGACCTTCCAGCGAGTTAGGTAAGGTGTCTCCCTGGTCCCGTTAATTTTAGGAGGAGTCACTTACCCAAGGAAGCTACAGGCGGTGACCTTTCCTGATTTTTTTTTACTAAGCAATTTCCTGCCAAGCACCTGCTAGAATAGCACTGGTGAAGTGCTTTTCCCTCTCCAGGAGGGAGAGCACTATGGAGACCACATCCTACCAGAGGGAGGTTAACGTGGAGAATACCTCACGGGGAACTTTACATATGGAATGATGCCACTGGGAAGGCAACCAAACAGTGGAAACGCATCAAACATGATTTCCGTGGAGGGAATAACCACGTATGGAGCACTGAGCCAAAGTACGCAGGCTCACCTGAAAAGGGGCATACCACGAGTACTTGACCCGGTGCCATTACTCCTCAGCTGAGTTCATCACCTAGCAGTGCATAAGAAGTTAATGAGGCATCCAATGTTAACCAGTTGCAGGGAACTGTTATGGAAAAGATAGCGCACATTATCACCTTGAAAGGTGAAAGGCGCAAAAGCATTCAATACACCCGACTGGCTGCCCGGCCTACCCGATATTACCTCTTAACACTCGGGTCAAAAAACAGTCCTATGTGCAAGTTGTAGAACCTTGCAAAGGTATTGGGTGTAACCCAACCTGCTGCTCTGCATATGTCTGTTAGAGAGGTGCCCCTCGCCAGTGCCCACGAGGACGCAACACCACTAGTGTAGTGCGCCAAGGCTTCCAAGGGGCACGGCAGGTCTTGTGATTGGTCACAAGCCAAAAAATGTCATCCACAATCCAATGGGCCAGCATCTGTTTGGAGACAGCTTTCCCCTTCTGCTGCCCTCCAAAACAGACAAAGAGCTGCTTTGAGCATCTAAAGATCTGCATGCGGTCCTAATAGATGCGCAGGATGTGAACTGGACACAGCAACGACAAGGCCGGGTCTTCCTCCTCTGAAGGGAGTGCTTGCAGATTCACCACCTGATCCTGAAAGGGAGTGGTGGAACATTGGGCATGTAACCAGGCCGGGGTCTCAAGATCATGTGAGAGTGTGCCAGCCCAAACTCCAGGCATTCGCTGGTGACAAAGAGCACATGCATGTCCCCAACCCTCTTGATAGAAGTGAGTGCCACCAGGAAGGTCATCTTCAGTGACAAAGAGCTCAGCCTGCTCCAGGGGCTCAAAGGGGGGGTCTCTGTAGGGCAGGTAGGACCTCAGAGAGATCCAAAGAGGGAATCAAGCACGGCCTAGGAGGATTCAATCTCCTTGTGCCCTTGAGGAACCTGGTTCTCTACACTGTTATATCATCCATGTACTCCTTCAGGGTGGGAGGGGAGCCTAGGACAGGGAGTACCAAACAGGCAATGAGAGGATGCTCGGGAGGTGAACAGGTCCACCTGCGCCTCCCCGAATCTCTCACAAATTAGCTGGACTGCATGGGGGTGGTCTCTCCACTCTCCGCGGATCGTTATCTGTTGTGAGAGCACATCCGCTGCACAGTTGAGGATGCCCGGGAGGTGAGTGGCTCGCAGAGACTTGAACGTCTGTTGACTCCAAAGGAGGCGGTGGGTGAGTTGTGACATGCGATGTGAGCGTACGCTGCCCTGGCAATTTATGTATGCCACGGTCACTGTGCTGTCCATCCAGAACAATATGTGCTTTCCCTGAATCAATGATTGAAGCCTCTGCATTGTCAGCGATACTGCCAGCAACTCTAGGCAGTTGATGTGCCATTGCAGGAGGGGCCCTGTCCAGTGCCACCATTCTGCCTGTCTGTTGCACACGGCACCCCAGCCCAAATTCAAGGTATTTGTTGTGACCACGACACATCTCGAGATCTGCTCTAAGGGAACCCCTACCTGTAGAAATGCCAGATCTGCCCAAGGGCTGAAAGTATGGCGGCACCGTGGTGTGATATTCACACGCTGGGTGCCGTGGTGCCATACACACCTTGAAACTCGAGTCTGTAGCTAGTGCTGGAGTGGTCTCATATGCATCAACCCAAGGGGGAGTACCACAGTGTAGGATGCCATATGTCCCAGGAGCCTCTGAAATAGTTTCAATGGTACCGCTACCTTCTGCTTGAAGTTATTCAGGCACTCCAGCACTGACTGTGCACGCTCGTTCTTAAGGCGTGCAATCAAGGTGACCGAGTCCAACTCCATACCGAGAAAAGAGATGCTCTGCGCAGGGGAGAGCTTGCTCTTTTCCTAGTTGACCTGAAGCCCCAGTCGGTCGAGTTGCTGAAGCTCAAGTTTCCTGTGCGCACACTATAGATCTTGAGAGTGAGCTAGGATCAGCCAGTCATCAAGATAATTGAGGATGTGAATGCCGTTCTCCCTTAGCGGGGCCAGGGCAGCCTTTTGCGACTTTGGAAAAGATGCAAGGAGACAGGGACCGACTGAAAGGGAGGACCACGTACTGGTATGCTCATCCCTCAAAGGAAAACCGAAGAAAGAGTCTGTGTCAAGGAAGTATATATACTTGAAAGTACATGTCCTTCAGGTCGATGGCACTGAACCAATCCTGATGATGTACTGACACCAGGATGAGCTTCTGCATCAACATCTTGAATGGAAGCCTGTGTAAGGCCTTGTTCAAGGCACTCAGATCCAGAATTGGGTGCAACCCCCCTTCTCTTGGGCATGATAAAATAGGGGCTGTAAAAGCCCTTGTGCGACTCCGCTAAGTGGGCAGGCTCTATCGCTCCCTTCACCAGAAGGGTGGTGACCTCTGCCCAAAGGACCAAGGCATGCTCGCCTCACACCGTGGTGGAGAGGACGCAACTGAACCTAGGCACCTGTCTGGTGAACTGGATCACGTAGTCAAGACTGATCGTCCTTATGAGCCATCGCGATGGGCTGGAAAGCAGTAACAAGGCTTCCAGCCTCTGCGTTTACGGCACCAGGAGGACAATTGGATTTATCAGGACCGGGGTGGGTGGTTCGCGGCGAGGCAGAGCAGACGTCCCACCAAGAAGATCGTCCGGGAGAGGCGTGCTGCCACGCAAACCCGCTATGGTGGCCGGTGGCTGGGACGGGCAAGGGCCCCTAAGAACTGCCACACTTACCTGTTTGCTGGCTTTCTTTTGACAGAGAACAAGGGAATGTGAAATACTTGCATCCCGCTTGTTGACTGGAAAGACATTCAGTGCCTGGCCGTCATGAAGGCCGGAAGGGCTGAGCATTGGAGAATGACCCAGGGAATGAGGAAACTGCTCCAGAAGGCACCCGGTGATGTTGCGAGGGTACTCCCTTTGTGCTGGCCCAGGGGCAGGAGTGGGGCCCATGTGCTCACCTGGGTCAAGCCAGTCAAAGTCAGTCGCCTCATCCCTGGGTCTCTTCAAAGCCCGTCTGGGGTTCTTGGTGACCGTCTGAGTGTGAGCTCTGATGGTGGGGGAGCAGGGGCCGATACCACAGCATGACAGCCCTGGTGAGAGGCAGACGGGGCACAGGATTTTGGAGGTCTGCATGTAGCCAAGTTGCGCCGTGGCAGGATGTGTTTGATGGCCTTTGTCTGCTTCTTCACCGGTGAGAACTGATGTGGGAAGTCCTAGACAGTGTCACCAAAGAGCCCCCCTTGGGAGATGGGCGCATTGAGAAAGTGGACCTTCTCGGCGTCACGCATCTCCACAAGGTTGAACCACAGGTGCCGCTCTTGGACCACCAAGGTGTACATCGTCCGGCCCAGGGCACGTGCCATGACTTTCGTTGACCGCAGAGCAAGGTTGGTCGTGGTGTGCAGATCCTGCATTAGCCCTGGATTGGTCCTACCTTCATGCAGATCTTTAAGCACCTTAGCCTGGTGGACCTGCAGGATAGCAATGGCATGCAGGCCAGAGGCAGTATGATCTGAGTTATTGTAAGCCTTCGCCATTAATGACTTACACGCCTTGGAAGGGAGCCATGGTTGGTTTCTCCAGGTGGCTGCACTCTGCGGTTATAAATGCATTGCCACAGTGCATTCTGCCTGGGGAAGCTCGACATATCCCTTAGACGCTCCGCTGTCAAGAGTAGTTTGGGTGGAAGAGCCAGTGAAGTGTGTACGGAGAGAGAAAGGCACCTTCCACGAATTTGTGAGCTCCTCGTGCACTTGCGGGAAGAAGGGCACCGGGGCATGGCGTGGCATTGAGTAGTGCGCCGAGCCCAGAAACCAATCCAGCCATGAATGCTCAGGGAAAGGGCAGAGGGTTCCACTCAAGCCTGATGTTCACAGCTGTCCGGGCAAGCATGGCTGCCAACTCAGCATCCCCCTCATCCTGAGCTCTACCTCATGAGAGCAGGAGCTCAGAAGATTTGTCCACTTCCGAAAGCAGAAGCCCACCCTCCAATGCTGTGACCGATAACTCATCCTCATCACGAGCCCCAAACGAGACATTAAATCCGCCCTGATGTGGAACACCTGCATCACTCATGAACTCTACCAGACAGAACGAGCCTGCTGGAGGATGGGAGGACCGAAGGGACTGAGCAGGCAGAAACAACCCAGGACAGACTGAGTCAGGAAGCAGACACGGTGGCTCTCTGCTTCACGAAGAAGGAAGAGAGCTGCGACCTCAACATTCTCATGGGAATGTTCTCACAGTGAGAACATAACCCCATCCACAAAAGGTGCCTCAGCATGCTGGCGACCCAAACACTCAAGACCTCGAGATTTTGTGGCCATCTGGTGGGGAGAGATAATGGTCACACCCAGTAGCACAAAGGCGAAAGGACATCTTTAATAAGATGCCAATCATTTGTGCAAACTCTTTTGGATAAAATATACTCTTTTGAAAATACTCTTTTTTTACACCTGTGGACTCTGAAGCACCCAGGGGAAGCACAACACTCGGCCATGCGAGTAGCAAGGTGATAGGATGAACACACACATGGCAAAGGTTATTGAGGCTCTCAAAAGTGAACCCCTAGTGTCAATACATTGACACAACGTTGAGTGAGTGACAGACAGGGAACAAGTTCATATTCATTTTTAAACAACACAATGCTCTTTTTAACTTATGAAGAGTTCAGAAATCAATATTTGGTGGAATAACCCTGATTTCAAATCACAGCTTTCATGCGTCTTGGCATGCTCTCTACCAGTCTTTCACATTGCTGTTGGGTGACATTTTACCACTCCTGGTGCAAAAATTAAATCAGCTCGGCTTTGTTTACTGGCTTGTGGCCATCCATCTTCCTCTTGATCACTTTCCAAAGGTTTTCAATGGGGTTCATGTCTGGAGAATGGGCTGGCCATGACAGGGTCTTGATCTGGTGCTCCTCCATCCACATCTTGATTGGCCTGGCTGTGTGTCATGGAGCATTGTCCTGCTGGAAAAAACAATTCTCACAGTTGGGGAACTGTGATGAGGAGGAGGGAGTGACCAGGCCATAATGATGGATGCCCAGTGCTGAAACAGCCCAATCAGCGGGAGAGGGATAAAGAGGAGCTAGGGATGCCAATTAGAGAGAGAGAGAGAGAGAGAGAGAGAGAGAGAGATGCACATGGCCACGCTGTCTGTGTGTTTGTTTGTTTGTTTAAGTTCAGTTATGTCTTTAAAGTTATGCTGACTGTTCTGCCGTTTCCCGCCTCCTCCTTGCCCATCTTTACCCGTTACATTGGTGCTGAAATCCCAGAAGGAGGAGGGATGTGCTGTCTTGGAGTCCTCACCGCTGCCATCCACCAGGAAGGGGAGAAGCCGTTCCATTCATCAGGGGTCAGAGAACTTGCTGCCATCCGACAGGGGAGGGCAGAGGTGTGGCTGAGATCCAGGCGACAGCGTGTCTGGGGACCAGCGAGTGAGTTTCTCTCTCTCTCTACTCTCTCTCTTTTTGTTTCTACCCCTTGCTCATTCCCTCTCCCCTCCTTCGTCTCTCCCAGGGCTCTAGAGAGGCAGGGAAGACCTGCTGGCATAAAGACAGCCAGAAGTGGCACGCGGCCATGCTGTCTGTATGTTTATGTTTGTTTAATTTCAGTTTTGTTATTAAAGTTATGTTCACTGTTCTGCCGGTTCCCACCTCCTCCTTGCCCATTCTTTACCCGTTACAGGAACATTATCAGAGCAGAACGAAGCAAATTTTCTACCAGGTCTCCATCTAATCATTAGATGACTAGGTGGAGAATCGGTGACAGAGGTGGGTAGAGTACCCAAAAACTGTACTAGAGTAAACGTACAATTACTTCAAAAACATGATTACTCACATAGAAGTAAAAGTACTAACAAAATAATAACTTGAGTAAGAGTAAGAAAGTATCCAATTAAAAGAGTACTCAAGTAGTGAATAACTTGAGTACTCAATGACATAATAGATGTTTAATCCCCTATATTCCATTACATAATACACATTGAACATGTACTACATAATTGTTATTATTATTAATGGAATTCTGTTATCATTCACCATCTTGTTGTTCCAAACCCATGTTACTTTCTTTCTTCCATCCAACACAATAAGGAGATACTAGACAGAATATTTGCCTGAGTCACTATTTACTTTCAGTGATTTTTTTTTAAAATATGTATATATACTGTATTTTGAAAGTGAATGGCGACTGAGACTGGCAGTCCCTAATATTCTGTCTAACATATTTTGTGTTCCACATAATACAAAGCATCACACTGGTTTGGAACAACATGAGGGTAGAGAAATTATGATGGAATATTAAATTATGGTTGAGCTATAACTTTGTAATTTGAAATTGAAAATGATCTCATTATTTACTCACCCTCATGCCATCCCAAATGTATATGTCTTCCTTTCTTCTGCAGAACACAAATTCTGACTTTTAAAAGAATATTTTAGCTCAATAGGCCAACATTTTTATGCTCCAAAAAGCACATAAGGGCAGTATAAAAGTAATCCATTAGACTTGCATTGTTTGGACCGACAGAGCCGAGAAATTATTCTAAAAATCCTAAATTAAGTTCAGCAGAATAAAGAAAGTCAGACACTGGGATGGCAAGAGGGTGAGTAAATAATGAGAATTGTAATTATTGGGTGTACAGTGAAAACGTGAAAATGGCCCACAAGCACATTATTTATAATGCTGAAATATAATGCCTTAATTCGCTATTTCATAGCTTTTAAAGTCAAGTGTGGATTCTTATTTCAGTGCAGTTTTCAGTGTCCTAAGTATTTAGATCATCAGTTCTGTACAGCAGTATCGCCGCTCTCTAAATGCTGAATATACAACCTACATAGGGCACAACCCTGATCGTGGAACACTCGCTGTGTCTGAAACCACCCCCTATCCACTATATAGTGCACTATTTTGAGTTTGCGCTATTTTGTAGGTGTGTCTGAATTCTGAGTGAGCCACTCATTTCCTACCTTTGTTCACTCATTCTTACCCACAATGCACTCTAATTTCAAGTACACTCGATGACGGTTAATTTCCCACAATCCATCATGGGGAAGACATACAAGCTAGGAGTTTACAGTTTCCTTCACTCCTGCAATGTTTTATTTCATTCTGGATGTAGTAAATTACTTTTTGACAAATTATTACTGAATTAAAATAACATAGTAACATATAGAGAGACAAAACATACAGATACATTTTAAAATGTACTCTTTATTTAATCAAATGTGTTTACTCTTTATATTAACACACAATATATATATAAAAAAATGGCAAACAGAATGAAGATTGATTGTATTAATATATTATTTAATAAGAATAACAAGTAAGGCCCAAGTATTTTAAGCACCAGCCCCTTTGCCCACTCTCGTCCGAATTCACTCATTTCATTCACTTACTGCTGAGATATAGTGCACTAACTGCAATTCACTATATAGGAAATAGTGAACGATTGCGGACACAGCCACTCTCGTTCCCACGATTGCCTCGCGCCCGCACTCCATTTGTCGTTCAAACAAATGGCAGTGATTTACACTCAACTTCGATGTTTACATGGATTTATACAGTTAAAACGCCTGAAGTAGCTGTGATAGTTTCCAGTACCCCCTCAAGGGCACTCAGTAAATGCATAAATACTGCTTATGACATGCGGGACAAAGCACACTGATATATTGCTGCACTGATTAAAAAATTTACACTTAAATACTGATGTCATAAGAGCCCAGTTACATTACCATCCTGAAAATGAACATCTCATTACACAGAAAAGCCCATGTTAGAATTAGAGCCAAAACTTACCTCAATGTGCTGCCTGAAGTTGGAGCTGTGACTTTAATCTCGAAATATCAGCTTGTCTTGGTGTTAAATTAAGGCAATGCATGACGAAACTATTCTTTTTTTCACTGTGTGGAGCGAAGAAAGTGTTTCACTTTGAAGAGCATGATGTTGCTGCACTGATGACTTGAGTGACAGTCTGTGAGAACGTCTCATCATGCGTAGCTGTGAACTTCCGCTCTCATAAAAGTCCCATTCGTTAATCTCTCAATAAATTACACATTATTTCAAATTAAACCCAGTAATGTAACGACAGTAACGCCACACATTGTAAAGAAGTAAAAGTAAAAAAATCCTTAAAAATTTACTTGAGTGAGAGTAAAAGTACCCACTTTTAAACCTACTCTAAAAGTATTTTTTTCCAAAAAGTTACTCAAGTAAATGTAATGGAGTAAATGTAATGTGTTACTACCCACCTCTGATTGGTGATGATCTGCGGGTGGTTCAGCAAGGCTGCAATTGTGCAGATTTGTCTTTGTGAAGGATGCATGAATAAAACCACATACAAGGTTATCTTGGAAGAAAACGTGCTTCCTTTTGCCCTGAATGTGATCAAGAGGAAGATGAATGGTGACAATTCATCAAACAAAGCCAAATTCGTGAATTTTTGAACAAGGAGTGGCATAAAATCACCCAACACCCAACATGTGAAAGACTGGTAAAGAGCATGCCAAGACGCATGACAGCTGTGATTGAAAATCAGGGTTATTCCACCAAAGATTGATTTCTGAACACTTCATAAGTTAAAACATTAGTATTGTGTTGTTTAAAAATAAATATGAAATTGTTTTCTTTGCATATTTGAGGTCGGAAAACGGTATCTTTTCTGTTATTTTGACCAGTTGAAATTTTCTGCAAATAAATTCTCTAAATTACAGTGTTTTTATTTGGAATTTGGGAGAAATGTTGTCAGTACTGTATAGACTAAAACAAAAGTATTTTACTCAAACGCATACCCATAAATAGTAAATCTAGAGAAACTAGATACATTTGTAGTGGTCTCTTAATTTTTCCCAGAGCTGTATGTGTAGATCAAGAGATATTAAAGGAATTGGTCATTTACTCACCCTCATGTCATTCAAAACCTGTATGACATTCTTTCCTCCATTAAACACAAAATAAACCATTTTGAAGAATGTTCTGGCCACTATTTTTCATACAATTTCAATTAATGAAAACTTGTGCTTTCAAACTTAAAAATTGTTAAAATTGTGATAAAAGTGGTCCATATGACTTGTGTGGTATATTTAATGTCTTCTGAAGTCATAGCTTTGTGATGAACACGTACAAATTTAAGTTGATGGGACATTTTGGATATCAGTTGCTTGGTTTGATAATATGTGAGACGTGTATAGATATCAAAATGTAAAATGTGATAATCGGGACAAAACTTGGCTTCTCACTCTCTATAAAAAGTCAAATATTGTGTTTGTGACATCCTTAGATTGCATTATCTTAATGCAAATTTAGATTCCCTTTTAATATATTGCACAACCAACATTTAAAGTAGCCGGGATCTTTTTACTTAAACAATCTTATTCTTTTTCAGTGTATTTTCTTGCTGATAACAAAAAGTGTAAGCAGGCAACAGACCCGTAGAGATTAAAAGTAGCAATGTTATTTTTTGTGGTTTAGCTTTTACTCCCACAAGCGATGCTTTGTTGCATTGCTAAATTTGTATAATCCTCAATGACTGAGAGAAGATGAATTACCAGAAGTGATTCTTCTACTTACAGTGGTGTGTAACAGTGTCATCTGGGTAATGAAAGTGTACTGTCTCGTTCTCCTTCAATTTTCCACGTTCGTCTTGATTGAATTTGAAAGAATTTTAATGAGTTCTTTGTTGGAAATAGCTCTTTTTTTATTTGGGAGATTTCACTATGTAGAATATTTGCCAGGATATTGGGAAACATTCAAAGACGGGGTCCAAATATACCACCTGCTTTAATGTGTCACTGCCATGGGACAGTTTCCAGAGACGTTGATGTGCACATGTACTATTGCAATTCTCTGGCTCAGTCTTAATAATGGAAGTGGGAATATAATTTTGAAATTGCCAGTAAAAGCTGCCCTTATTTTAAAGTTTTCTCTTCTTTAGCCTCTTCCTTCTATATCTACTTCTCTTAAAGATAGAGGCAAAGGCTTATGCCGTAAGCCTAGTGTACTTTTTGTTCTGGAAAAAAGAAAAAAAAACTGAGAAATAAAAAAGCTATTGTACAGAATGTAGCTGATCAGAATACACAACAAGCAGAATCTGGATTTAGTTTTGGTGCTGTTGTGAAGAGTGATGATAACTACGGCCATAATGAGCATTTCATGTAGCACAACGGAATTCCCATAGAGAGCTTCCTGGAAAAGTCATCAAACTGCTCTCACTCTCTGTTAGGGTTACAGCCTCAAAGCCTTACCAGGGTTTAAGATAAGACAAGCCAAGCTTATCGTGCTCAGTGGTGATAGGGAAAGGAGAGTAACAGGGAGGATTGTACTGTCTTTACCTTCCTGTTATGGGGCACCTTTGAACTTCTGAAGGCTGGCTCATCACAGCTCCAGAAGAACTGTCTGTCCAGTTGAAGAGATGGCTTATCATGGTGCCATGTGTAATTGAGATTGATCCTCTAAATTCAAGCTAGCAGTCCTCAACCCAATTGCTGGTATGGCACATGCCAAATGTTTTGACCATGTTTTACAGCAGCTGAGGGCATAGTTAATGAAATGACTGAAAATTATATTCTGACATAAATCCAACAACAGCTTTGGTCATACTTTATTGTTGTGTTTTTTATGACATAATTTCACATAATTCACTTTTACCCATTATGGATTACAAAACAGTAGCTGTAATTAAGGGCATTCGGTGGAATGAATCAATCAAACATCTGGTCGGGAGGCCTCTGTCATTACTCATGATTTAATATGATAGATCCCCTTTCAGAAGGCCACTCCAACTCCATTCATCACCTGTGCATGAGGTTATGAGGTTACTCACTATTTCTCAGCTGACTTAAAATAAGCTCTTATGGAAGAATAGTGATTGGACAGGGTTTTGAGATGCATTGAGTGTGCATGTGCATGAGATTAGGCCAGTGCCATTGTGGAGGGATACATCTATTTTAGTTTTTGCATAACTGCAAAAGACAGGGCTTAAAAATAATAAAATGGGGAAGGAAAGAAATATATATAGAGAAAGACAATGACAGAGAGACAAAAATGCTTGGAAACTTAATTGCCTGAAACTGTGTGAGTTAAATTTGTTATTTTTGAGTGCATTTTTGTTTGCCGCTGGTGAGAAAAAGCAAAGAGCATTAGTCTTGACCTGTCTCTCAAAAAGCAAAATAGTTTCTGTCAGGGCTAATTAAAAACAAGCTTTTAATGGCTTCATCAGCTACACAGTTTTGCAATAAATGGCT
This sequence comes from Moxostoma hubbsi, assembly GCA_032164185.1. Classification (NCBI taxonomy): domain Eukaryota; kingdom Metazoa; phylum Chordata; class Actinopteri; order Cypriniformes; family Catostomidae; genus Moxostoma; species Moxostoma hubbsi. The sequence goes on from JAVLUX010000010.1 coordinate 18,825,635, forward strand.
TTTAGAATTTTGCTCTAAGGCAGATCCGTTGGTCTACTTGACTGTATTTGCGTCAATTATCTTGATGCTCAGTTCTAGTTATTTAGCCCAAATACAATTTTTCAAACAACAATTTATGTCTACGTTTACACTCAGAGTTCATAGCTGTTAGATGCCTTCACATAAAAGTCTCACTACTTTTTTTTGGTGAGCAGTTTGGAATCTATCAATCAGCTCAAACAAAACTGGGCAAATAACTAATTTAGCATGCAAACTATACAATTCACAGAATATACTATATCCAGAGTTTCTGCATAAACAATTTAGCCACTCCTTCATATTTTTAATGTAACTGCTTGTTTAACCTTGTGTGATGTGTCCTTTCTTTTTGTCCATTACAAGGCATTTTCATTATTTTCTCATAATGGCTTGTAACAAATATGACTCCATTGTTTACACTTGTCATTGTTCATTTGTTGCTTTTTGGTTAGGAAGAAAATAGTAAATCAATAGTACTAATCAAGATGACTGTCAAATGTAACGAACAAATTTATTTAAAAAAAATAAAAAATAAATAAATCTATGCAGTGTGTATGGTTGTGTGTAATCAACTCCTTCTATAAAAATAATTTCTTATTATCTAGAAGTATCCAACTCATTGGTTGTCTTTATTTTGTATTTGGGGTAGTAAAAATGAACATCTGATCAAATCAGCTGGTACTGTAGAGGAAACCTACAGTAAGGGAAGCAAAAATACCAAAAATGCATGAGTCACCAAAGCCTGGGGCATTCTTTATCTTTTGTCTGGAAGGATTTCAGAGCTTTGCAATAGTATTTTTGCATTTACTGTAACTTTCCTTTCTCCTCCCCACTTTTATGAAAGGAATTGGTTGTCACCATAGGGCAGGCTTCTATGAGTCTTTCTGTCAGGGCAGATTTTTGTCATGAAGTGTTTATTGAGCCTAGCACCTGTCAGCTCCACATTCATAGACAGCACCCAAGCAAATTATTCACCCCCGAAATGAAACATTCTCTCAGAACCTGAGGCTAGAGATGCAGCTTGGCAGGAGTGGTAGTGGTAGGCCTCCTTTCCATAGCCATAGAGATATATTAATGAATATAGATCATTAGGGACAGGCATGTTTACTGTCTCTGTTTCCCTCATGCAGGGAATTTGCTCGTTGGAAAGTGAACAACTTGGCTGTCGAGCGACGGGATTTCCTGAATTCCCCCTTGCCACTCACCCCAGAGTTTATACGGAACATTCGACTCCTGGGACGCAGGCCTACTGCCCAGCTTATTACAGACAACCTGATCAAGAAATATGGGACCCATTTTCTACTATCAGCTACACTAGGAGGTACAAATATATACTTATATATGACACATTATCAATGTGATATTGCAAAAAACATAGTGAAATTTGATAGGAAAAATGTCACTAATATTGATAGTTCCAGCTTATAGTGTTGTTTATTTGCACACGCTGTCTGCTTGTTTTAGCACCTGATTCACTAAAGAAATTATGCAAATCAGTTAATGGTGTAGACATATGGATATATGCCTGGTTATGCTCTCCTCCATGATTTGATCATAATTTTATATATTACTGCTGCTATGATCATGTGCACAAAATCATTTTTAGTTAAATTCAGTTTATAGCGCACCTTTAATTATGCCAGTCTCAAGTTATTCCGGTGCATTAAGCGTCTGGTTCAATGGGATTGTGGTTGTTAATGAGTTGTTAAAAAGCAAATTTTTGTGTTGAAATATCGTGCACAAAATTTATGCAACTGTTTAGTGAATAATACTCAGAGTAAGCCCCATTATACCCAGTGTAAACAAGCCTGAAAAGCAACTGTTAGTTTTCTTTTGCATAATAAGCTCATGCATATTTATACTCAATTTGTACTATATCAAGCCAAGGAAAACAACTTGTGACATGTTTTGCCTCATCCTGCTATATAATGCATTACCTCTGCTGTCTGGCTGGAGGTAGGTGCAGACAGATGCCATATTTTTGACACAAACTGGATTATTTTGGTAACAAAGGCAAGAATCATGTCCAGAATTATGTCCAGTTTACACATGTATCTAGTTTTCTCAGTTCTCAAACCCACAGGCTGAGCATACAAGTTGCTTCACGTACTGCAACAGTATTGGCAGAACACTGATGTGGCCTTCACTGCTCTGGAAAGCAACAAATATAGTGTAAGGTGAGAGCATGGTAATGGAGATGCAAGTCCTGACTTTGTGACAGAGATCTGCCTGGAATACAAACTAATTGCCAGAGAGAGGGACAGAATATATGGACATGAATCTAAATAATTTGATAATGCATAGTTTGAATGACAGAGGTACCATTAACTGCAGACAGAAGTCACTGAACAAGAGTGTATGGAAAAGAAACATGGCAACAACACACGTGTTGAATGCAATTATCACATCTTGTAATCAAAATCAGAATAGTGGGTCTCATTCACAAATATTTGTGCACAAATTGTGTACAAAAAGTTTTCTCGCAAACCTCCCGCCAGATTCACAACAGGTGCACATACACTTGTTCTAAAACTTGTTCTAATGTTGATGAATCTGGATTAGTCTAAATGAGGTAACACATCATCACAATTCTTAAACACTTTAATAGTAATTAATATTTTCCCCTCTATGTCTTGTAGGTGAGGAGGCTCTCACTATATTTGTGGACAAGAGGAAGTTGAGTAAGAAAACAGAGGCAAATGACTACAGTAATAGCACGGCTGTGACTCTAGAGGCTCTCCACCAGCTGGCTGCCTCCTATTTCATTGACAGAGAGAGCACTTTGCGCAAACTGCACCACATCCAGATTGCCTCCAGTGCTATCAAGGTATATCATTAGTCAAGTCAGAGCCGATGGCTTCTCAACTGCTCATAATAATATCCAAGTGCATGTTTTTATATATATATATATATATATATATATATATATATATATCTTTCACCCTGATCTTGCTCTGAAAAGTGTCATGTGCTATGATTGGGTATCAAGAGATACCCATTTACCACTTTATGACAGGTAATGCATTGGGAGAAAGCAATTTTCTGTAAACTAGTTCTGGTTGTACAAGTTGTTTAAGAATAATATTTATGGATAACCTATAAATAATGACCATTTCGAATATTACGTTATTATTGGAGCTCAATTTGAGAACGTAACAATACAAAAACTTTTTCTTATAGGGCAGTATATTATTCTCTCATTTATATTCGCCAAATATTATTTTTAAGGCACATAGATGCTATTTACATTAAGTGCAAAAAGCGATATATGCTTTTTACACCAAGTGCAAATAACAACAGATGTTATTTACACTAAGTGTAAAAAGCAACAAAAAACATATTCTTGGCACTAAGTGCAAATAGTTGCAGATACTATTACACCCCTGTTTAAATACTACCATAAAGTAAAGGGGCATCACTGCAGTGTTTTTGTTGTGTTTATTTAGAGTCTCACAGACAACAACCACTGCCCCTGAACCTAGCTGTTACCTTCTTTTACAAAAAATAATCATGGTTTTACCTCAGTAACCATATTTCACTGTGGTATTTTGTAGCGAAATCATAGTAACTGCAAAATTAAACATGTTTACTATATTAAAAAACATATTATTGTAGTAACACCATGGTTAACTGAATCAAAACTATGGTTTCCACCAAAAAACATGGTTACTACAATATTACTACAGTAAAAATATGGTTACATTTTCTGGATCAAACTCAACTCTCAATATGACCAAATCACTGTGAGGAATCAATTTAATTTATTATTATAATAAGTAAAATAGGAAGTATTAAGAGTGGAGTCATAGTAAAAAGTGGGACAAAAGGTGTCATAGTAAAAAGTGGGACAAAAGGTGAGATTCGAACGAAGATTGTCAGCATGACAAAGCATTTTTCACCCCGTCGTAACACCCTGCAGATTTAACAAGTTAATTCAGTTCAATTAAATTATATTACAAAATAATGCAATCAATTCATACTTAAAATTAGAGTGAAGCTCCCCGTAATAAAGAATTTTCCTACCAACAGAGCAATTTAAGTTTCCAGTGCCACCTCCATGAATTACACCAGTCTTAGTCAGGAGGGGGCAGTAAACGCAGCTCCAACTGTACAGGCGAAGCGCAGCTGTACAGACAACATACCGACAGCTGACCAAAAACAACTGGATGGAGCAAAATGCAGGGGTCTTAAGACATGTTTTTTCAAAAGTTTCAAACTACGTTTAACCAAAAAACTGTGTTTATGGCTAGAGACACTGAAGACACTGGTACCCACCAAAAGCGTGCAATTTGCAATTGATGAACTCAAATGCAAAATGGATTGCTGTGGAATGTAGGCTTATGTTCAATGATATGGGAATAATCCAAACAACATATTGACATCTAAAGCCACTTTTTATATTGTCTAATCAATGCTTTAATCATCTGCCACAATCATTGTTATATTTAGAATGTATTATATTTATAATTATTTTGATTATTATATCCTCCTGAGACCCCTTCATGACTTCTGTGTGCATTTTCCAAATCACTGCCAATCATGTTAAAATAAAATGTGGAATTATAAAATTTTGAATCTATGTTACCATTGTCCCATGTCTGCCAAACATGTTGAGTTGTCCAAACATCATCTGCACCATGAAACTGAAACTTTTGGTCAGATTTTAGGAGTGAATGCACAGCTGCATAGGAAAGCTATAGGATGCACCCTTGCTCCCTATTTAGTGAATGACTTAACCTCCATTGTGCTGTCTGTCTGCACTGGTCTCAGAACAGTTTGAAATGCACCTTATTTTCATATTAACTCCATATAAAGCCTCTGAAAGCAAAATGTTTCAGCTTTTGGATGAATACATTTATTCTCAATGTGAAAATACAGAGTAAATATATAGTAATGCATTTGCTAATGTTAATGAATAGCACATTTTTGTACAGTGTCAAACAAAATTATCACAAAATTTAGATTTAAATGAAGCGAAATGACCACAGATTTTTTTACTGTGAAAAGTTATTCAAAATAACAAACATGTTATTGGAACGTCTGTCAGAAAATCGCTCCAATGTACTCATCTGAGTACTTCATGTTTATCAGTGCGCCAAAGCACGAAAAAAATAACGAAATATTTAAAGCAGCATATCAAATGAAACTAGCGCGCTACTCTATACAACCAAACTTTAAAAAAAATGTAAGAGCTTTCTTACCAGAGGCACTTCTGTTGGCGCTGTGCCCATTGAAGCAGTTCACAGAAATCGACAACGTGGTGTTTGGTCACATGACGCCGTGCGTCAGAGGTTTAACCCTTAAATGACTCCTTAGACTGCCCTGAACAGTATGCAATTGGTTTAAAATAATTTTAATTATGCATTGTGAATAGTGAATCCAAAATAGAGAGTCCTCACATGAGGCTGTGGGGTCGCATGAGGATGTATTATCTTTATTCTGGGTCTTTTTTCAGCAAATATTGATAAATGCAATTAATTGTGATTCATTTGATTGATTGATCAGCATAGCATGTAATTAATTTGCTAAAAAATTAAATTGATAACCCTAATTATTTTATTATAATATGGAAACGATGCTTCAGTTTTACATCATATACATGTAACCATCTACACTGCCCCATCAACACTGAAACTGAGGAAAAATGTCTTCATGTAGATTTTTGTAGTTACTCTGAACAGACAGAACAGATCATAGTCAAAAGATTTTGACAACATGTGTAGTTACTGTGGTTTGTCTTTGTACAGTAGTATATACTTTATAGTCACTGAAGTTTCAATAATTAGACTATTATATTTATAAAACAAATAAATGAGCAAAATAACATGACTGTAAGTGTACACTGTAAGTTTTTTTGGGTTGATAATCAGCCTATTTTTAATATGAAATAACTTAGCTTTTTGTCACAGTCAATGCCTTTCATTCTTAAAATATATTTTAGTGCTCATGGGTCAGCACAAACTAATATTAATTGCCAAAGATATTTTTGTGTTTAACTTCTGTCAAGGATCAAAGTGTAAGTTGCTCTTACCCTTTGGCTGACAGCCATTAAAATTACCCATTTAATTGGTCAAACAAAGCTATTCAAATCATTTACTCTGTCACTGCAATGCTTAGTTTGACACATATTCTAGACTAGACTTTGATTATACCTCCCTATTCCATTACATACAACAGTGCTTTTTCTGGACACGCAACTGCTGCAGTTCTTAGACATTTTTATTACAGTTGGGAGGGCAGATCTCAGGTGTCAATGCTGTGTTTGTCTGGTGAGAATTGCAAAAGAGAGCTTTGAGTGACGGAAGCAGCCTGCAAGGCAGGACAGTTCAGCTCCAACAGTGCAAGAGAATGAATTGCAAAAGCAGCAGGGGCCTCCGACACATGCATCATTTCCACAGGGCATTGACCCATGCCTACATTTCACGTGACAGACAGAGCCGAACATTCCACTGTATAAATTCCAGATTAAAAGGGGATGAAGTACACAATGAGGTGTCTTGCTCCCCCCACTGGGCACCAAAGAGGGGAAATTTAGCAGTATATTTTCTTAGGAAAATCCTATTTGTTTGTTGGTGTGCTGGGACTTGAAGGAGTGAAGCTCTTACAAAGTCAGGCTTCATCCCACATTTGCGGTTCAGCTCAGGTTGTTTGTCTAATGCGTGAAAACTCCAGCCATTCCACAATCAGTGGGGTTCATTTTGCTCGTGATTTGACAATTTCTTCCTTCCTACTGCCTTCTGAAATACAGACCGTGTCAGAACTGAAACAGCAGGCATACAACCCCAACTACTTGGTAGTTTGCCTTGTCAAAGGCTTGACTGTTGTTTTCTGTTAAGGGGCATTTACACTGACAGCGATTTACAGCAAGAAAGCAACCTGAGGTCATATATTTTCATGAGTTACAATGACAGTAGGCAATGTAACAACTTTATGCTAATATGCAGTGATGTGGAGACTACAAATGGAGTGCAGATAGTGACACAAACTGCCTACTCTGCTTGGCCACCTCAAGCAATTAAATTTAGTTTAAAGCAATTGGACTCACTTTATATTAGCTGTCTTTAACTACTATGTACATTTGATTTGATACAATGTACTTATTATACACATGTGTGATGGTGCATTGTACTTACATTTAAAGTACCTTAATTTAATTACATTTGAGTTACACTGTTAAACTTGCCCCAATCATAATCTAACCCTACCACAACCCTTACCCTAAACCCTAATCTAAACCTAATCCTAACACTACACCTAAACATACCCGTACCTCAACCTCAATAGCAGCAAATGTGAATATTGAGAATTTAGCTGATCAACATATAGATACACAATAAGTACATGTATTACATGTATTTTAATGTTAGTACATATTAGTTAAATAAACCTTATATTAAGTGGGACCAAACCATTTAATCGCTGTGTGAACACCACTTTAGAAGAAAACGTTTTCTCCAGGTTGGCAAAATCATCCAAGGTAAATATGGAAATATGGTAGGGATGCTAAGGAAACAACAAAACGGTCTGTGACTATTAGAAAAAAATAATAGAGGTTACCTCATGCCATCTAAACTTAGTGGCTAATAGCCTTTCACAGCATGTTGTTTAAAGTCCAAAATCCAGAAATGTGACTCCTCCAAAACTAGCTGCTCACTATGCAGTTTGAGAATCAACACCAGACTGTTGATGTATCACATTATGTCAGAACAGCAGAGAATCACATTGGTCCAGGTGGCCTATAATCTGTCATTACAAGGTGTTTGGTGACATTCAAAAAATTTGCTTTGAATAACAGCTGTTTTATTTAAAGGAAATCTAATATCACACTCCACTTGTTCATCAATCAGATCCCCTTTACCATATGGCACATCATATGGTACATTAAATAATAATAGATACAGTATAATCATCTGATTCTAACAGCTATGGCCATTCTAAAATTAATTACTGCTGAGCGAAGCTTGCTGTTTTATTTCAATTGATGTTTTTTCCATATGTTCAAGGCATAGTATGAATGGTAACCCTGTGCAACAAAATTTTAAGGAATAGTCCACCCCAAAATGATAATTCTCTCATCATTTACTCACCCTTATGCCATGTTAACGCATATGACTTTCTTTCTTACATGATAAGTGTAATCTAGTGTCCCTCATTCACGCGCCAACGAGACTGCTGATGTCAAGATTTATAGGCAATAATGAGTTACATCTTTGTTTGCTTCTCACCTAAAACTGATCGTATTGCTTCAGAAGACATGGATTAAAACTAGTACCCGACCGGTATATTGGTCAGCCGATATTAGCCTTTCACCGATATATCGGTATCGGTGTATATGTTTACCAATATGCGCAGATAGGAAAACTTTTTTTCCAGAACATATAATGCAGAAAACAATTCTTTAGATAACATAGTTTGTTCAGCAGAGTGCTCTCCGACTCCATTGTTTACAGAGCTGAACTGACGGTGGCTCTGCAGACAGGGCGGAGTTCAGCTGTGTCTTCACGGTAAATTGCGAACTAGTATGTGAAATACATACTGGAATGTTAATAAACAATGACCCCATCATTTGATATAACTAATATAATGCTAACCCTGTCCCTGACAACCATGTCACTCATGTTGATCACATCTGTTTGCTATGTTAGCCAGCTATAGTTTGTCAGTGCAGTCACTAACGTAGAAGATTGAAAGGTAAACATCAGAGCATCTTTTTGCAGCTCAGCAGACAACGTTGCAGTGGTGAATTGTGTCTGTTACGTTGTTACCTAGTTGGTGAGACACAATGTTGGAAAGTGAATAAAGTCCATCTTTTGCTCTCCAAGGTAACAAGCTTATAGCTAACTAGCTAACCACATAGCTACTTTCATACATTATCAGCATGTAAACGTATTCACCAAACTGTTTTGTTCAGGATTCACAGTTTGGTACCCCCTTCAACCAAACAATTCCAGTCGTTGCATTTAAAAAAATTAATATTTAAAAGTCTGGTTTTCCAGACATTAAAATAGTATATGTAATAAAAGTAGATTTAATAAATAGTATATTTGTCCTGTGTGAATAATAATATATAGGAACTGTATCTAAAATAATAAGCGGTGATAAATAAATACTAATACAACAGGCTGGAAAAGTAGATATTTATTCATTTTAATATCCTATATATATTTTGAATGTGTTGAAATTTGACACCGGGCGACGCACCCTAAAAACTGCACCATTAGATGGGTTTCATACTGAAGAATGTAAAATACTTCATACTTAAAATTAAAAAAAATGTCTCTCTCTCATAAATGTAAAGAGTGTAATTGCCAACACCATCATACATGTTGAAAGGACTGAAGCCTGTCAACCTAAACATGAGCTCATTTATGTAGGAAGCAACCCTACATATAAGCTAAATATTTATGGATGCCACAGACCAGGAGAAACTGATGGAATAAAAAAACACTCACTTAATGACATATTAAGTGAGTGTTTTTTTATTCCATCAGTTTCTCCTGGTCTGTGGCATCCATAAATATTTAGCTTATATGTAGGGTTGCTTCCTACATAAATGTAGTGGAGCAACTCTCAAATATTTAGTAGTGCATACATTTGGACTTTGTGCCAATTTATGCCACAACTAGGCTAATTTGTAACGGACGTATAGCTGGTGCAACCGGCCACTGATGTTTATTTAGCTATTTATTTGATTTTTATTTATTCTTTATTTAAATGGTCAGCATTTTATTGATACTAAACAGTACTACTGATGTTTATTCAGCCTTTTATTTTATTTGAATTTATTCCTTATTTTAATGTCAGCCATTGACTGATGCTAAACATACAGTACAGATGATTATTTAGCTATTTATTTTATTTGAATTTATAATTTATTTTAATGGTCAGCAATTGACTGATACTTAACATACAGTACTGATTTTTATTTGATTTATTCTTTATTTAAATGGTCAGTAATTGACTGATTCTAAATATACAGTACTGATGTTTATTAAGCTATTTATTGTATTTTTAATTATTCTTTATTTTTCTCAGTGTTCATTTCTAGAATTATAATAATAATTCTATAATAATAATGTATAATGATAATGTCAAATATTCTTTGATAAAAAAAATATTTGTTTAGGAAAGCTGTCTTCTGAGTACCTTTGCAGATCGGTGCACAATCCACATAGAAAAGGTCTGTTTTCATTCCAGCTGAAAAATGAGCTATATCAGCCACCATATCGGTAATCAGTGAATTGTCCCCCTTTAAAATCGGTATCGGTCTCAAAAATCCCATATCAGTCGGGCTCTAATTAAAACACAGATTCATATGGATTATGCTGGCTTTAATGAAGAAAAAATTAATACAGGTTTGAGTTGGCATAAGGGGGAGAAAATTATAAGTAAATTATTATTTTTGGGTGAAATATTCCATTAAAGGTCAAGATGATGTAAAATATCCTACCATATAAACAAACACACATGTACTGCAAATGTGCTAAAATGTTCCATCGACTCCTGTGGGTTTGTGATGGAGTGGCAAAAGACAAATTAGACTTCCCCTATTTAACTGTCAGCCCGGAAAATATATCGTCTGACAGGCCGAAACGAAAGAGATCACGGAATTGATGAAGGTTCATTGGCACCATAAGAGTGATAAGTGTGGATCAGTTTTGCATGCTTCTCTGTGTCATGATGAGTAGAAAAGAGGAGGATTAAAAATCAAGTGTGATCTCATATTGCAAATGTTGATAATAGATGGGCTAGCTTGCTGTAAAGGTCAATTGAGATGCCTGACTCAGTATGGCTACAAAGATCCCTACCATCATTAAATCACGAAGTCTCTGCTAAGGTTAGCTTATGTTTTGCATTTTAGAAAGAAATATAGTGCTTTTTTCTTTGTGGGTGTGAAATAATCTCTAAACATGGAAGCTAATCAATTAAATGCATTTTATAATGGAGAGATGAGAAAACATTGTGCAACAGTTTGCATAATTTCTCCCACAGCTCAGTGTTTTAATACAATGAGAAAAATAGTGGGTGAATTATTTTTGAGAGGAGAACTGCATACATAATTATTACCATGTCTGGGACAAGTGACTCACTCACCAAGCACAGGAAGTCCTTAATGCATCTGTTCATAGCCAGACTGGTTATCCTATCTTAACAAGGGAAACCTAAAGAGAAAATGGGGGAATGAACCCTTTTCCCATTTAAGAGTTGAAATTAAGAGCATAGCAAATGTTATTGAAGCATTTCCTTTTTGGTCCAACAGCAAAAACAAATAAATAAATAATGCACTAACCAAGCCACGTGATAAGACTAGGTTTTTTCGCAGGATTTAAAAAAAAATTAATTACAAGGTATAATTAAAAAATATATTTATATATAGAGATTATATAATGTGTGTGTGTGTGTCTTTCAAATTAAACTTCACATTTAAATCATGTGAAAAGCATCCATGGAGCAATTTATTTACTGGATTCCATGTACAGTACCATGCAAATCTTAAGATAAAATTGATAATTCTCTCATGTGTTTTTTGTTTCCAGGTAACCGAAACACGCACTGGTCCTCTTGGTTGCAGTAACTATGACAACCTTGATTCTGTCAGTTCTGTGCTGGTTCAGAGTCCAGAGAACAAAGTCCACTTGCAAGGTAAAACACCTCATGTGCATAGTTTTGTTAGTTTATTTTGTTACCCATTTATTCAATGTGAAACACAAATGTGCCAGGGTAAATACTTTTGGCAAGCTGACATTTTGACATGCTACTTTTATAGCATGTAATTTTTTTAATAGCATGTCTTTTATAAATATTATGCATGCAGATTTTTGGACTTCATATTAATTGAGACACTTTCCATACATTCATATAAATGTAACTTAACATCTTTATTCAAAGCTGCACTATGTAAGCATAAAACTGCATGTTACTGGTGGAGGAACTTTTTTTGGGTAATTACGTGAGGGCATGGGCTTCGAATCTGCTCTTCTGCACAGATGAATCTGATGGTTTGAGGAGTACCGATGTAACCATGGTTATAGGTGATAATCTTATCAGTGCGAATGTCACTAATGACAATGTAAACAGTCCTGCTCAACATGCTCCAAGTGAGATTCGAACCGGCGTCAGCCATCATGGGAGGTGGGCACGCTAAAGGGTAGGCTAAAGGCTACAGCCTCTAGCGTCAGTCGCAAATGCGCCTTTTGAGGCCAGGGGAGTGAGGTTTACACATACTGCACAGCAATCACATACCATTTGGCTCCCATTACACTTACCCCCCTAAACCTCACTCCCATCAGGGTCACAGCACCACTCTAACAGATCCTGCTTGACCAACTCCAAGCGGGATTCGAACCGGCATCAGCCGGCATGGGAGGCGAGCGTGCTAACGAGGAGGCTCAAGGCTACAGCCTCTAGCGTGAGTTGCCAATGCGCCTCTTGAGGCCAGGGGAGTGAGGTTTACACATACATTATCATGTACCAGCTGGCTCCCATTACAAAAGCAAAACTCACCTCCTCCCCTCAAAAAATATAGAAAGAAAGAAAGGAAGAAAAAGATGGATATCTAAATATAAAGTCTTATGGGCAGGTAAGTAGCATATTTTCCACAGTTTTTTTTTTTTTAATAATTGAAAACGTCTCGGGTTACATGTGTAACCCTTGTTCCCTGAAAAAAGCAGAACGAGATGCTGCACTTTGCTAAGCGCTTTGGGAACAATCCTAGTTGTGAACGAGCTGTGAATATGTGTGTAACACGTCAATGAACATTGTTCCGCTTTTTCAGGGAACAAGGGTTACACATGTAACCCGAGACGTTCCCTTTGCAAAAAGCTTCACTATGATGCTGCGCTTTGCTAAGCGCTTTGGGAACGCAATACCCACGCCGCCGCACTGGGGCTGTCCAGAACCCCTATGGTTGTGAAGTGAGCTCACAAGAACGTGAGAGGCCTCAGACATACGCTTGAGATGTCGACTCAAGGAGGTAAGAGTCCGAAGTAGCAAAACATCTAACCCATAAAATTTGATGAATGTGTGCGGAGAGGACCAGCCCGCCGCATCACAAACTTGACCAGACATGAGCTTGAGATGTCGACTCATGGGCATAAGGGTCCGGAGTGGCAAGAACATCCAGTAACATGACCATAAAACCAGATGAATGTGTGCGGAGAGGACCAGCCTGCCGCATCACAAACTTGTTCAGGCATGAAAGATTTAAGCCATAAGATCTGAGAATGTGTGCGGAAAGGACCAGCCTGCCGCATCACAAACTTGCTTAGACATAAGCGTAGATGTCGTCCCAAGGGCATAAGAGCCTGGGGTAGCAGGAACATCCAGTAACATGACCATAAAACCAGATGAATGTGTGCGGAGCGGACCAGCCTGCCACATCACAAACTTGCTTAGACATGAGCGTAGATGTTGACTCAGTGGCGTAAGAGCCCGGAGTAGCATGAACATCCAAACCATAGAGCCTGAAGAATGTGTACGGAGAGGACCAGCCTGCCGCATCACAAACTTGTTCAGGCATGAAAGATTTAAGCCATAAGATCTGAGAATGTATGCGGAGAGGACCAGCCTGCCGCATCACAAACTTGCTGCAGAGGGAGACCTCTAGCCAAGGCTTTACAGGAGGAGAGCCCTCTGGTAGAATGCGCCCTAAAACCTACTGGCGAAGCTTGACCGCGCGACTTGTAGGCCTGGGCAATAATGTCTCTCACCCAAAGTGACATAGTCTTCCATGAGGTGACCGCCCCCCGGTCATGGCTTCCAAGTGAAGAATTGCTGCCCTGACTTTACGCCACTAGCAAAAGCAGTGGACATAAGTCTGAAGGGTACAGACTGTACAAAGTCTGAGAAGTCTTAGCTGCTCCGGCTTTACAAACGGCAGGGAGCAGAAGGCTTAGAAAATAACCGGCCAAGGGTCACGAAAGGTACCTTGGGCAGGTAGTTAGGGTGAGGGTGCAAAGAATGCTTTTGGTCATAGCTGGGGCAAACTCTAAACAGGCCGGCAAAAGAGACAGAGTCTGTAGGTACCCAAGTCTCTTTAGAGACGTAATTGCCATAAGAAAAACCATCTTGAGAGTCAGAAGTCTACCAAACGCTGACTCTAGAGGTCTAAAAAGGGGGGTCTGGTATGAAGAGGTCCTAGCAAGGATGCCTCTTAGGGGGCACCCCGCCCACCAAGGTGTGGAAAACCGCAGTGTAGGCCACATAGAACCTGGCAGTGGCGAGGCAAGTGCCCGCTGACAGTTCTTTCTACAGAAAATCCAGAAATCAAGCAAACTGGCAGTTAGCTGGTTCTGTAATAAGAACTTAGGGGGGGAACTGGGTGACTCTGGGAGAAGTAGAGGAGACATTGCGCTATCAACAGTGGCGAAGAGGTCCTCTACTGCCCTGTAAAATCTACCCAGATCACTTCCAAGTGGAGGGAGCCCTAGCACTTGAAATGGTCTCGATAACCTCAAGAGATAGCCCTGTGAACATCAGTTGGTACCCTTAGGGGCCTAGCATGAAAGGTTTCACAATTCGGGCCAGTGATGAGAAGGTCCTCCCTGTTCAGAATCGCCCAAGGCAAGCCGTCGAGGAGAGATATTCAAGAAACATATCCTGTTCGGCCAGTGCAGCACCATTAGAAGGAGGCAAGACCCTTGCAGGCGAACCTTGCCAAGACTCCCGGGAGCAGAAAAACCGGGGGACAAAAACGCATACAGACGCATTCAGGGTCATGCATGTGCATTTAAGTCCGGACCCAAGGGGGCTGGGTGACTTAGGGAGAAGTAGAGGAGACATTGCGCTATCATAGAGGTGAAGAGGTCCTCTTCTACCCTGTGAAATCTCACCCAGATTTGTTCACTTCCTCAGAGTAAATCTGCTCCCACACACACAGGCATCCAGGGATGAAACTGTCCTGAGTGACAGGAGCTGCCCTTGGCCCCAAGGAGGATCCAACGTGCAATAAATTCAGCTGACATGAACGTGGATCCCCCCAATGGTTTATGTAAAAGGCTACCGCTGTATTGCCCACCCGCACCAAGACATGGCAGCCTCAGGAGGAAGTATTTCAGGGCCAGAAATACGGCCATCAGCTCGAGACAGTTACTGTGACAACCGAACTGACGACCCTCCTATCCCTTTAAGCCGGACGACCACTTAAGGAGCCTGTGATGACAAGACGCACCTAGAGTGGGACCCAAGGTAAGAACCGGGGTCTGAACCACATAGAAAGGGAACGAAGCACGTGGCGCGTAACCCTTATTTGCCTTAGGGGACCGGCCCTCGGATAAAACCCCCTGGCCTCTAGCCACAGCTGAAGCGGTGTCATGTGCAGAAGGTCCGAAGGGATCACAGCGGACACCAACGCTATGAGACCTAGTATTCAATGATACTGACGAGCAGTGCAACCTCGATCTAGCCTGACCTTGCTCAGGGTGTTCTGAATGGAAACAATTCGTGCGGGAGACAATTGTGCCTGCATCGTGACCGAATTCCATATAACCCCCCAGATGAGTCAAGACGATATCCCTGTGCTGAACTGCCAGTTCTTGGAACTGCGCTAGGATCAGCCAGTCGTCTATATAATTCAGAATGCGGATGCCCTGGAGTCGCAGATGAGCCAGTGCTGCATCCATGCATTTCCTGAATGTGCGGGTTAATAGGGCTTGGTCAAATGGAAGAACCCGATTCTGGAAGGCTTCGCCCCCGAAAGAAAACCTCAGGAACTTCCTGTGCTGTGGCTCTATATGAAGATGTGCATCCATGAGATCGATGGTGACCAGCCAAACGTGATGTTGGGCTTGTGACACGATTGTCTTGATAGTCAGCATCTAGGACTTGAACACCGAGCGGTTCAAGCCTTGAAGATCTAGAATCGGACGCAACCCCCCACCCTTCTTGGGAAACAGGAAGTATCTGCTGTAATAGCCTGACTCTTTCTCTGGAAGGGGAACATGTTCTATGGCCCCTTTGACCAAGAGATTTTGCAGTTCTTTCCACAGTAGACATGCCTGTCCCGGTTTCACGGTAGTGGGAACCACGCCGTTGAAACGGGGAGGACGGCGAGCAAATTGAATTCTGTAGCCTCTTTCTACAGTTTCTAGAACCCACATAGACATACCTGGCAGAAGCTTCCACGCTGCCAGGTTCTCTGAGATGGGTATTATTTCTGACACTTCCTGTTGAGGAGATGTCGAGTGTTCCACGTCCTGGATCAAGGCAGGAAGCAACGGTACACCCAACTCTTTGTTGGAAGCCTCTATCACCCGAAACACCAAAGGCGGTGCCCACACTCAGGTCCTTCAACATATTTAGCCTAGTGCACTTGTAACACTGCCAAAGTGTGCAGGGCAACACCAGCCTGACCTGCTACCTGATAAGCTTTCCCCACAAGCGTGGAGGTGGTCCTGCACAGCTTTGTGGGCAGAGTAGGTCTCTTTAGCGATGATGCCGAGCCAGGCGAGAGAAAACCTGCAGGTGTCTCTTCTACCGGCGGCATCACCGAATACCCCCGAGCAACAGCACCCACGATAGTTGAATTCACGGGAAGTATAAATTTCCTCCATAAAGAAAATACTTGTTATGGAGGTCATAGAAGAAAGGAAGGGACTGATATAGAGTTCCATTCCCTCTTTTATTTATGTAATTATTTTGGCCACCAGACAGAAATTTGTATTCTAGTTTGGAGCATTTGGGGGAGGGTCTCTTGTTCAAGTGGCCAGTCTAGCTGTAGTCTGGCCACATCTCGCGTAATCACCTCAAGTAATTTCTCAGCCGCTTTATTATTGTGCGTGAAATGTACAGAGGTTCAGCGCCCCGCCCCCCTTGTGAACCGAAGAGGCGCCAAAGCGCCGAGGCGGGAAGGACCATCTGGGTCTGGGGAGAGAGCGAGGGAAAGGGATGAACCCGTCTCTCGCTCCTCAGCCAGATCCATGTGAGAGCCCCATGAATGAAATGTGGGCATTGACTCCCGGAAGTAAGCGAGGCGAGTGCGAAGCATTTTGCCCGTAAGCAGATCGTAATGCTCGCATTTGTCTCTTAATTCCACAGCCGCTTTATTATTATGCTCAGGATTTACAAAGGTTCAGTGTCCTCGTGAAAACGAAGAGGCACCGAGGCATGCTTCAGGCTTACGAGGATCAGCTGGGTCTGGGGAGAGAGCGAGCGAAAGGGATGAACCCATCTCTCACACACCAGATCCATACGAGAGCCCCTCCCAAACAGAGCAAAACGTATGTTTGTCCTCTTCAGCTTTAGAGCGAGAACAGAGGAACACACATCGTTTATGGCTTTCAGTCATTCTCTCATTTGTGAGGCAGTGTGAAGTGAACCTTTTCTCCTTTCTGTTCTGTCTAGAATATTCTAGACAGAACAGAAAGGAGAAAAGGTTCACTTCACACTGCCTCACAAATTCTAACTCCTAGCAGAGGAAAGAAAGTTTTGACAGGGTTTGTAAAACACACACACACACACACAGAATCATTCTGAAAAAAGAGGATCTGACACCACCTGGTGACGCATCCATTTATGCCACAGGTGCGTCTAATGACTACATCAGCCGAGGCTATAAATTCCGGTCAATGTTCATTGATGTGTTACACACACATTCACAGCTCGTTCACAACTAGGATTGTTCCCAAAGCACTTAGCAAAGCACAGCATCATAGAGAAGCTTTTTGTAAAGGGAACAGTTGTTTTAAAATAAATAGCGTTACAAAAGTTAGGCAAAAATAAAATTAGAAATTACGATTGCTAGTCAAATCAGATAAAATGGGGGTATTTAATGCATATTTATTTAATAAATTACTTGTATTGTTAACGTAAATGTTAAAAAAAAGAAATATATATTTTTATTAATTTGAAATGTGTAAACCTTAAATTAGTGTAGACGCTTTTTTCACCCCTAACACGGCCTGATCTGTGGTTTGTTCTTTTATTTTTTTACTTTTTTAGCATTGAAGTACCAGCTTTACAGGTCAAGTACAGATGTTGCACTACAAATATCAGATGAAGGGGTTGAAAATTTTTAATCATTGTCTATTGTATCCATCCTATTCGTTGATATTTCCATAAAAAATAGTATTTTTCAATGTCAAATTAGTTTTTCCACAACTTATGTTCCCCATCTGTCGCTCACTTTTACATTGTGTCGAAGAACTGACACTAGGGGTCTCTCTTGAGAGCCTCACGCATCTCTGAACTTGAGAAAAGAATTTGCATGTCCCGCCCCCCGGACATACGGGTATAAAGGGAGGGAAATGCGTCTGTCCTTTCAGAATTGTTTTCCGGAGCCGAGTGGTTGTGTGATCAGCAAGCTGCATTCACGAGACTGTTCACTTCATCTCCACAGAGCGTATGCTGTTGGATCTACGGCGCATATCAGCGGCTTTCTCCTTCTCTGCACAACAGTGCAGCTTTTCCACTGGGCGCTTCGACAGTACTTTTAAAAGAGATTATTTTCCCTAAAAAGAGTTTACTTTCTCTAAAAGAGTAAAACACAGCTGGAATTGAACGTCCTTTTCAGGATGCGTCTTTTTAAAGATGACTTTCTACCCCTATGTAGTTCCTGGATGCGGTTGAATTTCTCCCCACTTCTGACGGTCATAAGAGCTGCCTCATGTGCCTGCGCTGTGATCACATGCAGGCTGCGTTTTATGAATGGTTCACGTTATCAGTGCGAGAACATAGCCATGGCGACTTTGCGGTCATGGCTTTCTTTCCTTACAAGAGAAAGCCACATCAGCCACCCCCGCATCGTGCCTCCTTCCTACGGGATTGGGGCCGGCGCAGCTGGCGATGAAGGTGATTTGGGGTGTACAGTGGACTTGGTTTCACTGAGTAAATCCCCATGAACCACCCATTCCCCAGAATGATCGTTTGCTTCCGTTCGGGCTCGAGGTGAGAGCGGCTTGCCTCACGGCCAGTCTGTTTACTCCCTCAGACTCGCTGTATCGGAGAGCATCGCAGTGGCGTCTGATGCTGATGACTCGACTGGGCTGCCACCTCTGGGTCTACTCGTCCAGTGTGAGCCTGACGTGCAGATGTCCGCTATGCTTGCCCGGACTGCTGTGAGCATGGGGTGGGACTGAACCCCTCCTCAACCCTCACAGCTATATGATTGGTTCCCGTGTCAGGGAGCTGCACATCTATGGCTGGACCTGGTCAAGATACGGGAGGTTGACAAAGCATGCTTTCTCAAATGCTCCCGTCTCCCAGCTCCGTCTATTCGGTGGCACCGTTGATGACTTCACCCAGCAGTTCTCAGCAGTGAAGAAACAGATGGAGGCCACATCATGCCCCGCTGCCGTACCAGTGCAGGCTGTGCTCCATCTGCTCGCCGAGGGCATCCCCCTGTGGCTTCCAAACGTTAGGCAGCTCCGTTTCAACCTGGGCCCAGCTGTCAGCCCCAGTGTCAAGCGCCCCGCAGGAAATGCATGCCCCCCGTCTCCAGAACGTTCTCGAGGACCTGGAAGGCTCCCAAGCATTCCTGAGATGGATGACCCAGGGAACGAGACATGTGCTCCGGAGCTGGTAAGCAGACCACAAGTCCCCCAGTGGAGGGCTGGGAGGAGAACCTTCAGTTAATGGTATTTTCTTTGCCACACCCCCTTCAGGCTGCGGTTCTCACATTCTCAATAATAGAGCAAGTTCCTCTTTCCCTGGATCACCTGGCCCACAAATGCCATCCTCACAGCAACCCGGTGCCACACTTCAGCAGTCCCGGTACCCCGAACATGGACCCCCCCACCTCCGGACCCACGCCGGCTGGTTCTGATGAGTCCAGAGGACACCTACATGGGACCTCCTCCTCAGTCGCTACCCGCCCCCTACTGGGTGTGCAGAGTAAGGTAAGTGCTTGAGTCTTCTGTCAGCACCAGAGCCTCGGGACTTGCTTTTGCCTCCCAATGCCACACTACATGCCAACACCCTGCATGCGGAGATCGTGATCCTTCTACTTAAATATGCGATAGAGCCTGTCCCTTCAGGCGAGATGAAGAAAGGTCTCTACAGCCCTTACTTCATTGTACCTAAGAAAGGCGGCGGCTTACGACCGATCTTGGACTTGCAAATTTTCAACCAGCCCTTGCACTAACTCCCGTTCAAAATGCTCACGCAAAGACACAAGATCCCCTGCACGTCCGGCATCATGATTGTTTTGCAGCAGTAGACCTGAAGGACGCATACTTCCACGTCTCTATCTTACCTCAACACCGACCCTTTCTATAGGTCGCATTCGACAGCCAGGCATGTCAGTACAAGGTCCTCTCTTCGTTATGTCCCTGTCCCCTTGCATACTCACAAAGGTCGCAGAGGCAGCCCTTGCCCCGCCAGGGGAAGTGGGCATCCACATACTCAACTACCTCGACAACTGGCTCATCCTGTCCCACTCCCGAGAGTTAGTAGGTGCCCACAGGGACCATGTGTTCAGGCACCTCAGCCTTCACCTAAGGCTTCAGGTCAACTGGGAAAAGAGCAAGCTCACCCCGGTTCAGAGCATCTCTTTTCTCGGCATGGAGTTAGACTCAGTCTCAATGGTAGCGCGCCTCACCAACGAGCGTGCGCAGTCAGTGCTGAAATGCCTCACCTTATTCAAGGTTGCTTACAAAAATCGCCAAGGCGACATGCGCTCCCATCACATGTCACAACTCGCCTGCCATTTCCTCCTTTGGAGCCAGCAGCGACTCAGATCCCTGCGTGCCACTCACATCCCGGGCAGCCTCAACAAGGCAGTGGACGCACTGTCGCGACAAGGTACGCTCAGTGTAGAGTGGAGGCTTCACCACCAGTTGGTCCAGCTGATTTGGGAATGGTTCGGCAAAGCACAGGTATTCCTGTTCGCTTCCCAAGAGACCTCCCACTTCCCGCTCTGGTATTCCCTAACAGTAGATCCCTCGAGACAGACGCACTGGCACACAACTGGCCCAAGTGCTGCGCAAGTACACATTGGCAGTCCCAACCTTTTTCGTTGCTGTGTCCGCTATGCGCTTTGCGTACTTATGTGGACCGCATACAGAGTTTTAAATGTGCTGAGCAGCTATTTTGTCTGCTTTAGTGGACAGCAGAAAGGGAACGCTGTCTCCAAACAGAGGCTTTCCTATTGGGTCTTTGATGCCATAGCATTGGTCAATCTCACCCAGTCCATGCCCACCCCCTTACGGGTTCGAACACACTCTACATCCTCATGGGCACTGGCCAATGGCACCTCCCTAGCAGACATATGTAGAGCAGTGGGCTGGGCAACACCATATATCTTTACAAGATGTTACAATCTCAGGGCTGTGTCAGTCTCGTCCTGTGTTTTCTCAGGTCCGAGCCGGTAGAACTCGGTAACGCGGAACAACTGACTGGATGTACTGCTTGCACCTAGTGCCTTTCCCATCCACTGAGGCGATCACGTGCGCTTGAATCGCAGGAGATTCCACTAACTTAGCTTCCTGGATGACTCCTCCCTAGCCCTCTGGTCCGCGAATTCAGTGGAGGAATTCCCCGACCAGACCCACTACGAGTACTGAAATTACTCTGTACTGGAATAGGTGCTCCACTGGACAGGCCCCATGTGGATTAATCCCCCTGTGTGTATTTTCCGCTGTACGGTCCCCTTGTGAGTGGACCCTCGTCTCCCTTGGGCAGTTCTCGCTGCCCCCCGGTCGCCGTGTTTGTAGCAACTCCTCCCTCTCAGCAAGTAGGATCCACCAATGTGCCATTTCCACATGTGGCCTGAAAATCCTGTGATGTATTCCTCCACTCTTTACTTCTCCCCAACATGGGCAGGTGGTGGTCTGCACAGGGTCTTTTCCCCCTGAAAGAACAGGAGTTGGAAAAGAACTCCTTCCCCGATGCGTATGATAGTGTTAAGATGGCCGCAGATGCTTTGACTCTATGCGAGAAACATAGAGAGAGAAATGGCGCGGCTGGCACGTCTTGCTCTCATGGTGGTGGCAGGTGTCGGGAACCAGAAGGTTAAGACAATTTTATGGAGCATTGGGGAATGGTACGTGCAGTCAGACGTGACCTGTTGCTTTGGAATGCAACTGCCTGCCTGCACCTACGTCAGCAGTGCTCGTACACGGTTCAGCACATGGCGTGATTAACCCTCTGGGGTCGACGGACGCGCCGGCGCGTCCTGCTGAATATTTTCGTCATTACAGCAGAAACAACTTAAAATACTCCGACATTTTTGGGTATCATTAGAGACTATAAAGGGTCTACTTTTATTTGTGTACACTCACAATAACAACAAAATCTTGTGCTTTTGTAAAATAAAAAGGATGAGCTGTCAGCAGTCTGTGTTCACGAGCATATTTCAGAAACACATCACTAAAATGAACTGAAACTCCGTGAATACTTCATCACACAAACATGAAACATACGTCTAAATAAAGCTTAAAATGTCTACTTTTAAATAAAACAATTCAAATTTAAAACAAATATTCTCCTGCAATGCAATCTGTATGAAACAAAGCGATGTACAGTTTTTACTGGTCTCTCTAATTATCTGTAACGTGATCCCACCCACCAGCAGAGCGTGCCATTCATACGCTAATGTGCTGAGACGATCAACGCAAATGTACACGCCTCCCGACTGTGAGGTTTAATGTAAACACATTTCATTCATTTTTCTGCGTATTTGTAAGGACACACAGGTGAGAAAGCTCCAGGATTGTAAGGAAGATTTAACATTTTCCTCAGAAGAAAAGTGGGACTCCGATGAACGTTTGTATTTTGAAGAGAGACTTGATCCAGCCGAGGATACAATTTCAGATGAGTAAGCCATTTAGATTTCATTAGTTGTTAATTTATATAAACATGTACTTATTTTACTAGTGGGACTGTTTCCAGACTTGCCAGCCAGGATTCAGAGTATTGACATTTGAAATATTTCCTAATAAGCAAGTTTTAGTTACATTTAAATGCTGTTTCGGCTAAAGCAGGTATTTAAATTGTATGCTGTATAATATAAATATGATATGTAATATGATATAAAAATAATATGAATCTTTAGATTATATTTTATCTAGTGTCTATACCTCATTATCATCAACAAAGCTTGTTCTTGCAAATACGTATGTGTTCAGGTTAAATGAGTAAAATGCACTTTAAATATGCCCATATTAGAAAAGCAGCATATTATAATGAATTCTGAAGGATCATGTGACACTGAGGACAGCAGTAATGATGCTTAAAATATCAGCTTTGATCACAAATCACATTTTACAATATATTCAAATAGAAAACTGTTCTTTTAAATTGTAAAGAGAGTTCAAAATATCAATATTGTTTCTTTATTTTGGATCAAATAAATGCAGTCTTGGTGAGCAGAAGAGACTTCTTTTAAATGGTAGTGTAGGTCTAAAATGAAGTAAAGTCTTTATGGAAAGAAAATATATAGTCAGATTACTTCTTTTAACTTAAAACTTGATTTTGATCATTAAGTCTCCTCACATTCATTCTCTATCCCTGATTGATAGGCCAAGGGGAGGAGTCTTTTGTCTCTCAGGTGTGAATTACCTCAATATTCATGATCATTCACGGCTCCTTGCATATTACCTTTCAACACTAAAATTGTCTTACAAAAGTTAAATTACTGTATTTTTTGTATGAATGAGTGATCAGGATGGTTTTCACATCATTTTGTACAAAATCCAGTTCTCAAAAGTCTTGTGGACAAATATTTAGTATATGTTATATGACCTTATTTCAGTGACTTAAATTTTTTTTTTTTTTTTAAAAACCATGCATGAACGTTATTTTCTCAAAAATACACACATTATTGTAGCCCAGTTTGTGCTGAATACAGTGTTATCAGACTTTAGCCATTAATATGTTTTTAAGCAACTGAAAAAAAGCAAAAATTTCAAGGCATGTCAAAACTTCTCCAGGGCCCAAAACACCCTCAGACCCCAGAGGGTTAAATATGGACCCCATGTGTCGCTTCTTCGACACAATGTCGAAGTGAGCAACAGACAGGGAACGTCTAGGTTACAATTGTGACCTCCGTTCCCTGATGGAGGGAACAAGGCGTTGTGTCCTCCGGCCACAATGCTGAATTGAGCCACTGTTATGGCCGAACCTCATTCTCAGCTCCTCAGGGCAAAATCCTGAATGGACAGATGCATTTCCCTCGCTTTATACCCGTATGTCCGGGGGCGGGACATGCTAATTCTGTCTGCCAATTTCTCATTGGCCTTTTTTGTCAGGTTCAGAGATATGCGAGGCTCTCGAAAGACACCTAGTGTCGCTTCATCCCCTCCATCAGGGAACAGAGGTTACAATAGCAACCTAGACGTTATTGGTGTTTCTGGTTGTGAGCGCAGAGCACATCTCATGACATTTTGCCTACAGTGTGTGCAGAAAGGCTAAGTGTGAGGAGAGAGAGAGAGAGAGAGAGAGACTGCGCATTTAGTCTGTTGCTCTCTGCAGAATAATTGCGTAAGGACACATAAACATAATATCAAGTACACAGATTGTATGAGAGTCCAAACTGCATGTAAATGTGAAGAAAGCCAAATCCCAGACATTTATAGCCAATTTTGTAATCCTGGTCGGAAGCTTTTTTCAGGTCCAAAAATATGGACATATGGTCACCCTACATTAGAGTGGTTAACAGTATCTAATGAACTAGTGTGCTAAGAGAGCTACCTGGCTCACTATTTATCCAATAAAATACCTTTTAATTATTGGTTGAAAATCCTTTAAGATCTCAAAGTTGTTGCCACCTCTGAAAAGCAATCCAATGATGTTTTGTGTACTTGCTCATTAATTAAATTTAGTTAATTTCGAACAAAAAAAAATCTTCCATAGTGTAGCTTTAAAAAAAGCCCATTGATATGTCATGTGTCCATTATGCATGTATCCACAGGTGACTTCATCAAACCCCTTTAGAATACAGTATTTTCATAATAACCTTTCTTTTCTCTTTAACTGAAGGTCTGCAGGTCATTTTGCCAGATTATCTCAGAGACACCTTTGTCCAAGCAGCTCTTAGTTACATTGCCTGCAATGGAGAGGGAACTTTTTTCTGCAGAGACAATGACTGCTGGTGCAAGTGTGACCTGAAATTCCCAGAGTGCAACTGCCCCTACACGGATATCCAAGCAATGGAAGAAAGCCTTCTGCGAATCTCTGAATCTTGGGGCCTTATCTACAAAGAGTTCGAAGATTCAGGTAAAAAAATAACTTAAAATGTAAAAAATAAGGGGTTGTAGAACTTAAAAAAAATGAAGGAACCATTTGCATGGCATTTAGTTTAATTGAATTACTAAGAACAGTATATATTAAGTAAATGTCTTCACTGAACTTATCCTTTAAGAGATAAGATTTTCTAATTTAAAATCTGCCATCATTTGAACAATTAAGCCCAAGGTATAGGCCTAATTCCATTTGCCCTACTTTCCCTTACATCTGTATATAACAGTTCCCCGTCTGTCGCTCACTTCGACGTTGTGTCGAAGAAGTGACACTAGGGGTCTCTCTTGAGCACCAAATATGCCTCTGATCTATGAAAAAAGGCCAATGAGAAGTTGGCAGACAGTATTTGCATACCCTGCCCCCGGACATACGGGTATAAAAGCGGGGAAATACGTCGACGAAATACATTCCGAAAATTGCTTCGAAGCCGATGGACGTGTATGCAGTCAGCTGCGAGTCACACACCTGTTCCTGCTTCTGTTCCTCTGACGCTCTGCCTGCTGTTGGATCACACAGTGGCGTTGAATATCCTATTCAGGACGCGTCTTTATAAAGATGCCATTCTGCCCCTGTGTAGTTCCTGGATGCGGTAGAGTGCTCTCCGATTCAGATGGCCACAGGCGTTGTCTCGTGTGTCTGGGCAGCGATCACACCGAGGCAGCGTTTGTGGATGGTTCATTATCTCATTGCGAGGGCATGACCATGGCAGCATTGCGGTCACGGCTCGCGTTCAGCAGAAAGCACGCCACTCGTCGCTGGAGGCGATCTGGGGACGGCAGCGGGTGCAGCTCTTCCGGGTACACCCCCTCGGACCACCCGCCCCCCCCCAGAACGCTTGTTGAATCCCGTCCGTGCTCGAGGCAACAGCGGCTCGCCTCACGGCCAGCCTGCCTATACTCTAGAGCTTGTGGTGGAGGAGTTCGCCACTGTATCGGAGAGTGAGGCGTCTGACGCTGATGACTCCCCTGGGCTGCTGCCTTCGGGCAAGCACGCCCAGGCTGAGGCTGATGCGCAGATGACCGACATGCTTTCCCGGGCTGCCCCTGGAACCCTCCGTCCTCCCCACAGCCATCGCGATTAGATGACTGCTTCCTGGGGTCTGTGCGCCGCTCACAGCCCCCCCGGTCCTGTTTTTCCTTGAAGTGAGCCTCTCGGTCATCTGCTCTCTCTACACTCGACCGCGGAGCGGCCCACGGATGTACGCCAATTCCCCTGGTGGATAAGGCTGTTACACTCCACCTATGCCCCAGAAACCCTACCACTTGGTGGGGTCGCCCTGTGCTCCCCTCTAAGCCCTCTAAGGCCTGTAGGACAACATCGTCATTTACTGCCAAAGCCTACAGTGCCGCCGGACATGCCGCTTCCGCCCTGCAAGCCATGGCCCTCCTGCAGGTCCACCAGGCCAAGGCGCTTAAAGATCTCCACGGGGGTAGCCCTGATACCGATATGTTGCAGGAACTGCGCTCAGCGACTGACCTCGCCCTCAGAGCCACAAAGGTCACAGCGCAGTCACTCAGGCAGGCGATGGCCACACTCATGGTCCAGGAATGTCATCTGTGGCTGAACTTGGTCGAGATGCATGAGACTGACTAAGTTCGCTTTCTCAACGCCCCTGTCTCCCAGTTCAGCCTCTTCGGTGACAACGTTGAGGACATCGCCCAGCAGTTCTCCGTGGTGAAGAAGCAGACGGAGGCCATCTCACACATCCTGCCCTGCCGCAATCCTTCTGCCATTGGCCATGCCCCGTCTGTCCGCCGAGGGCATCCTCCTGCGGCTAAGAAACACCCTGCTCCGCCTCAACCCGGGCCCAGCTCTCAGCCCCAGCGTCGAGCACACTGCAGAAAATAGACGCCCCCCGACTCACGGACCCCCTTGAGGACCCGCAAGGCTCCCAGGCGCTCCTGAGATGTTTGACCCAGGGACCAAGACGTTAGCTCCGGAGGTGGTAAGCAGACCACTCCGTCCCCCGGTGGAGGGCCGGGAGGAGAATCTTTTGTTGAATTTATTTCATTTGCTGCACCCCCTCGGGGCTGCGGTACCCACATTCTCAGTAAAAGAGATATTTCCTTTGTCTCTGGGTCACCTGGCCTGCAAATGCCATTCTCACGGCACTTTGCCGCCAGATAAAACAGTCCCAGTATGCTGGACGCGGACCCCATGCATTAAGCCCCATGAATGTTCCCCAGCCGGCCGGTCCTGACGAGTCTAGAGGACGCCTCCACTGGACCTCCTTCTCAGTCACTAACCCGCCCCCTGCCAGGTGTGCGGAGCAAGGTAATTGCTTTGAGTCTTTTCTCAGCACCAGAGCCTTGGGACACGTCTTCACCTCACGACGCTGTATTACCTGCTCTGCCCCGCTGCGAAGCCCCGCCGGGTACGTCAAAAATAATTGTCCCCTTGGTGCCCCTAGCACGGAGTTTGGATGCATGGCTTTTACTTCCCAACCCATCTCGCTGGCTGGCCCGGACCATCCGACTCGGTTACGCAATTCAGTTTGCCAGGCCTCCGCCCCCCTTCGCGGGCATCCTCTTTTCCGCAGTACACGGCGAACATGTCAAATCCCTGTGCGCAGAAATCACTACTCTTTTACTCAAAGACACGATAGAGCCTGTCCCTCCAACCGAGATGAAGAAGGGTTTCTACAGCCCTTACTTCATCGTACCCAAGAAAGGCGGCAGCTTATGACCGATCTTGGACTTGCGAGTTTTCAACCAAGCTTTGCATAAACTCCCGTTCAAAATGCTCACTCAAAAACACATCTTAACTTGCGTCCGGCATCTAGATTGATCGCTGCGGTAGACCTGAAGGACGCGTACTTCCACGTCTCAATTCTGCTTTACTGTATCAGTACAAATTCCTCCACTTCGGCATGTCTCTGTCCCCTCGCGTCTTCACAAAAGTCGCAGAGGCAGCCCTTGCCCCACTCCGAGAAGCCGGCATTCGCATACTCAATTACCTCGATGACTGGCTTATCTTGGCCCACTCCCGAGAGTTACTATGCACTCACAGAGACCAGGTGCTCAGGCACCTCAGCCGTTTGGGGCTTCAGGTCAACTGGGAAAAGAGCAAGCTCACCCCGGTCCAGAGCATCTCTTTTCTCGGCATGGAGTTAGTCTCAATGTCAGCACGTCTTACCAACGAGCGTGCACAGTCAGTGCTGGAATGCCTGGCCGCCTTCAAGCCGGACACAGCCGGTCCCTTTAAAACTTTTTCAGAGGCTCCTGGGGCATATGGCATCCTCCGCTGCGGTTGCGCCACTGGGGTTGATGTGTATAAGACCGCTTCAACACTGGCTTCAGACTCGAGTCCTGAGACAGGCATGGCACCACGGCACGCACCATGTGATGGTCACCCCCGCCTGCCACTAAACATTCAAACCCTGGACAGACCTCTGCGTTTTGCAGGCAGGAGTACCCTTGCATCAGGTGTCCGACATGTCTTGGTCACGACCGACACCTCCAGATTGGGTTGGGGCACCGTGTGCAACGGGCACGCAGTGGCGGGCCATTGGAAAGGGGCCCCGCTGCACTGGCACATCAACTGCCTGGAGTGGATGACAGTTTTCTTTGCCCCGCGGAAGTTTATCCAGTTAGTTCGAGACAAACATGTCCTGATCAGGTCAGACAGCACCACCGCAGTAGCGTACATAAATTGCCAAGGCGGCGTATGCTCCCGCTACATGGCATGACTCGCCCGTCGTCTCCTCAAGTCGCTGCATGCCACTCACATCCCCGGCAACCTCAATGTGGTAGCGGACACACTTTCACAACAACGCTTGCCCAGTGGAGAGTGGAGGCTTCACCCCCAGTCGGTCCAGCTGATTTGGGAACAGTTCGGCAAGGCCCAGGTCAGAGGCTCCCCTCAGGGCAGACACACTGGCACACAGCTGGCCTGTGGGGCTGCACAAGTACGCATTTCCCCCAGTGAGCCTTCTTGCACAGGTGCTGTGCAAGGTCAGGGAGGATGAGGGACAAGTCACCCCAGTGGCTCCCTATTGGCCCACCCGGGCCAGGTTCTCTGACCTCATACTCCTCGCGACAGCCCCACAGCCCCTCCCTGGCAAATTCCTCTGAGGAAAGACCTTCTTTGTCAGGGACGTGGCACGCTCTGGCATCTGCACCCAAACCTTTGGAACCTCCACGTCTGGCCCCTGGACGGTACGTGGAAGATCTAGCTGATCTACCACCTGCTGTTGTAGCATGATCAACCAAGCCAGAGCCCTTTCTATCAGGCAAATTTACACCCTGAAGTAGCACTTGTTTGCGAATTGGTGTTCTGCCCGGGCTGAAGACCCACAGAGGTGCGCAGTTAGGTCAGTGCTCTTATTTCTGCAAGAGAGGCTGAAGGTGTATTTTGCCGCTATTGCAGCCCACCATGACGCAGTAGACAGCAAGTCTTTGGGTAAGCACGACTTAATCATCATGTTCTTAAGAGGTGCCCGGAGGTTGAACCCCTCCCGGCCAAGCCTGTTCCCCTCCTGGGATCTTGGAGTCCCCTCTTCGAGCCACTAGAATCAGTTGGACTCAGGCCCCTCTCTTTAAAGATGGCCCTGCTGATCACGCTCACCTCCATCAAGAGGGTCGGGGACCTGCAAAAAATTATCTGTTAGCGACACCTGCCTGGAGTTCGGTCCGGCAGACACATATGTGATCCAAAGACCACGACCGGGCTACGTGCCCAAGGTTCCTACCATGCCCTTCAGAGACCAGGTAGTGAACCTGCAAGCACAGCCCCAGAGGAGGCAGACCCAGCCCCTTCATTGCTGTGTCCGGTTCTCGCTTTGTGTACTTACTTGTACTGCACACAGAGCTTCAGATGCTCTGAGCAGCTCTTTGTCTGCTTTGGTTGACAGCGTAAAGGGAACGATGTCTCCAAACAGAGGCTCTCCCACTGGGTGCTGGATGCCATTTCATTGGCCTATCACACCCAGGCCGTGCCCCCCCCCCACCCTTGCGGGTTAGAGCGCACTCAACAAGGAGTATTGCGTCCTCGTGGGCACTGGCCAGAGGTACCTCCCTAGCAGACATATGTAGGGCAGCGGGTTGGGCAACACCTAATACCTTTGCAAGATTTTACAATCTCAGGGTTGAGTCAGTATCGTCCCATGTTTTCTCAGGTCCGAGCCCGTAGAACTCTGTAACACACTGAGAGACTGTCCGGGTGGATCGCTTGTACCTGGCGCCCTTTCCCTTGGCCGAGGTAAAACTGTGCGCTTTGTCTCCCAAGAGATCTAACCCATCCGGATCCCTGGATGATTCCTCCCTAGCCCTTTGGGTCTGCAGTTCAGTGGAGGAACTCGCCAACCCAGTCCACTGTGGGTACTCAATCTACCCTGTACTGGAATAGGTGCTTCACAGGTCAGGACTCCTACATGGACTCCCCCTGTGTGTATTTTCTGTGGTACGGTCCCCTTACGAAGTGGACCCGTGTCTCCCTTAGGCAGTCCCAGCTGCCATCCGGTCGCTATGTTGTAGCAACTCCCCCCTATTTGAGACTGGATCTACCACTGTGTCACGTTCCACATGTTGCCTAAAAACCCATGTGATGCATTCACCACCTTTACCTCCCCTTTCGGGCAGGTGTGGCCTCCGCAGGGTCTTTTCACCCTGAAAGAATAGGAAACTGGGTAGGACCCCCTTCCCTCGATGTGTGTAAGGGCCCCGGCCATTCTTGCTCTATGCAAGAAAACATAGAGAGAAAAGAGGCCCAGCCAGGCTTGGCCCATTCCCAGGTTGGCAAGCGTCGCCTTGTTCCCCTGTCTATGGTAACCAGAAGGATTCCGACGACTTTTTTGGTGCATTGGGGAAGGGTACGCGTTGTCTGACACAGCTGGTCACCTTTGCACGTAAAATACCTGCCCGCTCCTGTTTCAGCAGTACACATACATGGTTCAGGGCATGGCGTAATTTAAATTGGACCCCTAGTGTCGCTTCTTCGACACAACGTCGAAGTGAGTGACAGACTGGGAATGTCTAGGTTACGTATGTAACCTCCGTTCCCTGATGAAGGGAACAAGATGTTGTGTCCTCCCGGCCACGTCGCTGAGCCAAGCCACTGTTGTGGCCGGACCATTTCCGGCTCCTCAGAAAAATCCTGAATGAATTCGACGTATTTCCCCGCTTTTATAAATGTATGTCCGGGGGCGGGGAATGCAAATACTGTCTGCCAACTTCTCATTGGCCTTTTTTCATAGATCAGAGGCATATTTGGCGCTCAACAGCGACCCCTAGTGTCGCTTCTTCGACACAACGTCTCGTTCCTATATATTTAAAAAGTTTAGTGCAGTAGCTTAAAAGTTATATGCAAATTGCTCCCTTTATTTTCATGATTAACAATTGTTCAATATTATTTCCGTCCTCCCGAGAAATTTACATGTTGACAGCAAAATCAGTGTTGTCTTAAATGATTGAAAACATCACATGAACACATATGAGACAAAGAATATACAGGAAATATCTTACAGTAAAATGTCACACACAGGCCTCAAAACTTGGTACATGAAACACAACACTGGAAACAATCAACTAACTGTCCATCAACAAACTTTAATTTTCTTAGAAAAGCAAACTCCATCTGACCTCACCAGACAAGTTACTAAACATGACAGCAACATTAACAACAAACGGTCAAACATAAAACGATATTATGCATTTGAGCTGTAATGCATGCTGAGAAGACAAATCGGATTGAAACACAAAAACTATTTTTTTAATCCAACTGACCTATAAGTATCTAATAGAAAAGCTGCATCTACTGTGTATATATATATATATATATATATATATATATATATATATATATATATGTGTGGGGGGGGGGTTCCTCAAACTTCAGAGTAGTAAGAAAACAAAGTAAATCCTTTTAGTTTAGCTTTATTTACTTGATCTGAGATTTTTTGTAGAGAAGCAAAAGAAAAAAAGAGAGGTGGAGACAAGATAAACAAGCTGTTTGATCACATCTTGCATAATTATATCAGAGACAGTATACTCTTCTCATATAATGTGGTGATTTATGGACCAGACTGAGTAAATATTAATGACTTTCAGTGAATTCTTACATTTGTCACACAGCACCCTTCAGAAACAGAGTAGTGTAGAAAAAATAAACCATGCCCAACATATTACATTACAATATGTTGAACAGGATTAATCCCCCATAAAACGCCTTTATTGCCAGCCCAGCATCTTTCATCAAGCATATGAATAAGAGCACTTAGCATAGTGTTTAGGTGCTGTATTACTACCCATGAGGTCACCCTATAGTGACCATTAATTCTTGAACAATATTAAAACGCATAGATTTTCTTTCTCCTACACTGCCACCTTTTTTTAGAGCAACTACTTTCAAAGTTTACGTTATTAGAGCTATCAGAAAGTGTTAGAAGTGCCAGGCATACAGTACAGTATATGCTTTCGCATGTATCGTAAATATGTTTAAGGGAAACAAAGACATTCAATGTTCTGCCTTGTCAGCTAAAATGAAAAGCTCAAAGTGCATCTGAACTGTTAGATAAAAAGTCTTCTCCAGTGAAATGATTCCCTCTTATTTTCAAGGAGAGTGAAGTATAAATGAAGTATGCTGAGTTATTTACCCTCTTACACCCATTGTTCAGTCAGGTTTACATGACAACACACCTATATCTCAAAGAACTTCCCCTTTTTTCTCCAACAGATGAGTTCAAAACATTTCTGATGAGGCTGCCTCAGAATTTCTTTCTCAACTCCTCGATGATCCAGCATTTGTGGTCGCTGGATGGTGTGTTTCAGCGGCGCTATGAACAGCTGGAAAACAGCATGAAGAGTCTCTTCAGGAGAGCCCAGCGAGTGGTGTACAAGCTCTTCAGTCTCAGCAAGAGGTGCCAAAAGCAGCCCCACATTAACTTACCACGTGAAAGGTGAACACAACAGGCTCATTATCTCCTCATTGTTGTGGTGATAAATACACTGATACTTAATTCGGAAATGGAATAAAGCCCCCATTTACTGTCTCCAGTGAGGGAACTCTCCACACAGTGTTTATCATCATTATTGCTTGTGTTCATGAGTGGCCCACATTTTAGACTCCATGGGCCACAGAGCAGAATGTTTGTTAGTGTGGTTCAGAGTGATAGGGAGCACTTGAAAGACTTGTATGCATCCCGTTTGGAAGACTTCACCCACAAATGAGCAGCATGTGATTGATTTCTGCTTCCCAGACTGGTTTCGCTCTGCAGACAATTATGCCAAACAATCTCCAGGGAGATGACAGCTTAGTTTTAACCCACAATCAATAATACCAGAGTTGGTTTATAGTGCTGCTTAATATGTAGCATTCAGATTTGTTAACTGTATTAGGTTTTTGCTTTTAACAATGCATAGCACATATTACAATAAAATGTGAAGCAATTGTTGTAACAGAGAGATACTTTGTGACAGTTTTGCCATATTTTAAAAGTTTATGGATAGGTTAGTACAATGGCACAAACAAGTATTTTGCACTTATTATATGTTTCTGTATAATAAAATAGCAAATCAAGTGGCATTAAACTTAAAGAAAGATAGCAAAGTTAGTTTTAAGTTAGTTTTAAGTTAGTTCTGAGTAGTCTAGCATAATGTGTGCAGCTACCACTTACTTTGATATTTTGTTATGTTTACAGTAAAATTCATACATTTTTAAGTGTGACTTAAGCCACCCACCAAGGTTAATAACTTGTATTTTTGTGTAACATTATATTTATGTTTGAGTTTTTAATCCATCTGCTGCTGTACTGGCTTTGGATATATGACAATTTAATCACAACAGTTATTGTTTAAGCTGTCTAACTGATATGATGTCTTATCTTTCGTAAAATCTAGGCCACAGTCATATTGGCTGAACTACTTACAGTATTTAATCTACTGCTCGGAGAACAATCAGCTGGGCTCCTTCTCAGAAGAGATGCACACCTGCATTTGTGCATATGATCACAGCTCCTGCCAGGTACCCACACCATGCTCTGTCGGGGAAGGCCCCACCTGTGCTGCTTGTGCAAGTGACAACCACACTCGCTGTGGCAGTTGCAATACTGGCTACATGTTAAGTCAAGGGTCCTGTCGACCAATGGTAGCAGATTCCACAGAGAACTACCTTGGCTTTGAGACTGATCTTCAGGATCTAGAGCTTCGTTACCTCCTTCAAAGAGCCGATCGACGCTTGGAGGTTCATGCAATCTTCATCAGCAATGACATGCGTCTTAATAGCTGGTTTGATCCTTCGTGGAGAAAGAGGATGCTGGTTACCCTAAAGAGTAACAAATACAAATCCAACCTAGTCCACATGCTATTAGGTGTATCCCTTCAAATTTGCCTTACTAAAAACAGCACTCTGGAACCTGCACTCACAGTCTTTATCAATCCCTTTGGAGGGAGCCATTCAGAGAGCTGGTTAATTCCTGTGAATGAGAAGAATTTTCCAGACTGGAAGTCTGTCAAGTTGGACCTTCCACTTGAGTGCTTTAACTGGACCTTGACTCTGGGCAACAAGTGGAAAACCTTCTTTGAGACTATTCACATTTACCTGAGGAGCCGCATCAAAACTCCAGGCACTGGGGCCAATGAGAGTCTTTTTTTGGAGCCTTTAGATATTACTGACCCTACTCGAAATCTGGGGTATATGAAGATCAACAGCATTCAAGTGTTTGGTTACAGTATGCATTTTGACCCGGAAGCGATTCGGGACTTGATTCTGCAGTTGGACTACCCATACACGCAGGGTTCACAGGACTCGGCCTTGCTACAACTGCTGGAAATCCGTGACCGTGTAAACCGTCTCTCTCCACCAGGCCAGCAACCTCTGGACCTGTTCTCCTGCCTATTACGCCACCGTCTCAAACTAACAGCAAGTGAAGTGGCCCGCATTCACGCCTCACTGCAGTCCTTTAGTGCCCGTCTCCCGAATTCTCTGGATTATGAGACAACCAAACTCTGTAGCTAACAGCTTAAAAAGTTTAGCTGATTGACAGCAATAGAACATTTGTACAATTGCGGTGAAGACTGTTAATTAGTCAAACTGCAATGCTTTGACTTTCAGTGATTGAGACACT
This sequence comes from Moxostoma hubbsi, assembly GCA_032164185.1. Taxonomy (NCBI): domain Eukaryota; kingdom Metazoa; phylum Chordata; class Actinopteri; order Cypriniformes; family Catostomidae; genus Moxostoma; species Moxostoma hubbsi. The sequence continues at coordinate 18,860,886 of JAVLUX010000010.1, forward strand.
CTTGGAAACTGATGAAGCAATTGAGATAATCTCTAAAGTATTTTGTGAAATTTACATTCACTAGTAGATCTTGATCAAAAGAAAAGACTAATTTTTATTGTATAGTACAACACTGAGATCAAAGAGGAGGAGGATTTAACAATATACTGTATGAAGTCTTTGTTTGTAATTTTTATATGTTTTGTTTTTTGGGTAAATGGCAGTGTGCTTTCCTAGGAAAGAATACAGTGATGTCAGACATTTTGTAGATATATTGTTAGTAATGGTTGCATTATTTATTAGCCTATTTGCATTGCTATGTGACCGTTTAGTTGGAATATGAAAACACATTTTATATTTGCAATTGAGTGTACTTAATGATAAATTAAATGCAGAGAATATGTTTTAAGTCTTTGATAAAATAATAATGAAACAGATTTATTAACATAATTACAATATAAGCTTCTGCCTTTCTCATTCAAATTTTATTGGAAGGGAGGGTGTAGTTTGTCAATTTTGAATGACCAAGATTTTGACTGTGTTACTGTTATGTACTGTTATGTGCCACTGATTTGGTTTATGTTTTAATGTATAGAAACATGATTCCTATTGATTTTACATACACCCCTTGTATTACTGGAACAGTGCAGTCTTTTGTCAATTTGAACTATATTGAGCCATTTTACCAGTGGCCCTGTAACAGATTTAAAAAGTTGAAATATAGGCAAGGTATAGTAGCTCAGCTTATATTTTTACTCACCTTATACTATATATACAGTACTGTGCAAACGTTTTAGGCACTTAAGATGTTTCACAAAAACATTTGTCTTGAGATGGTTATTTACATCTTCAGCTTTAGTTTGTCAATAGGAAAAATACATTTTAGTCTCCCAAACATAACTATTGGAAATAGAAAAGATTAGAATAGAAGAACAGGGTGCTCTGCACAAGATGACATTGCCCCACAGAGCCCCCCACTAAACATCTAGTCAGTCTGGTATTACATGAAGAGACCGAAGCAATTTAGACAGCCTAAATTGATAGAAGAACTATGATAAATTCTCCAAGAAGCTTTGAACATCCTGTCTGCCAACAACCAAGAAAAACTGTATCCAGGTGTACTAAGGATAATTGGTGCTGTTTTGAAGGCAAAGGTGGCCACACCAACTATTGATTTAGCTTTTTTATGTTTACTGGACTTTTTATGATGTTAATTGATAAAAGAAATGATTTATGCCATTATTTTTGAAGACATCCTCACTATGCAACATTTTTCACAAGTGCCTAAAACTTTTGCACAGTACTGTATATATATATATATATATATACACACTACCGTTCAAAAGTTTGGGGTCACCCAAACAATTTTGTGTTTTCCTGAAAAGTCACACTTATTCACCACCATACGTTGTGAAATGAATAGAAAATAGAGTCAAGACATTGACAAGGTTAGAAATAATGATTTGTATTTGAAATAAGATTTTTTTTACATCAAACTTCTGAAATGAGTTTGATGTAAAAAATGGAATCCTCCATTTGCAGCAATTACAGCATTGCAGACCTTTGGCATTCTAGCTGTTAATTTGTTGAGGTAATCTGGAGAAATTGCACCCCACGCTTCCAGAAGCAGCTCCCACAAGTTGGATTGGTTGGATGGGCACTTCTTGCGTACCATACGGTCAAGCTGCTCCCACAACAGCTCAATGGGGTTCAGATCTGGTGACTGCGCTGGCCACTCCATTACCGATAGAATACAGCTGCCTGCTTCTGCTCTAAATAGTTCTTGCACAATTTGGAGGTGTGTTTAGGGTCATTGTCCTGTTGTAGGATGAAATTGGCTCCAATCAAGCGCTGTCCACTGGGTATGGCATGGCGTTGCAAAATGGAGTGATAGCCTTCCTTATTCAGAATCCCTTTTACCCTGTACAAATCTCCCACCTTACCAGCACCAAAGCAACCCCAGACCATTATATTACCTCCACCATGCTTAACAGATGGCGTCAGGCATTCTTCCAGCATCTTTTCATTTGTTCTGCGTCTCACAAACGTTCTTCTTTGTGATCCAAACACCTCAAACTTGGATTCATCTGTCCACAACACTTTTTTCCAGTCTTCCTCTGTCCAATGTCTGTGTTCTTTTGCCCATCTTAATCTTTTTCTTTTATTGGCCAGTCTCAGATATGGCTTTTTCTTTGCCACTCTGCCCTGAAGCCCAGAATCCCGCATCCGCCTCTTCACTGTACATGTTGACACTGGTGTTTTGCGGGTACTATTTAATGAAGATGCCAGTTGGGGACCTGTGAGGCGTCTGTTTCTCAAACTAGAGACTCTAATGTACTTATCTTCTTGCTCAGTTGTGCAACGCGGCCTCCCACTTCTTTTTCTACTCTGGTTAGAGCCTGTTTGTGCTGTCCTCTGAAAGGAGTAGTACACACCGTTGTAGGAAATCTTCAATTTCTTAGCAATGTCTCGCATGGAATAGCCTTCATTTCTAAGGACAAGAATAGACTGTCGAGTTTCAGATGAAAGTTCTCTTTTTCTGGCCATTTTGAGCGTTTAATTGACCCCACAAATGTGATGCTCCAGAAACTCAATCTGCTCAAAGGAAGGTCAGTTTTGTAGCTTCTGTAACGACCTAAACTGTTTTCAGATGTGTGAACATGATTGCACAAGGGTTTTCTAATCATCAATTAGCCTTCTGAGCCAATGAGCAAACACATTGTACCATTAGAACACTGGAGTGATAGTTGCTGGAAATGGGCCTCTATACACCTATGTACATATTGCACCAAAAACCAGACATTTGCAGCTAGAATAGTCATTTACCACATTAGCAATGTATAGAGTGTATTTCTTCAAAGTTAAGACTAGTTTAAAGTTGTCTTCATTGAAAAGTACAGTGCTTTTCCTTCAAAAATAAGGACATTTCAATGTGACCCCAAACTTTTGAACGGTAGTGTATATATATATATATATATATATATATATTAGGGCTGTCGATTTAATGTTTTAATTTAGTCAGATTAATCATAAACTCCCTAATAAGGAACGTTCCTACCATTGGACAAATTGATGTGGCAGTAGGAGGCAGTCAGTTCAAGCTGTACAGGCAGCATGCCTCATCAAACCAACAAGAGCAACAGGCAGTAGATCCTTCCACAGACACTCTTTTGCGCTGAAATACAGCTGGACCAAACACAACAGAATGCAGGGTCTCAATAAGCATTCTTCAAAGTTTTAAACGACATTTACCTTGACACAGCATATTAAAAAATGCAGTGCTTACAACTAGAGATGCTGAAAACTAGTGATATGAACACAACCAAAGTAAGACGCTTCAAAAGCATCTTTCTGACGCATTATTACACAAACCAACAATTAAAATCAACGCAGTGGGAATTAGGCCAATAATAGGGTTATGTTCAATGATATGGAAATAAAATAAACAATATTTTGACTTTTAAATCCACTTTTTGTATTGTCCTAAGGATAGTTAGTTGTCATAATACATGTGTATGATGTACTGTATTTGAATTATCTGAATACTAATATTTCATATATATATATATATATATATATATATATATATATTTGATTTTCAGTTAGTTGTATTATTAAAGGTACATGAGGTTTTTTCTGCCAATGTAAAGTGGTCGGAGCTTTGTGAATGTAAGACTTATGAATGGAGCTGTGTATATACAGTGACATGATGCAATGTATTGGCCTGTTTTCTCATGTGATTGTCTGCATTTTCCTGCATTTCTACACTTTGTTGCTTCTGCATTAGGAATTATATATTAAGTAATGTATATAAGTAATGTGTATATATATAAGAAATTGGTACGTTTATTCACCAAAGTGGCATTCAACTGATCTAAATGGATATCCAGGACACTAATAACGTGAAAAATGTATAATACAATTAGATTTTTCTTTTTTTTTTTTCTTTTCAGAACTTCTTAAACAACTTCAAAGAGTTCTCATCAAAAAATCCTCCACGTGCAGCAATGAGAGCTTTACAGATCCTTGGCATTCTAGCTGTCAGTTTGTCCAGATACTCCGATACCCCACGCTTCCTGTTGCTCTTGCCATAGATGTGTCTTGTCGGGCACTTCTCATGCACCTTACAGTCTAGCTGATCCCACAAAAGCTCAATGGGTTTAATCACTGTTTTCCAATGTCTGTGTTTCTTTGCCCGTTCTAAACTTTTCTTTTTGTTTTTCTGTTTAAAAAGTGTCTTTTTCTTTGCAGTTCTTCCCATAAGGCCTGAAACATTCTCGCTTTGTTTGTACATGAAACTGGTGTTGAGCGGGTAGAATTAAATGAAGCTGTCAGCTGAGGACATGTGAGGTGTCTTTTTCTCAAACTAGAGATCTGATGTACTTATCTAGTTTAATTTTACATTTGGCCTTCCAAATCTCTTTCTGTCCTTGTTAGAGCCAGTTGTCTTTGAAGACTGTAGTGTACACCTTTTATGAAATCTTCATTTTTTTTAGTGATTTCAAGCATTGTATAGCCTTCATTCCTCAAAACAATGATTGACTGATGAGATTCTAGAGAAAGCCATTTATTTTTTTGCCATTTTTGACCTAAAATTGACCTTAAGACATGCCAGTCTATTGCATACTGTGTCAATTCAAAAACAAACACAAAGACAATTTTAAGCTTCATTTAACAAACCAAATAACTTTCAGCAGTGTTTGATATAATGGCAAGTATTTTCTTGTACCAAATTAGCAATTTAGCATGATTACTCAAGGGTAAGGTGTTGGAGTGATGGCTGCTGGAAATGGGTCCTGTCTAGATTCGATCAAAAATGACTTTCAAATAGTGATGGTGCTGTTTTTTACATCAGTAATGTCCTGACTATACTTTGTGATCAGTTGAATGCCACTTTGTGATCAGTTCACTTTGGTAAATTAAAGTACCTATATCCTTCGGAAACAGTACATTTTGTACTTTATTCTAAACTACACACACACACATATATATATATGTATATATATGTGTGTGTGTGTGGTTATATATATATATGATTACAAATGAACCTTATTTGGAATGTAACAGTGATACCAAAATAGAGCAGAGGCTGTGGAACCCAGTGTGCCTTTGTGAAAATACAGAAAACGGAAGCTTTTTTTCTCACTGTTTTGTGCACCTCGGTATAAACTGTAATGCATACCATTTGTACTGTTCACACTTGTCAAAAATGGAAAGTATTTTTTTTCTGGTGCAGGTTATCACTTTCCTTTGCATTACATTCATTTAGAAAGTGTGAATGCTAATTAGTGTCAATGTGTCACTTGACAGATTGCGTTATTGCCAACACAAAGTTTCAATTGCCACTTTATGATCTGTGTTCACACCTTTTACCTAGAATTAGCATAGTAAATAAACTGAGCCTTACCTACAGCAATTCTCTCAAATACATCCTTTATTATTCTGCAAAGGAACAAATGAATTTTTAATGTTAAAACAATAATTAAAAAAATCCAAACATGCAGGAAATGTTAATGCCCTAAAGCATTACTGACTTTCAGACATAAAGAAAATATCCATGGGTAGGAACTGATCATTATATTGTTTATTTACCCATAGTTCATCACGGTTTTACAAACAGACCAGTTGTCAGCCAGACTGGAAAAAATCTCCTCACCATTAGTTTTTAATTTGTGTAATGTCTTAATGTCACATTTCTACAGAGTCCTTTTGCAAGACTATGAAAATCTTCCTTAGACTGCATTTTCTTGTGAGGTTTTTTTTGCTATTGCTAATTGATTCAAGGGATGGTGGGCAGATGCTTTTCCAGGGAAGTATATTGGTTAACTCATTGAAGGCATATTCTTCACGAGGAAGTTTTATATCTTAACAAAATCTTTATGCAATTTACACAGATTGCATCATGTAAAGGTCAGATTTTATGTCAAAGAAAATTACACATGTGCAGCTGCCATTTGAAGCGATCTTGCATATTACAAGGCATCCTAAAATCCTACATTTGAGCTTAGAGAGAAACGTACAGAGCCTTTTTAAAAGTGAAAAAGACTACATTTATTACTTCCTCCTTCAAGAATCTAACCGCATTGCAGTTACTGCAACATTTCCACATGTGAAACACCCCGCACAGTAGCAATTACTCTGTGAACATGAATAACCAAGGGAACAGTTACTGCCAGAATGCATATACAAATCACCTGTTCTCTGCACCGGGTGCCTGTAAAATGAGAGCTTGTCAGTTGTGTGCTGCAATAAGTTGACATGTTTTTGTAATGACAATATGACAATAAGAAATGGCACAACATTACAAAGGCAATCAGTCTTTTATTATAGCCTGACAAAACAATTTATCATTCTGCTGTAATTGTACAGAAATAGCAGTGGAAAAGAAAAGATTGTGCATTTCATGATATTTACTGAGCACCACCTCTGATGAAGATGGAAAACTCTCTGGAACAGTGAGAGATTAAATAAAATGCATACATCAACTGTGTAAGTTACCTTTTTATTCACTAAGCACTCCAAGGCAGTGTGCCAAGCTTGATCAATAGAGGCTGTGTTGTCTCCTTGATCTCTTCAATGTAAACATTGTTATATTCTTGTGATTCAGGATGAAGATGCATTGCTAACTTGACACAAACTTTATCTTGTGCTTCACTGTAGGTTTCTGGAGGACAAGATACTGCAGTAAACAGGAGGCAGGCAAAAGGTAGCCATCTACTTCCAATAAATCAATGTGTAGCTTTATTACCTGAGAGAACAAAAGGATCCTCAGGGAGATCAATGCCATCAAGAAGCACCAACTCACAAAGCAGTGGCAATTTGTTGTCTAGGGCCAGGACCATATCAACATCAATTTATTACTTGCACTGTTCTTTCCACTTGATGTGGTTTGTGTGACCACAAATCAATCACAATTTTACATCCAATTAGAATTTATCATTGAATTGCATCATTAAAGTCCCTTTTAATTTATTTGCTGCCAATGTGGTATTGAGCTGAATGCACACACTAAACAGCATGATCACATGAGAATTCAGCATGTTGTTTCAGAGAGTTCATGCATCCTAAGATCGGGCACATTATGCTAACTCACTGACAAGCACTATCTCTTATCAGACATTTTGTATCGGCTCTAATATGTTTCCCCTGTGGTGTGGCCAAAAGTGCATTGGGTCTGCAGCATGGGAGACCCGGTTTGGATCCCATGATGAAACCAGGAAGTAATCGCATTCAAAGTTGCATTTTTTACCTCTAACATTTGGGATGGGGGGTACAGTTTATAAAATGTTAATTCCTCTTTAATGTATTACAGCCTGTACAGCGAAAACCAACTCGCTATACAGTTCACCCTCAAAATGGAGCTCACAAATGCCCATAGGCCCAATAACACTTGCCACTTTAGCCACTTACGATTTCACTGTGAGATCAGTCTGCACTAAACATTGTTTAATAAAGAACTGTATCATGATTTCTTCTATTGATGAAGAGGATGTTTCAGAAGTGACATTATTATTAATTATTTCAGTCATAACATCTCTATAAATTTGAACATCTCTATAAACTTGAATAAATGCAAGGTGTTAAATATGACAAGTTGGTAGGTTTGGTCTTGGTGGACTAGATCTGTTAATCCTACTGCTACTGATGCAGAGCAAGTACAAAGATTTTCCACTGCTAGAATATAAACAGACAGGCTGTGTTGTTGAGCATGTAAGACATTCATGAGAGGTGAGAGGTTCAACCATTCTAGAATGGAGTTCTATTCAAAAATAATTCCTTCACATCACAGCAAATGAGTTGAACTGGAAATATTGCTCCCGCATTGTGCGTTTTTGGTACACTGTACATATAAATAAATAAACATTCAAACATTTGAGTGCATGGTATGCGTATAAATGCATTTAGGCCAGCTCTGTGAGATTTTAAAATGTTTGTGTAAACACACAGTACATTTGCCACTTTGATTAATCTTTAATGCTCTAGATACTAACTAACCATATTGTAATTTGCTTGTTACACCATGAGGGGGCCCCATCAAAAAGTGTCCCATACACCAGTATGGCTAATTCATGATCTTGCAACACAAAAGAAACTAGTAAAATCAGACTATTTAGGGGGTTGTTTTGTGAGGGCAAAGACACATGATATTGATGTTTGATCCACTGTGTTTGATCTCAGTGAAATAATTGAGTCAAACCTTGGTTCTGGTGGCTGAGGAGGTGATTGCAAAACTGGCTCAGTCCGACAGAAAGAAATAGGGCCACATCAGTCCCATACCACAAGAACCAATCTATGCTGCATTTCAAATTGCCAACAAATTGCTGTTGGGGATCCCTTGGCTGGGTTTTAAATGCATCTCTTATTAGATAATCCCCTGGTACAGCAAGTACTCATCCGGGAATTCAGTGGCCAGAGCCGGAATCATTTATGACTCAACAGAGTAAAGGCACATTTTACAAATTACTGTTATCAGGGGGGCTATTTGAGACTTCTGCAACATTGTGCATGTGCATCATTGTGTGAAATTTTGATTCACTAAAGAGCTTAGGTTGTGTCATGAAATAAATTTGACATCAAAAGCAAAACCCACTAGCCTCATTGAGTGTACTATACTTATATTTTATTGGTAGCTTGGAACAAGAAATGCACAAACACAATATGTTAATGACTTTATAAATTCAGTGGAATATCTGCTGAAGGTATTGTCACAATACTACAACTGAATAGACAGATAAATATAACATAAAAATTGTCTTGGATTTGTTTACTAAGACTTACCACCTAAATAAATATAAAGGATCCAAATTGATAATGTATTTTGCTCCCAAATGAGACAACATTTCATGAATGCTATTTGGCACAGAAAGTGCATGATTTTTATGTGATTAACCCAAACTATTTCAATGACATACAGTTGCTAAATTCTAATATCTGGTGTATAATCATCAACAGACTGAATGGTTCAATTGATCAATTATTCTTATACTTATCAAGATACAGGCAGATACAGAGCATTTTCTCAGAAACAGCTTTTGGTAGAGAATTGCTTCAAAACTACAATCAAAAACCAAGCAAAAAATAGTCTTTTGTAAAAAAGATGAGTCAATATTTTTAATGTTGCAGACCACAAAAATGTAATGCATTCATTAAATGTATATTTCATCCAAAAATGGAAATTATGTCATAGTTTTTCACCATTGTGTTGTTCCAATTCTGTATGACTTTCGTTATGTGGAACACAAAAGGTGTAATAAAAATAAATAAACAAAAACTATAGAATCATGCAGTGAAAGAGAATTGGGACTGGGACTAATGTCTTGTTTTAGTAACTAGCTAGAGCATATCAGTGTTCAACTTAATTTCATAGAATTTCAATGCTTTTACTATATTGCATTTTTTGAGCAGGGATTACTCATAAAACTAACTCAACAATATTTCAGGTCATATGTTGGGTAGGTGCAGTTGCTTTATATTTTGGTTACCACAGTAAGAATAATTCATGTCAGAATTATGATTTAAAAGGTGCATTTTGGGAAAAAACTGTAAAAAAAAAACATATTTTAAATTACTCTGACATTGGCTTGATTAGTGATAAAGATGCCACCAGTTATGTACAATATTGTTGACAGCCTACGCTCTACGATATCAATCTAGGTTTATTCAAGAACAGTGAGTCAATAATTTAACAAATGAGAATGCTTTGTTTAGGTTACTGTGTATAAATGTTAAAAATCAACGTTGAAAAATGGTGCCAGCACTTGAGGTCTGCTAAATAGTGTAAACATTTCCCTATGATGAGTCATCCTTCACTCACAGGCTCAACCAGCAAATAAGGGTATATTTGGAGAATGTCAGCAGTAAATCTACAAACATATGTGCTTGCTTTATATAGTGAAGACACTTGATGGTACGGTTATGGTGGTAGGAGATTGCATACTCCCAATGTTCAATGTTTTCAGTTACCTAAACATATGATGCAATGTGAGGCAATACTTACCAGATTGTTTATTAAAACTAGAGTTGTGTATCAAATGATGTACTTTAACCTGTTATTTATACTATACTGTACATAGTGTACTCATCATAGTGTATTAATTCTTGAAGAATAGTATCATCTCAAATTGAACTATATATTTATTTATTTTATTTTTTTATTTTTTTTAGCATTACAGCCAGGTAACTCCACCCCTTCCACTACTAAGGGAAAGCTGCATCTGTTGAGTGTGTAAAGTTTCCAGCATTCCATACTTTTTCAGTTGAGCAAATATGTATCTCATTGCCGTTTTCAGCCTGAACATGCTACTCACACTGTATTTATACTACAAAATGGCAAATGTAACAATTAGTATATGTCACCATACATAATTTATTATTACCATTCTTGAATATGTTTTAATGTATCAAATTTTAATGGGTTTATTTTTGTTCTTGACTGTCACATCCCATATTTCCTGGTGATGTTCCTTTGCCTGGGCTGAATATGGAAATGGAGACTTTATGGAGGTGACAGACTATGAATCCGTTTTTTCTTTAATGCTATGTACAAACATTCATCTTCCAGGTTTGTATTGAACATTCTTTTTGAGTGTCTGCATGTGTGTGACACATTTAGTCTCTCTTGAGAGTAATGCAATAGCTGCTGTGTTGAGCCCAAATTGAGGTGATGGGGTGACTAGCCACTGTTGGGTGAAACACTGTGACATCTTAATTTGTTGCAGAAAATACAGAGGACTTTACAATGTAAATTAGAGCTGTGCAACCCAGTAATTTATGCAGAGACTGGAGCTAAATTATACCAAAGAGAATACTTATTAAAGGTGTTGCACACATTTCCCCCTTTAACTTCTCAGCAGGAAAAAATTATCAAAGGGCCCTGTCACAAGTGCTGAAATTGTGTCTGTGTTTGTAGAAGTGACAGAGTGAGAAAAATCTAATTTCAATTGGCAAAATGGGCTGACATAAATCTACTACAGGACACAAGACAAGCATCCATTGCAGCACTCACAACAGTAGATGTAACAGTAATGGCAGGCCCTGTCAATACAGCAGAAATGGCAGGAAAGTTGCTGTGTGATTTCCGCACCACTAACTACTAGAACTGCAAAAACAATGCAGTAGTACTTTATAATAAATACACAGTATAAAGTATAAAGCATTAGTTTATAGTCAATTGCTCATATTTATAAATTGTTCCTACACAAATAAGCTATGTACAAATAGGTTGTTATTCACTTATATTCACTGTAGCAAATTATTTATTATTGTTTAATTAGTTAATTAATGGGCAGTTTGAAAGTATTTTTTATTTTATGTTTTAACATGAACCAGGCATATATACATAGTTAATAAAGAAATTATATATGTAATTAATTGATAGACATTTAAACTTAATTAATGTTGAAGCTGACTACCACCTTGGAATCACAAGTTCGAATCCAGGGTGTGCTGAGTGACTCTAGTCAGGTCTCCTAAGCAACAAAATTGGTCCAGTTGCTAGGGAGGGTAGAGTCACATGGGGTAACCTCCTCATGGTCTTAGAAGCAGAGGCAACTGAGACTTGTCTTCTGCCTCCTGGATTGAGGTGAGTAACCACGCCACCAAGAGGACCTACTTAGTAGTGGGAAGTGGGCATTCCAAATTGGGGAAAAAGGGTATATATATAAATGTCTGCAAAGACGTCTTAAGATTTGAATGCTCGGATTTCGGGCCTATTTTTTAGCCAAATCACAACTTTGATGACAAGTTTTAAAATTAGCTAAATTTAATATTCAATACATCAACAACTTATATTACTTCAAAGAAAATGCAAATATTTAAGTGTGCAAGACATTAAAAATTTATATACTATGAAATATTTTTTTCTAATTCTGTTTTGTTTGCTAATAATATTTTCCATTTCATTTTTCATGAATTCCATTTTTAAAAGATTAATTTGTTATTTATCAAAAAGATGACTAATCAAATTAATTCATAAAACGTTAATTAAATTAAAATAATGTATCAAATATAGTGCTTCAATCACATCTTCAAAGCTGAATCTAAAACACATTATTTTGTCAAATAGTACATTAGAGCATAACTGTATTAATAAAAAATTACAGTACATTCAGTACAACAGTGCGCTTGCTTGTGATATTTGCATAAATATAATAATTCCTGATTATTATTATTATTACAATAATAATTATGATTATTATTGTTTAATATTAAATGTTTACTAAGTAGTAGTAATATATTTCTTTGGTAATTTCTACAAATTCACTCATCTATTTAAACCAAGCTTTTATTTTGACAGATTACTGTGTCAGTTTCTGTGTCTATTTAACAATAGATTCTCACTTCCATATAAGCAGTATGCTACGTGGTCATGTGATTATTACACCGTAAAGAGGCAGCAATTTAATTAAACAAAAAGTCTGGGAAGTGGTGCATGCTTCACATTCAATAAGCTTTTCACATTCTATAATATAATACACAGGGCCTGGTCATAATATGGTGTTTTTAGTAGGTCAATGACTTCACACATGCATGCAGCAGAGAAATTGATATTTCTTTAAGGAAATAGCAGGCTGTTGTGGTTTAATAATCACACTATAGGACACATGTCCAACACATTTGCAAGATCAACGAATATAAGATTTAGTGACATTGTAGTACTGGCCCATAAGGCCGAATCTTTCAAACTGGTCCCAGGACAGTGTTAAAACATGTTTAATTAGGTATATACAGTTCTCACTTTAGATTAGTTAATGCAAAAAGCTTAGCTAGCAATTAAGTGCTTTATTACAACCTTTATAAGGCATTAATTGATTTTAGTATGAAGTGTTCCTAAAACATTACATTAAGTAGAAATGTGTATCCAATTCATAACATATTTGAATTATTTATTAACTTTGCATTTCCATTAACTTTTGGTTTCCATAATCTTAAATACATAAGTTAGATATTATTAACAAGTTGTATACTAAGGATAAAAATATTATCATGCCTATATATGAACTTATTTAACAATAATAAATAATTTGCTAAAGTGTATATAAACAAATAACATACTAATTGTACCATGTACTTATTCTAAAGTGTTAACAAGAATGATTGTGTCTCGCCCACTCCAGTCTCTCCCTCACTCACCAGATCCTCCTCTTCCATATACTAACCAGCGCTTCATTGGAATCACCTGTTCCCCTTTATCCCCATTAGCTTGTGTGTATTTAATTTTCTCTGTTTCCTTTGTACATACAATGGGGTGGCACACAAACAAGACTTGACAAAGAACACAGTGTTTGACCCTCATCATCGTTGTGGTTTACCAAGCTAAGTGTTCTTTTTTCTCTTGTTTCAAGTCCACCTGTTTGGTGTTTGTTTTGTATTCCTTTTTGTTTTTTTATTAAATACTTACATGTTTGGATCCACTCAAGTCTCCTTTCATCCTTCCTCTCGACTTGACCTGCTGATATGGATCCAGTGAAGTTTGCAAAGATGCAAAGCTCTTTTACATCTCTCGCTCACACTCTCAAGTAACAGGGGGAGATGTTCTCGCAAGTCACCGTGGCTCTCGACTGCTTGTCTTCTTCCTCCATCTCCTCCTCTCTTTCGTCATCCTCCTCACCACCCTCAATTTCCTCACTGCCCTCCCTCCATTTCTAATGAGGATGGTCGGGACTTCCAAATCCCGCTCCGGACTGGTTCCAACCGAGTGCAAGTGACGGCTGGCGAAACATCTATACCTGTACTGTGATTCCACTGGTCACGACCTGTCCTCATGCCGAGTCTCACGGTAAGCTCCGTTCAGCGCCCCACAGTGCAGAGATCTCCTCTGTACCATTCTGTTACTATCACCAGCCCAGTCACCTCTCACCCTCACTGCTCTGGGTCGATTAAGGGTCTGCCAGGAACTTCACCTGTGCTATCAGCTCCAGCCTACAGATTCTGGTAAGAACCTGTCCCTTGCCCCTACCTATTCGTTCAGTGGACGGCAAACCCCTGATCTGGAGGGTGATCACCCACCAAACTGATCCTCTCCACCCTGCATGTTGGATCTCATCACTCCGAGACCCTCTCCTTCCTCATCCTATTTTAATCACATTTAAGCCACTTAAAAATGTGGGGTGAAATATACATTTTAAAAAGGATAAATAATTTTCTTTATTTTATGAAATTGTATGTAATATAATATGAGCTGTCCTGTTTGAAATTTCATATCAACTAGTCATTTTAACACAAATTATTAACAAGCTGAAACCTACAAATTAAGCAGAATTACATGTATAACAATGAAATCCTTTGTGTGGAGGGGGGTGTGCACGGCCGGTGCTGAATCAGCTGATCAGTGGGAGAGTGAGATCAAGGGGATGCCGAGGCGCCAGTTCAAGAGAGAGAGAGACGCACGTCACCACGCTGCATGTGTTTCTGTGTTTGTTTATGTTTTATGTTGTTTTAAGTTAACTTTATTTTGGATGTTCAGCCGGTTCCCGCCTCCTCCTTTCCCATCTTTATACTGTTACACACTTGTATCATGAAAAAGAGCAGTGTGTCAAAGCTTTGCACAGTTTGTTTAATACTTATAGGTCATTGACATATAAGGTGTCCAAGGTGTTAAAATGAGAAATCTTTTAAAAATCTAGTTAACAACACTTGTGTCAAGTTCTCAGAAATGGAATCTTTGTGTCCAATTTAGATTCATATATTTTTGAAAAAACTTTATAGCATTTTCTGCAGTAATATTTAAAACTTTAAAATTGTCATGTGGTGTAACCATCAAGTAAAAACTATAATAATACTTTCTTTTCACCTTGAATACATGAGACTATTTCATCATTAATTTCCAAAAAGTTTTCAAATACATTTTCAAGGTATTTATATGTATATATGAATATATGAAATGTTTGTGATGAGGAGGAGGGCATCGTTGGGCCATGAGATTGGACGGCTGGCGCTGAATCAGCTGATCAGTGGGAGAGCAAAATAAAGGGGAGACGGAGACATGCTGCATGTGTGTGTGTTTGTTTTATGTTGAGATTTACATTAAACTTTATGTTGACTGTTTAGCCGGTTCCCGCCTCCTCCTTGCCCATCCTTTATCTGTTATAATGTCAAAATAAATATCAGAAGTTTTTTAAACTTCACGCTCAATTTTGAGGGTCTAAATGGGTCTGCTCTGTTTTATGCAGATTTACTGTTTATTGCACATTATGATCATGAACATATTTTTTATCTAGATTGCTCACTCACTGTCTCAGACACACATTTTCTATTCCAATAACCAATCTAGTAAAGGAAGTTTGGGCTGTTTATGAAGCATGCGTAAACAGCGGTGTCAAAAGTTTTTAAGCGTTTTATGGAGAAATCCTGAAAATTGTTTGAGATAAAAACACATAACACGTACATCCGAATATCACACCTGCAGGACATGTACAGGATGGCAACAACAACTGCCCGAGTAACACCAAGAATGCACAATGCCTCCATCAGTGCACAGACTGTCCACAATAAGCTGAGAGAGGCTGGACTGAGGGCTTGTAGGCCTGTTGTAAGGTAGGACCTTACCACACATCACCGTCAACAAAGTCGCCTATGGGCACAAACCCATCTTCACTGGACCAGACAGGACTGGCAAAAACAATGACAATCAATGACGAGTCACAGATTTGTCTGTAGGGTGCGCACAGGTTGTTTAGATCAGTTTTGCTATCAGATAAAATTAATAATTAATGTTTATTAATTATTAATTAATAATTAAATTAAATAATATAATTTAATTTGTTAAATTCTATCCTCGGGGCACCACTCTTTGACAAGAGAAAATGATAGTAAGTGACTGATCAAGTCTAATAAACTTCTACCCTGAAGATTGAGTATTTTGATTGATAATCAAAATAATTTAAAAAAAGGAAGAAGCTAGTCGAATTATTGCCATACGAATCCAACAGTAATCTGGTTACAGTTGGCTTCTAACAACAACAATTTATCAATACTGGAGTAATACAGGAGTTCTTGATGTGGCAGAGGCTGGCTTCAACACAATATTCAAACAAACAACTAGGAGTACTTATTATAATATAACAAGATTTATTATAATCAAACAGCAATGAACACTGCCAATACTAGATGAATATAATACAAAAACATAAAATGAAAATCCTAACTAAATTGAGGAGCTATATGCTAGTGTATGTATGTGTGTGGGTGTGTGTCTAGATTCGGTAACAAAGACACAAAATGGTGGATTAAACTCCACGTGTGGAACCAGTTTCAAAATGGAGGATAATTTTCAACATTGAGTAGTTTCAAAATGGAGGATTAGATTGTAAATGGCGGAGCCAATGATTATTTGAATGTGTAGGTAAAGAAAGATGGCTGGATCAGATCCAGAACAATAGAGCTTATACCACGTATGGGCGGTAATGAGCAGACACACAAAGGAACTGAACGAAACAGGCGGCAGAATTTGAAAATCACCAGCCTGATTCGGACATAACCGTGGTGCTGCTCGCTCTGTGAATTTCAGTGAGTGTGAGAGAGAGCGAACAAACAGGGGTTCATGCAATTTATCAGAGGATACACGCTGGTAACAGCACGATTGAATCGTTAATTCAGATCACTCTAAAATAACATTTCCCCAAAAAATTATGATCTCATAAATCAACACAGCAATCAGCAGTCGTAGTTAAACAGACAAATGTAACAAAACATCAAACATTCAGCAATCAAATATATATGATTTAGTTTCATAAGAAAAGTCACAGTTTCTAAACTAAATCTGCCCAGATATCAAGCCTTACTTGGGAAATCCTGTGTGATTTCAGCAGGGTTGTCCGTTTGAATTCCTGTTGCATTGAGCGGTCAGGAGAAAACGATCTGGATTTGGTCCTTTGTCTTACGCTCGTCAACAAAAAAACCCTATAACGCTGGGAAACCCTGCGTTATTTCTCAGGTCCGGTGATGGAGAGAAATGAAGGGAGGTAGTCAACGTTGATAGAAAACGATTGAGAAGGGAAGTTGGTTGCCTTTTCCGTTTTCTAAACAAATTCACTGTTGTCTCGCAGTGAAAATTAAATGAATCGGTTGTAATACTACACGACTGGAACAATGCTAAGTTAATCTTACTCTACCGTGGCCAAATGTTGAGGTTAGAAAAACATGGTCTATCTTTGTCCAGAAGGAGGGAAATTCCTTTGTGTAGATACATCTCTTTAGAGTGCAGCTCATGCAGACTTTTGACATCTGGGCAGTCATAATAGACAACATCTGGGCAGATTAATTCTAACTAGGCTAACTAACATTTTGCATCAGTAACACTTCAAACATTGCAACAACCCTTTGTTATCCCTGATTTTTCAATGATTATGAAAAGGAAACTGGAAGCGATTGTTACTGTTAGTAAGTCTTTTCTTGGGACGAGTTAGTGGTAGAGGGGTAGACAGGTTTTTGAAACGCTGTGGAATGAGTGTCATTGCATTGCTCAACGTGCCAGGGCGGCGCTGAGGCAGTGAGAGGAGACGCTTGCCTTGATGTGAAACTCCACATCCTTGTCTAGGTAGACAAGGAAAGGGGCTGAACGGATCTTTGCCTTCAGTTCTCTGAAAGCCTGCTCTTGCGGGTCTCTCCCTTCAAATACCATGTCCTTCTGGAGGAGCTTGGTAAGGGGCCTGTTTTGTGTGTAGCTGACAAGACTCACATCACAGGGCTCTGTCTGTAGTGGTTTACCAAGAGAGAGCATTGCCCTGGCGACTTTTGCTAAAGTCTCCTTGCACCTTAGGCTGATTTCAGACCCAGTGTCCAGTAACGCACAGAAGTCTACACATCTCCCTACCAACACTGAGGTGTATATGCATCTGGCATTAACCCTGTGGACAAGGTCTCCCAAAAATGTAATGAGCGGAGCATGGGTTTTGAGCATGACTGCCACTGGGAGTGTTGGCGTCTTCCCTGTGTTCTTCCCCCAGCCTACGAAGTAGACTCTGGCGGTTGAGGGGGGAAGGGTCTGGTCTAGTCATGTAGGCGGATTGTCACAATTGGCCCCCTTGTGGTCATCATCTGGCCCTTTGGGAGAACGGCTAGAAGCACTGAGGTGCTTCATGATGTCCGCTAGTTGTTTCTGGAGGAGGCTGACCTTCTGCTCCAGATCCCTCTCTTTGGGAGGCCCTGAATGATTCCCTTTTTTTCCATTCCAATGTCTGGGGTTCTTCTTAAACCCAACATTCCTTTTCTTTGGAAAGGGATTCCATTCTTGGGGCTCTTGCTGAACCTGGGAGTGACCCTTGTGGTCATTCCCTTGGTTCTTCCAACCCCCTTGTGGTGTTGGAACGTGTTTTGGGACTGCTGCTTTGCTGCATACTCTGGGTTGAGGCAATTCGTAGCCCTCAAGCTCTAAGTCTGTTCTCTCTGAAAACTGGATGTCCAGGACTCTGACATCGTCGTCTTATTTATCAGTTGGATGCACAACTGTTTCCCATGTCATCTGGGCCATCTTCCTAATCTCCTGTATGGTCTGTTTACCCTGCTTACACATCAGTCTAACGTGGGTTTGCATGCAGGGGTGGAGATTATGGAGGAAGAGAGATCTGAAACCTCGCTCTTCTTCCAAGTCTGGCTCATGAATTCCTTAGAAGTATGCGTTCCTTAAACGCCGGTAATACTCCCTGGGAGGCTCCAAACGCTTCTGTTGGATGCGGATGGCACTGAGGGTGACTGATGTTTCATCAGTGTATGGGGATTACTGTCCCGAATGCGTGGCGGTTGAGTCTCAATGAAAGCATGGATGCTTCTGGAAGTTGTTTTCCAGATGAGCTTCAACTTCTCACACGACGAGGCTTGAGGCAAGTCGGCAAGACAATGTTCGAGTTCCCTGAGGTAATCGTTGACATTTGAATCTTATGCTTGCTGGGTCGAAGCGTTCAATGTCCTTTGCAAAGGAGTCAAGCTGGTGCATTCGCAGACCTGTGGCTTTGTCCCACTGGTGTCCATCTGACTCGTCAGAGGATGAGTACCAGTGCCTGCCCCATTGCCACGGCGTTGGGTGAGACCACTTCCTCCTCCTGGTGAGGGAGGCGCCCTGCTGGGGTGGGGTCTGACAGATGCCTGAGGGGAGGATTGCAGGAATAGGGTCTTGCCCCCGAAACATGGTGGAATCATGTCCTGAACAGGGATGCGCTCTAGCTCCGGGAGTTGGGACCACGCTTTTCGAATACTACCGGAACCAGTGGTGGGGTATTTCGCCGTAGTACCAGTCTCGGAGTCCTCTGCCTCACTCTTGTTGGAGGTGGAGTGGTGGAGCACTTCTTGAGCCTTGGCCCGTGTGTCTCGGCTTTCCTGCCAGACTTGGTCGTCCGCGGCTTCTTGGCTATCTGTTTCAGCCGACTGGAGTCTTCCTACACACTCCTCCAGCATCGTATTCGTGGTCTGGAGGTCTCCGTGTAAGGCATGATTGCGTGCATCGAGCCGACTCCCATGGGCGGTAAGTGTCTTTACCTCACCCTTGAGTGTTGCTATCTGCAACTGGGCCTTGTGGTGGTAGAGCAGGAACAGTCTGCCAAATGCATCCTGGATAGTGGATACCTTCCCTTTAGGATCGTGTGCGCTATCAACAACGAAGGACATTTCAGCATCACACTGGGATTGTGTGTAGGTGTTAAGCTCCTCCCTCGCTTCTCTAGGGACAAGGAGGAGGTCAGCGACCCAGTTGGACAGTGAGGTTTCCTCACTTGACCAGGGAGCATCAACTCCGGGTGCTGATGGGGACTGGGAATTCATATCTCGCTGGTTAGGCAGGTAAGAGGGTGATGTCCAGTGGACTCTTAAAGGAACTCTTTGAGAGTACAAAAATTTTATGATTGAGCTGAGTATTGAAGGTGAAGATTGACGACACCTGTAGCTCTGTGGAAACACTGACGCACCAGTCGTTATCCTTAAAAGATGCACAGGGGAGGACCACTTACCTGTCACTCAGGAGCAACTTTGTATTATTAACTGTTTCTTGTACTGCTAATTAGGCGTTAACAATCACTGTATCAGTACATTAGATTACTTTGTTAGTATCTAGCGACTGAATATTTCACACAAAACAAATTAAAAGGAGTAATGAATTAGTACCAAACTAGCAACCACTAACACAACACTTGCAATAATTCACAGCCACAACTGGCCTTGTGCCTTAGCAGTTTGGACTTCCTGAGAAAAGTGAAGCCAAGAGGGAACCTCTGGCTACTCTTCAAAAATTGCTTTAGTTATTTGCAAAAATATTGGAGAAAGCCAACAATTACACACACAGGGCACCAATTTATGTAGGGTGCACAGGTTGTTTAGATCGGTTTTACTATCAGATATAATTAATAATTAATGTTTATTAATTATTAATGCCCAAGGAAGATGCGGTCTTTTGCAGAATATACATCACACAGGTTGCCTAGGGGACAACCAGCACATTTGGAGCACTTGCCTCAGTATGGGGGCCTGGGTGATGCCCGTACTGGGGCAGCAGCGAGCCTCTCCGAAGACTCGATGGCCGTTAGGCTAGCGAGGAAGAACGTTCAGGATTCACACTTCTTGCGAATGCAACTGGGGAAAGAGCGCATGTCTTAGCCTCAAGGGAGGGGAAAGGCTCTATGCACAAGCGATACACCCAGACAGCTGATGTGAAATTACCTGTTTGTGTCACCTGATAACACACAGGACGAATCTGGCTCAATCCTGAGGTTATAAAACCTTGCAAAGGTGTTTGGTGTTTCCCAGCCCGCAGCTCTACATATGTCTGCTAGAGAGGCGCCATGGGACAACGCCCAAGAAGCCGCAACACCCCTGGTAGAATGGGCTCATAGGCCAGTAGGGGGCGGCACATGTAGGGTGTGGTATGCCATAATGATGGCACCGATGACCCAGTGGGTGATCCTCTCTTTGGAGACAGTGCTTCCCTTCTGCTGTCCACCGAAGCAGACAACGTGTCGCTCAGAACTTCTAAAGCTCTGCGTGCCATGTAGATGCGAAGAGCGCGCACCGGACACAGCAGTGCCAAGGCTGGGTCTGTCTCCTCATAGGGCAGCGCTTGCAGGTTCACCAACTGATCCCTGAGAGGGGTTGTGGGAACCTTGGGTTCATAGCATGTAGCCCGGTCTGGGTCTCAAGATGACCTGAGAGTAAGCCAGACCAAAGTCTAGGCACAGTTCACTGACAGAGAACACCTGCAGGTCACCTACCCTCTTGATGGAGGTGAGCGCCGTCAGGAGAGCGGTTTTCAAAGAGAGCGCCTTTAGCTCTGCTGACTTAAGGGGCTCGAAGGGAGCTCCCCGAAGGACCATGGAGATGTCCCACGAGGGAACGAGGCGCGACCTGTGGGGGATTAATCTCCTCGCACCTCTCAGGAACCTGATGATTAAATCGTGCTTCCCTAGATACTTACTGTCCACTGCATCGTGATGTGCCGATATGGCGGCTACATACACTTTCAAGGTGGAGGGGGACAGCCGTCCCTCCAACTTTTCCTGCAGAAAGGAAAGCACTGATCCAAATACACATCTCTGCGGGTCTTCACCTCGGGAAGAACTCCACTGAGCAAACAGATGCCACTTCAGGCCGTAAAGGCACCTCGTTGAGGTGGCCCTTGCCTGAGTGATCGTGTCTACAACCGCGGGTGGTAGGTCACCTAAGTCTTCTGCGTCCCATCCAAGGGCCAGACATGGAGATTCCAGTGGTGCCTCGGATGGTTCCGCCAGGTGGAGGTGTTTTGCGGGCATAAGTGCACTGCGACTACATGATCCACCTAGGGAATTGCGGAGTAGCCCCTTGCCACCCCACCATCGAGGGTAGTGAGAGCAGAGGAGCTCACTGATCGCGTGTGGGCAGTGAAATGTGCCTGAAACGAGCATGTGAGCTCATCATGCACCTCCGGGAAGAAAGGAACAAGGACGGAGCTTGGCCATGAGCGGCGCTCTTTTTTTCTGAGTTTACATGTTGTAACTGTACACTCGTCATAGCAATATCTTTCTGTTCTCTCTCTCTTTTTT
The DNA here is from genome assembly GCA_032164185.1 of Moxostoma hubbsi. Lineage (NCBI taxonomy): Eukaryota > Metazoa > Chordata > Actinopteri > Cypriniformes > Catostomidae > Moxostoma > Moxostoma hubbsi. Next base: position 18,882,863 of record JAVLUX010000010.1, read on the forward strand.
AAATAAAAAGAAAGACAAAATATTCTCTTGAACTTTTGTCTTTTTCTTTGAAAGTGCTTGAAAGTTTGAAAACTTGCATTACCTTCAGTAGTATAACTTTCATGTGAACACTAGGAAGGAAAAATCAACCCATCACTAAACTCCAACATACCTGCCAGTGTTTTCAGAAAACCGCCATCTGTTTGCCGTGGAGAGAGAGCTTGCATGCTCAAGGTCACCAGATTGCGGGACTAAAGCGTCACCCCGGCCGCATATTTAAAAACTGTACAAGTGTCAAGATTTTATTGGGGGATTTCAACTTTTTTTGCAACTTTTTTTACTGGCTAATCACCCTTATTTAAAGTCAGTTATTTATCAAACGTAGAAAATGTTATATTTTACTTGTAGGACTAGTAATTCATGAAAATTAATCGATAGGGGATGGAAAGGGTGGATGGTGGTTTTACAAGGGGGATGCTTTTTGGTATTTCTTGCAAAAAGGGGGATACCATCCCCTCGCATCCCCCCTCAACTCGAGCCCTGTCTATAACACCAAGAAGCCATAACACTCAAGACAGACAATGCGGTCAGCTAAGCTGACAAATATGAGGTTTCCACAGCAGATGTGCAGCAACCAGCAACTTATGATATAAAAAGACCCATTTTTATTATTACTTTGACCTCTACTGAATCAAAATGATCTATAATTATTTGATGGTTATCCTTTGTGTACGTTCAGAGCCATCAGCAACCTGTAAGCATTAATATAAGATCCATTAAAGGGAAGAAAAAAGAATCATCAGACATTATCGAATGCAATTATCCATCTCTTTCCCTGCTTAGTATGTGAGCAGTGTAACAACTCTTCTGTCTTTATGTTTGGAGAACACAAATGCCATCTGTTTATTGGAACTTCATACATTCAGTTTTTCATGTGCAAATGTAGTTAGCATCTGAAATTCAAGAGAGAATAATCAGTATGCAATGTGCATTTTCTTTGAATGAAGACATTCAGAATTAAAAAAACAAAACAAAGCAAGAATATTTTTTTTAATATTGTGGCACTGTCTCTGAGAACTGTGGTAGTGTGAGACCGTTTTGAGATGCACAAATGCCTTTTCAGATTATTGAGGCTTAATGCCATTTTTAAGCCATGTTGTTCATAACAGCTGTCTGTTGAGGGAACTTTTTTGCTGCTGTTGATTTGAACAACCATTTCTGCACAATGTCAGTCTCAATAAAGCTCATTTGATATCTTTGGAGTGCGGGTTTTGGGAAAAGGGGGCGTGACTAATTCAATGGGTCAGTCTTGTGTAAGTAGAACGGCTGGAATCGCTTACAGCACCTATAACAGTGAACGTTTAACATTTGACACTGAAGAGCTGTTCGAGTCATGGTTTAATGTTATAGATCTGTTTTCAAGGGCAAGTCAATCTTTTGCCAATATTAACACATCACCTTTGATTAAAGTTCTGAAAAGGTCAGTCTTTAAGTGTAAGTCAAATGTAAGGCCCTTGTCTTCTGAGAATGTTAAAGGTGTCTTTAAAGAGATAAGCTCTGTATTGAAGATGTATGCTTCTTCATACACTGATCCCTCTTGGTGAATCAGACCAAAGAGGATTAAAGGTATAAAGACTCTGATGGTATCAGGCATTTGCATTGCCATAGGCCTTGGTATCTGCTCTTATTAACACATTTTTAAAGGCTTACACAACTGCCTTGCTCTCACAATACACTGTTGAGATGTTTGTATGTAAGCTTTAGACATAAATGTTCTGAAATGCTTGGAATAAATATGCCTTCTTTGTCTAATTTACATCCCTATATAATTAAGATGCATTCATTGTACAATGACACTTTCTTTCAGAGTTATTCATCATATCAACTATGGCATATTTGACTAAATAGTTTTCTGCCTGAGGGGTAAAAGCTCTGTTGTTTTTGTATGTATTATATTTATTTTGTATCTCATTTATCATTGCTTTGGTATTGTGATTCTGTGTGTAATGAAACATGAAAAGTTAATGTTGCAGATCCAGTTAAGTTTCTCGGTTTGTCGCATTCTATTGTTCTGTGAGAGAAATTTCCAATATCAAAAAACAAAAAAACAGTTAAGTAAAACAAAGCACACAGGCATATCCTTTGTAAAGCAAAAATAAATAAATAAAAATGCATGCATACAATCTAGCATGGTTTATTATTACAGCCCCTCTCTGTGGCAAAACTCTCATACAACATTCAGTTTCTGAAGAATGAAGCAGTGACAATAATTAATAATGTTAAACTTTCAATGTTATTCAGACCTTATACCACATGGATGAACCACTCTGAGTCATTTTAGAATGAGCTACCCATCCCCATCATCCTTCAAATGCTAATAGCTGTACCCTACAATCTATATATCTACTCAAGTGTATCTTATAAATAGCAATTCAGTGTAGCTAAGAATAAGAGGAATTGTTGATTCCATTTAATCGATTGTGTTATCACAATGAGAGAGGAAGCTTTTAGGCTGACAGGCCACCTTGCAGCGGAAGTGTTGAGGTGTTAGAAACTCTTAGGCTGCAGGGAGGTGGATATGACATTTCTGAGGTGAGCTAAAAACGACATACCATTAAAAGCTAAAAGCACTGAACTACCTCCAGCACAAGAAACAGCAACACACTGTATTAATGAAAACCTCCCTTTCTCATATTTTATGAAGTGCACAAATAATTCCTATCATTTAGGGTCTGGTATAATTCAAGAATCTTAACATTTCTGTCAGAATTATGAGAACCAAAATTCCACTGTAAGCAGTTTATTATTTGTTCCTTTCATCCAAGAGCATTTATTAAAACAAATGTTTCCCAACAAGGTTACACTAAATATATTAATTAGTAAATTTCATTTTATGTGGCAGAACTGCTTATAACCCAGAGCAGAGAGAATGTTATGGGTGATCATGCCAGTCCCCCTGTGGTAAGAGAGTGTCTTGCTGCATTTTTGGAATCATTAGTATGCCACTGCAGAGCCCTGAACTCTCACTCAACAGGGTGAAGATGAGAAAAGGGTACAATGGATTTTTCTGAAAACAGTAAAAGAATAGAGATTGTGGTTCTATATGACATATATATTAATTATGTGTTGTGGTGCAAATGAGGCATGACATTTACTTTCACCTTTTATATTATCTGATTAAAAAATCATGTTCTAAAAAAGAACATGAAAATTATTTTGGTGATTGTTTTGATCATTTTTAAATTTCCAATTTACTCATCAAAGTACATAAGTGAGACATCAAAGGGACCAATATATTTGTCTTGCCCTCCTCCATACTTAATACTATGTACCCTTTATGGACAGATAAGACACTTAAGGTACTAATATGTACTCTTTGGAGGCAAACAATGTACAATTACATACCGAATTAAATGTAAAGTGTACAGTTGGTGTACATTTGAGGGTACCGCCTCAGTGACAAGCTGTTGTAGGCCTACTCCTAAAGGCCACAATATACTTCAAATATAAGTTCTTCATTCCTCTTTCAGGGGTAAAAAGATGTTCTAAACAGCCAAGCAATGGTATACTATCTGTGAACATTCAGACACCTGCCACACCACTGTGAAAGAGGTTTATCGGAGCATTTAAATATGTGGACGCTCTGTGTAAACCTTAACTCAGTGGATCCAAACCCTGTTCTTGAAGGCCCCACAACACCACACATTTTGTATATCTCGCTTTCCTGACACACCCAATTCAGGTCTTGGAGTCTCCACTAACGAGCTGATGAGTTGCATCAAGGGTGTTTGATTAGGGAGATATCCAAAATGTGTAATGTTGGGGGGCCTCCAGGAACAGGGTTGGGAACCATGGCATTATCAATGGTGTTATCAATGACTTCAGGCCTCATTCTATGAGTATAATTCACACTAGATCAGTAAAAGATGCTTTTTAAACAACCTGATGATGCTTCTAGTAATATATTGTATATGCAGTAGAAAAGTTTTAATTTGTCTTGTTTAGATATTGAATTCATGATGCTAATGCGCTAACATGCTATACGCAGCCATATGCACCAATTAGACTCTGTTAATGTAATTTTTGATGATACTACTGCAAAGATTGGTTTATAAAAGAGATTTAATATTCAGTATATGAACAAAGAATGGTGTTAGAGGCATTTCCTGCTTTGGGATCCTTCATTTCCTGCATTTCCTGATTTGCAGATTTGTGAATGGCTTTCGCTGCAGATGGAACATAAGTGAATGGGTACTTAAGAGTGAGTGAAAAAAAAAGTATTTAAATAGATTTGATTCCTTTTGTAGACTATTTAAAAAATCACTTGACATGGTCTTGAACACTGGTGTATTAATAATGAATACTGACAGAAAACTTAAAGTAGTAGGTGGAGCTTTAGGTCACACATTCCGATGACATGGACCAATGGCAGCAAGATGTTTAGAAGATTTCCGAAAAGTTTGCCCAGGTGGGCTGTTATGAATGCAAAAACACCTTCTTTTTGGTCAGATTTTGTTCTAAATTACGTCATACTCGTTTGTTTTTCGATGTCATATGAAGTACATCAAGTACTACAGCTCAGCATTCAACACCATAATGCCCTCCAAGCTTGATGAGAAACTCCGGGCTCTGGGCTTAAACAGCTCGCTGTGCAGCTGGATCCTGGATTTCCTGTCAGGCAGACGTCAGGTGGTTAGAATGGGCAGCAACATCTCCTCATCACTGACCCTCAACACTGGAGCCCCGCAGGGCTGTGTTCTCAGCCCACTCCTGTATTCCCTTTACACACATGACTGTGTGGCGACACATAGCTCCAATGCCATCATTAAGTTTGCTGACGATACGACGGTTGTAGGTCTGATCACTGACAATGATGAAACAGCCTACAGAGAGGAGGTGCACACTCTGACACGCTGGTGTCAGGAGCACAACCTCTCCCTCAACGTCAGTAAAACCAAGGAGCTTGTGGTGGACTTCAGGAAGAAAGACAGAGAACACAGCCTCATCACCATTAATGGAGCACCGGTGGAGAGAGTCAGCAGCTTCAAGTTCCTCGGTGTCCACATTACTGAGGAACTCACATGGTCCGTCCACACTGAGGCCGTTGTGAAGAAGGCTCACCAGCGCCTCTTCTTCCTGAGACGGCTGAGGAAGTTTGGAATGAACCACCACATCCTCACACGGTTCTACATCAGCACCGTAGAGAGCATCCTGACTGGCTGCATCACCGCCTGGTACGGCAATAGCACCGCCCACAACCGCAAAGACCTGCAAAGGGTGGTGCGAATGGCCAGAAACATCATCGGAGGTGAGCTTCCCTCCCTCCAGGATATATATAACAGACGGTGTGTGAATAAAGCTCGGAGGATCATCAGAGACTCCAGCCACCCGAGTCATGGGCTGCTTTCACTGCTTCCATCAGGCAGGCGGTATCGCAGCATCAGGACCCGCACCACCCGACTACATGACAGCTTCTTCCCACAAGCAATAAGACTTTTGAACACATGATCTCTCACGATCAACAATCAGCACTGCACTTTACTAATCATCACTCTGTCAATATATTCTCCCAATTCAATTAGTGTTTATATATATTTATACCCTTATCTAGTGTATGTGTATTCTACATTGTGTGTATTGTGTACATTTGTTATGTAAATTGTTGTGTAAGACCGTGTACATTTGTTATGTAAATTGTTTTGTGTAAATATGTTGTTTATTGTAAAGTGGTTTATGTCTCGTCACTGTCATGACTGCTATGTTACTCGGAACTGCACACAAGAATTTCACCTACTGTTGCACTCGTGTACACAGTAGTGTGACAATAAAGTGATTTGATTTGATTTTGATTGATTTTTGATTTGATTCAAGGCCTTAAAGGTACATGTTTCGCACACTTTTTTTTTTTTTTTGACAGTGAAGCTCTAAAATCGAAATCAGTGATTTTTAATTGGTGGATCCCTAGTGGGTCACCGCTTTTCACTGATAGGGTCACAGATAGAGTAAAAGTGCTAAATGCAAATAATGAACTAACTAACCATATAATTGTACATAGTTTGGATAGCCAAAGAAATACAGTAGGACAAGGAAATGCTTCCCAAGTCTTGTTGTTGATGTTCCCTTTACAAAACGCTTCACTATGATGCTGCGCTTTGCTAAGCGCTATGGGGAACAATCTTATTGTGAGCAGCTTTGAATATGTGTGTAACACGTCAATGAAAATTGACTGGAATTTATAGCCTCGGCTGGTGAGATTATTGAATGCACCTGTGACTAGGCTATAAATAGAGGCGTCACCAGAGTGTCGTCAGATGATTTTTCTTCAGAGCATACTATGACTGTGTGTCTCACAAACCTGCTAAAAACCTCTTTCTTCCCTTTTGTTAGGAGTTAGAAATTGTTAGGCAGTGCGCAGAACTTTCCTTTCTTTCTAAAAAAAAAAGAAAAGAAGAGTCTTCTCTCTCTCTCTCTCTATATATATATATATAAAAAGAAAAAAGAGAGAGAAAATTACGGAGAAACAAGGCAAACGATGCGTGTTTCCTTGTCGACATTATATGACTGACAAGGACATGCATGAGTTTTGTTTTGTTTGTTTGGGGGAAGAGCACGCTGCTCTCGTGTTGGGGCAGGGCGGGTGCGCGCATTGTGACCTACTTTCGGTCGGTGTGCTTCGCGCTCGCCTTGCTTACTTCCGAGAGCCGGCACCCACACTTCATTTGTGGGGCTCTTGTATGGATCTGGCTGAGGAGCGAGAGACGGGTCCGTCCCTTTCGCTCGCTCTTTCCCCAGATCCGGCTGGTCCTTCACGTGATCTTGAAGCGCGCTCCGTCGCCTCTTCAGTTCAGGAGGGGGACCTCGATTCTCTTGGATCTGCAGATTTTGAGTTACCCACATCCGAGCACTCTAAGCACGATTCTAAATCCTCTGAAGAATTACTCGATGTGATTACTCGTGCAGTGGCCAGACTTCAAAGACTGGCCACGTGACCAAGAAACCCCCAAACGTTCCAAATTAGAGGACAGATTTCTGTCTGGTGGCCAAGGGAAGGGAACGCCTCATCAGTCCCTTCTCTTCTTTGATAACCTCCACGATGAGCTTTCTCGTTCGTGGGGGAAACCTTATACCTCGCGCATTCACGTGCCCTCGACGTCGTTATATTCGACTATCGTGGGCGCTGAGGCGCGAGGGTATTCAATGATGCCGCCGGTCGAAGAGACACTTGCGGGTTATCTCTCGCCGGTTTCGGCATCATCTTTGAAAAAACCTGTTCTCCCCTCTAAGCCATGCAGAGCTACCTCCATGCTAGTGGGGAGGGCATATCAAGCGGCGGGTCAGGCTGGTGCTGCGCTGCACACCATGGCTGTGTTACAGGCATACCAGGCTGACCTGCTAAAAGACCTAAGTGCGGCTAAATCTGTTGATGAAGATGCTTTCTCTGAACTTCGTCGAGCTACGGATCTATCTCTCCATGCGACCAAGCAGTCAGCCCGTGCCATTGGCCGGTCTATGTCCGCTTTGGTCAGCGTGGAGAGACATTTGTGGCTTAACCTTTCAGGCATCAGAGATAAGGACAGAGTTTTCTTACTCGATGCCCCAATTTCGCCTTCTGATCTCTTCGGAGACGCCATGAATACGGTTATCTCCAGATTCCAGGAGGCGAAAAGACACGAGGAAGCCTTTGGGCGGTTTCTTCCTCGCCGCACTCAGGGGGCGAGGCCGTCGGCCACCCAGTCTCGCCCCGATTCTGCTAGAAGGGAGGCTCAAAAGCAGAGCGTGGTGAGTCGTGCTCCCCCTCGTAAGGATTGGGGACAGGCTCGTCGCCCTCAGCAGCCACCCAAACAAGACCTCAGGGCTGTGATTTCTAAAAGAAAGAAACCCTGACGGTCTTGTATCCAGAACTCCCTGAGCAATCTCAGGCTAGGTCAATGTTGCACTGTTTTTCAGTATCAACGAATACTAGGTCTCATGGCGTCTGCGTCCACGGTGATTCCTTTGGGCCTTCTCCATATGAGACCATTTCAGCTGTGGCTAATAGCCAGGGGATTTCATCCAAGGGCCAGTCCCCTGAGGCAAATAAGGGTTACGCGCCGAGCGCTTCGTTCCCTTTCTATGTGGTTCAGACCCCGGTTTCTCACCTTGGGTCCCACTCTCAGTGCGTCGTGTCGTCGCAGGATGCTAATGACAGACACCTCTCTGACGGGTTGGGGTGCGGTCTTAAGTGGTCATCCAGCCCAAGAGGAATGGAAAGGTCATCAGCTCGATTGGCACATCAACCGCCTCGAGCTGATGGCGGTATTTCTGGCCCTGAAATACTTCCTCCAACATTTGAGAGGCTGCCATGTCCTTGTGCGGGTGGACAACACAGCAGCAGTCTCTTACATAAATCATCAAGGAGGCCTACGTTCTCGCCACCTGAATTTGCTGGCACGTCGAATCCTCCTTTGGGCCCAGGGCAAGCTCCTGTCACTCAGACCGATTTATATCCCTGGACACCTAAATGTGGGAGCAGATTTTCTGTCCAGACAAAAGTTACCGACGGGCGAGTGGAAACTCCACCCCGACGTAGTACAACAAATTTGGGAGAGATTTTACAGAGCAGAAGTGGACCTCTTCGCCTCTCAAGAGACTGCGCAATGTCCCCTCTACTTCTCTCTGAGTCACCCAGCCCCCCTGGGTCTGGACGCGATGGCGCATGCATGGCCCAGACTGTGTCTGTATGCGTTCCCCCCGGTTTCTCTGCTCCCGGGAGTCTTGGCCAGAGTTCGCCAGCAAGGGTCTTGCCTCTTACTGATAGCGCCTTACTGGCCGAACAGGATTTGGTTCTCAGAGCTGATATCTCTCCTTGACGGCTCGCCATGGGCGATTCCAGACAGGAGGGACCTTCTGTCTCAGGCATAGGGGACGATATTTCACCCCCGGCCCAAACTGTGGAAACTTCATGTTTGGCCCCTGAAGGGTACCAACTGAGGGACACAGGGCTGTCGCCTGAGGTTATCGAGACCATTCTTAGTGCTAGGGCTCCCTCTACCAGAAGAATCTATGCCAATAAATGGGGTGTCTTCGAAAAGTGATGCAGTTCACATGGTGCAGATCCAGTTAACTGCCAAGTTGTTTCAGTTCTGGACTTTCTGCAGAACAAACTGTGAGCAGGCATATGCCCCGCTACTCTCAGGGTTTATGTGGCCGCCATTTTGGCTTGCCATGACTTGATCGACGGGGTGCCTTTGGGGAAACATCCTCTACTCGCTCGCTTCATTCGTGGAGCCATGCGACTGAGGCCCCCTGTTAGGACCAGAACTCCTTCATGGGACTTAGCTATAGTCCTGGAGGGTCTGGTTGAGGCCCCCTTTGAACCTCTAGAGTCAGCGTCTGACAGACTTCTGGCTCTCAAGATGGTCTTTCTCATGGCGATTACCTCTCTTAAGAGGATTGGGGATCTACAGGCTCTGTCTGTTTTGCCCACCTGTTTAGAATTTGTCCCAGGTATGGCCAAAGCTATTCTGCATCCTCATCCTGACTACCTTCCTAAGGTGCCTTTTTCGGCATTACATCCTGTCACTCTGGAAGCCTTCTGCCCCCCGCCGTTCCTAACGCCGGAGCAGGAAAGACTTCACGGACTCTGCCCAGTCCGTGCCCTTCAGACTTATGTCCACCGCACTAGCCAGTGGCTTAAGTCAGGGCAATTATTTGTCTGCTATGGGGGCCGCAACAGGGGGGCGGCCGCTACCAAGCAGACTATGTCACATTGGGTGAGGGATGCTATTGCCCTGGCCTATGAGGCGCGCGGTCAAGCTTCGTCAATAGGTGTCAGGGCTCACTCCACCAGAGGGGTTGCCTCCTCTAAAGCCTTGGCTAGAGGGGTCCCTCTGCAGCAAGTTTGTGATGCGGCAGGCTGGTCCTCTCCGCACACATTCATCAGATTTTATAGTTTGGATGTCCATGCTACTCCGGTCTCTTACGTCCTTGAGTCGACATCTCAAACTCATGCCTGAACAAGATTGTGACGTGGTGGGCTGATCCTCTCCATGCACATTCTCAATTTCTATGACAAATTTGTATGGGTTGGATGTTTTGCTACCCCGGACTCTTATGTCCTTGGATCGACATCTCAAGCTCATGTCTGATCAAGTTTGTGATGCGATCTTTATTTGTTACTCCGGACTCTTATGTCCTTGAGTCAACATCTCAAGCTCATGTCTGAACAAGTTTGTGATGTGGCAGGCTGGTCCTTTCCACACACGTTCATCAAATTTTTTTGGTTTAGATGTTTTAGCTACCCCGGGCTGTTTGCCCTTGGGTCGATGTCTCAAGCCCATGTCTGAACACGTTTGTGATGCGGCAGGCTGGTCCTTTCTGCACACATTCATCAAATTTTATGGTTTAGATGTTTTAGCTACTCCGGGCTCTTACGCCCTTGAGTCAACATCTCAAGCTCATATCTTAGACCTCTAGTGTTTTTTTGTGAGCACACTTCACAACCGTAGGGGTCCGGACAGCCCCAGTGCGGCGGCGTGGGTATTCCATTCCCCATAGCGCTTAGCAAAGCGCAGCATCATAGTGAAGCTTTTTCTAAAGGGAACGTCTCGGGTTACATGTGTAACCCTTGTTCCCTGAAAAAAGCGGAACGAGATGCTGCACTTCTTTGCCGCACTGGGACGTCCCAGGACTGCTCTTCAGAAAAATATCTGACGACACTCTGGTGACGCCTCTATTTATAGCCTAGTCACAGGTGCATTCAATGATCTCACCAGCCGAGGCTATAAATTCCAGTCAATTTTCATTGACGTGTTACACACATATTCAAAGCTGCTCACAATAAGATTGTTCCCCATAGCGCTTAGCAAAGCGCAGCATCTCGTTCCGCTTTTTTCAGGGAACAAGTGTTACACATGTAACCCGAGACGTTTCCCATCAAACTTTTCTTCTCATATTTTTGTTATTATTATTACTATTGATTTGCAAATTCATCTGTCACTTGTTAGAAGCTATCACAATTAGGCAGTTGCCAACATGGATACGCTGTCCATGCCAACATCCTCGAAAACCATTGCACTGTGCTTATGCAGTTTATGGTAATATAATTCAATTTCAGTTTTTGATTTTAAAGGGATAGTTCATCTAAACATTAAAATTCACTTATCATTTACTCACCCTCATGCCATCCCAGATGTGTATGATTTTTTTTTCTTCTGCTGAATACAAACATAGATTTTTGGAAGGATAATTGATTTCTGTAGGTCCTCATAATATGTGAATGGGTACAATCATTTTGAAGCTCCAAAATGCACATAAACACAGCATAAATGTAAGCATTACGGTTAAATATATATCTTCAGAAGTGATATGATAAGTGTGGGTGAGATCCAGATCAATATTCCACTCAGTTTTTACCATAAATTCTCCTCCCTTACCAGTAGGTGGCTATTTGCATGAAGAATGCAAATCACCAAAAACAAAAGAAGAAGAATGTGAAAGGGAAAGTTGAAATTGATATAAAAAATGTCTTACTATCAATATGATAGGTTTCTCACCCAAACCTATCATATGACTTCTGAAGATATGGATTTAACCACTATAGTCATATGGATTACCCTACTGCTGCCTTTATTTCCTTTTGGTGCTTCAAATGTTTGGTATCTATTTGCTTGCATTGTGAGGACCTACAGAGATGAAGTATTCTTCTAAAACGTTTTGTTTGTGTTCAGCAGAAGAAATACACATCTGGGATGGCATTGGGGTGAGTAAATGATAAAATTATTTTCATTTTTGGGTGGACTATCCCTTTAAGGACATTTTTGCTGTTGTATGGTAAACAATTTTGGTTCAGGTGGTTGCCTCTTGATGTGCAATGTAAAATCTGAGACCAAGACCAATTGAGAACAACTTATCTAAGTGACCTGAATATGTATCCTACACTGAGTAATGAGGCCATGGCCAAGTGGTTTGTCTCTGAATTTGCAATGAGTTATGTTGACTTGTCTGTGACTGATGAAGCTCTTACGTCCACCCAGTAGATTCTGGAAGATCACTTTTCATCTCCAGTGTTGGGATATTGCATTGACCTCTGCAGTCTGCAACCCAAGATTACCTTGACATCTGCTGTGTGGGTCTCTGAAAGCTAATTAATCCCTACTGACCTAAGTTTTCAAGGGGCTGTTCCAAAAGTGTCGAACCCCTGACTTCTCAAACTCACTCTGACTTCACATATCACTCCTCTGACGTCTGAATGGCAGTTATAAGAAACCTTGTAAAATAAAATAATCAGTTACAAATGCAGAACCCCATTTGTTGAGCAAATTATAATTTGCTGTTGTGTAAACTGTTTACACTGTAATAAAACCCTTGCAATTTTAAGACTGTTATTTTTTATGTTGTTTATGTGAAATTACTATTAAGAAAAGATGCATCATTTAAGGGATGGTCACACTAGGGATTTTAGTTTTAGTAAATACAATTTCCCAAATATAATATCATATTCAAAATGGTATAAAATAATGTACTCACTTTCCAGCAACAATAAAAACAGGCAGCTTGCATCCCTTGAATTGAGCCAAGAGGTCAAGAGATTTCTATCTTCTATTGGTCATGCGTCCTTTCGTCATCCAGATTCGGAGTTCAGAGTTCACCAAGCTTGATCTTTGATGCACAGCATTGTATGGAATTTCTTCGCACGAGCTTCCGTTTCAGGTCTCACACGTTCAAATGCTTTTAATTGGGAGTGAATTGAGCACGAGGTACAGTGTGACGCACCTTTAATATTAAGAAAGAAAAAAACAATATACATTATTTTCAGAATGTCATCCTTACCCTCTAAAAATTCCTTAAGGGCTAATGTTGCTCATGATTTTTCTTGCTTGGCATTTCTAATTGTTATTTTAGGGAAAACGTCCTTGTGGGACGTGGCAAGTCCCAAAGTCATAGATTTTTTGTTAGTTTTGAAAACTGAGTATTTGAATATATTTTCTAATTTATTGCACCTGTTTGGCCAAGTGAAGCCTGCTGGGCATAATTTGTTAGATTAGATTGTAGGCTGTTCAGAGGGGAACAAAAGCCCCTTTTCACCTGTCATTTTTACACAGTCTGGTGTGTTCAGCTGTTTTGTCCAGTGAAATCATCTAAAAGTTGTCTACATACAAATTGCACCTTTGCAGCAAGGTGATGTGATCTTCAGGCACACATCTATCTGGCAGTCTTATGCTTTGGGAATTCGTTTCATCAAACCAATATGTAAAAGTGAACAATGGGGTCAGAAATAAAATGCACAAAATGGCATTGTTAGGTGTTAGAGGAGTCATTTTTTGAACATTATTTATTGAGTGTGTCCACTTAAAATAGTAAGTCTTGAGGGAAAACAATTAATTGCTAAAATATGAACTGATAGAAAATGGAACTACCTTAACCAGCAAGGACATAAAAAAACTTCAGAACGTTTATTCATTGCGATTTTCCAAAACATTAGGGACCAAATAATCCAATTGTGTGTTTTTCTTCAAAATCTTGCTTTTATTTTCAATTTTACTGTTTGTACCCTCAAGGACTGTCCGTGCGCCCAGATTTTCTCAACACTCACACAGTCCCTGTCTGTGCGCTACGTTGCCACATGCACCATCCGTTGACTGTACTGAAGAGAATTACAGAGCAGTGTCGATCTTGTTCATATTTGTTCTCAGTCAAAAGAGTAGACTATAAAAGGCAACACGGTTGATCGGGCATGATCCAATCCAGAATTCAGAAAAACTAAGTATAATCAGGATTTATGGGTATATATATATATATATATATATATATATATAAAAGAGTTAATATTTGGCTTTACTTTTTGCAAGATAAAAAAAAAAAAACCTTTGGTGCCAGAGCATTTTATAATACTCACAAAATAGTGCCATGGTATTATCATTTTTATTTGACACGGTACCGTGGTAATACTGTTTTTTTCCCTTCTTCTTCTTCTTCTTCTTCTTCTTCTTCTTCTTCTTCATTATCTGGAGATGGTGCCATGGTAATACCATGTTTTTTTTAGGGATATGTACAGAATGATTGTAATTTTTGAAGTTACATGAAGTACCTTGTAAATATGATGATGACTGTGGGTTAAGGTTAGTTCCCTTTAGGGTTAGTTCACCCAAACATTACAATTCTGCCATAATTTACCCTCCTTTGTGTTCAATTAAGGAAAGAAATTCACATGTGCTTGGAAAGACACGACAGTGGTGACAGTTTTTTTTTTTTTTTTGAGAACTGTTCCATTAATAACTTCTGTCTCTGTACAATTGTAGTGAGCAGAATAGCATCTCAGAATAAACAACATTTCAAACATTGAGGCGCATGGGCTACAACAGTAAAAGACCACGTTGGGTTCCACTTCTGTCAACTAAGAAAAGAAAGCTGAGGCTGCAGTGGTCACAGCCTCTGCAGAGTTAAAGACTGGAAAAACATCTCCTGATCTGATGAATCTCAAAGTCTGGTAGATGGTAGGCCCACTACAGCCTCAAATTTCTGTTCTTGGCTAACAGAAGTGAAACCCACCATGGTCTTCTACTGTTATAGCCCAGTTGCCTCGAGGTTTGTCATGCCGTGCATTCTGAGAAGCTTTTCTGCTCACTACAAATGTACAGATGGATTTACTGTTAGCTTGAACCAGTCTGGCCATTCTCTGTTTACTGCTCTCATTAGAAAGGCGTTTCCGTCTGCAGAACTGCCGCTCACTGGATGTTTTTTGTTTGTTTGTTTTTGGCCCCATTATGAGAAATACTCAAACCAGCCCATCTGCTACCAAAAATCCTGCCATGATCGAAATCACTGAGATCACATTTTTTCCTAACTCTGATGGTTGATGTTAACATTTACTGAAGGTCCTGACCTGTATCTGCGTGATTTTATGCATTGCAATGGTGCCACATGATTGGCTGATTAGATTATTGAATAAGTAGGTGTACACATGCACCTAATAAAGTGGTTAGTGAGTGTGTCTTCCTTTAGCATTTCTGCAAACAATTCACCGATATTTACACCATGCTCCTCTGACATTAACATCAAAATCAGTTATGTGAACAGGAATGGCCAGCATAATCCTTGAGCACCAGCTCTAATATTCCATGACCACGTAATGATCCTGAAACCCCCCCAGGAAGCAGATCTAAGCAAGGTCAGCCCCTCAATCACTGGTCTTTGCTGTAACCTTTAACCTTCATCCATTTCATTTCATCATTACATTTCCCTAGAGTTCGGTGCTTTGCTGCCCTCCCCTTCCCTCCTCTTCCCTCTGTACATTTTCCATGGCATTTCCATTTCACAAAATACATTCCCTTCTTTCCTCCCCAAAAACAAACCTCCATTTTACAACCCCATCACCTGCACCCCACAGCTCTACTGGTCCCTCTCTGATTAATGGAGCTTTGATCTAGACCCTCTAAAATGACAGAAGAGAAATTTCCTTCTGTCATCTATGCCTGTACCTTTTCATTATCTTACCAATCAACCTGCTGTGTGTACCAACCCTGACTGCTCCCTCTCGACCAAACTACACTGGCCCTCTGCCTGCAGATTTTAATCTGGCATGAATATGTAAGGTGTTAATCAATCGTAAAGGAAATATTTATTTCAAATATTTATATCTGATTTTGCAGATGAGCAGATTAATTTGCATTACATTACAAAAGCAATGTTTGCCCTGAATGCGTTCATCCGTGCGTAAAATGATAATGCATGTACCAGGGGAACTGCTAAATTGCATTAGGTCATTGTACTGAGCAATTGGTATCATTAAAAATAAAAACAAAAAACTGTTACAATGCAAAAGTTATCATCTTTGCATACCAGTGTGTATGATATTCTTTTTTATTATTTTGTAATAATGTGCACCAGATTCAATAAATAAGGTTAGTGTCAACACAGTATTCTAATTACATGCATGAGCAGCATCCACTATAAAATGTTTCATACAATATGCTAATGTCACTACCATGACTAATTTTTAAAATAATTACATTTTATTGGTGAGAAATAAAATTCCTCCAAATGGTTACAATTTTCATTGCTTGCTACAAATGCAAGTGTTTAGCCATGTAATAGCTGCTCCTTGAGACCAGACATGGAAATAAAAATTATGATTATCACTAGATGAAACACCTCCAAGATTATTATCTTGATGTGGTGGGTGTCACAACACAAAGCAAGGGTAATGTCCCTGGCCTTGCTTGTTCATTGCATACTCTAACACACAAATAGAGCACCTAACACTCTTTAAAGACCTGCGGGCACCCTAGTGTGTAATGGCATTTTGGGCCATATAGCAAATTACGCTTGAGATAAATAGGAGTGGTGGTGGCGTAGTAGGCTAAAGCACATAACTGTTAATCAGAATGTCGCTGGTTCGATTCCCACAGCCACCGCCACCACCATTGAGCAAGGCACTTAACTCCAGGTTGCTCCGGGGGGATTGTCCCTGTAATAAGTGCTAGGATAAAAGTGTCTGCCAAATGCATAAATGTAAATAAATCCCCACAATGAAGATTAATTACATTTGATTAGAAATATCAGGTACATGCTCTCAATAGCTCTAATTGCATTGGGCTTTTTATCAAAGATCCTTCGGTTCAATATATATTGAGCATACAACTGAACTGGAAATTCAAGGCTGTAGACAACATAAAGTGCATATATGTTATTCTTTAGAAATTTAAATGGTTGCACTTTGCTGTGACTGCATATTTTATTTCATCAAGAGATCAAGCCTCACAAGACAGCCGTGTTAAATTACTGCTCAATCATGTTGATAAATTGTTAAATAATGGCAGGCACGGTTAATGGAACACAATGTTTCAAGAGCCTTTTCCAAGTCTCCAAATGAAGAGCTTTCATTTATAATTTACATACCTATCTCATTAAAATTCATCAGGAGCAGGCCCATTACAAAGGTTAACCAACATTTCACAGGTTAAAGACACACTGGTATCTCTGGGTTCCTATTTTAGTAGCGACAATAGGACAACTACAAATAATCCTGCTAAATGTTGTAATTTAAATTCTTTAAGTTAGCATGTAATTAAAATTGACCCTATTTACTGTACTTTCTTAATACATGTTCCTGGTCTTCTTCTGCACAATTTAGTGCACACCAAATAAAATAACAAAAAAATAACTTGCTCTGATACTGTTGTATTGCACCCTGTCAAACATCTTGCCAATACCTAAAGTAGTCATGTAATGTCAGAAAATGTAATAAAGGTTACATTAATAATAGCAAATACTGTTGCATTTGAAACAGAATTTTCCCTATTGGGATAAGTTGAGATGCTCTTGAAGGTAAAGTTGACCTTCTAGTCATTTCGGTTCCGAGTGGTAGAGGGTCAAACAAATGTGGCCTGATTCTTGGAACAATATTTTTATTTTATTCACAATTTACTGCAAACTCACACTCAGTTCAGACTCAATTCTTGTAAAAAAAAACAAAAAACAAACAAAAAAAACACTTCAAATCCAAAATACATTTCTATGAATTGAAAATTGGAAATACATCACATTACAAAAGTAAAGTGGGCTGTGAGTGCCATTTCATATCAGGACATATCAGGAAATGTTTTGCTTAGTGACAGATGGATGGACAAGCAATAGATTGCCCAGAACTTAAAATAATAATCACATTTGGTTTCAAACATTTCATTCCATTCCATTTCAAGGCTCAATTTATGGAGGTGGCTATTGCAATATCAAAGTCAAAGGTGTGCTGGAATTAAGTATAAAGAGTTCTCTCCACCAGTTGTTGAACACAGCATGACATGCATGGATTAATAAACTTTGGCACAGTATATATTTTAAAGGCTGTGATGTCACACTGTGAACTCTGGATTCAAACCCTGGTCTTTGGTGTCAATGGATAGGTATGCAACCCACTAAACCAGAGAATTAAATCTTTATTTGTACTCAGTTGCTGAGATTCATCCAAAAAGAGACAAAAAACAGAGAGCACAAAAAAGTTTACTTGAAAAAGATGTCTTCCAACACAGCTTCACAAGTCAATAAAATTTTTCAAAAAAATTTAAAATCATAGGAAGTAATGTTGTCATCTGAGCAACACAGAAAAAAAACAGCGGCAAAAAGAGCTACTTGGCGCTAGAGAAGCAAACTTAAAACAGGATACCCTTTGAATCAATCAAGAACCAAGATTGAGCAATACAAACAAAATTCTCAAACAGGTTAAAACAATTAACCAATCAATCACAGACCAAAGGAAATACACAAGGTGAGTAATGATGCCATCTAGTGGAGATGCCATCTCCAACACTTGGAGAAACATAACATATTACAGGACACCTCCATCTAAGAACATCTCCTGACTTTCCTCTTGGGGTGGGTTGGGTTACGCCAATGGTATTCTTGGATGAGGTCTGGGTCTAGGACGTAGCTAGCAGGAACCCAGGAATGCTCTTCAGGGCCAAACCCCTATCAATCAATGAAGTACCTGGGACATTCCCCGAACCAGACAGGAATCCAAGAGCTGGTGGTCTGTGTAGGCCGGTTGACCTCCAATGATGTCGGGGGGTTAGGGGGATGCTTGTAACTGGGGCTAGAGACAACAGGCTTAAGCCTTGATGGGATGAATGTGCATGTAGTGGGGCAGAAGGAGTCTAAGCCACAGGATTTATCTTCCTGAAAACCTTAAAGGGCCTGATGAACTGAGGAGCCAATTTTCATGACTCTACCCGAAGTAAAATCTCTCTAGTGCAGAGCCAAACTCCCTGACCAGGAAGGTGGGGTGGGCCCAGTCTACATTGCCTATTAGCCTGGCCTTGCTGCTGTTGCGCTGCTCTCCAATCCTTTCTCCAGATCCTTTGACAACTCTGGTCAAAATGCTCAGCCTTTGGCACTCTTGCTTCCTTTTCCTGAACAGAAAACAGAGTAGGCTGAATGCCAAAAATGACATTTGAAAGTTGACATAACTGCGGACATCTCAGGGTGGTCTCCATCTCCTGGTTGATCCTCTCTGTCTGTCCATTTGACTGTGGATGGAAAGCTTATGAGAGGCTGGCTGAAGTCCAGAGAAGGCAGCAGTATGCCCTCAAGAATTGGGACGTAAATTGTGGACCCCTATCTGAAACAATATCCATAGGAAATCCATGCAACTTAAACACATGCTTCATTATGAGGTCTGCTGTCTATCTGGCAGAGGAAAGCTTGGGCAGGGGTATGAGATGAACAGGCCTTTGAAAATCGATCCACCGCCACAAATATATTTGTGTTACCTCTGGAGGGTGGCAATCCAGTAACAAAGTCCATTGCTATGTTGAACCACAGACATGATGGAATGGGGAGGGGTACAGTAACCCATGAGGGATGGACCTGGGCTCCTTATTACAGGCACAGATGAAGCAAGCAGCCACAAAGGAACGAACATCCCTCTCCATCCTGGGCCACCAGAAACCACTCCTGATGTACTCCAAGATCCTACCAACATCTGGATGGCCTGTAAGCTGAGAGGAGTGTCCCCACTCTAAGACAGTGGAACGAACAGACTTGGGTACAAAGAGACATCCTGGTGGACTGTTACCTGGATCACCCTTCATTGTTGTGCCTTTTGGACAATGGTCTTAATTCCCCAGCGGATGGGTGCCTCAATCTTGGTGCTTGGGAGAATGGGTTCAGGAACAATCTCAAGGTCTGGTGAGTCAAACAGCCTATAGAGAACATAAGGTTTCTTATTATTTGATCCTGGTCTATAAGAGAGGATAAAGTTAAAATGGTTAAAAAAACAGCCCAGCATGCCTGCTGGGAGTTCAGTTGCTTTGCCTCTCTAATATAGGACAGGTTCTTATGATCTATCCACACAAAAAATGGGTGCCTGGCCCTCTCCAACCAGTGTCTCCACTCCCCCAGTGCTAGCGTAATTGCCAAGAGTTCTTAGTAGCCAATATTATAATTTCTCTCAGGTGGAGAAAGATGGAAGGAGATAAAAAGCACATGGGTGTAACTTGTTGTTCTTCTTTGAATGCCAGAGCAACACTGCTCCTACCCCTACATTAGAGGCATCCACCTCTACTATAAATGGCAGCCTTGGATCAGAAAAGACTCAAATTTGTGCAGAAGTAAAATGCTGTTTGAGTTTCTGGAAGGCCTTGTCTGCTTATCTAGTCCACTGGAACTGTGCAGATATTTCCTTGGAACTTACTCTTTTCAAGCTTAACAAAGAGATAATTTCTCAGAAGCTGCTTGAGAACATGGCTAAGATGAGACTGTCGTCAAGGTATACAAATACAAAATGATCAAGCATGTCTCCAAGCACATAATTAATAAGAGCTTGAAAAACAGCGGGCATTGACTAACCCAAAGGGCATCACCTGGTATTCATAGTGGCCTGTTCGAGTATTGAATTCCATATTCCACTCATCCCCAGCTAGAATACGGATCATATGGTAGGCATTTCTGAGGTCCAACTTGGTGAAGGTAGTGGCCCCTTGAAGCAACTCAAAAGCCATGGACATTAGAGGAAGAGGATGCTTGTTTATCACTGTTATCTTGTTGAGACCCCTATAATAAATGCATGTCCAGAGACCCCCATCAATTTTCCCAACAAAGAAAAAACAAGCCCCAGCCGGGGAAGTGAATGGCCAAAAGAACCCAGAGGCAAGGGCATCTCTTGTGTACTCTTCCATTGAAGCCCTTTCAGGAGAGGACAGTGGAAAAAGCATGCCACAGGGTGGACAGGTCCCTGGTAGCAGTTATATTGCAGTCATATGGCCTGTTTTACTGAAAAGCTCAAGTAAGTCTGCATACTCTGTGGGAACTATGGATGACTCAGGTGTGATAGAAGACAATTTGTGAGAAGATGGCATCTCAGGAAGGGGGCAGGCAGTAGTCCAGGAGAGGAAGCATGCAAACAAGTGTGGTAACAGTTCGAATCCCATCCTTGGAGGTTACCTGTAGGCCAGTGTATCCAAGGGTAGCCAAGTAACAAGGGGAACTCAGGTGAAAGGATCAAAAGGAATTTTAATTCTTCATGATGTTCCCCCACTTAAATGCAGGACAGTTGTATGCTGGCAGACCTGTAGAGACCCCAGAGCTTTTCCGTCCAGAGCTGTTATGGCTAAGGGTTTGATCAGGGTGATCAGGGGCACACAAAGCTGCTTAGCTAGTCCAAAA
Source organism: Moxostoma hubbsi (assembly GCA_032164185.1). Classification (NCBI taxonomy): domain Eukaryota; kingdom Metazoa; phylum Chordata; class Actinopteri; order Cypriniformes; family Catostomidae; genus Moxostoma; species Moxostoma hubbsi. The sequence goes on from JAVLUX010000010.1 coordinate 18,903,980, forward strand.
TCCATAAAGTTGCCAGCAGCACCTGAGTCCACAAAGGCTTTGAGGGCATGTTGATTATTTTTTCAATAGATAGAGCAGCTCAGAAGAGTTCCAGGTGCTGCAAGCTCAGGAGAGTTAAATGTTCTCATCACAATCCTCCAGCTCCATGCAAGACTTTGATTTTCCCACCAATTCAGGACAGGAAGCACGGAAGTGACCTTTCTCACCACACTACAGGCAGCACTTACCCTAATCCGCTGATTCCATTCTGCTTGGGACAACCGAGCTCCCCCTAACTGCATAGGTTCTTCAGTAGGGACCAGGGAAGTGCTTGGCAGGAGTTTAGGAGATGAGGGTTTTGAGACAGCCTGATAGTTCAACATGCTGGAGGACTCATCCTGGTGTTCTAGCTGTCTCTCTCTGAGACGATTGTCCATTCTGATGGTCACATGGAGTCTCTAGACTTGTTGACACGTCTCTGAATGCTAGCTTATCTTTTAATTCTGCTGAGAGGGCACAGTAGATGCTGCAATCAGTACTTCCTGGTTCCACCCACTCTCCACCGCCAAGGTTCGGAATTCAATTTCCATCTCTGCCACACTTTTGGTTCCTTGAGAGAGGTGTAGCAGTCTGTGGGTTGCCCTCTGGCCATTTAAAGTATGTTAAAGCAAAGTTTCATCTCATCTATGAATGAGTGCTCCCATAGGGCTGTAACCCAGCACATAGCTCATAGCTCAAGGAGATCATATATGCCACTCTCCTTCAATCTGCTAGGAACTTGGCAGGCTGCAGTTAAAATCCAAAAGAACACTGACATATGAACCCCTGGTATCCTCTAGGGTTTCCTTCATACCTCTCAGGGGCAGGAAGGTGGGGTTCTGGACCATGGGCAGGGTACCTAGGAAGATCAGAAGTTCCTATCCTGTGCTGGCAGGAGGCACCATGGGCTGGCTGTGATATGTGGACAGGTGCTGAAAAGTCCCCAGAATCTGGGTGAGCATCTGGTTATGCTGCAATATTGCAGCTACTTGTTGGGCTAGGGCCTGCTCATGCCTCTCCATTGTAGCAACCTGGCTCTCAACAGCAGCAAATAGTTTGTGGAGATGTGAAGATCAGGCATTGCTGGTTCTGGTGGAGAGTGTTCCGCTGAGTCCATCTCATTGGCTCAGTCTTTCTGACATGTTGTGAACCCCGGATCTGAACCCTGGTCTCTGGTGTCAATGGATAGCAAGTAACACACTACACAAAGAAGTAAATCTTTGTTTGGACTCAGTTTCAATTATTCCTCCAAAAATACACTTGTGATACAAAACAAAATTGAGCACAAAAAGTATTTACGAGAAAAATAAGTCTTCAAGACACAAATACAGCTTCACAATTACATAAAATAAAACAGTCAAAAAAGCAGAGAAAAATACAAAATATTAGGATGTGTCATTAACAAGGCAGCTAACCGAACTGCTTGCATTTTTAGCAACACGCACCAAATCTTCTAGATGTTGAACATGGGCTACATATAGAAAATTAGTCAAAAGCTTATCATCGATATCATGGATTTGTTTTTTATTACAATGAATATCGAAATAGTTTTATCACCCAGCCCTACAATGTACAGTATGTACAGCTTCCGAATGTTGAATATATTTTAAGTTGAGTTTCAAATGCACTTTATGTTGAAGTGTTCAGGTATTAGTTGATTTCAAATGTTGATTTAGTAATTAGAGCTTTTTTAGTTTAGGACCCTGATGAATATTAACCATGGTTATACTATAGTAATATTGTAGTAACCATGACTGCTGTCACCATGGTTTTCTGAGCAGAAATCATTTTTAATACACAGTTTTAATATGATTTACCGTGGTTTTATAACAGTAATACTGTAGTTTCCATATAGTAACCATGAATTTACTCTATGCTGTAACCATGGCAGTAGCCATGTTGATTTTGTGGTTACTATGACTTTTAGATTTTAGATTTCTTTTGTCTGAACAAAGCAAAAACCGATCCGTGAGAAATCCAAACCGTTACACCCCTACTATCCATCTATCTATCTATCTATCTATCTATCTATTAGGGATGTAGCGGTTCTCGATAAAATACCAAACCATATGGTTCATAACCCACGGTTCCGTAAGCGTTGGCAACGTGGCTCACCTCAAGTTTAATGACGCATCTAGAGCACAAGGATTGGTTAAGAAAACAAAGCCTCAAGCAGACAGGCCCAGTTACAACCCCCACTAATACACCTGTATGGCTCTGTAGATGGACACGTTCCACCTGTTTTTCACATGGGTCAACTTGATAATTGATCCCCAATCCTTGATTTTCTTCTTTCACATTTGTTCATAAACCTAAATTTTAAACTTTACAAACGTGTGAATATATCTCCGATACTAGTCTTTATAAAAAATAATCAGATTTCTTTGATATCGCTATTTATATCCAACTTTCCGAAACTTTCGCTACTATTCTTAGCCCGCTAGCACTGCACGCGTGGTCTCTCGCCAATCGATCGTCTTACTTACACCTCTACACCTGTATAACTGAAAGCTATAATTCGCCATTATAGCACATCTGCTATAATGGCGAATATAGCGGATGTGTGTCTAACTCTACCTCTGTGTGCAGGTGAAGACACCTTTGAACTGCATTCGGTGCAGTTGGAGCTGGAATCCGTCGAGAGGCAGATCCAGGACCTGCTAGAGAGACAGGCCGAGCTGCGAGATCGGCGGTCCGCGCTTGAAGCATCACGCGCCGATGCTCACAGGTCAGTGGTTCATCATTTTTTGACTCCGTCCTCGTCTACTCCGTGTGTTTCTCTGCACAGGATGCGATCCTCCCTGGCTTCATTCACTCCGGCACCGACACATCACCATGGACCCTGGGTGATTCCACGGCGGAAGACGCGAGCCAGGACCAGACCAAGGACCTCCCCGCCCCTCCCGGCCTTCGAGATCTCCACCCGGAACCGCTTCTCACCTCTTCGCGAGTCGGAGCGCGACGACGCCGTGATCATCGGCGATTCGACCGTCCGTCATGTCCGCGCTATCTCTGGCAAAGGTAAGGTGCGCACTCACTGCTTTCCTGGTGCTCGTGTTCTTGATGTCTCTATGCAGGTTCCCGAGATCCTGAATGGTGACGAGCGCGTCGGAGCTGTCGTGCTGCACGTGGGAACGAACGACACCAGGCTGCGGAAGACGGAGGTACTGAAGGAGGACTACAGGAGCCTGATCGAGACGGTACGCAGCACTTCGCCAGAAACAACGATCGTCGTGTCTGGACCGCTTCCCACGTACCGACTAGGACAAGAAAGGTTCAGTAGATTATTTGCTCTAAATGAATGGTTAATGTCATGGTGTAATGAACAGAGACTGCTCTTTGTTAATAATTGGAATCTGTTTTGGGAGCGACCTAGGCTCTTCCGTCCTGATGCCCTTCACCCCAGCAGAGTCGGAGCGGCTGTTCTGTCGGACAACATCTCCAAGACGCTACACACCATATGACTAGTAAGTCAAAGTCCAAATCACAGTATTTGCTGTCCCAACTTAATTGATATAAGTACCAATGTAGAACATTATATAGAAACTGTGTCTATTCCTCGTTTAGTAAAGCCAAACAATACATCTACTGTAGGATCTAGGAAAAATCTAATTGTAATTAAACCAGAAAATCTCAATATCAGTGAACAAAAACAATTTCTAAAGCTAGGTCTTCTAAACATTAGATCGCTCACACCTAAGGCGGTTATTGTAAATGAAATGGTCTCAGATAATAGTTTTGATGTATTTTGCCTTACTGAAACCTGGCTTAAACCAAATGATTATTTCGGTCTAAATGAGTCTACTCCGCCAGGATACTGTTATAAACATGAGCCCCGTCTGATTGGTCGTGGCGGCGGTGTTGCAACAATCTATAGAGATATTCTTAATGTTACTCAGAAAATAGGTCACAGGTTTAATTCGTTTGAAGTACTTGTGCTAAATGTTACACTCTCAGATGTAAGAAAAAAATCCCTATTATCTCTAGCCTTGGCTACCGTATATAGACCTCCAGGGCCTTACGCTGATTTCCTAAAAGAGTTTGCAGACTTTCTATCAGATCTATTGGTCAATGTCGATAAAGCAATAATTGTTGGAGATTTTAACATACACGTAGATAACACAAATGATGCGTTAGGGGCTGCGTTTACAGATTTGTTAAACTCCTTCGGGGTCACGCAAAACGTCAGTGGTCCCACTCATCGCCTAAATCATACGCTAGATTTAATTATATCTTATGGAACCAATCCAACCGATATAGATATTATACCGCAAAATGATGATGTCACTGATCACTACATGGTAACTTGCATACTACGTACCACTGAAATCTGTCATATTGCGCCACGTTATCGACCAAGCAGAACAATCCTTCCAACCACAATAGATAGATTCACAAATAGCTTACCTGATCTATCTCAGCTGCTCAGTGAACCCAAACAAACAGATGAACTAGAGGAAATGACTAGCAGTTTGAGCACCATTTTCTCTGGTACATTAGATATTGTTGCACCAATTAGATTAAAAAAGTTTAGAGAAAAAACTAGAGCACCATGGTACAACAGTGCTACGCATGCTATCAAGAGAGAAACTCGTAACTTGGAGCGTAAATGGAAACAAACTAATTTAGAGGTCTTTAGAATCGCATGGAAAGACAGTATGTCACGTTACAAAAAGGCTCTAAAAACAGCCAGGGCTGAGCACCTCCGCAAACTAATAGAAAATAACCAAAATAATCCAAGGTTCTTATTTAACACCGTGGCTAGACTAACAAATAAACAGAGATCACCTGAGCAAAATATTCCTTTACAGTTTAGTAGTAATGATTTTATGAATTTCTTCACTGAGAAAATAGAAAACATCAGAAACACAATTGTAAACACAATTGTTAATGTACAATCTTTAATGGTGTCTTATGATTCAGCCTCAATTATCGCCTCTCAAGAACAACTACACCGCTTTACAACTATAGGACAGGAAGAGCTAAATAAACTTATCATTGCATCTAAACCAACAACATGTTTACTAGATCCAATACCCACTAAACTACTGAAAGAAGTGTTACCTGTAGTGGAAGAGCCTCTTCTCAATATTATTAACTCGTCTTTATTTTTAGGTCATGTTCCAAGAATATTTAAGCTGGCAGTTATAAAACCTCTCATTAAGAAACCACAATTAGATCCAAATAACCTAGCAAATTACAGACCCATCTCAAATCTTCCATTTATGTCTAAAATATTAGAAAAAGTTGTGTCCGCTCAATTGTGCTCTTTCTTGCAAGAAAATGATATCTATGAAAAATTTCAGTCAGGATTCAGACCGCATCATAGCACAGAAACTGCGCTAGTTAAAATTACAAATGATTTACTTTTAGCTTCTGACCAAGGCTGCATCTCAATATTAGTTCTACTCGATCTTAGCGCTGCGTTCGACACTATAGATCATAAAATACTCTTGGATCGACTACAAAACTACACTGGTGTTCAGGGACAGGCATTAAGCTGGTTTAGATCGTACTTATCAGACCGTTACCATTTTGTCTGTTTAAATGGGGAAAAATCAAAAATAACGTCAGTAGACTATGGAGTGCCACAAGGATCTGTGTTAGGCCCTCTATTATTCTCAATATATATGCTACCACTTGGTAAAATTATAAGAAAACATGGAATTAATTTCCACTGTTATGCTGATGACACTCAATTATATATCTCATCACGACCAGATGAAAACATTAACTTATCTAACTTGACAGAGTGTCTTAAAGATATAAAATGTTGGATGACGCGTAATTTCCTGTTATTAAATTCCGATAAAACGGAGGTATTACTTATTGGTCCAAAAAACTACCCACAAAATCCCTTACAATACAACTTTAATTTAGAAGGATGTCCTGTTACATTATCCACTACAGTAAAAGACCTGGGTGTTATACTAGACCGCAACTTGACTTTCGAAAATCATATTTCATCTGTTACGAGAACAGCCTTTTTCCACCTTAGAAACATTGCTAAGCTACGTAACATGCTATCTGTTTCTGATGCAGAAAAGTTAGTTCATGCATTCATGACCTCGAGACTAGATTACTGTAATGCTTTATTAGCTGGTTGCCCTGCATCCTCAACAAACAAGCTACAGTTAGTCCAAAATGCAGCCGCTAGAGTTCTTACTAGGTCAAGAAAATATGATCACATAACACCGATTTTATCATCTCTACACTGGCTACCAATTAAGTTCCGTATCAATTACAAAGTATTACTACTGACCTATAAAGCCCTAAATGGTTTATCTCCTGTGTATTTAACGGATCTTCTATCGCCATACAATCCATCGCGCTCTTTAAGATCACTAAATTCGAGGCTTCTGGTCATACCTAGGATATCTAAGTCCACTAATGGAGGGAGGGCGTTCTCACATTTAGCTCCTAAACTCTGGAATAGCCTTCCCGATATTGTTCGAGGCTCAGACTCGCCGTCCCAGTTTAAAACTAGATTAAAGACACATCTCTTTAACCAAGCATTCACATAATGCAAACTTTTTATACTACTGCTGAATCAGTTATAATGCATTAATATTATGAACATCAGCTATGCTAATTATTTCCCATCTGCTTTTCTGCTGTTATCTCGGGACGCCAGTCCCGAGGTAAATAGCGTTCGTCAGCTCCAGTTTGTATCCAGCCTCTCACGGAGACTTCAGATGCCCCATCACCATGGACAAGGATCTTAAAATGGGATACATAGACTAATTATTGCCAACAAAAGCCTTCATCAGCCAAACAAGGACAATTGCATCTAAGTGAACTTCTGGAATTTAATCAAGGATGGACTTCAAAGACACTGGTCACTAATCTTGCAGTTCAAACACATTCACTGTCTAAATACTGACCCTTAGCACTTAATAAGTTTAATAATTTTTTAAATCATGTTTTTTGACTATAAATAATTCTTATTTACATTATTCATGATGTCAGAGGGGAACTGGCCCCCACAGTGAGTCTGGTTTCTCCCAAGGTTATTTTTCTCCATTAATCAACATCTTTTGGAGTTTTGTGTTCCTTGCCACAGTCGCCTTCGGCTTGCTCACTGGGGTTATTAATACAATTATTATTTAATTATTTTTAAACACGATAAAGAATCATATCTTATCTAATTCCACAACAGGGCTCCAAACAAAAAAAACAAAAAAATCAATTAAGGAGCCAATGGCTCCTACAGGGGGAAAAACAGGCGCCAAATATTTTAAATTTTTTTAACTCCATCCATTCCTTTTCGTCCCGCAGCTTGCTAACAGTGTAGTCTGTGGAGCATTCTTCGCAATTATGTGATCACGTGCATTTTTATGCTTGTTACTGTCACCGTGTTTTCTAACAGTCTCTTTTTTGAAATTGTTAGTTCCTGCAATGAACTCCGTTTTCCCCGCTATTTCTTTGATATAAACTTTTGTTATGTATCTCGGGAAATGTAATGCAAATTTTAAAATCAAAAGGGAGTAAACTTTTACTGTCGCCAATGGCGACCTTGACAGAAATTACACTCACAAATAAATTTATTTGGTCACAAATGCGACCATTTTTAGTCGCAGTTTGGAGCCCTGCACAAGGATGATGATTTATCGACTTTATAGACATTACATTTTTATCGTCTGTTAATGCTGAACTTCTGTAAAGCTGCTTTGAAACGATGTGTGTTGTGAAAGGCGCTATACAAATAAAATTGACTTGACTTGACTTGACTTGACTTGATAATATAACAGTTCTGCATGCATTGTGTATAGTTGAAAACAGCAAGTGGAGCAAATGAGCCGGTGATAGAGAAACCCCCTGTGTTTTTCTTTTCTGGCAACATTTTCTTTTTGCAGTTAATGACAACAGCAATGGTTAAAAAACTTTTACATTTTCAGAGATCGCTTGGCAAACGTGCCATATAATGCTAATATATGTCAATAATGCGTGCAAGGGTATACAACGCGGACACAAGTTTTTCCTGTTTCTTCACACAGCTGTAGTCTATCAAGAATAAATAAAAAAAATTACGAAAATGGGTCATTTTTTATATTTTCATTTAAGTGAAAAACTAGGCAACAAACTAGTAATTTTATTGTCTTTCTTTGTCGTCGATGCCAGAGAATATGACATCTGATTAATTTCACAAAATTAGAACATAAATCTATTTGTTTATTATTAAAGGTTCGTAACAAGCTCTGGAAACACGTTAACTTACGCGATGCCTAATGTCTACTCACATGCGGGGAATAAAGGCAACAGTGCAGAGCGGCACAGGACATAAATTAAGTGTGTTCTCAGTGTGTTCTGTTCTGTGCTAGAGAAAAACCATCAAGAATACATTACAGAAAGATAAGATTTGGCGTACATAGCACTGTAGTTTTGTCGCGCAGCTCATTAGAGATGCTGAGAGGGTGCAACCATCATCATGATGTCTTGCTGTCCAGATGGAATTCATCCGGAGTCCGGACCTGTGCTCGTCCACGGTAACTGCCGTAGCCTAATCATTAACAAGGCAGCTAATGTTAGCAATTTCATACAGTCTGAGAAAACCGAACTGCTTGCATTTTTAACAACATGCACCTAAATGTCTAGATGTTGAACATGGGCTACACATAGAAAATTAGTCTAAAGCTTATATCATTGATATCATGGATTTGTTTTTGTTTTTATCGTAATAAATATCTAAATTATTTTATCACCCAGCCTTACAATGTATCTATCTGTCTGTCTGTCCATCTGCCTGTCTATTATGCCATTCATACAGTTTTCAAATATTTTGTTTTCTCATTGTGGTGTCTTCCACAGTCAAAAAATATGGGGCGAAAGTTGCAGCAATTTTGTGTTTGGAATCTCTTTGAAAACACCTGTGTCTTATTCAATAACCACCCTCAATCCAATTTGCTGAAATAATGCTGCGAGTAGTAATTTGTTTTAGCACAAACACACCTCTCTAAATTCAGATTTTTAGATTGCACTCAGTGCTGTCAGTCAAGATCTGGAACTTCACTGTGCAAATTGAGTCTAGCACAATATCTTTGGACATATTTGTGCTTTTACTTGATTTGCATATACCTTCAGTCATTATGGTTCTAAATGCAGGGAGCATTAACACATATATGACACTATACGTATTTGCAGGTACACTTCATTCTTGGTGAATGCATTTGCATGTAATAATACATTTAAATGTACATTGTATAAAAGATATATATGTATATATTATTATTTATTTATTTATTTCTTATTTCACATTAAAAAAAAAATAGGGATTTGCAAGCAGTTTATGAGAACATGTTACAGCAGAAGCTTCAGAAGTTATGTTACAAATTATAAAAAAGACGAAAAGAAAACAATGAAAAAAGATCACCGTCATTAAACATAAAAAATAAAGACAAACCTAATTGAGTGTTTAGACAGGATATTTGTTAGAATGTCATATTTTATTAGATTTTTTTGTACTTAAGACTTGATGTCGTGTGTTCATTAACTTTGAGCTTTTTAGTCAAGTTTCAAGACTATAAAATTTTAAAATAGCAGGAAATTAACTCATGGGTCATTACTATGCAAATGTCCCAATTAAATTGGATACTTTAGGCAGGCTTTTTTTCTGATGAGAGTATCTCCAGTAATGAACCCAAGCAAATTAGTGACAGCCATTAATGGACTCATAATATCAGTTTATTTTTTGGAGGAACAGATTTCAGTTATTCAGTTATTTACTGCCATTTATGACTGATGCTCATATCTTTTTTAATATAATTTTTTGTCTTTTTAGTTCTGCTTATTAGCATCTCTGCAGGGATGACATGGAGGTGAAATGTGCTTGAATTTGAGACATTAGCATCTTTTCCACCATCAGGCCGAACGGTACTCTTTGCGAAACCATGCCGTTACGAGCTAATCTGGTTATGGTTCTTAGCTGTGTTGCTTGAATTAACGTAACAAATACGTTAGCTGGCAACAACGTGGGAGGTAAGCATTGGAGAGTGTGTACTAGTATGGAGGAATATCGCATAATCTAGTTTTAAGGACTGCTTCTATGCCTGATTTTTACTCTGCTAAAGCATGGGAAAGACATGTACCATGATGCAAAAAAGAAAGCAAAGAGAAAAAGGTGAGAGGTTAACCATAATTTGCTAAGGGGTCGTATATGCCACCAGAAATGAACACACAGAAAGTTCCCAGAAAAAACATTATATGAGAAATATAATTATATATTATTTGAGTTTTAATGAGCTAGCTAGCTTAACCTACCTCCCTGATGAAAAAGATATGTAGAAAAATTTGTACTTAAGACCTACTTGCTAAACCATAATTTCAGTAGTTCCCAAGTTAATGTAATCCTGCTTAGAGGATAGTGTAAATGTGTGTGGCTTGCTGTCCTGGGCTTTGGGTTAAAAACTTTACCTTAGCTCGATAGAGGGGTTGCTTGCTTATCATGTATGAGGTGGGCAGATGTGCCAAAGAAGTGCCAAAGAAGATAGACTCGAGTGGGCAGTTAGCTGAGGCAGTCATAGGGGAGCTGTTTGACATGTATATAGAGCCGAAGCAGCCAGTTTGTGGCAGCAGCTTCACACAGTCGGCCACTCCGTGTGGGAAATTTAGATAGGAGAACATATGAGCAGTCGTAGGGAGTTGTTTCACATTCATACAGTGCCGAAGCAGCCAGTTTGCGGAAGCAATTCCAAGCTATAAACTGATTTGGCGAATGGAGCATAGATATAAAGACAGTGTAAAAAAGTAACACTTAACATATTAGCGGTCAGTCCTGCAAAAGCAAATGAGCTGTGTGGCAGCTTCTGTTGAATAATGAGATTGTTTGGATGGAAGAGCTGTCCTGATGAAGGTGAAATCTTTGCAGCGAAGTTGCATCCGATGGTCCGAGTCACTGCTTGGGTCTATTCAAGACTCGACACCATGCAAAGGTAAGCGGCTGTTTATATACACTTATTCTGGTGATGTTATTGGTCGGATTAAATTACCTTGCTCTTCCAGAACCATGTTCTCACATCATAACTCCTTCATAGCATCATGAAGATACAGTAAGCCAAACATACACAATATATTTTATTAAATTATATTATCCTCACCATAGCGAACATTGCAAACTACCTAAAAACAAATGAGTTACCTTGGCATAGTCAAATTGACAAATGTGAGTTGCCACATACTCTAAAGCCATTCCACCAGCATGGTTGAGCACGGTAAAGCATGGTTATCTAACCATGCTGAGAAATCTGGGCCAAAAATGGTTTGTAATTTCCCATGCCAAACCATGCTCAAGTGGAAATGCTAATGCTGGAACCGTTCCTTACAATGCTCAGGACTCTTCGGCCTAATGGTGGAAAGGGGGCTATTGTTTTCAAGTTAAATTTTAAAAGATTATGTTAGTTTTAGATCAAGATAAAAGATAAGATTTGTTTTTTTTTACTTAATTTTTGTTAGACTGAGATTATTTGTTGACCCATTGTGCTAACAACTCCATTGTCTGGAGTTTGAAACCGCTTAAACACCTTGAATAAATTTAGTTCAAAATGCATTAGGAAGCATTTCAAATTGTGACAATTACAGACATTTATGAGAGGAACAGTGATTTGAAGAAAAGCTGTGAACAATATTCTTAATGAAATAGATTTAGATTGGATTATAATTTTTCTCCCTTTCTCCCCATCATACCATGTTTCTGATAAAAGTGCTTGTAAGGCTTATCAGACAGAAGTTGCCTGCTGTGCCAGATTGAAAATCTCGAATTATGAGAGAGAGAGAAAGAGAGAGAGAGAGAGAGAGAGAGAGAGAGAGAGAGAGAGAGAGAGAGAGAGAGAGAGAGAGAGCGAAAGAGAGGGGCTTAACATGACTTTATTATAACATTAACATTTTCCAAATACCAGATTTCTCATCTAATCATATAATCCAAAAATTCAATGAATACAATAAAAAATATACACATATAACATTTATACTTCAAACATCTTTCAAAATTAAAAACCAACATGACATCCAAAACCTCGCACAAAACTCCTTTCACAGACCATATTTTGGCGAACCTTTGAATATCATTAATCAATTGAAAGTATGTGTATTCAATTTTAATTCTAGCAGTCACCATAACTTTAAAAGCATTTTCTACATCTACTGTACCTAAACACCATAACTTATTTTTTCGAGACATCCAAATTGCCATTTTGGCCATACCCAACAAAAAATTAAGTATGCATATTTCTCTTCTCTCATGAGATTTATATTTGGGATCACTTATAAAATAATGATTAGAAAAATCTTTACCAAAACCTTCAAACAAACTTTTTAAAACAATAAAAAGACTGCCTAACCTCACACAATAAATAAATAAGTGGTCAACTGTCTCATCAATTCCACAAAAAGGACATTCCTTGCCCACTGCTGGATTCAGGTGTGCCACGTGTCTGTTTGTAGCTATAGCACCATGAATAAGTCTCCACTGAAGGTCTGCTGTACGCTTCTCAATGGGAGGTTTGTACAGAGACCTCCAGGATCCTTTAAAGTCTGGTCCAAACACTTCTGTCCACCTCCCTGCTTGTACTCATTTTAAAACAGTCTGATGGGCAACTTTAACACAAGCAAAGTAGATTGCTTTTTTACCTGCTTCACGAAACTGTCCCATCTCCGGGGTCTTAAAAGTTAATAATGTGTCAGCATCTTCATAGTTTTCCTTTGCAGCTGCGGATACACTGATAGATGGAAAAAGATAGTTTCTCCTCCAAACTTGAGTTGGTTGAGTTTCCAGTGCCTTCCTACAGGTTCCAGGCAACACTCTCTGCACCTCCACCAACACCTGCTGCAGAAGACACAGAGATCAAATCCCCGTTTTACACTGTAGTGCTGTCTCTCAGATCTCCTATCCTCATGAGTCCAGCTCCCGCCAGGCAGTTCATCAAGCTTCCTGATGAAATAGTTCTCGTTTGTATCAGTGGATTATAAAACAATGGCTCTCCCATAATCCACTCTTTTGGTTTTGAAAGATCTCTGTTGACATTGAAGTTATCAAGCCAAGCTTTCAGCATCGACTGATAAAACAGGGATAAATCACTTAAGTCCAGTTCTTTAAGTGTCAGTAAAAACAATTGTTTCTCATACCCAAGACCAGATGCTGTCCTTAAAATAGCACAAGCAACCCGAATCCATCCCAAATCCTCTTCATATAATATTATTTGTGCAGCTTGCAGTCTAAAAGCCATAATCCTGCTTCTTATATCAATTAGAGCTTGTCCTCCTTCTTGTAAAGGCAGATATATTGCAGATCCAGGAACCCAGTATTGCCCCGACCAAAAAAAAAAAAAAATCGACAAACTTCTTCTGTATTACTTTGATCAGCTCAATTGGAGGATCCAGCACATTTAATCTGTGCCATAGCATGGAGGCGGCCAGGTTATTTATAACCAAGACTCTACCCCTGTAGGATAGTTCAGGTAGTAGCCATTTCCATTTAGACAACTTAGCTGACACCTTTTCCAGCATACCCTCCCAGTTTTTATGTCTATAATTTTCTTTACCCAGAAATACTCCAAGAATTTTGATTCCCTCTGTATTCCATTGTAACCCCCCTGGAAGCTTAGGTGGCCCACCATTTTTCCAAGGACCCACAACAAAACCCTCACTCGTTGCCCAATTTACTTTTGATGAAGAAGCTCTCTCATATAAAGCTAAACTTCTAGACAACATCTGAATATCCCCTTGTCCAGTAATAAACACAGTTACATCATCAGCGTAAGCTGAAACAGAGACACTTGACCCATTAAAATCCCCTGGTTTATGAAAACCTTTCAAATTATTTCTCAGCTTAATTTTGCAAAGGCTCAATAACTAAGCTGTAGAGTTGTCCAGAAATTGGACAACCCTGCTTAATTCCCCTCCTAACAGGTATTGGACAACTCAATCCCCCTCCAACCTTAAGCATTACTGAGGCACCTCTATACAGTAACTGGATCCAAGAAATACAATTTTCCCCAAACCCAAATGCTTTCAAAACATTTAAAAGGTATTCATGACCCACACAATCAAAAGCTTTTTCTTGATCAATCAATAAGAAACCAATATTAAAATCATCTTTCATAGAAAGGTCCATTACATCTCTTATTAGAAATAAATTATCCATTATTGTACGTCCTGGAACACAGTACGTTTGCTCATTCCCTCACAATAATACTCAAAAACTTTTTTAATCTATTTGCTAAACATTTAGACACAATTGTATAATCTTGGCACATTAAAGAGACAGGGCGCCAATTTTTCAACAGCCCTAAATCACCAGCTTTAGGCAGAAGTGATAGTACTGCTCTTTGAAAACTGCTGGGTAAAATACCTTTTTCAAAACATTTATCAATTACATTATAAAAGTCCTCTCCTAAAATGCTCCAAAATTATTTATAAAATTCAGCAGGCAGTCCATCTACTCCCGGGGCACGTCCTGTGGACAGTTGCTTTACAGCCTCTGAAAGTTCCTCAAATGAAATCAATTTGTCCAATGCTTTTCTTTCCTCAGGTTTTAAATTAGGCAGTCCTCTTAATAACTGATCCATACTCTCAGGATCACAATCTTTGGGCCCAAAAAGTTCAGCATAAAAGTCCACCGCGATTTTCCTCATTTCAATAGGATTTGAAGTTACTGTGCCACTGTCCCTCCGAAGGTAAAGTATATTTTTTTGTTATACTACTTTACGTTCCAAGTTAAAAAATAACTTTGTTGGAGCATCCATTTCCTTAATGGAAGAGATCCTTGCTCAGATTAAGGCACCTTTTGCTCTTTCCTCTAACAGTATTTTCAACTCCAATCTCTTTTTCTTTAAATCCGTAGTCATACCTGAAATATTCAAAACAATTAAATTTTCCATTTCATTAATATCTTTCTCCAAACTTTCAATATTTCTCTTTACAATCACAGTGTTATTATAAGAGAACTGCTGACAAAAAATCTTGATTTGGACTTTTCCAACCTCCCACCATTGAATTACATTATCAAAATGTTATTTTTCTAGTTTCCAACTCTCCCAAAACCATTTAAATTTTTCACAAAATAACTTATCCTGTACCAGTTTGACATTAAAATGCCAATAAGATTTTGGATGTGACAAACTTTTAGTATTAAAATCAATAGTCACTATATGATGATCAGAAAACCCACAAGGAGATATACCAACATTAATGACTCTATTATTATCTGATTTATTTACATATATTCTGTCCAGTCGTGCTCCCGTCACAATAGAATCTAAAATTTTAACCCCATGTGTATTGTTTTGTTAATTGGTTCTTATTTCTCCACACATCATTCAGTTCTAGTTCTTGAGTTATCTTAAGAAGCATATTGCTAGACTGTAAGTGAGGTTCTTGTCCATTCCTATCCAATACAAAATTAGTGGTACAATTCCAATCTCCTCCCATTATTACACACATTTTTCCATCATCATATTTTCTTATTGCACTGTTTAACTTTATAAATAATTCCATTCTTTGTGGACCTATATTTGGAGCAGATACGTTAATAAAAAGAAATTTTAACTCTTTAATTTCTACTATAGCTATTAAAACTCTACCTTTTTCTAATTCAATAGTGGATAGGATCTTTAGATCCAAATATTTAGAAAAAATAATCGCTACCCCTGCGCTTAAATTTGTTCCATGACTCAGAATACATTCACCTTCCCACCATCTATACAAATCCATTTCATTTTGATTATCTGAATGTGTTTCCTGTAAAAACATAACATTGATATCCTTGAGATGAACATATTCTCTCCCTCCATTGATGTTTAAAGATCATATTCTCAAAATATCCATCAAAGATATAAGGAGAGAAAAGAAAAAGACAGAAAAAAACAGAAAGCACTGCAAAGACACCCTTGATTTGCATCTCATTTCACAAAATCAATTTGATTTACATTTAACTGGGGTTTTCCCCTTTCTAAGTTTAGTGATTATCTTCTTTAAGTGAAACCTCTTCACTCAGCACCTGCACTCAGTTTTTCTTCTCCTACCCTCTTTTGCCAATATAGAACTGAAAATTCAAATTTCTTTACATCTGGAAAGAAATTCCTCACCTCAGCAACCTTTCCAAAAGTCTCATACAAAGAGTAAATCTGATCACAACTTACCCGAGAAATATCTGACAGATCTGAAGTATCAGATAAAACACCATCCTCATCATCAGCCTCATTTATTTCATCTTCACCTAATTTTTGTATTTTTTCTTTAGGCTCACATGAATCTACCTTTCTGACACTGTTCTGATCTTCAGTTCTTCCAGACTCAGTCACTACACAATCTCTGCTTATCTGGCCTTGCATCCTCACAAAATAATTTATTTCAGACATCTGTAGGCCTTCTCCAACATCACCGTCATCCATTCGTTCATTCTCAACAGACGATTCCTCATCCTTCCTCACACTCTCAGTAGAGACCTCCTCGTCATTTCTTACTTTCTCAGTAGGAATTTCCTCATCATTACTTACATTCTCAGCATTAATCACAACAACCTGATCCTTATGTGGATTTATTTGCACTTCAGCTTCAATTCCACTCGGTCCTACCTCGGCTTTATTAGGACATAATAATCTTGCGTGCCCGACACCACCGCATTCAAAGCATCGCATCTCACCAGCGCTCGCATATAGCATGTACAATTTGCCTTCATACATGCATCGAAACGACACATTAAGAGTCTGCGAGTTTAAAAACATAAATACGTGTCACCTAAACGACAGCACATGTTTCAAGGCCGCATTTTTGCAGCCAAGTGGAACCATTTTGATTCCACTAGCAAATTTACCAAAACACGAAAGCTCGCGCTCAATTTCAGCATTAGGAATGAACGGTGGAACATTGGAAATGGTCACTCTACTCGTTGGTGTTGCTAACGGTTGAACATGAATAAAAGCACCACTTACCGAAACTCCGCTTTCAATCAAACGATTCACTAGTTGTTCATCCTTGAGAAAAACCACCACCGCTTTGTTCATTCGGGACGCAGAAACAATGTTGTCGTGACCGACGCGTTCAGCTATATCCAACAGCACGTCTTCTACAGACTCTCCAGCGTTCGTGACACACCTGATGCCGTGACGGAGCGACAGAGCCAGCATCTGCACACTCCCGTGCAACGCCATCTCTGTCCCCGACATGACAAAACTAGACTATTACACATACACAAAATCTGAGAAATTAACAGACTAAAACCAAACTAATTTTGCGAAATAACATACATGGAAATCCTTCCCATAAGCTCCCAAAAGAATACTTAGGAAAAGAGTTTTCAAATTCCCTCCCACACACTACCACTTCCCAGCATACACAGAGAGAGAGAGAGAGAGAGAGAGAGACAGACAGACTGAGCAGTCACTCTAAAGATGAGCTCCTGAACAATTGATAGAGATTTAACCAAAAAGTGAGACAGAGAGAAAATTATATAAGAAAAACAAGAAAAAACAACAGAGGAAAATTGGAAGATATATTTCTACCAAGAAAAATATACATTTTGACTCCAAAGAAGACAAAAAACATCGGGATTAGCATCTGGCTACCGGAACACCACTGTATGAGGTACCTGCATTTTCCCTCCAAAACTTGAAAGGACTAATTAAATTGTCTACAGCTAAAACAAACTTTCTACAACAGAGATCTACAAGTGCTCAACAGACAGGTGAGCTTTAATTGGCATAGAACAACAAAACAATTATAAATTTGAACTATATATATTAAAATATACCTTGGTTACAAGCTAAGGCTAAGGCTAAGGCTAAAGCTAAAATAAAAATAAGGCCAAACATCAGAGTGCAGGGAGGTGATGTACCCTGAGAAGTGCAGAAGTGTGCAGTCCAGGAAAAAGCACAAAGAGAAAGAACTCAAAGAAAACCCTGATATTATTTATGCGGACTACATCCAACTGAATGGGAAGAAAATAAAAAATAATTTAATATTTTACACTACAATGATCAATGCTTGGAAATCAGCCATCTGTGATCATTTTAAACATATTTTTAAAGAAGGAATTGGCAGAGGAGGAAGATTAACTGTGTGTGCAGATGAAATGCTGGACACAGACAACCCCATCCTAACGATTACATACTACACAAAAGGCACAATTCTTCTACAAGGAAATGAAGAAAGCCTAATCTCATTCCAAGAAATATTTACCACATTAAAAATTAGTGTAGAAAAGAAGAGGGAAAAGACCCCTGCACACTGCTCCGACTCTGAGGAGGAGAGTGTAGAAAACCCCCCACCATCACCATCTGAGCGTCAGCTGAGAGACAGTCTGGCCCTGCTGGAGCTGGACTGGAGCTGGAGCTGGACTTTATTGAGTTCAGAGAACACGCTCAAAAAAGAGAGTCAGAAACACAGAGCACAAACATCTGCATCCAACAGCTCAGAGAAGAACTCCAGCAGCTGAAGACAGAGAACAACACCTCCATATCTGACCTCACAGCAGCTCTCACTAAACTCAGAGAGGAAAACCACACTCTCCGGAC